>CM060111.1:4943904-5603904 GCA_030522415.1 Channallabes apus | reverse complement strand
TAACACTGATTAATCTTAGCTTTCTAAGTTAATGAATTCTTTTCTCATGCAAACTTAAAATGTAATCTATATTTAGTTAATTATTCAAATTTTGCAAGCTGACCAAAGGGGTTATATTTTATAATAAAATATATATTTTTTTAACTAGTACGTAGTGGATAGATGGTGTGAGTTAAGCCGTGTGTGTGCATGCGTATGTGTACGCATCATGCCTTACAGTTGCCTAGGGTTCCATTCAAGGCATATACTGTACTTGCTCTATAAATCTCAGATCCACCCTGATCCTGACCAGGGTACAACACTTAATGGCTTAGCAAGTAGATTGGATAAGATTGGATAAAAGGCATTTACTATAGTACAATGTGAATAGAGAGAAAATGTGATCTTAGTGATTTTAACCATGGCATGCTGAACCATGTCTGGTTGGTTATATCAAACCAGACATGGTTCAGGCCCATGAGATTTCAGCATCCTGAGATTTTCAAACACAACCGTCTAGTGTTGCAATAAAGAAAAAGCACCCAGTGAGCATGTTGTTTTGCAAACTGAAACTTCTTGTTGGTTAGAAAGGTCAATGGAAAACAGCCAAACTGGTCTGACCAACAGAAAGGCTACAGCAACTCAGAAAAAAATACTGAACAAGAACTAGAACAGGAATCTGAGATTGCACAGTTTGCCTGGTCTGATGAATCTGGATTTCTGTTGGAGAACACATGCTAGGGTCAACAGTCCACCTTGGAACACTTTGGGTTTGTTAATACCAATCAATCTTTGCTTGTTGCTGAGCATGTGTTTCCCTTCATGCCTACACTGTTTTCAACTTTGAGCATGATAAAGCACCATGTCTCAAGAAAAGAACTTAAACTGGATTTATGAACATGACAATGAGCTCAGTGTTCTTCATTGGCCCTCACAGTCACTGGATCTGAAAAGTATCTAAAATTATTCTTTGGGACATGGTAGAATAGGAGATTTTTTCAACATGAAAGTGCACCTGAAAAAAAAATCTACAGGCTTTCCTAAGTGTTCCTAATAAAGCAAGTGTTAAAGTAAGTGACTGTTTCTGGGTGGATGATAGTTGATTGATACACTCACTCGCTCATCCCCTATATTGTACTGCTTATCCTGTACAGGGTTGCGGGAAGCCTGCAGCCTATCCCAAGAGATTCGGGGCACTAGGAATGGTACACCCTGGATTGTGCCTGTCCATTACAGAGAACAAGCACACAAACACAGACTTTTGGTTAGGTCGAGTTTTCTTTTTGTTGAGCTGTTAAAGATGTTTACTTTCCTGAAAAAGGGCTGTAACAAGGGTGATATATTCTCCCATTGAATTCCCCTGAGATCTTTATTTCTCAAGAGAAACAAATAGCAGGATGCATCTGCTTACCGGGATTTTCTATCTTTTTCAGTGGTTAACATTTCATCAGTTTTACACACCCTGAGGATTTGGACTAAGGACACAGTTTGTGTATCGATGCTTTTGTACACCGCCCTCAGAGATTTAAAATGAAGCAGGTGGTGTTCTAAGAGTGAGCTGGATAAATGGGGTCATTTACTTTGAGCCAGAATAATTACGTACGTTAAATAAGTATGTTTTGTTTGATGTATTGTAATTCGCTAAATTTTAAATCATATTCGCTACTGAATGCTAAAATAATACAAATATTATGCTTTTCCAGACTCCACTCCAGGTTTTCTGACATCGGCATCACAAAATCCACCTTTCTGACCTTCCACACGGTCGCTTCCGCCCTGAGAGTGACGTCATCGACTAGCGCAACCATATATAAACCGGAGAGAAACACCGGAAAGAGGAAAGAGGTTGTGATTTGGGCGTTTTGATATTTGGTTGTGTATTCCGGTTTTGACTTTTTGCCTCCAATTGACTTTGATTATTGCTTTGTCCCTTTGGTTTGGTTGGTCTTTGTATATATTTGTAGATAATTTCACTGTTTTTGGTTTAGGGAGTCCGGGAAGGTACCTGTATTTTTGTTTGTGGGTTGTTGTTTTTTTTGCAGGTAATCTAGCTACTAAATATAAATACCATTTTGTTTATTATTTTGGCCTGGGTCCACCCTGAACCTGATCCTCCTCCTCCTGTTGTGTGTGTATTTTTTTTGTATATACTGTACAGACCTCGTTATTTTATCAGTTAATGATTGGATCTAGTTCTTTCTGCCATATACCACCATTTCCATACAGTTTAAAATAGAACCCTGAACCTTTCTTTTGCTGTATGACCCTAGACTGGGACGTAACACCATATTTAAGTGACCACTTTGATTTTCAAGCACAAGAAAGACAACAGCTTTATTATGCAAAGTTGTTCCTTCAGTTAAAAACAACTAGTTTTAGATTTATATCTGCTCATCTTTTTTGAACTACGCTAGAATGCCTCATCCCACCCCCGCTGTTAAAAAAATTAAAAAGTAACTCGGTAACTTTTACTCTGAGTAAATTTTTTAATGAGCTACTTTTTACTTTTACTTGAGTAGATTTTTATAATGGTAACTTTACTTGTACTTAAGTAAAATTTCACTGAAGTAACAGTACTTGTAGTAGAGTACAAAATTTTATTACTCTTTCCACCTCTGTCACTGGGACAGTACCTTTCAAGGGCACAGAACTGTACCTTAATATAGAGAAACAAATTTGTACCAATTCTGTTTGTAACATCAAGGACATTATTTGTACCATGGGCAACCAAACGTACATTTTGTTTTATAAACTGGTGCATTATTGTACTTTAATCAAAGGTACAAACCTTGTCCTTGAAGGTACCACCCCAGTGACAAGCCCTTTTGTCCCTTAACGGTGTCTAACGTGTTCCTTTGGGAACTATAAAAAAGTACATTTCTTATTGAATAAGACGTTCAGTCAATTCAAAATATGTTTGAACACTGCCTCAGATTACAGTAAAATATTCTGCATAAATACATTTTTCAGATTTACAATAAACAAATATTTAAACTTAAATGACTGCAGCAACTTAGTAAATCACAGCTGTTGCTATCCCCAGCTAAAAAGTTATTGTAGGCAGTGGATAGTAAATGATTTGTGTGGAAATGTCTTATATCATTGAATGCAAAGCTAAATAAGCCAATTTAATAAATCCCTTAGGGGCCTACGGGTGTTTTGAGGCTGTGAAGAAATTGTGACATGTCCTGGCATTTGTGTATTTTTCAGTTACTTCTAAATATATAAATGGCTAAAATCTGATTTTACTGTATTTAGTACAAACTGGGCTTATGTGAGCAGCATGCATGTACAAAATTACAATTTGGAAAAAATGACGGTAATGTGTGGTTATTGAAAACAACAACAAAAAAGAAGCCATTGAAATAAGACCACAAACCACATCCATAACATTTGTGTACAAGACATTTGTGGTTTCAAAGTGATATGACAATCATCCTGCTCATTCATTCACAGAAAACAATATATTAATTTACATTTTCTAAGACGCTTATTGTTTATAAAGGCCGTATGCGAGAAGGTGTAAATAATCATGAATAATGCTGTAATTCACACCAGAGAAGACAAAGACCCGCATAATGAGCTGCATTATCAGCCTTTAAGACAGAGGGAAGCGCTACAAGGAAATAATTTGATGACGAAAGAAACATATATTTTGATTTATTATAATAAAATAACTCAGAGGGACACAGATGAACTTATACACAGAAGGCACATTTATAGCATTAATATGGCCGTAAAAAACACACATTCAGGGTAAAACAGTGCAAACAGGTACAGTCCACGGTTTAACACAAAACTGGTGTTAAGTTGGTAAAAGCCCACTCTTATACCTACAGTACAGTAAATACACAGTCATACATCTTTGTGCCGGCGGCACGGTGGTGTAGTGGTTAGCACTGTCGCCTTGCACCTCCAGGGTCTGGGTTCGATTCCCCGGCCAGGCTCGATTCCCGTCTCTGTGTGCATGGAGTTTGCATGTTCTCCCCGTGCTTGGTGGGTTTCCTCCGGGTACTCCGGTTTCCTCCCACAGTCCAAAGACATGCAGATTAGGCTAACTGGCGTTCCCAAATTGACCATAGTGTGTGAATGTGTGTGTGTGTGCTCTGCGATGGATTGGCACGCTGTCCAGGGTGTACCCCGCCTTGTGCCCAGAGTCTCCTGGGATAGGCTCCAGGTCCCCGCGACCCTAATACAGGATAAAGTGGTAATGTACTGCAAAAGTACTTTAACTAATTACTTTTATCAGAAGGTAATGCTGTAATGTAAAAGATTATTTAATGATTTATTTAACGAAAGTAATTTTGTTAACACTAAAACATTAGTTAAAAAAGTTTAAAAAGTACCATCCTCTAACACTGATCATATATATATATACACTGTTTAGCTGCACATAAAGGTGTATACAATGTATACATGTAAAATAATAAGAATTTATTGTTGCAATGTACTGTATATGTACATGATGATCTTATATACAATTGGGAACTTCAGGGAACCAGCAACTTGTAATATTATTTAAAAAAGAGAATGAAAGTACATGAAATAATGTATATGACAGGAATGAACCGGGAAAGAACTTCAAATTCACACATAAAAATGTAACCCCAGTTGTATGCATGGGTGAATACCTGGCTGTATGTATTGTATGTCATAACCAAACAATATTACCTGTTCAACTGGATTTGGGATAAACCTCCTACCTCTATTGGTTGAACCATTGAAGATTTGCTTTGAATATTGAACCCTTGTGTTACTTTGTGTTTTAAGTGATATTTTTTGCGATGTAAAAAAAAAATCATTAATATAATCAATATAATATCTTTTTAAATAGTGTGATTTTGTGTCTAGTCACACTGAAAGTATTATCAAGATTAATTGCAAGTATTTTGTTGACTAGTCTGTGATTTTACTGTTATTTTCTAGTTTTTTTTTTTTTTACTGTGCATGTAATCAAAAAAAAAATGTTGAGCTTAGAATTACCTTTTCCTAATGAAAATATATCACACTGAAGTAAATATTCGGTAGGTCTGTAATTAATTTCTAGTTTATTTCAATTCCCTTCTTGTTTCCTGCCTAAGCACAGCTTATTATAGTAGTATCATTTGTATACTTAAGAAGGATGACCCTGCTTGTGTGTGAGAGAGAGAGAGAGAGAGAGAGAGAGGAACTTTTGGGGGGGGGAAACAACCGTCCAATAACCAGCCATCATTTTTTCATTTTTAAGAACTTCACACAGGCTGGGCTGGATGTTAAACATTAGTTTGGACCAAAAGAAAAAGACAGAAAGATCAAATGAGGTGACATTTAATGATCTATACTTGTGTTTCTCATGATGTTTGTCTCGTTCCTGTTTGTGATCTTCCTCATTCTCCTCATCGACTGCAATTATCTGGTGAACTACTGAGCCATGAGCGTCCCGATCGTACTTACTCTTCTCGTGCTGTGTACGGCCAAAGTCCAGTGTGCTCAGGAAAATCCTGCATGTCCTCGAAAAGGTAAGTGAACTATAGCCTACAGCCTAGATGTGTTAAAGAAAAAAAAAAGATGATCAGACTGTTTGGTTAAAAGGTTTTGTGCTCAATCAGCAATTGTTAATATAACTTAAACCTACACTCACATGTACTCCCAAAGTGAAGTATATACTGTAGGATGTGTTTATATAGTTTATAATGAAATAACTTAAATTACAATCATTTTAATATATTCAAAATAAGTACATATCAACCATCATCTTTTTTCATAGTGTGTTTAAAATTGATTACGAATCTGTCTATGCCATACAGTATGTTCCACCAATTGTAGCTCAATAGAATGATGGAGTAAATGTTTTAAGCAATACATTGTGGTTGGTATTACGGCTTGTGGTTGGTCACCAGGGCAATTGGTGTGAGTTATTTTTTTATGTTGCTTGTTCTCAGAAATCCTGGTTTCGCTTATATTGCATTTTCCTGATACTCGTACGTTTAGCTGTTTTTTATTCACTCAAAAAACTTTGTGTTATACTGGAGTTATCTGTTAAAACATAAAATCCCCAAAAGTAGGAGTCAAACTATACTCTCATTTTTAAAGTCAATTTTAGTTTTGACGTATTTAATAACCAACAGCAGGAAAGCATGTTAATGAGAGATAGACAGAGCAAATGGAGAAGAGCCAGATTTACATTTAGAAGAAGGAACTGAGAGTGAGACTGCTTTTTGGTGCAATTTTGCAGTTTATCTGTACAAATCAGTCAACTGCTATACACACAAACTCAGGAAACTGGGGGACAAGCCAAGGGTTACTGTAATACCCTCCAAATAACAGCCCGACTCGACTTCTACTTATGAGCTGTTTACTAAATCTTAGGAAAGTCCCTGCTGTGACTAAGACTCTCACTAGAATCATGAAGAAAGGTTTCACAAGGTCAAGAAGGACAAATGTGGAATTTATTTAACTTACCTGACTGTTCTGAATTCTTGAGCACTTGTTACCAAAAAGCTTTTAGTAAAGTAAAAAGGTTGAACAATAACTATTATGACACAACAGTGTGTTCCCACAGAGTAATCTGATTGGATGAGAAACATTCCACGAGTAGTTATGATATTGAGCATAACAGCACTGTTTACAGTAGCTATACGTATCACACCACATCACAGGTGATAACAATCGTTAACTACACTAACTTTCGGTCGCCAGCATGGGTGAAGGTAGGTCGGTATGGGTCGCAGTACTGAGGAGAGAGCAAATACTTAAACAACTTTGTCTGCTTAACAATTGCATCTGAACTGAACACATCTGAATGGAGCTGAACTTTTCTACAAAGCTGAATCCCAAATATCTCTCTAACCCCTGATCTAGGGCAGTACTTGGTGTGTAGAACCAGGATTACAAACTAGATTTTCACCTTGTGACTGCATAGTAAGACTTCAGTAAGAACTACTGTATCAGTAAGAGTTAATTAGAGTTAAGTGTTAATTACACTAACTGTAGGTCGTCAGCTCCACTAGTCAAGTTTAGTTAGTTCCATCTACTGTAGGTCACAGAAGGGTACATTATGTGTTGGCGGTGCAAAATAACTGCTTAAATAAGCAAACAAACCATAATCTGTTGATAATAAAAGGTGGAACTGTTGTAAAAAAGCAATATCATGGCCTTGCTGATATTCAGCGCAACAACACTCCCTTTCATGTTGCTTAGTTAATAATCATAATAGTAATAATTAATGAATAAATGTGACCTTATTGCAATGTGTGTAATATCTCCTTTTATAATACTAATCCTAGATCAAAGTCTGACAAGTTTGAATATTTATTTTTTTAGAATCCTATCCTGGTGTTTTGATCTTGAGTGTGGGGTCAGAGGTCATCCTGGACTGCACAGGGAATCTCACTGTGGATGGCAAGCCATTATTAAGAAGTACAAGAAATACAGTGAGAGTTGACAGAAGAGGAGACGTACCTAGTCGCTGGAAACTGGAAAAGGCCAGAGAGAATCCTGGTACTATTGGGAAACGCCATCCAGAAATTGAGCACTTTGCCACCAGTGCTGAAGTGCGTGAATTAGTAACCACTGCTAACCTGCCTATGAGCTCAGTAAAGGAGCGAATGGCAAATGGGGAAGTCTTTCAGGCTATCAAACAATCCACTAAATCCAACAGTGTGGACAGAGTTTCAGAAGGAGGCGGTGCTTTTGGCGTGACCATGGAAATGGGCGTGAGCACTGGGAGGGGCACAAGCACAGAATATGAGGATGATGAGGACTATGAACAAAAGTCCTATGTTAAGAGACAGACATGGTGGAAGTGGAATGGTCAGCTCATGATGAATGGTGTGGAAAATGGCGGAGCTTTGAGACTTCCTGCGCTTCGGCTGACTAACTCAGGGAACTACAGCTGCTATAGAAGAGGCAAACTAGTTTCATCAGTCAAAATCAGTGTTGGCAGTAAGGAGACACACACACACACATTGAAATATTTTTGACAAATGATGCATAAATCTTCTGCTGTCACAATGGTCACACTTATACAGTACTACCCAAATACTTTTATTATCTCTCATAGTCCCTCCAGAGAGCCCTACCTTGTCATGCTACAAGAAATCCCACATCAGCAACATCCGATGTGAGTGGATATCTAGACAGCCCATCATCCCACAGCCTCAGTGCTACCTGCTCCTCTGGAAAAGGTAAGTGTTTGTGGGTGGGAGTGAATACTGTAAGTAAGAGAATGTGTCATTATCTTTTAGTGATTACTAGGTTATCCCAGTCCATAAACAAAGTTCTGGAATGTTTTTATTCAGATGGACATAAATCCTATATTCTTACATTATACAGGAATATGTATTACGTCAAGTTTGAACCATTGTCTAATTGTTGCTTTGTCTCACTGATGTACATACAGTATGGTTGAATTACTGTATGTTGCTGTATACAGATATATTATCTGTTACAGTGCCTGTTGATGAGAAGAAGAAAAAAAACTGATTAAAAACACACCATCAAAAAGTTGGATTTACATTTAGGTTCACGCATCTGATTCAGGACACAGTGCAAGCTTCCAGGTGAACAGTTCAAGTTTGATCAATATTATAGAATTTTATAATCTGGCCAGTCAAGTGTATTTGAATGTAGTGGGCAGGTGAAGTCTGTTGACTGTGAGTAAGATGAGGGTAAATCCCCCAATAATGTATTTGCATGTTCTCATTGAAATTTCTTCAAGAGAAGGTTTCAGGACTTGATTCTCAGATGTACATAAAGAAAGGTTTTATGGTGTCATCATTGTTAAAGGAAAGATTTAAAAGTACAAGCAAGGAATGTGACATCATGTATACAACATAATAATCTCTTTGATTATTATGATTTAGCTTACAGTAAAATTTACCATATTTACCAGATCCAAACCTGAATATCTTTATGGTATTGCCATTTTATTTTATTTAAACTGTGTTAAATCTAAATGGTGAAATTAGCACCAGTTGCGTGAAAGCTTTATGAACATATACAAAACCTATAGATGCGTGACAGATGATTTGATCCTAATCAGACTCTTCCAATTGTTTTACCCCTATAATAGAGCTGTGTCAAAATCTAAACTGCAGAGAGGATAAGATCATTTTATTTGTGGAGGAGGTTTTAAAATGTAAAGAAATAATTAAAAGGAAATTTCTGCCCTACTCTTTCCTCTAAGGATAAAAAAAAAAATGAGTGGATGAAAATTTGTGAAACCATAAATGCAACCTGTCATTTTGCCATGAGGGACCCTGAGAAGTTATTTAGTTATTAATAATAATCTTGTTGCATACATAACATCATGAGTGTTGATGCTGTTATAATGTATTTGGTTCACCTTGTTGGAGACCAGGACATTGTCAGCTGTGACAAACCCAAATCATCACTGTTGCAAAGCTGTATCTTTGTTACCGAAAAAATGTAAAGTAGTTTAATAGGCCAGGGGTAGCTCAGTGGTTAAGGCGTTGGACTACGGTTCGGAAGATCCCAGGTTCAAACCCCACAACCACCAAGTTGCCACTGTTGGGCCCTTGAGCAAGGCCCTTAACCCTCAACTGCTCAGATGTATAATGAGATAAAAATGTAAGTCGCTCTGGATAAGAGCGTCTGCCAAATGCCTAAATGTAAATGTAAATGTAATAGATGGTATACAAAATGTTTGTTGAAAGATCAGTTGCATACCACACTTGATCTGTCACAAACAGTATTGCATTTTTGTCCAAATGTAACTTTTAATGAACTTTGTGTCATTCAGTCTTGCCAAAATGTTTCTCTTCCGTCTGCGTCTCTGCCATTTCCTTTTAGCTCCTACCTCTGGAGTTCTTCTACATTTTTTATGAGATAGGAATGATTTCCTATTTTAAGAATGTTGACAAATTGTTCTTACTCCTACTCCTAAAAGTTGGACCAAAATTGCAACACTCAGAGAATCTTTGCATCTCAGACAATACATTCTGGAATGCTTGATTTTTTTCTTTCTGTTACACTTATTGTCCAAGCACACTGTTTCAGTTTCTGTAGCTTTAAGTGAACTGCTCTAAACATCCCTTGTGCAGTTTTATAAGAAGTCAGGACACAGTGGCTGGAAATGCCCATGTTTGGGACCTACAGTAATGGTGCTGTAAACCATTGGGTGTAAACCTAGCCCTTCATATGAGCTTGATAAGACTAGGGTAGCAGTGATCATAGCCTTATTTATTATAGCTCTCAAAATGGCACTCAGAAAATTACTGGAGCTGTGCTGAGCTACACAGGGGCCCCTTGGTCACACTGGGGGAAAACCAAATCTGATTGTTCAAACACTGACTATATATATACTGCGTTCCAAATTATTATGCAAATGATATATTTCTCTGATTTTCATAATTAGTAAATGCAAATGACAGTCAGTATAATTTTCAAGTCATCAACCATTAGGGTATATTTCGAATTTTATTGAACTGACCTCCTAATGATAACAAAATGTATTTATAAATAAAAAACTGAAAATGCACTGTTCCAAATTATTATGCACAACAGAGTTAAACATTTTATAGGTTGTAAAGAACTGAAAATAGGCTTTTATTGAATTTGCAGCATTATGAGTTCATATTTACTGAAATCAAAAACTATTTCAATCAAAAACATCCTAACAGGGCATGTTACATCTTAACATAGGACCCCTTCTTTGATGTCACCTTCACAATTCTTGCATTCATTGAACTTGGGAGTTTTTGGACAGTTTCTGCTTGAGTTTCTTGAGTCAGAATAGCCTCCCAGAGCTGCTGTTTTGAATCAAACAGCCTCCCACCCTCATAGATCTTTTGAGGATGCTCCAAAGGTTCTCAATGGGGTTGAGGTCAGGGGAGGATGGTGGCCACACCATGAGTTTCTCATCTTTTATTCCCATAGCAGCCAATGACACAGAGGTACAGTGGTGTGAAAAACTATTTGCCCCCTTCCTGATTTCTTAATCTTTTGCATGTTTGTCACACTTAAATGTTTCTGCTCATCAAAAACCGTTAACTATTAGTCAAAGATAACATAATTGAACACAAAATGCAGTTTTTAAATGAAGGTTTACGTTATTAAGGGAGAAAAAAAACTCCAAATCTACATGGCCCTGTGTGAAAAAGTGATTGCCCCCATTGTTAAAAAATAACTTAACTGTGGTTTATCACACCTGAGTTCAATTTCTGTAGTCACCCCCAGGCCTGATTACTGCCACACCTGTTTCAATCAAGAAATCACTTAAATAGGAGCTACCTGACACAGAGAAGTAGACCAAAAGCACCTCAAAAGCTAGACATCATGCCAAGATCCAAAGAAATTCAGGAACAAATGAGAACAAAAGTAACTGAGATCTATCAGTCTGGTAAAGGTTATAAAGCCATTTCTAAAGCTTTGGGACTCCAGCGAACCACAGTGAGAGCCATTATCCACAAATGGCAAAAACATGGAACAGTGGTGAACCTTCTCAGGAGTGGCCGGTCGACCAAAATTACCCCAAGAGCGCAGAGACAACTCATCCGAGAGGCCACAAAAGACCCCAGGACAACATCTAAAGAACTGCAGGCCTCACTTGCCTCAATTAAGGTCAGTGTTCACGACTCCACCATAAGAAAGAGACTGGGCAAAAATGGCCTGCATGGCAGATTTCCAAGGCGCAAACCACTTTTAAGCAAAAAGAACATTAAGGCTCGTCTCAATTTTGCTAAAAATCATCTCAATGATTGCCAAGACTTTTGGGAAAATACCTTGTGGACCGACGAGACAAAAGTTGAACTTTTTGGAAGGTGCGTGTCCCGTTACATCTGGCGTAAAAGTAACACAGCATTTCAGAAAAAGAACATCATACCAACAGTAAAATATGGTGGTGGTAGTGTGATGGTCTGGGGTTGTTTTGCTGCTTCAGGACCTGGAAGGCTTGCTGTGATAGATGGAACCATGAATTCTACTGTCTACCAAAAAATCCTGAAGGAGAATGTCCGGCCATCTGTTCGTCAACTCAAGCTGAAGCGATCTTGGGTGCTGCAGCAGGACAATGACCCAAAACACACCAGCAAATCCACCTCTGAATGGCTGAAGAAAAACAAAATGAAGACTTTGGAGTGGCCTAGTCAAAGTCCTGACCTGAATCCTATTGAGATGTTGTGGCATGACCTTAAAAAGGCGGTTCATGCTAGAAAACGCTCAAATAAAGCTGAATTACAACAATTCTGCAAAGATGAGTGGGCCAAAATTCCTCCAGAGCGCTGTAAAAGACTTGTTGCAAGTTATCGCAAACGCTTGATTGCAGTTATTGCTGCTAAGGGCGGCCCAACCAGTTATTAGGTTCAGGGGGCAATTACTTTTTCACACAGGGCCATGTAGGTTTGGATTTTTTTTCTCCCTAAATAATAAAACCCCTCATTTAAAAACTGCATTTTGTGTTTACTTGTGTCATCTTTGACTAATAGTTAAATGTGTTTGACGATCAGAAACATTTTGTGTGACAAACATGCAAAAGAATAAGAAATCAGGTGGGGGGCAAATAGTTTTTCACACCACTGTATTCTTTGCAGCATGAGATGGTGCATTGTCGTGCATGAAGATGATTTTGTTATGGAAGGCACGGTTCTTCTTTTTGTACCATGGAAGAAAGTAGTCAGTCAATATACTTTGTAGAGGTCATTTTCACACCTTCAGGGACCCTACAGGAGCCTACCAGCTCTCTCCCCATGATTCCAGCCCAAAACATGACTCCAGCACCTCCTTGTTGATGTCGCAGCCTTGTTGGGACATGGTGGCCATCCACCAACCATCCACTACTCCATTCATCTGGACCATCCAGGGTTGCACGACACTCATCAGTAAACAAGACTGTTTAAAAACTTGTCTTCATGTACGCCTGGGCCCACTGCAACCGTTTCTGTTTGTGAGCATTGATTACAGTAGGGGTGGCCGAATAGTAGGTTTATGCACAACTGCAAGCCTCTAAAGGATCCAACACCTTGAGGTTCGCGGGACTCCAGAGGCACCAGCAGCTTCAAATACCTGTTTGCTGCTTTGTAATGGCATTTCAACAGCTGCTCTCTTAATTCGATGAATTTGTCTGGCAGAAACCTTCTTCATTCTGCCTTCATCTGCACGAACCTGTCTGTGCACTGAATCAGCCACAAATGTCTTCACAGTATGATAATCAATAATCGTACGATACGATAATTTTCGTGAAATATCTATTGTTTTCATACCTTGTCCAAGGCATTGCAATATTTGACGCTTTTCGGCAGCAGAGATCCTTTTACTTTCCCATATTGCTTGAAATAATGCTTAATAATGTGGAACAACCTTCTTCAGTACTTTTCCTTTAATTGGGATTATCTGGCAAACTAATTATCACACGTGTCTGTGATTCATTTCAGTGATCCAAAGAGCCCTGAGACACAATACCATCCATGAGTATAAATTAAAAGCTAAACATTTAATGTTTATGACACTTACATCCAATTTGCATAATAATTTGAAACGCAGTGTACAGTATATACACACATATATACACTACCGTTCAAAAGTTTGGGGTCACTTTCTAACTCCATGATCGTTCCTGATTTTTATTTCTTTCTACATTGTAAAGAATGCTGAAGGCTTCCAAAAAAATGCATATATATAAATTAACAAATCAAAAGTACTTTTTTCAAAAATTGTCTTTTTGAAAAATGTTTTCTTCCTCTTCCATTTTAGATTGGAGAAGGCCACCCGTGCGCAATGTTCATACTCTGCTACAAATTCCCGCTGCTGGTGTGTGTTACCCAGTAGGGAGGACGACAATATTGCATTTACAGCTCAAATGTGTGTGACCAACGCCGCCGGCAGTGCCATCAGCTCTCCATACAGCTACATTCCCCGAAGCATCCGTGAGTGTGTACAAGTATCTTTTTATACATATTAAATAAGGGTACTGTATTGTGTTATATTGTATAATTAATTAATCAATATAATTAATTATTCTACCTCTCTCTCTCTCTCTCTCTCTCTCTCTCTCTCTCCTAGTTAAGCCAGATCCTCCAGCTCACCTAGCAGTAAGTCCAGTCACAGGTGAGCCACAAACATTGAAGGCCACCTGGTCCTCACCTGCAACTTGGAGGCAAAACCATTACTACACACTTTTCTACCAGCTGAGATACCGTCCTCTACATTCCAAAGAGGTGGAGAGATATTTTGCATTTTTGCAGTGCGTGAGTGTTGGTATGTGTGTGTGTGTTGGTATGTGTGTGTGTGTGTGTGTTTGTTTTTAAAGTGCCTTCCAACATTAACTTGAGTTAATAAAGTTTCTGCATGTATGTGACCATAAATGACAAAGATTATTAATGTACATTCAAATTACAGTATGCTTTGCAACATTGCAACCATCATGTTTTGTGTGTGTGTGTGTGTGTGTGTGTAGTATCAGCAGGTGGAAACAGGTGAGCTCTTATGGTTGATTTCAGATGTGTTGCCACACATTCAGTACGAGCTCCAGATTCGAACAAAGGACTATTATGATGGGCAGTGGAGTGACTGGACCAATCCTGTCTGTGCACATGCATGGTCAGGTAATTACAGTACACACACTCATAACACTCACAGGTATATATTATGACATTTTCAAGGAAGTTTAAAATGGTTGTATAGAATACACAGAATAAACATTAAAATGAGATTTTATGAAAATGGTGCCTAAGACACACACACACACACACACACACACACACACACACACACACACACACACACACACACACAAACAAACACACATCCAGAAAAAAGTACACTATATAACATTAACATATTATAATTGCTTATCAATTACACAGAAATATACTGATAACAGGATAATAGAGCTATAATAGCTATAGAGCGCAAGTCCACCGATCAGGCTTTCAAACTCCCCAGACCATAATCCCATGGAGCCCCCATGGGATGCGCCGGACAAACAAGTCTGAGACCCAACCTCACAACCTACAGCAACCAAAGGACCCTTTCCTGGTGCAAAACATCACAGTGGTGCACCCCCTGTGGTCTAGTGCAGTCATGCCACAAGGGGTCAAAGCTGCCCAGGTGGAAAATGGGGAATGTCCATAATACTGGGTGTACAAACTTTATTTTTTGATATTGTTAAATCAGTACAAAAAAAAATTCCGATTTGCAAACATTCCAGCAAAATTAGTATTTTTCATTCTGGAAAATATCTGAAGGAAATAAAAGCAGCATATTATGTAAAATACCACTTTTCAGACCGAAGGGGAAAAAACAGAAATAAAGTTTCATGCATGCTTTTCTGGAAAAAGAAATAGGTGTAACTACTGTATGTCCTCAGAAGGTTTTTTTTAAGGATGATCAGTTAAACTAAGCAGTAACTTTACAGTAAAATTACTGTTGACTGCTTTTTATTAAGATTTTTTAAGTAGAACCTTTTTTTTTTTTAAAGACATCCTTGCTCTACAGCAGTTACGTGCATGTTCCTGCACAGTTCTGTATATAGTCAGACCAGGACTTTTGAATGGGAGATGTGGCAATAACTCCCAGCTGAGTTCCCGTAATCTGTCGGGTTCTCACAGACAGATGCGTCACTTCCACAATTTGGTGTCACGTTATCTGTCGATTTTCAAAAATCACATGTTCCACTCACTGTATGTTCAGGGGATAGACTGGGTTTATTTTTGTCAATCTGGCATATCGGCCATGACATTAAACCACTGACAGACAATGTGAATATCTTTGATTATCTTGTCTCAGTAGAATTTGTCTGGGCTCACTTGCCTTGACAAGTAACACTTGAAATAATCAGTGTTATTCATCTCTCCTGTAAGGGGTTTTAAAGGGTTTCAACCATATACAGTGAAACGAAACAACGTTCCTCCAGGACCAAGGTGCTACAGTACATGCAACATAAATTTACAACTAAACTAGCTAACTAAGAGGTCTAGTTAGCTGGCTAGCAGAGACGAGACAGATTTACCTGACAACATAAATTAACAACATAAATGAACAAAAACGAACTAAAGTTAGTCGAACTAAAGAACATGTAAAGTGACCTGTTAGTGCTGTTACTATTAGAAGACGGCTATGTTAAGTCAAGCTATCCGCTAGAAACCCCCGCAAAGTCCCATTGTTGGAAAAAAGACATGTGCTGATGAGGTTACAGTTCGCCAAAGAACACATTGACTGACCTAAAGAAAAATGGTGCAATATTTTGTGGACTGATGAAAGCAAGATTGTTCTTTTGGGTCTAGAGGCTGTAGATAGTTTGTCAGGCCCCCAAACACTGAATTGAAGCTACAGTACACTGTGAAGACAGTGAAGCATGGAGGCCACTACGTAGCATCATGATATGGTGTTGGGCCTATTTATTCCATTTAAGGGATCATGGATCAACTTGAGTACATCAGAATACTTAAAGAGGTCGTGTTACCTTATGCCAAAGAGGAAATGCCCTTGAAATGGGCGTTTCAACAAGACAACGACCCCAAATACACCAGTAAGCGAGCAGCATCTTGGTTCCAGACCAACAATATTAAGGTTATGAAGTGGCCAGCCCAATCCCCAGACCTTAATCCAATAGAAAACTTGTGGGCTGACAATAAAAATGCTGTTTCTGAGGCAAAACCAAGACATGCAGAGAAATCGTGGCATGTAGTACAATTGTCACAGATGTGAAAGCCGTTCTCAGAAACCATGGTTATACAACTAAATATTAGTTCAGAGATGCAACAAGAAAGATTAAACCTCAAGCATTTTTGTTTAAACGGTAAATTCATCACTTTATAAAGATGAGTGATAACAGATATTTTTTTTAACAGGCTAATATTTGTTTTTCTTCACTTACATTAAACTAATAATACATTTAGCACATTTATGCATATGCACATACACTGTAAAAAAATTCTTGCTACTCCAACTAAAAAATTTCTAGTGACCTGTTGCATCTAAAATTTTTAGTTGGCTCAATTTAAGTTGTGTAAACTATTTTGTTTTTGCTGTGCTGATTACCTCTAAATGTACACACAAATTGAAATAAAACATTCTGTCAACTAAATGTTCTATGCTGAATAAACATGCCTAGTTAGGCCAACAAGCAGTCTCAAATTGAAATATAATGTTGTGTCAATTAAATGTTCCAAGTTGACTGAAAGGTATATTTTGAATTGGAAATTATGCTTGCATAATTATAAAATTAACATCTTAAAGTTTACTTGAGTAGGTTATTCACTGTGGCCACATTTCAAATAACATGACACATTCCTCTAAATTTGAATATTTTTTTAATGTAAACTTTAAACACCTGTTAAAGACTATCAACATTGATTAAGTGCAATCCAGCTACTCTTTCAACAAATAAACAACTGCTGCATTGTTATAACAAAATATGCAAATAACATTCCAAAATGCAAGAATGAAACTGTGCCCTTAACATTCATGTTACAAAGCTTACTAATATCACACTCAGTCAAAACAGTATACTGGATAAATAGACTTCTGCCTTGTAGAATAAAACATACTGATATTTCTCAGTAAAAACGTGCAGTGGCTTATTTGAAAATAAAATATTTGCTTTAACTCAGAAATGGTTTAAGATATAAAAAAAAAAATGTTGTGAAATAATTTTGCCAAGCTCCAAGAGTGTTTGCAGATGCAGTAAGCACTGTTTCCCAGATATTCTCCCTAATACCTGAAATACAAAAAGAAAAATATATTAATAACTAATTAAGTAACCGTTTGTAGTTCAAAACCATTAAAAATCCTAGACAAAAAATGTCCGTTTAGCCATTATAACCGTTTTCAGACACTATAAGGTTAATGAATGATGAAGGAGTGAGAACATTAAGCTCCCTCAGTGGCGCACTAACTTCCTTTGCCTTTGAAATTATCAGTCATTAAAATGAATAAAATGTATGTAACGTAATTAAACTTTAGCGGTTTCATAGATTAACATTAATGTCAATGTACATACCATCTGAAAAAAAAATGCGTTAGGAGCTGAAACGAGTGCATTGCCAGATAACTACGGTAACACTCCAAATTATATAAATAAACACTCGAAAATATAATGTTCTAAAGCTTGCTGCTGGATAATATATATGTTATAAAGCTAAAATTGCTGATTACTTTGCAGGACAGTTAGTTTCCATGAAGTACTCACCATTTCGGGAGGAAATAGCGGGAAGTTCGAAAATTCTGGAAGACCGCTTTTGCGCATGCGCAGAGGTCCCTTGTTCGTCCAACATAAAATTGTTTGTGTGCAGTTAAATGTTTCATGAACACAGTTTTATTCGTTGCCTTGATGAAACTTTCTTAGTTGAGTAATGAAATTTATACAATCATTGAGAAAACATATTTTTCTTTTTTGACACAGCATTATATTAGCCCAACATATATTTCTTTGTTCCAACAACTATTTTCAGGATTTATTTTTTACAGTGTACAGTAAATGCATATATTTACCAATGCATTTTTGTGATTTAAATCAAAAGTTATTATATGGATATGGAGCTTTACTCACTTTTTTCAACACACTGCTATTATTTTGAACACCGCTGTATGATTTGAGTTATTGTCCATCTGTAGTGTAAAGAGCTGTCCAATAAGTTACTCTCCTTGAACAGCTGTCCTAAACACTTCAGCTACTGTAGATGTGTTCATAAAATTAACCAATCAGGCAGCATTGAGCATGGCATGATCGTTGATAAGATAAGTCTTTATTAATCCCGAAGAAAATAGTTTCTCTAGTGTCTGCATATTTAAAGGATACAAATACAATAGGGGAAAAAAGAGAGAGAAATAAAATACAATATAAACAGATATAAATAGAATAAAAACTATAAAGAAAAAACAAAAAAACTACAGACTGTACATAAAGGTGCAGAATTGTCTCTTTTGTGTAATGTACATTTATGTTATTGCACCTAGGATTTATATTGCACATAATATTTGATATTGCATATAGAGTAGTAATGATATTGCTACTCTATGTAATGTATAGTAATGATATATATAACACACCGGATATATATAAATATTGCACATAATTTTCATAATATTGCATAATTAGTGGTTTTGCATGTGATATTGTTATTGTGATAATATTGCACAATGTATCAGGGCATGATAAAGTTCTAATGATTAATTCTGTCATGACAGCTCCCAAATGAAAGGGGAAGAGTCATAGAGTTTAATTGCCACTGGTATAAATGATGTCCTATGGTGTTCAGTTTTAGTCTTTGGTAGTCTCAGTCTGTAGCTGAACGTGCTCCTGTATGACATCAGTGACTCGTGTACGGGATGTGATGTACAGTATTGTCCACGATATTGAGAAGTTTCTACAGCATCCTCCTCTCAGATACCTCAACTAGAGACTCCAGCTCGACTCCAACAACAGAGAGTCTGTTGGTATCTGCTGATTTTAATCTGCTACCCATGCAGACTACAGAAGAAGATAATGCTGGAGACCACAGAATGGTAGAACATCTGAAGCATGGTTCTGCATACATTAATGGACCTAAGTCTCCTGAAAAAGTACAGGCGACTCTGACCTTTTTTGCACACAGCATTAGTGTCCTAAAAGGGTCCTTTAGTTTTTGAAACATTGAGCTGCAGGTGATTTAGTCCACACCACTCCACAAAACTGTCGACCACACTCCTTTACTCAGTCTCTTGGCCTCTCCTGATACAGCCCATGACAGCAGAATCATCTGAGAACTTCTGCAGATGGCAAAACTGTGAGCAGTGTCTGAAGTCTGAGGTCTCGAGTGTAAACAGAAAGGGAGATAGGACTGTCCCTTGGGGGGCCCCTGTACTGCTCACAATAGTGTCTGAAGTGATGTTCTGCAGCCTCACATATTGTGGATGACCCATAAGATAGCTCACCCGCATGTCCAGTAGCTTATTACTGAGTAGTTCAGGTCTGATTGTGTTGAACGCACTGGAGAAATAAAAAAACATGACTCTCACAGTTTTACCTGACTCCTCGAGCTATGTATATGCTCTGTTCAGCAGACAGATGATGGCATCCTCCACACCAATGCGAGGCTGATTGGCAAACTGCAGAGGGTCCTGCTATGGTTCTACAATTGTCTGGATGTGCTTAAGGACCAGTCTTTCCAGTGACTTCATGACATGTGAGGTCAGAGCAACAGGCATGTAGTCACTGTAGTCACTAGTTCGTCTTTGGGTGTTTATTCTTAGGCACAGAAGCAAGGCATAATGTCTTCAGCAGGTCTGGTGCAGTCATTATGCTCAGGCTCAGATTGAAGATGTACTGAAACACTCCGCACAACTGAGTATCACAACTTCTGAGAATCCTAGGACTGAGTCCATCTGCGGCCTTGTCTGGACGTAATTGCTCTCACATCCTCTGCTGTGAAGTGTATTGGAGACAATGTAGAGGATGGCTCTGAGGGTAAAGGGTTCAGCAGTGTCGAGGGGGCAGGGCTGGTTGTGGACATGTATTGTAGTGGTTAAGGGGGTGGGTGTGTTTGCGCACTTTTGAATAACGTCGGGCTGTAAAGTCGGGTTCGGGCTTTTAAAAGGCTGTCAATCAAAATGTACTTGTCGGGCTCGGGCCGAAATCTGTCAGGCTCAGGCCCTGTCGGGTCTAACTTTTAAGGCCCGATTACAGCTCTAGTGGGGGGTGATGGGGCATTGCAGAGAGATGGAGGGGGTTGAGGTCCTGAGAACTTGGTCACTGATGGTATTTATGATACTTAGGTGAGGTGGGGTAGATGTCTCCATCAGGTCTTCTTCCGATCCCAGTTCATTCATTCATTCATTCATTTTCTATACCGCTTAATCCTGTGTTCAGGGTCGCGGGGGACCTGGAGCCTATCCCAGGAGACTTCGGGCACTAGGTGGGGTACACCCTGGACAGGGTGCCAATCCATCGCAGGGCACACACACATACTCACACTCACACACCCAATCACACACTACGGGCAATTTAGGAACGCCAATTAGCCTAACCTGCATATCTTTGGACTGTGGGAGGAAACCGGAGTACCCGGAGGAAACCCACCAAGCACGGGGAGAACATGCAAACTCCATGCACACAGAGACGGGAATCGAGCCTGGCCGGGGAATCGAACCCAGACCCTGGAGGTGCAAGGCGACAGTGCTAACCACTACACCACTGCGCCGCCGCCGATCCCAGTTATCGTTCTGATTCCACTCCACACCTCTCTCATAGTGTTCTGGGCCAGTCTGCATGCCAGTTTCCTTCTGTAACATTCCTTTTCCATCCTTGATTTTTTGCTTCACTTCAGCCTGTGCTCTTTTCATCTCCTCCCTGTCGCCATTTCTGAAAGGAGCCTTTTTTTCTGTTGAATGAGGCTTTGTTGTCTTTAGTCACCCAAGGTTTGTTATTTGGGAAACACTTCGCTGTCTCAGTGGGGATTACACTGTCCACGCAAAAATTTACGTAGTCTGTGATGCAGGTAATAAGTCCATTAACATCCTCCCATGAGGTCACATGAGGACACCCAGGCTGATTTAAATTGTCAGGTATTCTATACTCATCTGGGGAATTTTTTTTTTAACCTTTGTACCTTGAGCTTGTGTCAGGTGGTACTGTATTCAACACCAGTAGATCATGTAAGGTTCACTCTTGTTAGCCAAGAACATGAAGTTCAGTTGGAGGACAGTTGAAGAATAGGAAAAGAGAAGATTACAAAATGATTACATACAGTAATTATATGATTCAGACATAAGATATAAATTCACAAACACAACAAGCCAACTCTATAAAGTAATAGCATGTGTCTGTCTTTATAGCTCCTGAATCTACTGTTGTCCCTGACATTTACACCAGTCAGGTAAGTGACCTATATATCCACCCACCCAAGCACCCAACTACCCACTTTCCTACCTACCTATAACCCACCCAAATCATACATCCAAATCGACAAAAGAGTGATTTCATCAGAAGAAGATTAACGTTTTTGAATGACCCAGCCAGTGCCCCGATCTGAATCTGATTTGAAAAAAATCTGTGGGTTGATCTGAAGACGGCTGTGCGGAGAAGATGCTCTCGGTAATCTGACAGATTTGGAGTGTTTTTTTTTTTTTCAAAGAAGAGTGGGCAAATATTGAAAGTCAAGATGCTCCATGCTGTTAGACTCCTAACCAAAGAGACTAAATGCTGTAATAAAATCATTGGATGCTTTAACAAAGTATTAGTTTATTAGTTAGTATTATCCATCCATCCATCCATCCATCCATCCATCCGAGTTAAACCTATGAGGATTTTTTTTCTTTATAGCAAATACACAATGTGAACTTTATAATCTGTTCTTATAATAAATGAGTCTGTGTTACTTTGTTTGAAAGGGAGAATACCTTAAGGTTTAATCATGTTCCAATAGTTCTTCAATACAAAAATGTTCCGGTCATAATAGTTAGTTGTATTCACCAATTTCTGTTCAGATTAATTTTTTACATACGTACAGGCCATGTCACCTAAGTGCTGTTTTATCTGCATACTATATTAGGAGCCATTCTGGATATATCGTGAAGGTTCTGGAGGACCGGAAGATGAAATAGGTGAGTATGTGGTTGTACTAAGGCACATGTTTGCTTAGCACAAGCAGTGGTGTCTTAAAATTTTGGTGATTCAGAACATAATTAATAACTCAGGACATAATTAATAATAATATGTAGACTATACATCAACCAGCCATTATAATTTTACAAACATGGACAGGGGTTGGAAATATCCCTGATCATCTTATTTCAGAACCACTCTTTTACAATTTGTGTTCTGGTTTATGACCGTGCCATCAGGGAAGAACAACTCCACAGATGAGACTCCCTGCTGTTTAGTACATTCATGTCATCAGCTGGCTTTATTTTTTATTTTAATTAAATATGGCTATGGTTTTTCCATTGACCTTTTACCATATTTACCAAGTGCCTAAGTGATTTCCACTCATTATTTTTGTCAACAACATTTCTTCCACAAAGCTAACAGTTCCACAACAGTCCTTCCAGGTTTTCATAATATGATGATATACAGTATACAATATGAATATGAATATAATATGTTCTTAACCCAGTTCCAGTTTCTGAAAAAAAAAACAGGTTTAAAAGGAAGAAGAGGAAGTCTGTTTTGAGTCATTTGTTGTACTTCACTTTGGGAGAGAGATTATGTGGGAGTGCAAATGCATTTTCTGAACTTACTGTACTTTGGTGATATTACATGCAGTGATGAGGAAGCATGTAATATAAATTAATCAGCAAATAAACAGTCAGTTTTCGAAGTTCATTGTTGGATGCAGGAAAAATGAGAATCATATGGAGTAAGGATCCGAAAAAGTTGAAGACTATGGGCGCCCAAGATATCTGGGGAGTGAAGGCTAGCTCGGCTGCAATCTCATTGAAGAGGTACTGTTAATTTTTGAAATGCTTAAAGCCAGGCCCTATAGAAATGTGTCAGAACAGAGAGTGCATGCATAGCTTTATGTACATCATAAGAAAAGACTATGATGTAAAGCTATGCATGCACTCTCTTGGCAGATGGGCAGAGTGGCCATGCTGACCCTGTCACCTCCAAAAATACCTACAATGTGCAGAGGAATCTATAACTCCTATGGAATTTCAATACAGCTCCCATGGAACAATGGAAAAAGGTGATGAATTGTATTTTAGTTTGCATAATGTGGAGGCAGCAAGATGCTCTGGGCAACGTTTTACTGAAAAACATTGGGTCCTGTCATTCATGTAGATGTTACTTTGACATGTATCAAGTGTCTGAACATTGTTGCAGACCAAGTACACCTCTTAATGCCAACATTATCACCTAGTCAGTCCCACTGAGCATCTAAGATAAGATTCAATTATTTGTCCCCTTTACTTTACAGCACAGTGACAGTATTTTTTCTAGCATCCCAGTACAGAAGCTGGGGTCAGAGTGCAGGGTCAGCCAGGATACAGCAGACAGGGTTAAGAACCTTGCTCAAGGACTCAACAGCAACTTGGCGAAGCCAATGCTCGGACCCCCAACCTTCCGTTCAGTAACTCAGTAAACTGCAGCCTTCATCGTTTCTGCCCCTTTGTGGGGTGTGCTGGATAAACAAGTCTGATACATGAAGGCCTCACCAACTTACAGGATTTAATGGATCTTCTGCTAATAATAGACCATTTAATAGAATATTTTCTGCTGAATAATAAAATGTAATGGCTAAAAAAAAATATGTCTAAAATAAACATTTGTCTGAAATTGTGTTAAATAATCTTAGAGTTGGTTTAGAAATGAGTAGATAAATCTCATTATATAAAAAATATTTGTGCTTGCAAAATGCCATATAGTAGCTCAGTTTGAGTGGTGTTAGATGTATTTAACTACATGTATTTAATTAGATGTTAGACGTACCATTAACTGTATTTGTTATCATACCATTAATGTGTGTTTCATGAAATTCCTCTTATTTTTGTGAAATGTCTGTATCCGACTTGTGCTGCTGGATGTATGTAAATGCACAATTAACAAATCTCTCTCTCTCTGGTGTGACAGATGTTAGGCCTGCTGCTGTGGCGGGTGTTATGTGGGTGTATGTGCTATGGGTCGTGGGAATCTGTCTCCTTATCAAAATCATTATGGTCACTGTCTACTTTCTCAGGTATTACCATTTTTCGCTCTTTTTCTGCTCCCTAATGCATTGTTTTTCATGTTAGTTCACAGGCCATTGACAGAGCTTATTAATATTGACGTTACAGGAGCCTACAAATGGCCCACTCAGAATCCAGTGAATTTGAACTTACAAACTTGTTAGGACTTGTTCCCCTTTCTTCATGTACACCCCTAGACTTTATAATAGTTTCCAGCCATGGCTTTCTTTAATATGTTCCATAATATATTCCAAGATGTCAGAACAGTAGAAAAAGAACAATGAAAAACAATAGATTAAACCATGAAATAATAAATAAACAAAGAAATAATAGGCGGCGCGGTGGTGTAGTGGTTAGCACTGTCGCCTTGCACCTCCAGGGTCCGGGTTCGATTCCCGTCTCTGTGTGCATGGAGTTTGCATGTTCTCCCCGTGCTTGGTGGGTTTCCTCCGGGTACTCCGGTTTCCTCCCACAGTCCAAAGACATGCAGATTAGGCTAATTGGCGTTCCCAAATTGACCATAGTGTGTGAATGAGTGTGTGTGTGTGCTCTGCGATGGATTGGCACGCTGTCCAGGGTGTACCCTGCCTTGTGCCCAGAGTCTCCTGGGATAGGCTCCAGGTCCCCGCGACCCTAAATACAGGATAAAGCGGTATAGAAGATGAATGAATGAATGAAGAAATAATAATAAATACAAAGTGAATTAAGGTCTGACTGTTTTCTTCATGAATTTCTTTCTGCCTTTTCTTTCAGGCACAGAATCCCATTCATGTCTAAGAAGAACACAGAGAATGTTTCTTCAACCTCATCTTGTTCTTCTCCTTCTTCTCTTCTTCAGGAGGAAGGGGAAGCAATAGCCATCCATTTACACAACATGGACTACTTTTTTCCTTCATTGTCTGAATCACATAGATTTTGAGCAAACAAACTGTTACATGGCCAAGACCAGTAATTTCACACACACACACACACACACACACACACACACACACACACACACACACACACACACACACAAACCTCCTCACACACATTTGTCATGTTATTATGTGTGTCTTACTAAATGTTTAATGACATAATTATTCATGTCCAAACATCTTGACCTCACCAAACAAAAACGTCCCGCACCCCGCCCCCATTAAAAGATGCATTATTAAGATATTTACAAGGTCAAACCAGTAATATATTACTATCCACTTGGGGATATTTGAGCCTCAACAAAATATATAAAAAGAGGCTGAGATTCAGACTGTACACCACCTTTCTTTCCCCATTAAGGTTTTGTTTGAAATCTGTTGATTTGGATTTCAATGCAATTCAATTCAAGTTAATTTGTATAGCACTTTTAACGATTGACATTGTCGCAAAGATTCTTTACACAATCAAAAGAATTATATTTGATCTGATTAACTTGACAAAGAGCACCTCCTTTTTGTGACAGAGCAGTATATTACTGTATTGGGTGTTTATGTTTATCTATTCTAGTAGGACTACATTTTAATTTTTAGTAAAGTGTAGTAATGTTCGCTGGATTAGCACAGTGGTTCCCAAACTGGGGGTCAGGAGGGGTCTCGGAATAATTTCAAGGGGTCGCGAGAGGGATTAAAAAATATTTTTTTGTGATTATAATACACATTTTTGAGTATTACAAGTAAATGCTATAAATAAATATTTTCTGATTTGTAAAGCTATTACTGATTGAGTTTGAGTGTTTAAATTGAGTGTTGAAAAAAAATTTGCGAATCAAAGATATGACATCACTGTGCAGCAACTGACTCACTAGTTATTGCTACAGCGCACAACTGCACGTGAAAACCGCAAGTGCCGAGATGGATAAATTTGTTATTCACAAATCTAAAAATGTTAAGGAAATTGTTTGCCTGAGTCATCGGAACCGGAACCATGTACATCGACCAAGACCCCGTCAGACCAAAGGAGGAAACGTCGGAAATATGAGGAAGAATTCATAAAGTGCAGTATCAGTATTCACTAAGTTGCAATTAGGGGTCGCGGGCTTAAAAGTTTGGGAACCACTGGATTAGCAAAGGGTCACCCTGGTCCAGTAGGGGGCAGCACAATGTAACCTATAACTCTAATAACTATATCAACCTTTTTAATCATATCTACACAATATGGCCAAAAGTTAGCAATTTTGGAATGGAATGTTCAAAAAGCACAATGTTACTCAAAACTCTTGAGGCCTAATGACTTAAAGGAAAGCTGAAATTTCATGCACATAGTATCTGTGTAAAATGTGATAGGGAGTTACAACTATTTGCTTTAGACAACCAATCGATACATATTTAATCATAATTTATTCAACTTTAGTAAATTCTTTTAAGTAATTTTGGAGCCTATTCTGGGTGCGTGAGCAGCTTGCTGGATATCAGGCTAATCCACTTGTGGCCACCAATACTCACCCATTCCCAACTAGGGACAATTCAATGTAAATTATAAGTAGCTTACAGTATTTAAAACAAATATACAGTAGAAGAGACTTGGTAGAATATTTAGCATTTCTCACTTCGAATCCTCAAGAGGAAGTCGATTTTATGACTAGGTTGTCCTAAAGTTACCTGCTGCTATGCCACCCTCATTTACTGGTCACACAGCATTTATCATATTTTACAAAACACTAACAAATACAACCTAAGATACTCAGCTTTCTGTGATTATAACTAGTCTGAGGTTTTTGGACCTGAGGCTTCTTTGGAGCAGAGTTTCATTATAGTGCTGCTGGAGAAAATGTATACTTCTGCTCCCCTTTGAATATATTAAAAGATAGAACAGCATAAAGATAAGGAAGCTAATCCTTGTTTACCTACACATCATAAAAATGAATCACGTGACAATATTGGGCTTTAAGTGCTTTTTATATATTGGTCTTTATCTAAAACAGACTGATTGTACACCATACATCTTTCTTCAGAATTTGGAGCATAAGGTTTCATTTATTTTAGGTTTTTCTAAAATCACCACAATGTCAAATATTATACTTAAAATTTTATTAAAGATTATAGTTAAAAATTAAGCAAATAAATAAATAAACAAACAACCTAAGTGGAAATAAGTAAATAAAAGAAATAAGTCACTCACTGTGCATACCGCTTTATCCTGTGTACAGGGTCATGTGGGACTCAGGGCACGAGTCAGGGTAGACCTTGGATGGGATGCCAATCCATCGCACGGCACACACAAACATACTCACCTTCACACACTAGGGCCAATTAACCTAACCTGCATGTCTTTGTACTGTGGGAGGAAACCGGAGTACCCAGAGAAAATCCACCAAGAACGGGGAGAACATGCAAACCCCATACACACAGACCCTGAGGCAGGAATCGAACCTAGAACCTAGAGGTTCAAGGAGACAGTGCTAACCACGAAACCACCATGACACCCTGAAATAAATAAGTAAAAAAAATTTTTAATTGCAAAATAATAAAAATAAGTAAAAAAATAAATAAATAAAATAAGAAATATGATATATTATGTAAAATATGTATGCAGTAGTTTCTCCTTTATTGGAAGGTATATTGAGATAACACATTTTAGACACTTACTGTACTAATCGAATGCCTAGATACAAAACTGGTCTTTAATTCCCATCCAGTGGCCAAATAGGTGGATTCACTCACAATGTACTGAGAAAAATATCCCTCATGTACAGTATATCAGTAATATATATCTTTCAATAATTTTATTGTTTAGGTCAACAGAATGACAAAATCTAACAGATTTTACATGACTGTTTGAAAATATTACATAACATAAAAATCTTATTGAAATATATATATATTGTGTTTTATATATATATATATATATATATATATATATATATATATATATATATCTTTTACTTCCATTTTTGACTACGACTCTGCCTAAATCTCCAGAATTATTGCCACTTGGATTACAGGTGCGTGCTTCCGAAGCCAAGAATGATCACCAGAGCTTCAACTCACAACCCCGATCTCTCTCACTCTGTGCATCTGCTCTCACTCTGTGTATCAGATACTGCATGCGCTCGGCACCTTTGATCTCCGATCCCTCTACCTGTTGCTGATCTCAACGTGCGCATTGGATTCGACACACACATTACAGCCTTGATCTCCTCATACAGCCGCTCTTATTCTGTGTGTTGGACACTACACACGCTCTGCTCCTCTCATCTCCTAACCCCTGTCTACAGCTGCTTCCAATCTGCACAGCTGGCCACCTCAAACTGCACCCCTACTACTGAATCTCTGCTGTTTTTCCTTTTTCTCTATCCTGCACATTCCTCATTAAAATCATTAAAACTCAGTCCAATCTCTTGTCTCTGCTTTTGGGTCCTCCAAGCCTGCGCGACATGGTCGTTGGCCAGTGTCAGAATAATTTGGCCACCATTGACCCAGCGGACTTGGGACAACTCAGGACCGCCTTAGAGGCACAGGGCACCCTCCATGGCACACATCAAGGGGAAATTCAGCAGGTCAACCAAAACCTGAACCCTCACCACCCCTGACTGAACAACTCCAGGTCTCATCACCCCCAGCTCCAGCTGGCAGGGAGGCAGCCAGGCAAATGCTGAGTCTCCGCCAGGGTACACATTCAGCCTATGAGTCTATGCTTTAAAGAGTCCACCACTTTACCTGTCCCAAAGAAACCCCATCCTGCTTCCCTCAACGATTATCACTCTGTAGCCCTGACTTCAGTAGTGATGAAGTGCTTTGAGCTGCTGGACAGAGAATTCATTTCTTTACTTCCTGACACACTGGATGCACTGGTAAGACCTTGGTAAGCTCACCTGGTGCGCTCAGATGGTGTCCCCTTCCTCTGAGCTCCAACTGAATAAACCCAGCTCATTACTGAGCCTAGTGAATAAGCGTATCAGCCCATCCAGTTATCAAAGCCCCAAAAGGAACTTAGGGTTTTCTCCATACTGAGGCCAGTTGTTTTCCCCTACAACAACAAAACCAAGCACCTAGTGTAGTGACCCAATAGCACCAACACTCTGTCAACCCTGTTAAGCATCCTAATCCTGGGAGAAAACCCACATTTTCTTCTTCTATTTTACTAAGTTTTCTCTTTGAACTTAACTACAGTAGGCGGCACGGTGGTGTAGTGGTTAGCACTGTCGCCTTGCACCTCCAGGGTCTGGGTTCGATTCCCCGGCCAGGCTCGATTCCCATCTCTGTGTGCATGGAGTTTGCATGTTCTCCCCGTGCTTGGTGGGTTTCCTCCGGGTACTCCGGTTTCCTCCCACAATCCAAAGATATGCAGGTTAGGCTAATTGCCGTTCCTAAAATTGCCCGTAGTGTGTGATTGGGTGTGTGAGTGTGTGTATGTGTGTGTGCCCTGCGATGGATTGGCACCCTGTCCAGGGTGTACCCCGCCTAGTGCCCGAAGTCTCCTGGGATAGGCTCCAGGTCCCCCGTTACCCTGAACACAGGATTAAGCGGTATAGAAAATGAATGAATGAATTAACTACAGTACTGCTGCTATTCTAGGACTGTACCTGTGAATGTCACAAAAGCAGAGAACTGTAGAAACATAGTGGTAAAATATGAATTCTTAGTTTCAAAGGCATCTGACTCTCACTGTACCTTCCCTTTTCGTGCTGGGATCCTGCCAAGGCTAAAGCAGGTCAACTAGAAAACTGTCCATCAAAATTTGAAGACGCGTCTAGAAGCGTTTCAATAGGTGTATGGTTGTCAACCCTACTACAGTAGCTAAATAAACCAATCCTGTCTGTGTTATTGTTTTCTTTTGCCCAGAGGAAATTTTAAATAACCATCTCAGTCCTGGTACTGAGAAATACCCATACAGAACAGCTAGTGAAAAAGGCGTCACAGGGTGTGGACCTCAAAAACATCGACAAACATTCGCCAGGAACATTGACAAATTCACGCTTCATATGCCAGGCAGCCAAGATGTCCAAGCTTATCTACGAGATATTGGTTTCCATCTAAAAATGAGACCCCTTTTCACTGACCAAAGTAGATTTTATTTCCTGTGAACAACATCCAGCCCCAAAGTGCACAGCTACCTGGACCGGCAGCCTGCTCGCACAAAGATTGACTACCATCTGCTCCGAGACTCTCTCATCAAAGAATTTGCTGACCTGAGTCAGAACAAGGACTAGTGGCTGCCCTGGATATGAGATAAAAGCTCGTGGGAATCCAACAGATCCTCCAAAGTAAAATGATAAACACATCCTGGAGCAACCAGCCCAAGTAATCGATGAAGAAGCTCACCAAGATTCCAAGCTAACCAAGCTTGGAACCACAAATGAGCCCAAGACATCACTGTGCTTCGACCCCAAAGAACTGATGAGAATGATGATGGAAGAGTTTTTCCAAACTGACAGGAAAAGGGGGAAGAACAAACCACTGACACAGATCGACTGTCCTATACCTTTCATCACACTAACATAGTTTGGTCTTCTAAGAAGGTATATACCATTTGTATTTACTTTTGTATATACAACACCCAATCACCCTCCTCTGCTGCACTGCTACGCCCAACCTCTAGTAGACAGGAGGTGCTCCACACATGTGACACTAGTTTTGCTTTCTTAACCACTTTGTCTCCATGTGGCCCTTTTCCGTTCTGTTTTCTTTTCTCTCTGTTTTTTCTTTCTTCTCTATCATAAGGGAACTACCTTAACCAAGCCTTGAATCCAGCCACCGAACTTAGGTTGCCTCCCTTCAACAAAAGTGACCAAAAATTGTCGAAAAAAAAGCAATTGTCAATCAATAGAACTAATCCATTTCAGATAAAACTTACACAAAGCAGCCCTACATCGTTTTGAAGTGTTTCTAACCTGACCATATGAATTAACTAAGTTATGCACCATGATTCAGTTGGTGATGGAGTTGTTGTTTGTGTCTTGTGTGTGCCTGTTCTCTTTCTCTCTGCTTCTTTTTCCTGTGCCCACTGACGTTCGCAATGGGAACCTCACCGAGCAAAAAGGGGGATATGTACAGTGGTGTGAAAAACTATTTGCCCCCTTCCTGATTTCTTATTCTTTTGCATGTTTGTCACACTTAAATGTTTCTGCTCATCAAAAACCGTTAACTATTAGTCAAAGATAACATAATTGAACACAAAATGCAGTTTTTAAATGAAGGTTTACTTTATTAATGGAGAAAAAAAAATCCAAATCTACATGGCCCTGTGTGAAAAAGTGATTGCCCCCCTTGTTAAAAAATTACTTAACTGTGGTTTATCACACCTGAGTTCAATTTCTGTAGTCACCCCCAGGCCTGATTACTGCCACACCCGTTTCAATCAAGAAATCACTTAAATAGGAGCTACCTGACACAGAGAAGTAGACCAAAAGCACCTCAAAAGCTAGACATCATGCCAAGATCCAAAGAAATTCAGGAACAAGTGAGAACAAAAGTAATTGAGATCTATCAGTCTGGTAAAGGTTATAAAGCCATTTTTAAAGCTTTGGGACTCCAGCGAACCACAGTGAGAGCCATTATCCACAAATGGCAAAAACATGGAACAGTGGTGAACCTTCCCAGGAGTGGCCGGCCGACCAAAGTTACCCCAAGAGCGCAGAGACAACTCATCCGAGAGGCCACAAAAGACCCCAGGACAACATCTAAAGAACTGCAGGCCTCACTTGCCTCAATTAAGGTCAGTGTTCACGACTCCACCATAAGAAAGAGACTGGGCAAAAACGGCCTGAATGTCAGATTTCCAAGGCGCAAACCACTTTTAAGCAAAAAGAACATTAAGGCTCGTCTCAATCTTGCTAAAAAAACATCTCAATGATTGCCAAGACTTTTGGGAAAATAACTTGTGGACCGACGAGACAAAAGTTGAACTTTTTGGAAGGTGCGTGTCCCGTTACATCTGGCGTAAGAGTAACACAGCATTTCAGAAAAAGAACATCATACCAACAGTAAAATATGGTGGTGGTAGTGTGATGGTCTGGGGTTGTTTTGCTGCTTCAGGACCTGGAAGGCTTGCTGTGATAGATGGAACCATGAATTCTACTGTCTACCAAAAAATCCTGAAGGAGAATGTCCGGCCATCTGTTCGTCAACTCAAGCTGAAGCGATCTTGGGTGCTGCAGCAGGACAATGACCCAAAACACACCAGCAAATCCACCTCTGAATGGCTGAAGAAAAACAAAATGAAGACTTTGGAGTGGCCTAGTCAAAGTCCTGACCTGAATCCTATTGAGATGTTGTGGCATGACCTTAAAAAGGCGGTTCATGCTAGAAAACCCTCAAGTAAAGCTGAATTACAACAATTCTGCAAAGATGAGTGGGCCAAAATTCCTCCAGAGCGCTGTAAAAGACTCGTGGCAAGTTATCGCAAACGCTTGATTGCAGTTATTGCTGCTAAGGGTGGCCCAACCAGTTATTAGGTTCAGGGGGCAATTACTTTTTCACACAGGGCCATGTAGGTTTGGATTTTTTTTCTCCCTAAATAATAAAACCCCTCATTTAAAAACTGCATTTTGTGTTTACTTGTGTTATCTTTGACTACTAGTTAAATATGTTTGATGATCAGAAACATTTTGTGTGACAAACATGCAAAAGAATAAGAAATCAGGAGGGGGGCAAATAGTTTTTCACACCACTGTAGGAATGAACAGGCCCCCAAGGAGAGCAATCAATCAATCACATTCCTGAACCCCTCTCCCAGGCAAATGGCCAATCAGCAATGCCATGATTCCTCTCACTGGAAGCGAACCACCAGTTGAGAATGAAATGTAATGCAAGTAAACAAACAAAGCTTCATACCTTGCTGAAAATTGGTGCTCGCTTCATAACTAAACCGTAAGATTATACCCAAAACTCTGCTCTTGTGACTTTCTCAGGTCTAGTAAACAGTACTAGAAGAATTTTATTCACCCTCCGAACTGTTTGTGTGTATGTGTGTGTGTGTTTTAATGGCGGAGTTTCATGTATGGGTTAGTTAAATAAATTCTTGTTTCTTTATAAAGAACTTGGTTGTGTATTTTGATGTCTAAACATTTGCTCAGACCTTACGTTACCTTGCTCATCATTGATAAATACCAGGTTTTGTATTACCCTCGTTGGTCACGGGATAAACAGGATTTGTAAGATACACTCAATCACGCTACTGTATATGGTGGACGAGTAGTAGATAAAGTGAATACTATAGTTATACAGTAGTTAATCAAATTAACCCGAATTGTTGAAAATTCGAGTCACCTCTGACTCAGAGCTGAAACCATAATAATGATGGAGAATGCCACGGGCATTGAAACCCTACAATGAATATTAGGTATATGCATAAATAGTTGAACTACATTACAAATCCTAGGAACCAATGTTCTTGTTGATGGTCAGCATTGCCATGGCATGTTTTCTTACTTTGCGATCTGGCAGCCCAGAGCAAGCGAGTGTAAAGAGCTTATATAAAGATAAATTGCTTCTGCTCAAAAAAATGTGTTACTATGACTGTATTTAAGTGTGTGTCCCATGACTCTGACCCAAATGTAGGGTAAATCTGCCATGCAGGCCCTGGTGTGTCTTTATCTTGCTCTTCTGGTCTGTCCAACTCCACCAGTTTCACCTGCAAGTCTTCCCATGAACCTGCCCCTGTTTTAATCTGAGTTTCTCACCTCTCTCTCTCTCTCTCTCTCTCTGCTCTCCTCCTCTATAGGAACAATGTTATCATTCTTGTGGTCTGTTTCAGTGCAGAACTGACACACACTGCTATGTGTGCCTGGCATCTGTGTCTTGCATGTGTAATCATCCAGGTTCTTCGCAGGGTTTCTTAGTTTAAAAGAAAACCTATCTACAGAAACACTAAGAATTATAGCATATAAACAACAAAAGTGGTATAATGACAGAATAATGACAAGACTGTTTATTCTGCAAGTGTTTCTTTTAGCCCATCCTAACACAGTGGGTGGTACTTTGTTCCACCTTGCACCCTCAAGATCCTGGCATGTGATCTCCCCCTTCCTACTTAGGTTTACTTCCCCCTACTTTGTGAACCAGGCACATCACCTTCCAACATCCTAGAAAGCTCAATCTGCACATTCTTTGCAAGTTCACTTGTCCATTATGCAAATTATAGTTCAATAGTATTTGGACTGCATGCAAGTGTTCGACAATTATTATATGCCAAGGTGCAAGGATAAAGGATATTCCCCTGTCTATGTAAACACTGGTCTACTGGAACGAGTCATCACCATGGCCTGTGATTAGACCCAAACTTCCAGCTGACTAATTTCTACTCTTGGCGTTACGTTAGTAACAGTGAAGCCAAAACACTATTTCTAAAAATAATTTTTTTATGACTCAATCCATTTCCCCAAATATTATATCACTGTTAAATTATGACTGTGCTTCAGGTCCCAGCTTGGTATGCACAAGGACAAGAAGATTCTTTTAAGTATTGTGGAAGTAAATTATGTACATACAGTATACATCGCGTGCCAAATTATTATGCAAATTGGATGTAAGTGTCATAAACATTAAATGTTTAGTTTTTAAATTAAACTCATGGATGGTATTGTGTCTCACGGCTCTTTGGATCAATGAAATGAATCTCGAACACGTGTGATAATTAGTTTGCCAGTTGAGCCCAATTAAAGGAAAAGTACTGAAGAAGGTTGTTCCACATTATTAAGCAGGCCACAGATTTCAAGCAATATGGGAAAGAATAAGGATCTCACTGCTGCAGAAATCATCCAGGTCAAATAGCGCAATACCTTGGACAAGGTATGAAAACAATAGATATTTCACGAAAATTATCGTATCGTACGATTATTGATTATCGTACTGTGAAGACATTTGTGGCTGATTCAGAGCACAGACGGGACAAGCAGCAAACAGGTATTTGAAGCTGCTGGTGCCTCTGGAGTCCCGTGAACCTCAAGGTGTAGGATCCCTCAGAGACTTGCAGTTGTGCATTAACTTACTATTCGGCCACCCTTAACCAATGCGCACAAGCAGAAATGGTTACAGTGGGCCTAGACATACATGAAGACTAGTCTTGTCTACTGTTGAGTGTCGTGAAACCCTGTATGGTCCAGGTGGATGGAGTAGTGGATGGTTGGTGGATGGCCACCATGTCCCAACAAGGCTGGGACATCAACAAGGAGGTGTTGGAGTCATGTTTTGGGCCGGAATCATGGGGAGAGAACTGGTAGGCCCTGAGGGATGGGTCCCTGAAAGTGTGAAAATGACCTTGGCAAATTATATAGAGTTTTTGACTTTCTTCCATGGTACAAAAAGAAGAACCGTGCCTTTTGTAGCAAAATCTTCGTGCATGACAATGCACCATCTCATGCTGCAAAGAATACCTCTGTGTCATTGGCTGCGATGGGCATAAAAGATGAGAAACTCATGGCATAGCCATCATTGTCCCACCATTTTTTTTAAAATAAATATTATCATTAGGAGGTTTGTTCAATAAAATTTTAATTATACCCTAATGGTTGATGACTTGAAAATTATACTGACTGTCATTTGCATTGACTAATTTTGAAAATCAGAGAAAGATATCATTTGCGTAATAATTTGGAACACGGTGTATACAGGAAACATTCAGTGTGCATTGTTAGTGCCTTGCTCATAGTTTCATAGGAGAATGTCATGGATTCTGTGTGTGTGTTGTGAACCTATGTGTTGTACAAACCTTTATTTTGACTTTTGTTCTGGACTTCACATGATGCCCTGCACATCACACACCAGTCATAGCTCATAGCCCTGTTCTGGTTCAGCCTCACTTCAATAAAGAAAAAAACCCAACTATTTTTACTATTTTACTGACAAATCTAAAAATTTAAACAAGTCCCAAAGTTATATCCATAGAAAATCTAAAAGAAATATTAAGTTCAGGGTTTCACAGTTAATTAGTGTTTATAAATGATTGCACATTTGCATCAGTTGGTTATTGAGTCATAGACCATTACTTCTGATAACATTAACTATGTGTTTATTCATTGGACATTATAACTATATTTAAGTATTGAGATAAATGGGGTACAAAGTGGTTAGCACTGTCGCCTTGCACCTCCAAGGTGCATGTTCTCCCCGTGCTTGGTGTTGGGAATAAATACAATGGTAATCACCTCCACTGTCCCTAGTTTAACTACAGATGTTCCTAGATGGATGAATGGAGGGTTGAAGTACATATTATATTTCATCTTTATGAGACACCCTGTATGTTTATTTATGTTCATTACACACTTTCGTGCAGCTTGAGCTTGTTTACATGAACAACAGGTAACAGTTATTTTTAAGACATATACCATGTCACCTTGAAAATGATTGTATGATTAGTGAACAAATTCCAATTTTATTTGTCACATACAGTCATAGACAGTACGATATGCAGTGAAATGCTTAGACAACTGCTCATGACCTTAAAATAAAAAGACTATGAATAGGAATAGGAAATAAATATGAAAAATAGAATAAAGGGTAACAGCCTTTTTCCATCTTCGAAATATTGCTAAACTTAGGAACATCTTATCCGTATCTGATGCAGAAAAGCTAGTTCATGCATTCATGACCTCCAGACTGGACTATTGTAATGCATTACTAGGTGGTTGTCCTGCATCCTCAATAAACAAGCTTCAGTTAATCCAAAATGCAGCTGCCAGGGTTCTCACTAGATCCAGAAAATATGATCATATAACCCCAATATTATCATCCCTGCACTGGCTACCTGTTCAGTTTAGAATAAATTACAAAATAGTATTACTTACATACAAGGCCTTAAATGGTTTAGCTCCCACATACCTAACCAGTCTTCTGATACGCTACAATCCACCACGCGCCTTAAGATCACAAAGATCCGGACTTCTGGTAGTTCCCAGAATTTAAAAATCTACAAAAGGGGGTAGGGCTTTTTCATATTTAGCTCCAAAGCTTTGGAATAGCCTTCCAGACAGTGTTCGGGGAGCAGACACGGTTTCTCAGTTCAAAAGTAGACTCAAGACGCATCTTTTTAATCTGGCATACACATAACTCATCCCAGTACTCATACTCCAGTACACCTATACCGAATGGCAACTACGCTAATTCTCCCCATCTGGCCTGTATTTCTCTACCCATCCCGAGGCATCGGGAGATTGTGCCAGCTTCAGTAGACAAAGGCCGACCCTGCGAGGTTCCTGAGGCGTCCAGAGAAGGACCAGCTCATGATGGTTGGAGCTACACATGCTGCTCCTGTGCTTCCAGTGATCCAGACCTCATCTGCCCTCTGCACCTACTGACTCGTCCCTATGCTGAACTGGTCTTCATGTCAATTTAAATAATTTCTGTCATATTGAATTTTCACCTGCACAACACACAGATGTTATATCATTTCTATCTGTTATCACCCAGATGAGGATGGGTTCCCTGTTGAGTCTGGTTCCTCTCAAGGTTTCTTCCTAATGCCATCTCAGGGAGTTTTTCCTTGCCACCGTCGCCGTCACGCTTGGCTTGCTCATCAGAGAGATTTCATTCATTCGCCTCATTATTATTATCTACACATTTTTCTCACACATACACACTTCCAATTATTTTCTTTTCTAAAATTATTATTATTATTATTTATTTATTTTTTTTGTAAATTTTCTTTCATTTTTTTTAAGCTGCTTTGAGACAATGACCATTGTTAAAAGCGCTATATAAATAAAATTGAATTGAATTGAATTGAATAAATTTAATTAGGAAAGAATAAGATAAAATATAAAAATGAAAGTTAAAATAATGTGTTTGAACAGTGTGGTACTACAGTATATTTGTGATTTGTCTATACTCTACTTTAATGATTGGGATTTCAGAAGGGCCAACACAATTACAGTATGTCTACAATTTAACAAGAAGCATTTACAGTAGATAGCTTGTGGCAAGCTAGTTTTCCACTAGAGGGCACCATATACACAGTTAAAACAATTAAGTGTAACTGGTCTGGGAATGCCATTTTTAGGTGACAAGATATTCTAGGTTTTAGGTTTATTATTATTATTATTATTATTATTATTTAATCTGGATTTGTTTCCAAGAAGCAGCAAAAGCAGAGAAAATGGCCAAAAGAGGGGGGGGGGGGGCATAAACATCAGGAACATTTGTAGCCTCTTTTGCCTGTTGACATTTATTTTGCTGGACATTGCCTGCATTTATCTACTCTTGTAAGAACGTAAGAACGTGTGTCCAGAACTGAACATAAACTCATAAAGCATAAACAGGAAGTTGTAACCTTTTGTGTACTCTAGGCAGGTTGTGAGTCATTTCAGGACTACAATTGTGGCTTTTGTGCATCGCACCATGTCTGTGCATGTCCCCTCTTATAACATGGTGGCTACAGAAGTTGGCCCAGAAATTGACCAAAACATTTATTTGAATACATTTATTATCAATGGCTAAGAGGGATAGTGTCTATGTGGGTTATGATCTGTATATTTCATATTTATAATTTAATATTACATTTATGTTAGTGCTTTTTTTGTTAAATCTTAAATGCTACTACCTGACTTCCTCTCTTATTCCTGCTCCCCTTCAAATTTTTATCGCCATGCAAAGCACATCATGCACGATTAAAAAAAAAAAAAAAAAAAAACACATTTCAATCACTTTGCATAGCCCTTTGCATGATTGATGCTTAATACCCAATCTGCAGAGTAGGATATTAAATGCAGAAAAAGAAATTGCACACAGAACTACTGAAGTGAATCAAATAGTGAATCATATTAATCATAGCGTTAAGTCATTAAAATGCTTTGATTTGTATACATTTTAAACAATTGAGGTATTGCACATGAATATGATGAACAAAAATGTGTGTCAGAAGGCCATTAATTTTCAGTTAGTGAAGGGCCCCCGCGATGTGCCATTCACTCACTTCCAATTCTGGACCGGTACCGGGCATTTACAGTACCTGGTGGGCCGACACAAAGACAATGCAATGTTTTTTTGCGTGCCACCCTTCCCCCTTCTTCTTCTTCTATCTGTCGTGCCAGAATAGACAGATCAGTAAAGCTAAACACGAGGAAGCTTATAAGTTTGGAGGCATACCAGGGAGAATGAGGAAGAACAGGAGGAAAGAGGCTAGGGGCAAGTAAGGAGTAGGTTCATTATCATATGGACAGACAGGATGTGAAGAAGTGTGTGTGTTTGTGTGTGTGTGTGTGTGTGTGTGTGTGCTCTGCGATGGATTGGCACACTGTCCAGGGTGTACCCTGCCTCGTGCCCTGAGTCTCCTGGGATGGGCTCCAGGTCCCCGCGACCCTAAATACAGGATAAAGCGTTATAGAAGATGAATTAATGAATAATAATAATAATAATAATAATAATAATAATAATAGGTATTATCTAGGGTCAAAAGTGGCAAAATCCAAAGTGACAGAAGAGTAACCAGTAAGAAAAAGTGCAACGTAAACCATCATAACAGATTACAAGTTAGCCAGATAAATTTAAGGTTTGTCATTTTTTTTTTCTAGGATTCTGTGTTAATAAATCCTTCTTTGGTTTGAGTGTTGACTAATTTCTGTCAGAGTATTCTATTCTAACCTAGTCTAAATTTCACTGGCCTACAGAACCTATAGCCATCTATGAATGGCATCCTTAGAGTAAATTTTGGTACATGGTTTACTGTCTTTTCCTTTTCATGACATTTAAATTTTCTTTTTTTGGTTTGCCTTTCCTTTGCCACCTATCCTTAATCTTTAAGGCCTCCAGCACCGATCGATGCATAGGGCAACAAGCGTTCTCCATTGTGTTCGATTAAACTTTAAGAGAATCCTCATTGTTTCCACGGCGATTGGGTTTTTACGGGGCGGGTTGCTAGCCCAACGCCCAACTCTTCTCCTTTCTCATCCGGCACTTGGAACCGGCAACGAGTTCTAGACCTCCGGCTGCGAGAGGTTTCAGCATCACCCAGGAACCAAATCAGCAATCTCCAGATGATAGGGCGAGCAGTTTACCACTGCGCCACTCGCTGGCCCTTTACCACCTATAATTGCACAATATTTTGACAAATATTCTATTTACAAATATCTTCAAATTGATCCTGTACTTCATTCTGCCAGTATTAGGAAGGGACACTCCGAACACTTTTACTTGTGTCTTAAATTTGAAGCTAATCTTAAAGCAGTCATCTGAGAAACAGGTAGGAATGATAACAGCAGGTGTTTATTATAATATTAAATGGAAAGCTCAAGTGGATCCTTTTTCCACTATTCATGCTTTCTACAAAAAAGATTAAAATATGTTATTGCACTATACCATCAGTTAAGGTACTGATGGTATAGTGTTACTGTTAGGTAAAATAACCATACTGGACAACCCTGGGCCAGATGCAAATTTATGAAAAATTGCAACAAGATGTTTCTACCCTTACCAAACATTAGACAAAGAGTGTGGTCTGATGTTCTTGGAAGAAACATCATACCACATTGTGTGTGTGTGTGTGTGTGTGTGTGTGTGTGTGTGTGTGTAAACTGATATGTCTTTGTGAGCCATTTCTTTGCAACAATTTATGTAGCCTATAACTTCCTGTATTCCAGGAAGTTGTGCCATTTTAGCTCTCATGCTGGCTACACTCACACTACAACGATCTGGATACAAAATGGATAAACAAAGTTTTTTTGCTAGAATGCAACAGTAGTGGTTAGTGTTCATGTGAGTTTTATGTCCCTTAGCTCTCTGCTGAAAATAGCTTTTTAGCTAATGCTAGCTGTGAGCTAATTTTTTCAGTGATAGGTACTGGGATGTCTTAAGGAGATACAATTCAAGGGTGCTGGTGTTGGAAATATTTGACTCAGTGTGTTATTTTAGCTGGAAAGAAATACTACAAGGAGAAAGCCCAAATTACTAATTTTGTTTAATTAGGCCAGTAGCACATGATAGCACTTGATAACAATTCTGATTACTGTACACCTGTGGAGATCAGCTAAACAAACATAAAAGTATGATCCATTTATCTACTTTACATTATTTTGCTAAATTCTAGTAAGTATAATGTTAGAGGTGGTCACGCACGCTGAGTTTCTGTCTCAGTACACAAAAGATGAACAGAGCACAAAGATTGCCTTTTTATAATGGAAAAAATATACATTTATGTCTGTGTTCTAATCCATCCACTTGGGGTTGCACAAGCCAGTGCAGCCTTAGTGCCGTGCCCAATCCTAGATATAGAGGTTTTCTTTATTTTGTATTATTTTCTACATTATCAAACAATATTGAGCATTATGAAGAAAACATATTGAATTATGTGGTAAACAAAAATGTGCGAAAGTTGTTTTAGTTTCCTCAAAGTAGCCACCGTTTACTCCAATGATGTTGTCCACTATTGGTAGCCAACAAGTACAGTATATAATACCTCATAAGCAATTCATGACATAACAAACTAAAAGGTAGCTACTTTGAAAAACCTAAAATATAAAATTCTTTCATCGTATATTTACTGACTCAAATTTGTAGCTATTTAATTAGAACTAATTAATGCAACATGGTCAGTCCTGTAAGTAAACTGGATTCAGATAATTTTCTTATTAATATTGGGAGATTTTGTATGATAGTATCATAGTATCCAGTTGACTCAAGATTTTTGAAGACAAGACCACCTTAAACAGTGAAAATGAAAAAGGGGTCATAGTGAGATTGGCTAACCAAATGCTGAGTGATTTTGAGTTCTCAACTGTTATAATTCAGAGCTGTACACTGTAAAAAATGAACCATGAGGCTTGTAATTTTCATTAAAAAAATGTATGTAATCATTAAAAATAATACGCATATTTCATTTAAAAAAATGTTTTTCTGTGTTTTTTATAATATATTGAGAACATTTCACTAATAAAATTAAGAAATAAATTTTACCTATTTTTTTAAGGAAATGAGTGCAATTTTTAGGCTTAATTTGAGGAACCATTTGGTCAAAAATTTTGAGGAAAAAGGGCTTCATATTTATTTTAAGAGAATTGGCTCAATTATCCGGGTTTTATTAAGTCACCTTCATTTGAATCTCAACAACAGCAGCAGTGATCAGACGCCATTTTGAAGGAACAGGCGAACAGTGTAAAATGTTAAGAAGTAAGTTAAGCCCCTTACTAATTTTTTATTTTTTTTTATTTCTTAAATAAGCTCCTTTTGTTGTACTAGTGTCAGCAATATAAATGAAATAAATTAAACATTGTGAACATTTCTGAAAACATCCTGTCCGCCATTAGCCATTAGCCATTAGCATACTTGAGTTTGTTGTAGTGTCAGTCTCCACAGTTCACTGAAACAAGTTTTGGGGAGTTTGTGTTTTACAATGTTACAAAGATAATGGTTTAGATAATGGTAGAAATGGTTTACTGTACAAGTTCTCTCAGGTTTTAGTACAGAATGTGACTATTCCCACAAGAAAAGATGTTAGCATATAATGCTAAACAGTTGATTTCAATGGCATAGAAATTGTCAGTTAGAAACGGATCTTACAGATCTTAAAACTGCTGTAAATGTTATATACACTATTTTACACAGTGTTTAATATTTTGATACCAGTGAAACATGAAATAAAAGCATGTTTAACACCAAAATGCATTATGTTTTCATTTCATTATAAAAAATTTTTTTATATTATTAAGTAATTTATATTATTAAGTAATACATATGAGTACCTTTTGAAAATCATCATGTGTCTGGCTAAATAATTTAGGATGTTTTACATGATTTATTTAAGTAGATTCTGCTAGGGGATAAAATCAAGCCGTAAATACTTAAAAATAATATGCGTCTGGCTAAATAATTTAGGATTTTTTTACATGATTTTTTTCAAGTAAATTCCACTTAAAAAATCAAGCCTTAAAAACTGCTTAAAAATAATACGTGCAATTTTGTTACCATATTTTTTTTAAGTAGATAGCACATAAGATTTTTTACAGTGTATGATAGGTTGTGCTGGAATAGTTTGTGTTCTAAGATATTGATCCATGAGTTTTAAAATTTGAGCAACTGCCATCTAGAAGTCTCTGCTCAACCTCAACAAAGCATAAGGTGGCTGTGCCAAGCTGTCCCAAATTGAAATTTTTAACAAGGCATAACAAACTGATAAACTTCCTGACACTTTGAAAGGGATTTTCACATGATGATCATACCTGTTTGGGAAAAAATAGATGTGGGAAAGGAGACTTTAAAAAAAGAATCAAAAGTAACTAATTTGTTCTTGGTGACAGAGAAGAAAACGCTTTGATCTTTAACCTTCATAAAATAAAAATGTTTTTGAGGAAAACTTCATTTAACCATGACAGCAGCATTGTGCATATAATTATAAATACAATGTTTTACAAAACTGGAAATGGAAATCTAAGAGAGCCGCAGTGATAAAGGAATGTAGTGTGGGGTAAGCAAGGACAATTTTTCATTAAATAGAATTTGATATTAGGATAAAATAGTAAAAGTACTCGTTTCTTGCTGTTTAATTTAGTCTGCCTGCTGTTTTGATAGAGCTAAGCTTTGTAAATCTCTCTACCCCTCCCCCGAGAGGGGTATTCCATGAAAGTAGCTAAATAAAGCCAGACTTCCACGCAAAAGTGAGACTCAAAGTACTTAATTTCACGTGGGAGGAGTTTCTGACTGATATAGGCCACAGGTTTAAGTTGTCTATGCAGAGGTGGAAAGTAACGAATTACATTTACTCACGTTACTGTAATTGAGTAGTTTTTTTCTTCAGTCTGTGGGATTGTGTGGGGGGGAATGACTGTCAAACCACAGAACATCCCACCCACCTCCTACACCTACACACACACACATACACATGTGGTCTCAATTAGAAAAAAAAATCTTGTTTTTACCCACCAATGAATAGAAAGGAAGGCTCTTAGGGCTGTTGTTTGTTGGCCAGACCTGCCAGAGAAATGGGCAGTAGTTCAATTTTACATAAATTGCACCACTGTTTACTCACATTTAAACAAAGAAAGACTTCAAAGTCTAAAACATGAACTCTCATCATCTAATTTTTTTCTCAAATGACAGTTTATTCATACAGGTTACCTCTGAAATATGCTTTTCTAATAGTGTCTGCGTAAATATCAAAAGCATTGATCGTGCTTGCTGTTGAATTCTCAGATCTGATTTGACCAAGAGATGAACAGCACAGCTCAGAAAATATATATGTAACATAATGCTAATTTTAGTTTCACATGAATGCTTTCATTTTAATGCATTATTGTTTCTAATAGCTCATTCAGAGGGAACTGCATTACGGACACTCCACATATTCTCAGGCTAATGGATGCACATTTGCCAGTGTTTGACCACGTCTGAGCATCACACCCATATGTGGTTCTTCCACGAACTGGTATCACAATACTGGAAGCTAAACTATAACATACAATACTGGAAGCTAAACTATAATACTTTATATATATAATATATTTTATATATAAGACTTAATTGAATTGAAATGTTGCAATATGACAATACACTTGTGAACAAAGCACAGTCTATGAAGACATAGTTTGCCAAGGTTGGGGCACAGGAAGTTTAGTGACCTGAATAGAGACCTGACCCTAACCTGACCTTGAAGACATTTAGCACTAATTGGGACCCAATTATGGCATTAATTGGGACCCAACCTCACTAATGTTGTTGATACTGAACTCTCAACAACTATGCTCAAAAATCAATTGGAAAACCTTCACAGAAGATTGGATGTTATTATAGCAGCACATGAGGCACTAAATCTAGAATGGTCTGTACACATATAGTAATATGGAAGTAAAACCTTTTTTATAATTGCCCTTATCTACACTGTTGAGCAGAATTTACCAAAGTGAATGAATCATAATCACACAATTAATTTCAGTGTTAAATTTATAGCCATCCTGTTTTGTGTTATACCGTAGATCATACAAATACTATAGAAATTGTTATAATAAAATAAACTATAGAAACACTATGAAAATTCTACTGCATAAAAATACTGTGGTTATGCAAAAACAATTTAATTTTATACAAAATTTATACAATTTTAAAAAAATTTAATTATAATTTGGACGAGTCACCTAATACATGTATAATTCATAATACTGTATGTAGACATTTGATACAATTTTTAAATATTTTCTTAGTAACCAGTGCTTTTACCTATGCATGTTGAATTGTATACCAGTATACCAGACTACCAGACTGTATACCAGTCATGACATAAACACTACATTTTACACTTTTTCTTAGTGTAATTTTTCTTTATTGCAGTAAAATCTTTTAATGTTCCTATTCTATCCCATCTTTCCATTTTAGGTCATGCACAGTCGCATAAGCATTTCACTACATATCATACTGTGTATGGTTGTGTACATAACAAATAAAATTTGAATTTGAAGATTTCTTGTTTTCGTTCTTTTGGCTGCTCGAATTGGATCATTGGGCCCACCTATTTGATGTGACAGAAGTATTCACTCTGGATGCATTTCTAGACACAAAGGGACCAGGACGACTGATACATGTAAAGGAAAGAATGAATGGGGCCATGCATCGTGAGATTTTGAGTGAAAACCTCCTTCCATCAGCAAGGGCATTGAAGATGAAACGTGGCTGGGTCTTTCAGTAATGATAATGACAATGACACACTGCCCGGGCAGTGAAGGGATGGCTTCATAAGAAGCATTTCTAGGTCCTGGAGTTGCCTAACCAGTCTCCAGATCTCAAACCCATAGAAAATCTTTGGAGGAGGTTGAAAGTCTGTGTTGCCCAGCGACAGCCCAAAACAGCACTGCTCTAGAGAAGATCTGCATGGAGGAATGGGCCAAAATACAGTGTGTGAAAACCTTGTGATGACTTACAGAAAACATCATTGCAAACAAACGGTATATAACAGGGGTACTCAAATATAAATTTGAAAGGTCCGCTTTCCAAATTTCTATTCAGTCCAAGGTCTGGAAAAATGACAGTCCAATTTCAAATAGAAAACTACAAAAAAAGTCAAACTCAAAATTTTCAAACAATACCCAAAAATGACATGGTAGTCCTTTTAGGGTTAAATCTTCTTTGATTTATGTGTGATATGTGTTTTTCACCGTGCTCATAGTTGAAACGGAAGATTTACAACAGTACGTTGAGGAAAACATTGTGAGAATTTGAAGGGCCATTTTCTACAGGACAGGAACACCTGCTGCAGTAACCATCTTTGTCCAGAAGGTGAGAAGGTGTCCATTTTTGATTGCTAGATTAAGCACATTGATTTTCTGCTTCCCACGGGGAGCACGAATGCATATTTTTCTGTCCACCCACTCTTAAATTTGCTGTTTTCAAAATCAACGTACATCAGTGGCCAGCTTTGAGCACGCCATTAGGATATTAAGGACATATTATAATAATCAGAATGAGTAGCTCACCTCTTATATCTTCCAGTCTGAGTCGTTCGTGACAAACGAATAAACAACTCGGGACTTGGCGATTCGTTGATAACCGTTCAATTCTGTTTCCTCTACATAGCCTACGGAGGTTTTGCGATGATTTGAGCATGCGCGTCCAGTAGAAAATGAACGAATCACTCTCTGAGACTCGTTCTTCTGTCGTGTTAAAGATTCGTTCAAAAATAATGAATTGTTCATGAACGACCCATCACTAGAAGACTCAGATATATCGCGCGGAAACACAGTTACGCACTTCATTGAGAACTCATTTGATTATGATTAAATTAGCATGTTTGTTTTGGCGTCTGTCCAGATTTAACCCTATTTGGGTCCGGATGCGGACCGAAGTCCGTCTATTGAGTACCCCGGGTATATAACAAAGTATTGAAATTAAATTTAGTTATTGACCAAATACTTATTTTTCACCATAATTTGCAAATAAATTATTTTAAAATCCTACAATGTGATTTTCTCGATTTTTTCCCTTGTTTTGTCTCTCATAGTTGATGTATACCTATGATCAAAATTACAAGTGAAGAACTTGCACAATTGGAGGCTGACTAAATACTTTATTGGTCCACTGTATACATCAAAGGGATCCCAGTGCGCAATGGGACGTCGTAGTGACGTCTCTTCCATGTCATTTTTGGACGTCCAATTTCCGTCCATTGATGGGGTTGCTTTGTAACGCCAGGCGATGTCTTTTTTCGACGTCTACCGCACGTCTAATGTTGACGTCGGTGGGACCTCCATGTAAGGGCTATTTATAGTCCAAAAGTGGTCCAAACGTGGCCGTTTGTGGACATCTTTTCAACATTAAATTTTGACTTAACACGTCATTTTTATACAACTTCTATGTAGTCCTATGTTTCAAGAGGGTGGATGACATGTTTTTTGTATCATGTATTCATTTTCCTGTAGCTTTGTTTGGCTCAACAGTTTGAACTGGAAATGCATTACACCTTTGTATGCTTATCACCTGCTGCTGAGACAATCAAATGGAGTTTTTGGAAATTATCTTGAACAGTATGCCACCTTCTGAAATAGGACTAGATAATTTTCCAAAAACTCCATTTGATTGTCTCAGCAGCAGTTGATAACTTAAGATGCAAACTAAGCTACAGGAAAATTAACTGGCACAGAAAACATGTCCTCCACCCTCTGAGAAACATGGGACTATACATACAACAGTATAGTTATACACATTCAAATAAATCACAAACTCAATAATTGCTTTTTCAAACTTTATAAAAAAAACAAAACAAACAAAAAAAAAACAATATGCTCTGACTCGCGCCAAGCCGCCAAATGCCTCGTGTTGCCTCGGCCAATCAGAGTGGCATTTATGATGATGTTCTCGTTTCAGCCAATCAGAGTGATGCTGACTGGTTTTTGACTGGTTGAAATCCTCCTTGATCAAAGAACTTATATTGTCTTCTATAGGCTACTCTTTGCCTAGCTTGATAGAGAGCTGTCTGTCCTTGACTTTTTCTTTTGTAAGATAGGAATAAGGTGCTATAAAATATATACATTTATATAAATTTATATACAATATAAAATAAAAAAATTTATAACTTGATTATACTTTAAATAAAACAAAAAACTGTTAAAGGAAAACAGGAAATGTTAAAAAAAAAAAAAACTAAAAAAAAAACATGTGGTCTACCAAATAAATAAATAGTCATACAGATAATAAATCTTGTTTGTTTATAAATAATCTGTATTCATATGTATAATCATGTTGATAGGCTCTATTTTGTAAAACACATTTACTGCCGCTGCCATAGACGTCCAAATGACGTCCAGATGTCCAGAATTGGTCATGGACCGACGGACCCAATATAGACATGATCTGCACGTCTACCCGACGTCCAATGATTAGTGGGGATGTTAATAATTTTGAGGGATATTTTGCAGGAAAAAAAGTTCACTTTAAGATAATTAAATTACTTTGCTTATTTTATTGCAATATTTCTACAGTGCTACAGATGATAGAGATTGATTGTCGTATAGGAGTCTGTGGAACACAGAGCTCAAATGAGGAAACTTTTTTTTCCAGGACTCACATGTTTATCTTCTCTTTGGGAAGTGTGAGAGTCAGTGGAAAATTTTTTTAGTGTAGTGGTCTACAGTACATTGCACTACCAAGCCCATGGGGTCAAAGAGGCTGTTAACAGAATGTTTTGGCAAGTCAAAGTTTTGTCACTAGAAGCAAAAGAGTAATTGTTGGTAAGAACAAAGTTTTAAGAACACCACAAAGAAGCTACCTCCTCAGGATGACACCAGAGGATGATACCAAATCATCCCAGGATATATGATATAGAGGGAGCTCAAAATCCAGGCTTTTTTAACTAAATAATTCCCTCTCCACCTGAGAACTGGCAGGAGATTTCCATAATTTAAAGAGGCATGTTTAAGTGGGTTGGTCTGTCCATGTTGGGGCAATATGATTCTTCCTGCTGGTACCTTGGAATAGGTCCATTACCATAAACCACATTGGCACCCCGTTCAGGTTGTACCCCACCGCATGCCCTAAGTCTACTGGGATAGCCTCTGTTCCCCCCATGCTCCATGGGATGCTCCACCATCCAGGTGAATAAGAAACACATGTCTACATTTGCAGACTCAGGGACCCCTTTGTGTCCTTGCTATAGGACTATAGTCAACCACCTCAGGACCTGGTGCATTATCCAGTAGTTCAAAAGACACTTGTGCCTATCCCAGGAAACTTAGGGCAGGAGGCGGGGTACACCCTGGACAGGGTACCAATCCATCACAAGGCACACACACATTCACACAATATGGGGCAATTTGGGAACACCAATTAGCCTAATCTGCATGCCTTTGGAGTAGGAGGAACTGAAGTACCTAGGAGAAACCCACCAAGCACGGGGGGAACATGCAAACTCAATTCCTGACTTCAGGAAGTGCACTGTCTAGGATTTTTAAATGTAAAAAGATGACGGTTCATTCATTCATGTGGCTTATCCTCTACAAGGCAGCAGGAGGCCTGGAGCCTATCCCAGTGGACTAGGGGAAGAAGACAGGGTATACCCTGGACACTGTGCCAATCCTTCGCAGGGCACAAGCAAACACACTTTCACACACTACAGTCAATTTGGAAAAATTAATTATCTTAATCTGCATGTCTTTGGACTGTGGGAGAAAACCAGAGTATTTACGCTTGACCCTGGAGGCCACAATGCTAACCACTAAGCCACTTTGCTGCCTGAGGTAATATAGTTATATATAGTTATATAATTTTATTTTCACAGTGGTTCCTGGTTAAGAAAATGACTAAAGCACGTTTTGTTTTCTGTGTCCCAAAATACTGTTTAGTGGTTATGCAGTAAAAGTAGAAGTTTGACCTTTAAACGATATTTTGGGACACAGAAAACGTGTTTTACTAAGAAACAGTTATACCAACAGTTATACCAAAATCCCCCTTAGCTCATACACTTCGCAGAATTTGGTTTGCAATTTTCAGAAACTACAATCAATCCTTCCTCATAACACCCCCACTGCCCCTAAATACAAACACACACACACACACACACACAAACAAACAATACACATAGCATGTCTCTACGCAAAGTTTGAATTAAACAGCTTTTTGTGGCTTTTCGTTTAGTCTTTTTGTTTTTCTAAGTGTTGCTTTACCCCAGTGTTAAAGCAACACTTAGAAAAACAAAAAGACTAAACGAAAAGCCACAAAAAGCTGTTTTGTTGTGTATGAGTGCGGCAAAGCAGAAGATATTAAACTGTGTGACATAAAAGGCAATTGCGAATTCCCCTGCTGATTTCCTCCTCTGTGTGTGTGCGCGTGTGTGTTGGGAGAGAGAGAGGAGGGGTGGGGTATGTCTATTCAGGCCAACAGAACAAATAAATTTTTTATACATTCTTTTTCATTTTAGCCGTTTAAATATTTTGTCTTGATATTCGGGCCTACATACTCAGCATGATCTTCATTCGAACCAGATTCATGCCAAATTGATACACTAAAATATTAAGGCAGGAAATGCATGTAATACATTTGCAATTAACTTTGATGGTGATCCATGAAAGACCAGACTGCTACAGAGGTTTTTGACAGTTTGATTACTTTAGTTTCTTTGGGGGTCATATTACGGCCTTTCAAGAATCCAGTGGAATTTGAAAACAATAAATAGTTGTGCGTTATCAGTCTATTATGGGATTTTCTATTTGATGACCAAACAGATATAGGCTCAGCCCTGTCCTTTCAGATTCCGGTTTAATTAATATAGATTTCTCTCCAATTTGAAAAAGCACTAAGGACCAGGGCCCGGTTTCTCGAAAGCTTCTTATCTCTAAGTAGTTCTTAAGTCGTACCTTAACCTCTCTCTTAACTTAATGGCGCATTTCCCGAAACGTTCTTACGCTAAGTATCTCTTAGCTACGTCAGACGTTCGTAAGGTTGGTCTGGACCAACCTTAACTCATACTTAGCGTAGTTTCAGCTCTAGACGCTAGTCGCCGCCACTGAGCAGCAGTCTTTATAAATCAGCGGTGTATGCAAACACATTATGGCACGTTATCAAAGTCGTATTAATGATGGAATATACTGTAGACCTGTTTAAGAATTTTATTTTATTTGATATCAGAACTAATAGAGTGCCTTTTAATTAGCCTATTTCATAATGTGACTAACGCATTAAAATTGCCAATCACAATTAATATTAAACAGGTGGCGAACAATTAGGCAGCGAGCGTGGTGTTGTGTTAAACTGAAGACGATGCGGTCCGTGGAGCCGTGTGAGTCATGTACATGTTTCCTTTAGACAAAACTTCAGCCCTTTTCATATTTTCCCCGTGGTCGTTATTAAAAATATATATATAAATAAAAGTTTTGCCTTCCAAGGCAACAGATTATGGAGCTTCTTGAGCTGCTCAGACCTGCGCGTGCCAGACCAACGCGTCGTACTTACTGTACTTACTGTACTGTACACTCCCCGTCCCGATGTCCAGCTGCTCGCTGCTTTCTGTTTAAAATATGTTTCATTGATCATTAGCCATTATCCATGACTTTATGAGTTTTTCTTTTGACACGTTTTATTTTTATGAAATTTGATTTAGTTAAATGAGAAAATAACCTTGGGAGTTTCAAACCCCGCATCCATTCATGTTTCTGGGTGATTGTAATGTTTAATACCCCTACAGTATTCACTTATGCGGTTTGACTCGCTGTGACATGCGGTGTGTTATACCCCTATCTCACCTGCACGGGCTCGCGCTGTGGCTGTAGGCTTGATCATGATTCACCCCGAGTTTTTGCGCTGTGGTTACGTTTCCATCTTTCCGCGTGAAAAATTCAACGTTTAATTTTTTGCTGGTCCTCACGGTAGCTTGCAGACTTTGTAGAACTTCGCGGAACGTTAAAGGAACGTGGTGGGCAATCGCGGCAGCTCACGGAGATGAGTCCGGCCACACAGGTGAGAGAGGGGTATTAGGCACCACACAGGTGAGAGAGGGGTATTAGGCACCGTGATCCGCCTCGAGTGACCGGCGCCCGACGGTCCGCGAAGATCTACAAGGTCCGCGAGCTTCCAATTGTTAAACATGTTTATTTTTTTTGCGTGGTAAAATGGAAACGTAATAACAGCACCAAAACTCGCGCCGAATCATAATGAACCGCACTTACGGCCCCGCGTGTGAGATAGGGGTATTAAACCTCCACTCTGTCATCTCATCGTATTCATTCCATAAGTGCGCTATACAACCCCAACAACTGACACTTCACATTGTTTCTGAAGCTGGTGAAGAGTGTTATCAGCTGTTTGTCCATCAACTATGATTGGATACCCGGTTCGTTTCACGGCCACATGTTACATGAAAATATTATATATTATGTTATTATATTAATTAATATTAATTTATATATTTGTCTATTATGTCATGTTATTGTTAAGTTAACACATGTCGAAATAAACGCTATTAAAAGAATTTAGTGCAATGTTTAATTTGCATAGAAAGTGCCGTCTTTCTTAACACTGTCATGCAAAAGGAGTCAAAAATCGATTCCAGAGCAACCGATGTCCGCTAATTCAGGACCTTCACTGTAGACAGCGCCGCATAACGTCGGACGTAAGAGGCAGCGACTTAAGAAGACTCCTAAGAGACAGTTCGAGAAATACACTTAGAAAAGTTATCACTTAACGTAAGATATATCTTAAGAGTCTTCTTAGCGCGCGAATAGTGTGCGTTATCGAGAAACCGGGCCCTGGTCAAGAAATCAGATGAAACATTTGTTGAAAACACCCCGGTTAGGGGTAAAATGCTTTATTGTGAACATACACAACAGATTGTTTTTCTAAAAGCATGACATAAAACTAGGCACCTGGTATCAGGTGCAACAATTCAGAACACCACTTTTTGGTTTGTTAATCTGAATCAAAACCAGACATATCAGTGCCAATCCAATGACATAAATAGAAAAAAGTGCATAACAGTGAAAAGTTTTCCTAAAATAACAACAAAAAAAGGCACCTGCAGGTGTTTTATTTTTACTTTATATTTTGTGTTAATTATTTTCATGTATTTATTTTTTTGAGCTGTAGAACGAAATAATTAGAGTTTCCTTTATTTCTTATGGGAAAATTAAATTTAGTTTACGAGTGTTTTGGAATATGAGCCCGCTTCCGGAACAAATTATGTTCGTAATCCAAGATTCCACTGTAATGATATGAAGCTTATGAAATCTTTTGCTAGGAAAAAAAGCAAGGTTCTTTCCATATGCATGTTAGGAATAGAGGAAGTCATGTGTTAATTCATAACACGCGATATGTTTTTTTTCAATGTGTCTAAGAAATAGAGAGAGCTGTGGAGTTTACCAATAAAGGGAAGTGTAACCATTAAAGACAATGAATGAATGAAGTTTGATTTACAGTACGAAGTGAGTCAGTAACTTGTCATTAAAAATATATAAACATTAATTTTAAAAAAATCAAGAGTAATCCAGGTTAATTAGGATGCAGGCTGTTCATTACACCAAACAATTTGTAACTATTTACTATAAACTATTATAGCTATTATTGAACTATTAACTTATTGTTCTGTCTGCAAGTCATTTTTAGCACATTATTATGTATTTTCCTGGCTTGAGTTATGTATCTAATTAATCTGGGATGATTATTTTTGATGAGTCAGAGATCCATCTGCTATCCAAGAAATGTAATCTATCCACACACTTTTATCCTTATTTAAAAAATTGTATCCAAACTAAATTGCCTTGAACCTGAAATTGTTTCTTGTGACATTTGTGATTGTAGATAATTGATAAATTACAGGATAAGATCTTTATGTAAGTATGTGCTGCCTGTATTCTTTTTCCACTTGTCAGGGCCTTTGCATTATCTAAAATTTAGGTTGAAAATTTGTTGGTCCAAAGAATGTAATTATGTTTAAATTAATTAATTAAATTTCATTTGTTCATTAAAATTAAACGAGTTGTGTTGACAGAATTAGAAACGGTAAATTCTTCGAATTTACTCAGCTCAGTTAATTAAAATGAATGAAATGGTGTTGTGTTGCTTCTTTTAGTCAAGTTGGCACAGGACGGAACAAACCACAATAGACGCTCTTCAGCTCATTTATATCGGCGTATTAAACGTAATTCACATCAACTACCACACAGTTTTATCAGTAATCTCCCAGAGTTACCAACTTCGATTAGATCACCGTCTGACCATACCTAACTGCCATCTCTCCTCTTCTTCTCTTTCTCCACCTCTTTCTCTTTCCTCTCTCCCCCTGTCTCCCCCTTTCACTCTTTCTCTCTCTCTGTCGAGCTACACATGTCATTCCTGAGCTGCCAGTGATCCAGACTCCCTCTGCCCTCCGGACCTGTCTGATCCATCTTGGTGCCCCGCTAATTTTATTATTCAAGCCTGATAACCCAAAAACACATGGCAATAAGCATATTTGACATTTATTTAAGATGACATCTAGCTATTTAATGTAGTTTGCAGTTTTTCATATTTTATTATTATTCTTTGGTGACTCACATTCTTTTTTTCCCTTACAGAGTTTTCAAACTTAGCCTGTAGAGTCCTATATGTGAAGATTCACCGTTCATTGTTGAATTCAAGAATAGATGCACTCTTTACTGAGCGAGAGGTATGTCTTTAATACAATGTCAGCTGATTAATTACTTTGAGGTTGTTATAATTCTAAACTATGATTTGAAGTACTTTAGATGTAATTCAGGTTTGTTTATTTATAGTAAATGTGTATATTATCTGTGAGTTGTGGTAAAGGAAATGTATGATCATGCCAACAATGTATCATCACCCTGATTACTGTCTCTCTCTCTCTCTCTCTCTCTCTCTCTCTCTTTGGAAATTGTATCAGATATCTGCGGAATTCAGCAGGATTACAACAATTCCTTTGGTGTCCAAATTCATGGGTCAGCTCAATCATTTCTCCTTCCAGCTCCTCAATAATTTCGAAAAGGAAGGGGGAGTTATAGATCAGGTATGTTCTGTAAATTCTTCATCATTTCTCATAATTCACAAAAGGTCTAAAGAATATTTCATCTAAATATGAATATTTCACTTTCAACTCATCCTTAATTCAATCTTTTTTAATTTTTGTACAAAAAATAAAAGTTAATGGGGGAATTTCTGTTCTAAAGCTCCAATTATCATGATGATTTTTCTTTTTTTGAAGCTTCAGAAAAAGAACTCGCCATTGACAGTCAGTTTTTCAACAGAAATAGCTGGACAAATTGGCCCTGGACAAAATTGGTTTTAAAAACACAAGAAAGTAATTACTTTCTGCCCCGCTTAAATATGTGTATCCCATGCAGTGCTTCTGATTTGAGACTATTTGTTAATGGACACACTTGACTTTGTCATAAAAGACAGCAGTAGGATAATTTGTGTAATATAAATGTAAAATGTCCAGTTCCTACTGTTGGTAATTGTTTGATTTTGGACTTGAACATGATGAAGCCCAAATTTTGATGAGCAACACCACTCTCAGAATCTATGCCATCAAACATGAAGGGAAGAAAATGTAGCTAATGCATGTTCTATGATGGTTGATCTAATTTATGCAGTAAACTTGGCTTACCCCCAGGATCTGAGATATACTTTTGATTTTTTTTTCAAAAGATTTTCATCCCACCAAACTGTCAATCAAAGTCCAGGTCTTAAAAAAATAAACTCCTTTCATAGGCACTGTAACTTGAGACAAGGGCTAAGAGGCAGGATCTATGTTTTTTCCATAATGTTGCACTGGTTGTTGAAGCACTTTTTTTCCCAGTGCTGACCAGGTGAGATCTTTTGCTTTCAGATGTTAATTGTTATTTAAATAGCTGCAATGTTGTTGATTTTAGTTTTTTAGAAGGTATAGTTTACTATTTTCCCCCAGGTATATTTTGAAAATCATTTAATTTAAAGACAGAATGCTTTTATTTTACTTTATACTCGTATTATTACTTTAATAGTATTAAAAGTGTAACTTATTGCAATAAGTTAAAATAACTATTATTTTGAAAAGTAAAGACAGAATGTTGATTTTGATAAACATTTTATCATTGGAAAAATTGTAATTGTAAAACATGGTAACTGTGAGGGTTCACCGCTAGAGGGCACTGTTATGTGTTTGTAGTTTTGTTGGTAGACTCAGTTTCCCAGAAGGCACCTCAGTCAGGTGACACAGATGCTCACCTGAACTGAGGAAGCTCATTAGACTTGTTATAAATAGCTGTTTGTTCTGGGAAACTGACTCGAGCATTAATTTCAGTTCTGTTAAGTGGGTTTTGTTGTGTCTGGTTATGTTTTGTTTAGTTATAGTTGGCACTTGGTTTCTGGAGCCTTTTGAGTTTGAATTAGTATGTCTGTCTCTCCTAGCAGGATTAGCCTCTAGGAGAATTAGCCTTGTGTGTTTATCCTCATGTGTGAGTAACCTCCATTGCATGTGTAGTTCTTAGTCTGTATATATACTAATCAGTGCACTAACCTACTTAGATCTTAGTCTGTCTAGTCTCCTCGTCTGTTTAGCTCTTAGTCTGTTTAGGTACTAACCTGTTTAGCCACTAACCTTTAGAGTTCTTAGTCTGTTTTACATCTAGTCTGCTGTGTACCCAGTCTGTTCATCCCTTGGGTGTCTGGCTACTAGCCTGTTTAGCAATTAGTCTGATTAGCTACTAGCTAGCTTAGCAGCTAATGTGCAAAACAGCTAGTAGGCCTAGCCAAGCCTGTCTTGTTTGTTTATTCCCTGCATGTATAGTCCCTAGTGTTTAGTCTGCTAGTCTGTTTAGTTTGTCTTTTCTGGTTTGTATCCCCTGTCCGTATTGTATTACAGTAGTGTGTAATCCCTAGTCTGTGTATGTTTAAGTGTTTTGAGTTGTTTATAGTATGCTCTAATGTAAAGCCAACTTCCTTTGTTCATGTATGGTTTGTGTTCATTAAAAGACTGTTTGCCACCTTATCCCCTCTGCACCTATGCCTAAACTCTTGCCCACAGTCCAACACCTAGCAGTTCATGACCGTAACAATGTTCTCAAATAAACTCAGTGAAACTGAAAGTTTCTTTGCTCAAACATAACAATATTCATTTTAGAATAATTTTAATTAACTAAATAGATTAATTAGCAAAAATCATGAATATTATGTTGATTGAACTAAACAAAATTACATTAACTTTATGTAAATAACGTAAGTTCACTGAAACCAGCTCATTGAGAGAGAAATTACAAGATTATTTGAATATGAAAATACTTTGTATCTCTACAAAATCATTTTAATCTCAGAACACACTGATTGAACTTTGAGTATGTCCTTAGATACGCTGGTAAAGAGGCAGGATTAATGACACTCAAATGTAACCGCTAACACTTAGGTTAAAGAAGGGCTCGGTTAGCCTTTAGCAGTTAGTGGCTAACCACTATAGGAAAACCTAGCAATCTTTACCTTTTAAGGATAACCCATGTGATCTTATCTCATTAGAATGGTTAGATTAGCCATTTGCCGAAGGGCTAGCCATTAACAGGTAGCTGCTAAGCATCATCAAATAACCTAGCCTTCTTAAGCACTTACAGTATGTGTCAACATTTACATTGCTAAATTATATATATGTATATTGCGCATATATCCGAAAGCCGTTCCAAACTCAGTGGAATGCCCAGAGAAGAAAGTTTGCATATTTTTATTCAAAAAAATTTTTTTTGTTTTTTTCTGCAAGATTTTGTGAAGACATGAATGATGAATGAATGAATGTCAGCAAGAAAAAAGTGAGCCACTTTTAGTTTGTTTTTTAAAGCAGCCGTTACCAAGAGGAATCATAAATTAAGGTTAAGTGAGATTTATTTATTTCATATTTTACTCAATTTACATGTCTTTTCTAAAGGTTTTGATTGTTTTAAATATGCAAAAATATGATTATAAACATAGTGTTGGAAATTGGTAGAACTGAATATTTTTGGGTGGTTGGAACTTGCCTGTGGCTTTTAAGATCCTACAAGATTATGCATTATTATTTTTTTAACTCTAGGATCAGCTTTTCTGTTTTGTATCTGTTTACAAATTCAGCTTTTGTGCTAGTAAGCGGATGCAATTCATAGCAGTGACTTTTTCTTTACACACAGACAGACAGACACAAATTTAGTTGCAACAATATAACTCATGTGGGAGAAAATTCTTCCACCTGTTGAATGTTGCCTACAATTTAAAATATCAAACAGTTAACAAATTAGTTACAATCAAAATTAAAAAGATTTCAGACGCCACACAGAACTGGAAGAAGTAAGAGGATTTATTGCAGCAATAAAACCCAGTGAGCCGCACTTGCAATGCTTAGGTCGTAAATACAAGCACTGTCAAGAGCAGACTGAATTCACAGTAAAAGACACACACCTTTTATACACTTCATGAGAAGGAGGGGGGAGTCTCGGGGAATTTCCCGACCCCTCCTCTATACACTCTTTTTGCTGACCACATCAAATTTGTATTCCATTATAGTCCAGTTCTATCAATTATTTTATTCCAGTTTCTATCAATTAATTCTCCCATTATAATTAAATTTTTCTTATCTTGTACCATTACATCATACACCTCGCTATCTGACTCCTCTCCAAGCTCATAACTTTCTCCATTATAATTTATTTTCATTAATAATTATTTTCTATTATCTTTACACTTTTCATATCTTTTTATAAAAATATAGGGGTGTTGCTTGTTTTCAAGACTTTTTCCTCGTGTTTCTTTGGTTTATTCTTCATTTCTCAAAAGACCAGTCATGGGTAAGCATCTCCTTTATACTACTGTACTTAATTTATTTATTATTTATTTGCCTTATTTTACCCTATTCAATGTTTTTATATATGTCATTCTATTTTATAGCTAACTGCAACTTCTCCATGGATGACATCATCCCTGTGGATGATTCGGACAGCCAGGGCAGTTCAGATTGTGTTCCTTCTGAGGACTTTTATTTCGGTCGATGCTTTTTACTCCTTGTGTTTTGTATTTTACGTTGGGCTTTTATACTTTGTATTTTATATTATTATCATGTAGATACGCTTACTATATTTTATCCTGTGTCTTACTCTTATTAAAATATGTTATTCACAAAACTCTCTGTGGCTCTGATTTATTTCTTGTCTGTCCATCCAGTCTGTGCCCAAGACCATTTTCACACACACATAGGGGAAACCCCTGCTCTGTGTTTCTCCCTCATCACTCTGCGCACACACATTCTGTTGGCAGATTCCGGCCACCTGCGCACAGACACATACACACATTGTCTCCTGATCCTTCTGAATTTTGGTTTTAATGTATGATTGATTACATAGTCACCCCGTCAGCCCCCCTCTTATCAAGTTTCTACGGCCTGACCATCCGTTCTTTCCCTCATTAATCTTTTCAGGTTCGTCCAATTATTTTTTGGTTTCTGGTCTTATGTCTCCCTTATCTTATCTTCTGTCCTTGGTTTTGTTGGTTGCTCCTGGTCTTTTCTACAGTTCTCAAAAGATGGCCCATGTATAAGCATCTCTTTACTTGGTATTATGTAGATGCACATACTAGTTTATTTTTCCTACTTTATTAAGCTCTGTATTTCTAAAATCTGATTGTGTGTCTTTTAGATCTTTGTCTATAATTTTACTTAAACATGTGTACGTGTGTCTATCACTTGTTTTAATCCTTCATTAAATGTGTGCGCTCACACTCTGCCAAGTCCGACACCTGGCGCCTTATCTTGTCTATGCTTTACGACCTGTCATGCTCCTTGGATTCTAGGGACTTTTCCAGTCCCCCCCAACTCTTGTCTTCTTCTTTCTATATTTCTACTTGCATAAATATATGTTGATCAAAATTTGCTTACACTCATAAGAAAGATATATAGCAGGCTGACTTATTTCTCAGGTTTTTACTGTTACATTAGAGTGCACAAAATGGTTGCCTACAAAATAGCTGACTCAAAATGGGTCCTCTAGTCGACCTTCGTAGTGGGCGGGGCTCTGTGATTCTATTGTTTTTACTCATTCTATGACTCAGAAACTGCTACAAAAGTCAACCAGGGGGCCCATTTTGAGATGTCATTTCCATATCCAGAATTCTATTGATCTAACATTGCTAACATGCTAACACTGAGCCTATATTGGTATGAATCCAGTCTTTATGCATGATTTTGGTTTAGTCTGATTGTTGTAATACGTAGTAAATGACTAATAGATTGTGCATTATAAGTATAAGTGTTCTAGGACGGTAAAGATAATTATCAAATGCACATAGCCTGAAAACATTTTGGACAGTGGCATGGTGCAGCGGAATGGTGCAGGGGCATGGTGCAAAGAAGAGGTGAGGGAAAAGGGAATAAAACAAAAGGCGTACAGGTAAGATACTCTAATAATTCACTGATCGGCTATAACATTAACACTGATTATCAATTATATACCAGTAAACTAGTGACAGGATCATGGACACCCAAGGCTCTTTTATGTCTGTGGGAGCAAAGGGTAGCATGTCTGGTCTGATCGCACAGAAAAGCCTATGATAGAAAGTAGGGCTGGGCCGATAAACGATATCATATCGAATCGCGATTTATTTGATTTTAAAAACGATGAAAAGCTATAGACAAATATGAACTATACAACACCTAGCAGGTACCCAACTATATAGTAAAAGTAAAATTGTCCTGGTCCAGATTGATAGCTGCATAATTCATTCCATGTTTGTTGTCATTGCATGCTTAAGCCATTATACAGACAATCCTAGTTTAAATTTTTGCATACCATATTTGCAATTAATAACACAATAGCATTTACTAACAGAATGATAAAATGTGTTTAAAGTCTAGAGTAATTATAATAGTATTTGTTGTTGTTGCAGTTGTTAGATTTTCTGTATAGTAGATTATTATTAAAGGAAACAGAATGTTTCTACTGCAAGCCTTTGGGTGTGTTCTGGTAGCTCTGTCACGCTCTAAGGACTGTTCTGGTGTGCATGTTTTTTTCTTCCTCACTCTCTTATTGTTACCAAGGGCAACTATCCATTTTGTCTACAGTCTTTTCCTGGGCAGCCATTTTGTGAATTCTAATGTAACATGCAACAATAAAATAAATTACTTATCATGCTCTAATATAATTTATTAGTTAAACTATATAGTATATCATAGTTACACTATGCGTACATAAGAAGGATATGCAGGTAGACATAAAACAGCAACTCTGACTATGAAAGCAACAGTCTTTCCGCTTCATATTAATCAATGGTATTTTCAGCAATAAAAACAGTCAAGGCTATGCAAAAGCAAAGAACATTAAAAGTGTTATATAATTAAATTCTATAACTGTTAAAATATAAAAGAACTTCCGGAAAAAAAACATCCAGAACGACCATGATGGGAGATCATTTAAATGCTTGGTGAAATCAAACCGTAAAATAAACAACAGTATAAATCATGATCGTGACTAATATGTTATTGCAAATGACAGTAAGAAGATGAACCACTAAGGAAACCAAGGACCTATATAATCACTATACAACCGTAACATAAGTTGCATCATTGCTGACACCTTTTTATCCACTTAAACCCTTGTGATATAATACCTAAACGTATATAATACCTGAACCTGAAACCTAAATATTAGCCTGTTAGCCTGAATGAATACATTTAAACACAAAAAATATAGTTACATTTAATAGTTTAATATTACAGTTTAAATCACAATAGTATTATGTTTCAAAATAATGGAAACATTTTTCATCAAATCATGTAGTCCTACAGTTAAGCAATTAGAAACTTATAATTTTGCCTTGAATACAAAAAGAAGCATGAGATGTCAGTCAAATTTATAATTACGATTTCATTTCTTTTATTGTTGTACTGTATAATAGATTGTTTACTGTAGATTACTATCAAAGGAACATCTTTAACCCACCCTATAAGATTTTAGGGAGTGTTGAGATAACTTCATGCTCTGCCACATGCTATGGAAACTTCCTGAGTTTACACTCTACTGTGAGGGTTGCCCACTAGAGGGCAGTGTTTTAATTTGTAGTTTTTGTTGTAGATCCAGTTTCCCAGAAGGCACCTCGGTCAGCTGACGCAGATGCCCAGCTGAACCGAGGATGCAATTAGTATAAGCATAAATACCTGTTTGTTCTGGGAAACTGGGTCGAGCATTGATTTCTGTTATGTGGGTTTTGTTTTGTTCTTTTCTGTTTTAGTTTAAACAGTATGGTTGGCCTTTTGGTTTCAGGAGCGCTTTAAGTTAAGTTTGTATTTGCTTTGATTTAGTTTATGTCTCTTTGTCTCTGTGTCTCCTAGCAGGATTAGCCTCTAGGAGAATTAGCCTTTTGTGTTTACCCTTTTGTGTAAGTAACCCCCATTGCATGTTTAGCTAGTAGTCTGTTTCAATACTAATGAGGGTGATACTAACATGTCTAGATCTTAGTCTGTCTAGTCTTCGTGTCTGTCTAGTCTCATTGTCTGCTTAGCTCTTAGTCTGTTTAGGTACTAACATCTTTAGCCACTAACCTTTAGAGTTCTTAGTCTGTTTCATAACCTAGTCTGCTGTGTACCTTGTCTGTTCATTCCCTTGTGTCTCAGGCTACTGGCTGGTGTAGCCATTAGTCTGATTAGCTATGAGCTAGCTTAGCAGCTAATGTGCAGCTCAGCCAATAGACCTAGCCAAGCCTGTCTTGTGTTTGTTTATCCCTTGCATGCATAGTCCCTAATGTTTAGTCCGTTAGACTGTTTCGTGTGTCTTGTCTTGTCCAGTTTGTATCCCATGTCTGTATTGTGAATCAATGTATGTAATCCCTAGTCTTATGTCTAAGTGTTTGAGTTCTGTTACAATATGCTCCCAAGTTTAGGCCAACTTCCTTATTTCATGTTTTGTTCATGTTTTCATTTTATTATTAAAGACTCTTTGCGTTTCACTGCATCCCCTCTGCATCTATGCCTCAACACCCAGCCCACAGTCCAACACCATAGCAGAACGTGACATCTACAGTTGCATTTCTACTGTTTATATTCTCTCAGACACTCCAACCAAGGGCAACCGGTGAAACCATTTTGTGAACATTATTTTTGTGTGGGCAGCCATTTTGTGCACTCTTTAATAACTATGTAGCAGTAAAGGACCAGAGAAATAAAATGAATGAAAATAAAATGCATCTTGCTATGTTATCAGTTACATTGTTGTACTCTGTGTATGTGAGGTTGTCATAACCTGTTGTGCGTGATTGCATATCATTATTGCTAACCAATATAAACTTTGATCACTACACCAGAGACATATAATAATGTGTAATACCAATGTATATTTTTGTATACAAAAAGGTATCTAAAGTAAATAGTTGAATGAAATCTAAATTGCAAATATGAAAAGGCAGCTTTACTCTGTTATCACAATGACAGCAATATAAATATGAAGGGTTTTACCCACAATGCCACAATGTGTTCAGGGTAGTATTTCTTTGTGAAATCATATTTCAGATCTGTTCTACAAACCATATCTTAATTAAGCGAGCAGTACAGAAGGACTGTCCCTTCATTTATATGCGGTTAATGATACTGCATGCCACAACTGATAATGGTTATGAATTAAACCATTAAGCCATCAAATCACACCAGAGGGAGACGTTGTTGAGTATACTGACTGAAAATAATTATGATTGCATGGTCTCTAGCCTTTACTTATGACGAACATGAGTGTCCTTTAGCTGTGTGTTACAGTATGCGTTTAATGCCCACACGGATTACCCCTCTACATAATAAAAAATGTTACAACAGTTTGACTTCTTTATTATGATAAAAAAAATATATATTCCCAATACAATGAGCTTTAGGCACGTTGAAGCCGTAGTAAATATTAATTAAATATTGGCATATAATTTTTGAAGCATTTATTTTGATCTGATCTCTCAGAACTATAATGACAAAATGATATTTTTAACCAATGTGTTTTTATGCAATCGTTTCATATACATGTATATTTTTACACATTCGTTTTATGTATTTTTCTTGAACTCTCACCATAGTTCATATATAAAGATGTTAAAATTATTATAACATTTATTTAAAATATTTATTTAGTTTTAACAGTTTGTACTACATGACAAACCTAATGAATGTGCCCAAACAAAGATATTATGCCAGTTAGATTACTGATCTCGATGGTTACACTCGGGCTCATTATAATAGTAATATAATACTTAATCATAATAAAGATGTAAATGTAAGTTTTAGTATCATATTTGGTACCAATCCGTGACAGGGCGGTATTTATATAACACCTGTTCGGTTCAAGGTAATTATTTTCTTGGATGAATTTCCGAAGGTGGCGTAGTGAGACTACGGGATACATTAAAGAGCTTCTACGTGCAGTTTGAAGCTCTTTATCTCGTTCACCAGCACCTTCGATTAGTAAAGTAGGTCGTAAGCACGTAATATAGTTTAGCCATAATAAAAGAAGAATGTGTACGCATATTCCTCTTCATTGACTAAACAGACGCTGTAATAATTGTTACTTGCAGATTCATTACAGACCATCCTTATTTTGGAAACAAACTATTTAAAAATGGTTCGTGCTGGGGATGGTGTTGGTGGTATCTGTTTTGTGCACTTGGTTGGGAATAATTTTGTGAATATACATGCAGATCTGGAATTTACTGAACCCAGCACCACCTCCAGGTTTTTTGCTTTTACGATATGACAGGGTCGTTACCCAAACCACGAACTGCACGTTCTTTTCATTCTGGTAATGCCCAGCGCTAAGCTTAAAAAGCCTGTCACTTCAGGCGTAAAAAAAAAAGGATTATAATTAGTGGAATTTGAGTGGAATTTTCCTGAATGCTTGTAGTGAAATTACAATGTATTTTCGTACAGTATAGCTATAGTTAAATCTAAGACTGTTACTCTGTGAAGTATTTGTCGGAAGAAACACTGTACAGGAAAACATTTGTACTGCACCGCTCTCACCTAACGAAACTATAATCATATCATGTGACAAACATATTTTTATGTAGGCTATATATTTATGTTTTCAGGACAATTCATAATAATAAAAATAAGTAAGAAAATACTCACATGTCTCGATTTGGTATTTGTGATGTTGTCGTCTGGCTTTAACAGTGCTAATTCCAGTCAGGACAGACCTACAAAAAAAAATCATTGTTGATTAGAACTTTATGGTACTGATAACTAATTTTTATTACATTACTACTGAACTTCATCAGACTGGTCATATATAAAATATGATTAAAACATGTAGCCTAAATCGCCCTGCTTCACTGTTTGTGTTATTTTGAATATAATATAGGCCTATGTACTGTATAGAGTGGTGTATGACACATTTCCGGTTTAATTCTTATCAGAAGTCTTTCTTGACGGACTGGAATAATCTCAGCACCTCAGGGATATTGTCTGTAGGCTTTAATACACAGAAACGCTTGAAGGATGAAGTAGCTTTGCTGTGGCCATTTACGTTTTACAAAAATGAATCAATTTTGAAGTCAATGGCTTAAATAAGAAACTAAAAGAGGATTAAAAATAATCAAATAAAAATAATTTAAATAAATAATTTAAAATAATTTAAAAGTTTCATCTGAAAAGTGAATAAATATTTTTGCACTTTCAAACCTTCATGGTTGTGTAAATGGTACAAACCCCTACCACACAAAAAAATATCTATTTAAGTTCCAGGTTGCAGCAAAACAAACGCCAAGGGGGTGAATACTTTTGCAAGGCATCGTATATGAACCTATATACCTGAAAAAAATATACATGAAGCTATATATTAACCAAATTAATGAAAACAAATCTGCAAAGAAGATATAGATATCACTATATTTACTTTGCTCTTTTTGTATTTGGCCTTTGCATCTATCACCTTTTCCTTTATTGATTTTATTTTGATCTCTTTCTCTCTTTCTTCTTTTTGCTTTCTCCTCTTCAAAAGTTATTTTCTTGTCTTTCCATCTCTTCTACCCTTTTGGCACTGTGTTTCTCTAGCATTTATTCTTTCACACTGTTTTTTTACTTACTTTTTTAAAATAGCCTAGTCTTTCTTCATCAAATGAGGTTTAGTGGGTGGGAAAACATATGAATATTGGGGTGTTGGATTAAGAATAATGTGAAGATAATGTTCATTTAAAAATATTTTAAATAATTAGTCTTATTGTGTGCATGGCTGGGGTAAATAGTGTGGTCCAAAATACTAAAATCTGCACCACTTGAGTAACTTCGTTTCATGGCTGATGATGGAAGTCTCCCTCTCCTCAATCAATCTGCAGTGAATAACTTTCCACTTTCGTCACACGGAATGTACCATTGTAGTGTGTGTTTGGGGGGGGGGGGGACTAAACCGCTTCAATGCAACTCGCGTGGCGTAATGGCATTCTAATGCTATTTCAGCAAATGGATTCTTATTATTTTTAAATGTTAGACGTAAGTTCTGGCTAAAACTACTTAGTTAGGCTTAAGTCATGTCGCTCTGGCAGTTCGGGGTTCTAGGCGCTCGCCTACTTTTGCCTAATGGTAACGCCGTCTCTGTTCTCACTCTTAGGTGCTGCCTAACTCAGAACTTCTGGAACACCTTATCAAGGTATCGTAACGTCTCCTCTGGACGTTTTGGATTTGTTCGACTCCTTTAGGGAATAACATTTTGCTAAACGCGTCTAAAAAGTCTTCAAACTGACATAGTGAGAGATCTCGGATTCAGAGCGGGATGTGCACACGCGCTTTGTGGCTGACCTGTAAGTACTGATGGCGGGTCTGTATGCCCGAAAGATACAGTATACAGCCGTTTGCCCAAAGTTTAAGAAAAATGACACAAATATAAATTTTTTAAAAAGGTTTGATGCTTTACTGTTTTTAGATCTTTTTGTCAGATTCAAACATTTTTAAGACATCTGCAATTCGGCTTGTCATGCTGTCAACTGGGCCGCATCCAGCCCATTCTTAATGTTTCCAGTAAAAAAATAAAAAATAAATTAAAGCTCTTCATTTTTCATGCGCAGCCATCTGCACGTCAGTTCTGTGTCTTGCTCGAACAGAAGAGCAAGATTGTTATGGTGAGCAATATCCTAATGGCACGACCAGGTTTCATATTAATGAAACACTGCCTGTCTCTCAGGAATACAGCTGGCAAGTTAATGTGAGTAGAATTTCCATAAATACACGAACTCTTCTCAATTATGTCTCATTGTCGTTTTGTCCCTTTTTTTCTCTTAAGACAAGTGGCGGCTGGTGTAAAAAAATGGGAGGGGGGCGCAAACAAAATAAAAAGTAAACTTGTAACAATTGCCAGTAAATAGACATAAGAAGTGCTGGAAAAGCACCGAAGTGTAAGCTCGGCCGCGATCACTTGACTGCTGCTTAATTAGAGGATCAGGTCGATCTGGTACAAGCTCTTTCACTTTTTTTCTTTCTTCGTCCGATCGCCTTGCGAAGGGATATTTTAGCAGAGAAATTATAGAATTTCCTCTCATATTTATCTGGCTTCCACGTCAATCACAATTCAATACATTAACTAACAATCTGCTGACCAATACTCGTTGAGAATCACATGAGCCCAAATATATAAAAACAATATTGATTTGCTAAGAACAAAATGGGAGGGTTCAGGGCGCACAGTGCTGCGCCCCAAGGATGATTTGAAAAAAAAAAAAAATCAAATTAGGGCGCAGCCTCAAATCACATGCTTTTCAAAAAATTACATGCCTACATAGACACCCGTTTGTCCGGCGTTCCGCGTGCACGAAACATAAAGTGTTTCATAAACATACAGTTTAGATTTTTTAATTCCAATTAAGTTATATTAAGAAATAAAATATTGTGACTAAAATAAATAATTGTGTTAAATAATTACATGTTAAAGTAGCATTCTTCTTAAGGGGGCGGCAGCCAGCGCCCCTTATTGACCGGCCGCCACTGCTTAAGACTCTTTTGAAATCAGACTAGTTTGTAATGGATAAACTGGGTAGCATGAGGAATCATTTGCACACACGATTTCCCACCACATTGTGGGCCATAATCAAAGCTAAAGGCGGTCGTACAAAATGTAAGAATAAGTTTTTCCCCAATAAGCAGTGCATAGCCATCATATTTAATGTGCAGTATATGAATTTTTAATAAAGCATTTATTGTTTTCAGTATTTTTAGGGTCAGCTTCTAATTTACAACTGACCACAACATTTAATTTAATGTTACATTAAGTCACTGTTATTTGTGTTAACCAATTCCATTGCAATAATAAAATGCACTAAGAAATATAAATAAGTTTGGTTTTGCAAGTAAATTTGGACCTAACTTATCAGGACTGAAATTAAATGCCGTAGACTTAAATTAAATTGCACAAACAACTACAGTGGGTTAACACACAAATCTTCCTTTAATTTTTAAATACTGAAATGGACATTTTTAGGATATTGTTGAGGCCAACTATGAGAGTTTCAACAATGCAACTGTTCAGAGCCGGGGTCCTGCTTATGTCAACTTTAAAAGTTGCTACGAGAATGTGACCTACTGGAGTGCACATGCTGGGGTGAGTAACAAAGTTTTATCAATGTTACATCTTATACAATGACATTCCCTCATCACACAATTAAAATTAAGGTTGAGGCACATCTAGGGATGCACTTATAGCACTTTTTGTCAGACTGAGAACAAGTAATTTCAGAACAGAGTGCCAAAATGAGTACTGTAGCATGGAACATTAATTTTGGAGTACAAATCTGGAGCACAATGTGAACACAACTGAGAGTGCATACCCATACAACACTTAACAGATTGACAACATGATAGGATTACCTAGAGTACAATGTACTGGCTACATATTTGCAAACCAATCATCTACCCTAAATGGGTCAGTGTTGTTTTACAACACAAATTGATAACTGTATCTGCACATGATACTGTATACACGAAGCAATAAAGCAGGGATGGATTGAACAAGACAGCAGAGTATTGCAGATATCTTAAAAGAGTCCTTAAATAATGAATTATTATTATCCTGATCATCATAGTTCATCATAGTATCATAGTTTACAAAGAATGGGAATTAAATTTAAACTGCTGTACTGTCAGCATTTAAATGTATATATTTACAATTTTTGATTGTTTAATAATGGATGTTAACATTGAATGTTTAATATAAAATTTTTATGGCTTACTCTTTTTACCTATTTACACCACATACTGATATGTACTTCAGCATGGCACTAATTAATACAGTGTTATGTTACACAAATAAAACTGATGGGAGACATTGAGCTGGCACTGCAAGTCCAATTAAGTAGTGAACACGAAATGTTCTGCAAAAGGCAGTTGATGTGGTTTTTTACTATTCACCAAGTAAAGCAGCTTCGGTGGTATAGTTTCAAGGGCTTGTATATGAATGCATATTCACATTTGAGTTTTGTCCATTTACATTAATCAGAGGGCATTTACATGTTTTACATATATTGGTCAAGCACAAAGTTACAGATCTGAGAGAGGCTGGTAAGCAAGCAAGACACAAAGACCAAAGAATGCACTGCTAAGCTAGGCTAGCAGGACAGACAGACTGGGGAGAGATGCATTGCAAGCATCATAACTTTACACTGTAAAAAAAGTTCTAAATTTACGGAAAATAACTTTCAAATTTGATAGTAGTTTTCCTTTTTTTTTAACTACATACAAATCTCTGTAAAATTACAGACATTGTCTGTAAATTACGAAGTCGACTGTTTTTTTAAGTATTATTTCAATATTGAAAAATTAACTTTTTTTCACATTTTTAACAGTAAAAATACCATATTTTTACTGTTTTTTTCTGTTTTTGTAAATTACGTGTAACTTTATGTAAAATTACAATAATAAATTGTAATTAAATACAAAACTCATTAGATAAAGGTTAATGTCCATACAAAAAAATTTATTGTTTTTCTTTGTAATTTTGAGGTAAATCATATTAGTTTTATAATACTTTGATATTTAAGTTCTAGATGCAAGTTTAGCATTTTTTCATGACTTTTTAAAAGATTATTCTTACATTATCACTTACATGTAGGCTATAGTATCTGCTTCATTCCCCATGAGAATTTAGGAGACTGATACTTAAATATATATTTTTGTATTACAGTTGTTCTGAAATATCACCATGGCAATCTAGCCATCAGCTTTCTTAATGCATGCCTGAATATTCTGACACAAGGATAATGTATTTGCTGTGTAGCTGTTTTAAAGCATCGCTTTAAGTTACATTTTGATATTTTGCTTGTATTAGGGAACTATGGTGTAATTTTTGTACCAAAAATGTTAGAGAAAACCCCACGGACTCTCCGTGTTAACTGCCACAGCCAGTCAGAAGCTGGAGGCAGGAACATTCTAATCTTGTTTCTGATTGGCTGATCAGCAGCCGGAGGCGGAGATATTCTAATTACCGCTTCATTACTGGCGCATTTAAATAAGCGCGCGAGTGAGGGCGGGACCTGATGCGGAAAACGCCAACGTTTATTGCTCAGGTACAGACGTAACGTGATATGAACCAGCCAATGGGAAACAGGCGTCCTTCAAATGTTTAGCGTGCACAGGGGTGGTGTGACTCAGCAGCCGGTAAACGGTTGTGTATAAATTCAGAGGAGTGAAGACACGCTGCTGAGCTACAGGTGAGGAGGAAAGCAGTCTCTGAGGGACAGAGGAGAAGACTCTGAAATGTAAAATACCTGCAAGCTCAAGAGACAATGACGGTAAGATAATTTTTATTGTTATTTTAATTCTTATTGTTATTGCTGTAAACAAAGCTCATTTATTAATACTGCCACGTTCGTCTGTCACAAATCTCAAATTACGTTTTTCTTTTAAATCTAAGATCTTAATGTGTTCTCTTCTTCTCTCTTCCAATCCACCCTGATCCAGTTCTTTATTGCCTGTTTGGAAGAAGATCTTTCTTGGATACACTGGACCGATTTTGCCATTTTGGTATGTTTTAGATTTGACTTAATTGCACTAAGACATTAGGATTCTAAACTAAAAGTTTAAGTTATTTGTACACATACATTATATAAGCACTATAGTTTTTTTTTTTAAAAGGGACCACATATACTATATATATATATATACATATACTATATTTATTATAAAGTTTCCAATCCAACTTTAATTGGAACATTGGGAATCTTGTTTGAAATTGTTAATTTCTTCATAGGTTTTTAGTCAAGGATATTTCACAGCAATGTTTAAGTTTGTGAGAGAGAATGTTTCACTGTTCTAGCACAATGGTCTAAATATTTCATTGTTTTTCATTTTAGGATTTTACTGTAATGCTATAAAACTGAACTTCTTTTTACTGTATTTTGCATCATACCTGTACTATACTGTGTCACAGTTATACAGACTATTTTTTATTTTTTACAAATATTGTAATCTTGAGTTTGTGTTAACACTTTATTGAACATGTGTATTCATAGGAATTTATGAAAAAAAAGTTAAATATCAGTGGTTTTGTGTTATTGCTTTGTTTGAAGGTGTTTGATCTTCAATTTATGAAAAATCTGTAAATAACAGTGTTTCCCTGCTAAATGCCTAATGCTTTTGCTTTATTGAAGGTGTTTGATTGTAATAATTTTGGAAAAAACTGTAAAATAAAAACATTTTGCTGCTACACGTCTAGTGCTGTTTTAATGAATGTGTTAAATCATATACATTTTGGGAAAAATCTGTAAAATAACGATGTTTCATGCTAAACTTCTAGTACTGTTCGTTTAATGAAGGTGTTTAATTGTATAAATGTAGGAAAAATCTGTAAAATAATGGTGTTTCTCTGTAAAAGATAAAATAACAATTTCTGTAAATTTAATGTTTTTGAGCATAATATGAACTAGAGTATTTTACCTTAATTTTACGGTTTTTGTTTGGCAGCCATTGCTGCCAGTCACTTGACCGGTTTTTTTTTTTTTTTTTTTTTTTTTTTACAGTGTACTGTTACTGACATTAAACAAAAAGATGAGGATAACAAAATAAAGAGGAAGATCCATGGGTATTTTGTTGGAGTGAGAGTATACAGTTGTCCAACAGTGCAGTAAATTCATATTGGGTATAGTACCAGAATGAGCACATAACCACAGAATTGGACTGATGCCCAATATTGATCAGTATCAGTGCTAAATCAGTACTAAATCAGAGTAGCTTATGCCTCCTAGATCAAGTCCTTGTTAATAAAATCCAGATGTGATTGAGAACATAGATAATATGCAAATTATGTACTTTCCTAACTGATGAGACATAATGACTGTGTACATCTGATCTTTTTTCACAGAAGATCATTAGCTGTCATTGTGAGTATATTGCTAAAATTATTCTTAAGACAAGTATCACAAACAAAATATTGACACTTACTAAATTGCATGGTGTAGAAAATTAAAAAAAATATATATTTCTCAGGTTTTTTTTTTTTTTTTTACATTTTCTGCTCTACAGATGACTGTTTTCCATTACACCTTCTGAACGTACGTATTTTTGCAAATTTTTGAGAATATGCTATCTTAAAAACACATCTGATGTTATCTTAAACCACATTGCATACTTAATAACTGATTCTAGGTTGTTCAGACTTGTGAATGTATTAAAAGAAAAAAAACATACAGTACAATAGGCATAAAATACACAGATTATTTATATTTATATATATATATATATATATATATATATATATATATATATATATATATAAAATTGAACTATTGTCAAAACACATGGACATTTTCAGTTCCAGGCCCTTTCAACAATTTTGCACCTTTTCCCCATGAGTCAGGGTTTGCAGGATTCTTGACCTAGAATAGGAGTCCAAAATTAGAGCATTAGTATGGCAAAGGTTTTTTGTCTTGCTGGTAGGTATAAAGACCTGTCGCTCTACCAGCACATTACAAAAATACTGGACATCCCTGACAAAACAATCCATGCTATTTTGATGTCAATGGAACTTTATATACTATAATTAAACCCACCTTAAAGTAGAAAATGATTCAGATCTTTATCTTTATAGGGTATTCAGCCCAAAAGACTGGAACTGTCTCTGTTTTTTTGTTGCTGGTTGTTGGTGCTTTTGGTTATGTCCTCTGGTTGAAAAGAAGCAATCTTCAAAAGTAAGTCACTCACAGCCTTCACCCGCCATTTTCTACCTCCAGTTCATCTATTCTAAAGGCGAAATTAGTGTTTTATATCCTGGGAAACAGCGGACATCTCAAATACATTTGGATTTTAGATCAAAAGACAAGATATTAGATTAGAATGTAATCTTTTATTCCTTAATATATACATGGATGTGTTGAAATATGTTGTGAAATAGCTACATTTTAAATATGTATAAGCACAAGAAGTGATAAGAATCTTATATTTGGTTACATATTTGGGGGGGGGTGCTTTTAATCTCATTAAAATGCAATGCTTGAAACAATTCAGGTTAAGGTCTGAGAAATAAACAGTGCTAAATAAAAATTGCGACAATAGCTAATTTTTTAATAGAATTACCCGCGACCCTGAATAGAAGGATAAAGCAGTATAGAAGATGAATGAATGAATGAATGAAATACATTTTAACAGATGTTATTGTCCCATGCTTTGTGTACAGGTGGGCTCAGGACATGAGAGAAGCCTGGTGCAACTACTACATTCAAGCCCCCTTAGATGCCCAAGTCTAAAGCCATGGGAAGCCCCAGGAAACAAGTCCAAGAGCTCACAGACCACCCCCAGTGGCTCTGCTGGGGGGGGGACCCAAGGGTCGTCCCAGTGGCACAAGGCAAACCCAAAACCTAGGTGGTTTTAATATTAATGCTTTTAATTGTTATGGCTGGTTGTAATGACTGATTACCTCATTGGCTAAAACATAATGTATTATATATTGGTGTGCTGCTGGTTGATTTGTAGTTTGTGAGACACATATTAACCTACAAGAAAAATATAGCCCAAAACCGAATGGGCTCCAGGCTCTCTGTGACCCTACACAGAAAAAATGGTACTTAAAATGAATGAATGGATGGATGGCATTAATTTATTTAGGTTTTATAGTTACACTGCAATTGGGAATTTTACTATTTTAATGTTTAATTGTTACCTGTTTAAGAGTTTAATAAATATGTAATGTTTGCTGTGTTACCTACAAACACTTACAAATACCACCACTACACTGCTACATGTGTATTTGAGGGCAAACATCCTATAATGCCATTATAAGATATATTTAGTATGTCAAGCAAATTTAGTACATCATGAACTATTGAAAGATAACACTATCATGTGAGAATGATGACAGACTACTGACAAAAAAAACTGGAACTAAATAATGTTAAGATTATGTATTTCTTTGGTCTGCTAGAGAACAAATAATTACATATCAGAAATGCACTTTTGCTAATTTTTTAAATGCTCCCTGAGTTATTTTATGTAATGATGGCCAAATATTATGGAATCAGATCATATCAGATAGTTTCATACAGGTACCACTACTTGTATTAGAAATCATTATCCCTTAATCACCACTGAGAGTGCCAAAGATGACAGTGGTATAGGACAAACATTTTACATACTGTACTGCTTATTCTGCATAGGGTCAAGCAAGCTTGGAGCGATGACAGCAAAGTTGCTTGGTGCTTATCTGTTACCTCGCCCCTCTAAGCTGGAGGGTTTGAATCTAACTTCCAGTCTCAGTCTGTGGCATATGTATGGTTTTCCTGTGTTTTTCCCCCCTAGGTTCAGTTTCCTCCCACAGTCCAAAGACATAAATTTTAGGCTGATTTTCCAATTGCCCATACTGTGTAAATTGGTGCTAGTGCTCTGTGTTGGGTTGGCACTTCATCCAGAGTATCCCTTACTTTTTGACGTGAGTTCGCTGGCATATGCTCCATGCCCCTACCAGTGGCGAATCTAGAAAACATTTTGGAAAACCTTTTTTCAAATGAAGGATGGATGTATTGATAACTTTGATATTTTTATATTTTACATTTTTTGTCATCTCCCATTAAATCTAAAATGTTATTTTACTTTCTAAAATTGTGTAGTACTGACCTGGAATTTATATAACAGAAAATAAAATCATACCATTTAGTCTAACTTGAACTACAGCAGAATCATTTATCTCTCTCTCTGGCTCTGTTTCACAATCACTCCCTGCCTCTGTCTTGTTGCTCTGATACAGTTGATTCTTATTGAATCAATTCTTATTCTGATTCTTATTTTTGTTAATCTCAATTATTTTGTGGTTCCCTGTCTCTCCGTCTCTGCTGCTTACTTCCCCTTCTGTATTTCTCTTCATTTCTTCTTGCTGAAAATGTTGGCAATATTTTAAACCATATTTTAGTTCCTTTTCATTTCTTAATTTCCTACTTCCTTTTTACTGCTATGTGACCTACAGCAGTCAAGATATTAAAGTGTCTTGTGGTTATAATCTTCAATCCATTAACTTACACCATAGGAGAATGTGCCTAAAAATTGAGCAATATCACATGCTTGAAAGAAAAGAGGCAACAGATTAAGTTGTAAAGCATGTTGATGAGAAAAAATATATACTCTAAGGGATTCTAAGGATTTTGATGAGTAAATGATGAGTTTTACAAGGTATTAGGATGTGGGGTCCAGCATAACTAAAGTCTCTGTGTTATTAGACACTAGGATTATCAGTCCTCTAAAAGTAAGTAAGTAAAAGTGTGTAAAGAAAAATGTGAATCAGCATCAGATCTTTTGAATAGGTTGAGAAGGGTCCATTTTATACCACTTTACATTGCTGCTTCACACTGTATGATCGGCTTAAAAATATCGTAATCAAGGCAACAGTGACAGCATCGGACCCCCCCCCCCACCCCACACACACACACACACACGTCACACTGAACGCGCGCGGGTCCGGAAAGTGTTGTGCGGTGGAACTATAAGGAGAGAGCGGAAGCCGGGCGCCCCAGAGACTTTAAAGGCGAAACCGCCCTTTGATCTCCGCGATGATGACAGCGGAGGAAAAGAACCGCTCGAGCTCACACGACACCTTCACTCTCGCTTAGAGCCCGCCTTCGCATACCGGCCGCCGAAGAGGAAAAGGCTGCCGAGCGGATCGCGTTAGTGCCCCTGATCCCAGCCGGGAAAGCCGCACAGCCGACCAATGCCAGAAAAGAAGGTCGTCATCAGCGAGCGTGCAGGAGTGCTCCTCCACGTGCAAACCTTCACTCTTTTCCCGCCATTTCTTTCTATCCTCCCTACTTAAACCTTATTCCTTCCCCGTTTGTTCTGAATAAAAACGACCCTATTCCCGTAAGACCTCGCCTCATGTCTGTGGTGCCATCTGTGCAAAAACATCCAACCCGATACATCGCATTAGACAAATTCTAAAATTAACAGTGAGTGGTGATTTTAAACTGGTAATTATGTTGCGTAGCGCTTTATGCCTCTAGGCATTAGTACATTCTCTTTTTCTATGAGGAAAAGCTGGAAAGTACCAGCAACCCCAAACCTGGCCACACCTCTTCTCAGCCCAAAAAGCTGAGTAAGTATGCAAATTATATAAGGTCAAAGCACACAATAGCATGACTTCATTTAACACACAATGTAATAGGCCCACAGACGCAGCACCAAAAAAAAAAAAAAGGGCAAGTTGTTTATTTTCTTCAAGTAATTTTTCCTCAAATTGCATCTCTTACACAGGGAACATCACAATGGATGTTTATTGCATTCATGACCAGTCCAGTTTCCAATGACAGGGGCTGGATGCAGTGGTAGTCTGGACAAAAATTAATTTAACTTACAATGGAATAAAATTCCACTAGGAAACAGCATCACTGCCACTGCAGGATGGGAAAGCTCAGTTAAGCAGGGCTGTAGTGATAAAAAAACAGAATGAATAAATGATTTATGTGATCAAGATAAGGAGGACCACAACATACCAGAAAAAAAGACAAACGGCTATGTGTATTCCTCATCAAGGAATAAACATAGCTGAAATACATGAAGGTTATTAATTCCCATTAAGAGTATAAAGAAAGACAGTATGGAATATTCTCAACTCTGTTTTTAAGCCTTGTGTTCGTCTCTCTTTTTTTTCTTTCTTTTTTGCCTGCTGCAGTGGTTAGTTTCTCATTACTTACTACTTCTATTTAGGCTTTTATTTTTTACTCCATAGTCAGAGTTGTCTGCATGCATATTCAACCTGTGTGAATCCAGGTGGCAACAAAAATACTTTGTTCCCTGGCACACTCATTGTACACAAATATAACTGTCAACTTATATTTAAATCTGTTTTAATTGGCCCCTTTAAAAAATAAAATAAATAAATGACAAGAAGAATCAGTTTCAGGGTCAGGCAGTAGTCACAAAATGGCTGCTCAAAGCTGGTTGCATGGCCAGCTGTTAATGTTGCACTCAATGCTTGAAACAGAGAGAGATAGAGAGAGGAAATTGCATATGCAGTTGTTTTGCGCTGAAGCACATGCTAAGGTGTCTTATTTACAATGTTTTTCTTTCCTGTTTAATGTGCCTTCTTACATCTGATATACATCAAGCTTTTTATCTGTATTATAACAGAAAAGATCAAATATAAACAATGGATTAGTGATCTAACTTCACATTTCATCGGCTTAATGAAATACAATCAACAATAAAAAAATTTAAAAGCCAGCAACAATGAGTGAGGAAAACTCTTGGCTACTTTTGCGGTCGAAGAATTATCTGATCAGTTTTTTCAGCACTGAAGTATTATTTCGGAAAGGCTTGTAATTAAGAGTCAAACTTATATACAGATAAGAGAAGGCAAAGCGAAGGGTGTGGCTTTTATGTCACAGCAGGGGCGTTTCTAGGATTTTCAGTTAAGGGGGGCTCAGCCCCCATAGATGTTTAACACATATTTACATTTACATTTAGGCATTTGGCAGACGCTCTTATCCAGAGCGACTTACAAAAAGTGCTTTAAAGTTTACATCATGGGATACATACTTACACTGGGTTAACTAGGTTAATAACTAGATTAGATTAGATTAGATTCAACTTTATTGTCATTACACATGTACAAGTACAAGGCAACGAAATGCAGTTTAGGTCTTACCAGAGTGCAATTAGCAGAAAGTGCAGGATAAAGGTATAAGTTAAAAGGGATATGTGCAGGGAGAAGCTATGGGTATCTATTACAGAAGGATATTATGTGAGCATAATATACAGAATGCTAGTAACTGTAATTATAAATTTACAATGGATGAGCAATATATACAAGTTGTTATTGACTATAGTCAGGAATTTGCAAATAGATATGTGCATAATGTACAGGTTGCTATTTCTATAGACAGGAATTTAAAAGTACACATGTAAAGATAACGTACAGGAATATACAAGATGAACATAACGTAGACACGTACGAATATATACTCAGTCAGAAGTTTACAAATGTATTGTGCATGGATATTTGTATTTCTAGTATGTACATTGTAGTGCAGTCCATATTAAATAGTGTAGTGGTAATGGGAAGAGTATGGAGTATATTTCCAAACAGGTATGTACATTGTAGTGCAGTCCATATTAAATAGTGTAAAGTGTGAATAGTGTAATGGTAATGGGAAGAGTATAGGGGTGTGCGAGGGGTGGGCAGGTGTCAGTGGGGGGCAGAGTTCAAGAAAGAGTCAGCTCTGGGAAAGAAGCTGTTCCTCAGTCTGCTGATTTTTGACCTGGGACACCTGAAGCGCCTACCAGAAGGCAGGAGAGAAAACAGTTTGTGGGCGGGGTGAGGGTAATCCTAATACTGTGTGCTCGACGCACACAGTGGTTCTTTTGAATATCCTCGATGGCTGGAAGTGGCGTCCCTATAATACGCTGGGCAGTTTTCATCACGCGCTGCAATGCCTTGCGCTCAGCAACAGAGCAGCGTCCGTACCAGACTGTGACACAGTTGGTTAGGATGCTTACTATTGTGCAGCGATAGAAGTTCACCAGAGTAGTTGAGGACAGCTGGTTCTTCTTAAGTGTTCTCAAGAAGAATAGGCGCTGGTGAGCCTTCTTGACCAGGCTAGAGGTGTTGGTGGACCAGGATAGGTTCTCCGAAATGTGGGTCCCCAGGAACTTAAAGGATTCGACAGGCTCAACAATCATCCCATTGATGTGAATGGGTTCATGTGAACCTCCTCTTCCTTTCCTGAAGTCCACAATGAGCTCCTTGGTCTTATCGGTGTTAAGGAGCAGATTATTGTCCGTGCACCAAGTGGCCAGGTGCTTGATCTCCTCCCTGTAGGCAGACTCATCATTGTTGCTGATGAGGCCGATCACCGTGGTATCGTCTGCAAACTTGATGATGTTATTAGATCCATACACAGGCCTGCAGTCGTGGGTGAAGAGGGAGTAAAGGAAGGGGCTTAGCACACAGCCCTGTGGTACGCCAGTATTAAGCGTGTCGGTAGTGGAGCAGATGTGGCCTGACCTAACATGCTGGGGTCTATTGGTCAAAAAGTCCATAATCCAATTGCAAAGTGAGATGTTAATATCCAGATCTCTAAGTTTGGTGATTAACTTAGAGGGTAAAACAGTATTAAATGCAGAGCTAAAGTCAACAAACAATAGTCGTGCATAGGTGTTTGTATTGTCCAGGTGTGTGAGTACAGAGTGCAGAGCTATGGAGACTGCATCATCTGTGCTCCTGTTGGCACGGTAGGCAAACTGGTGTGGGTCTAGTGAGGATTGGAAAGAGTCCTTTAGATGTGTCAGGACCAACCGCTCAAAGCACTTCATAATGATGGGTGTGAGTGCTACGGGGCGGTAGTCATTCAGGCACATTGGGCTAGAGTGTTTTGGCACTGGCACAATTGAGGTAGATTTAAAGCACGCTGGTACAGCTGCTTGTGCAAGGGACATGTTAAAAATGTCTGTAAATACCCCAGCGATCTGCTCTGCACATGCCCTCAGTATGCGCCCAGGGATACCGCCTGGTCCAGCATCCTTGTGCACGTTGATCTGGCTCAGTACGTTATAGACGTCAGATGAGGTATGTGTGATGGGTGAGTGGTCGGTGAGGAGGCGATCTTGGTGACATTTTCTTTATTGTCTTTCTCAAAGCGAGCATAAGTCATTAAGCTCATTCAGAAAGAAGGCATCAGTGGCTGTGCCTGTATAAATTCTGTTTACCGTATAAACCTTTTTCTATCTACAGATACAATCAGAAAAATTTAACCAGAAAACAGCATATAACTTTAAACTTACATTGATTAGCAATATAAACAACACACCTATGAGGCTGAACAATGGAATAAACTGTGTGGGTGCCAATAATATCAAACATTTGTCTGTTAATTATTTGACAATACTGCTGCTTTTTGTTGGAAATTGGCAGACATAAAACGTAAAAAAAAAAAGAAAAAAAAATTCTGTTGCAATGACTTCAATCAATGTTGGGAACACAGTGTTAATGTGCCTGAAAGGCTGCCCTTTCAGTGACCTTAAGAGCTATACCAGCAGGAGCTTAGTCTTCAAGTGGGACACCCAAGTTGGACCGGTCTGAAGGTAGAGGCCTGAAAAAAGTGCAATCCACTTCTCCAGGCTTTGGACACAGCTAACAACACAATTCAGCAAGGACAATACTGTTACTATAAGCACAGGGAAAAAAACAGTGTTCGAACATGATGTGAACACACGATGCCCCCTTCACATTTCTGACTGGAAAAATTCCATTCAGCACACATTAAGAGACTCGCTCTCTCCTATAAATCCTCGGTAAGGGCATAGGCCCCGATAGGATATTAGTTTTTGTTTTAGTTCTCAGAGCCTCATCCAATAACCATGGCACCAAAACTCGTGCTGAATCATGATGAACCGCACTTACGGCCCCTGCGCGAAACTGTGTAGGTGAGATAGGGGTATTAAACCTCCACTCTGTCATCTCATCGTATTCATTCCATAAGTGTGCTACAGTATACAACCACAACAACTGACATACTTCACATTGTTACGGAAGCTGGTGTAGAGTGTTATCAGATGTTTGTCCATCAACTATGATTGTAAACCCGGTTCGTTTCACCGCCACAGCTTACATGAAAATATTAGCAACAGTTTGGTGATTTAATTTATATATTTGTCTATTATGGCATGTTATTAGAGACAGTTCTTGAGACATCCTAAGAGACAGTTCGAGAAATACACTTAGAAAAGTTATCACTTAGGCCTCCGAGTGGCACAGTAGGTAAAAGCTCTCGCCCTATCATCCGGGGATCGCTGGTTCGAACCCCGGGTGATGCTGTTTTCCTCTCACAGCCGGAGGCCTCGAGAGAGCTAAATTGGCCGAGCTCTCTGAGCGGGGAGGGATGAGAGGTATTAGTGCTCCCACATTAATTGCACGGCTCTACGCCATTCGGGGCGTCTGCGAGCTCGCGCAAGCGGAGGGAGCGGATAGCGCTGGCCTGGTGTGTGTTACGACACCCCTGCTTTTCGAGCGAGCAGTTCGAAAACATGCGGTAGGCTGGCGTCACGTGGTTCGGAGGAAACGCGTGATAGTCTTCGGCCCTCCCGGCTGAATGGAAGTAGTAGCCTTAATGTGGGAGCCCCCTAGTGACGGGGAGGAATTGGACAACATTAGATTGGGGAGAAAATCGGGGAAAAAGAATTGGACAGGACTAACTTTATTTTAAAAAATTTAAAAAAAATAATAAAAGTTATCACTTAACGTAAGATATATCTTAAGAGTCTTCTTAGCGCGCGAATAGTGTGCGTTATCGAGAAACCGGCCCCAGTATATTATGGCAATCGGCATTTATTTAGAGATGATTTACAATTTATATTTTCTTATTAACAGCCATACAACCATAAATAAGGGCGCAATCCATTAAATGTTTTTAGCATGGGTTTTAATGCAAAATAATTATACAGCTTACAGTGTAAGGCAATTATATGATTATGGTTTGATAAATTATTATAAATTATGTTTATGGTGAGATAAAGATTGGAAATCTATCTAAAGCATTTCTATATAAATAATACAAATCAACATAAAAAGCAGTGAAGCGGCCAGTTTAAGCTGCGTGTTTTATATAGTCATTGTAAATTTTACAACCTTCAATTTCACAGCAAATAATGCAAATCTCTTATTTAGACCAGTCCGATGAGGTGTATTTATTATGCGCGTAAAACAGTTTAGAAACATGTTGTGTGTTGCTGTGGGTCTCAGCAAACGTCCCTGATAACTTTGACATATGACAGTAGTGTAAGGGTCTGCCCCTAGGGGGCACTGTGTCCGTGTGTTGCGTTTTGTAGTTTTGTTTAAAGACCCAGTTTCCCAGGAGGCACCTCGGTCAGGTGACGAAGCTTCACCTGTGCCGAGGTGGATCATTAGTAAACCTATAAGAAGCGATCAGCTCGGGGAAACTGGGTCGAGCATTAAGATTGTCTTGTGGGCTTTGTTTTGTGTAATTTGTGTGTTTGTTTGTGCTGGCTCTGTGAGTTTAGTTTATGTGAGTCTGTAGGTTAGGATGTGATTATTAACCGGTTTTGTTTCTATGTCTTTATAGTCTTGAAGGTGTGTATTTCAGTGCTGGACCGAGGAGAGCTCCACGAGTACAGGCGTGAGTGTGTAGCTCGTAAGAGCAAGTATGTGTGTGAGTAAGCTCATTAGAGCATGGGATGTGCGTGAGTGAGCTCATAAGAGCACAGGAGTGAGTGTGTAGCTCATAAGAGCAAGTGTGTGCGTGAGTAAGCTCATAAGAGCACGGGATGTGCGTGAGTGAGCTCATAAGAGCACAGGAGTGAGTGTGTCGCTCATAAGAGCACAGGAGTGAGTGTGTCGCTCATAAGAGCACAGGAGTGAGTGTGTCGCTCATAAGAGCACAGGAGTGAGTGTGTCGCTCATAAGAGCACAGGAGTGAGTGTGTCGCTCATAAGAGCACAGGAGTGAGTGTGTCGCTCATAAGAGCACAGGAGTGAGTGTGTCGCTCATAAGAGCACAGGAGTGAGTGTGTCGCTCATAAGAGCACAGGAGTGAGTGTGTCGCTCATAAGAGCACAGGAGTGAGTGTGTCGCTCCTAAGAGCACAGGAGTGAGTGTGTCGCTCCTAAGAGCACGCGAGTGAGTGTGTCGCTCACAAGAGCACGCGAGTGAGGCTCGGAAGAGTGACTGTGTGAGTGGGAAGCTCCCAAGAGCAAGTGTGGGAATGTGAGTCCGCTCAGAGAAAGGCGGGTGAGTGTGTTGCGCTCGTGGAGGTACCAGGTCTAAGGAGCTTCGGTCCCATGTTTAGGTAAGGTATCAACGTCTGTCTTACAACACTGAACCTTGGTTTATGGCAATATAACTTGCCTGTCTTGTGTATGTACTGTTATGTTAGGCATTAGAGCCTACTCGTTTGTTTACCTGTCTGTTATTTGAGGCATTAGAGCCTACATGTCTTGTCAGTATGTATGGTTATGTTTCAGATATCAGGGCCTGCTTATTCCATGAGGTAGAGTCTGTGTTCTCAAACAGAGCCACAACTATGGGTCTGAGTTCCCGAGACGTTCCTGTGTACCTTTTGTCTGTAGTTTTGTGTAGTAATCCTGTGTGAACTGTGTCCAGAGCCAGTCTGCTGTTTGGTTATGTTTTGTGGTGTCTTGTCTGTTAAATAAAAGACTCTTTGTTTCGCAACCAGCCCTCTGCATCTATGCCTGCCTTCGTAAGCCCACGGCTATACCACCTGCCATAACACCACATACATGACAGAATGCTCGACCGTAACAAGGGCGTAGCGGAGGGGCTCACGACGAACCACAGTAAAGGCCCCTTTAATACTCTTTTTTTTGAGAACCCCCTTTTTTTTTTTTTTGTTGTTGTTTTGAGGACTTCAGCGGAGACTCCGTGAGGAGGCAGAAGCAACAGTGGAGGCACCGGCTGGGAGAGTAACCCAGCACTGCATCGACCGCCCGGCTGGGAGGATAACCCAGCGCTGCATTTGAGGCTCAACTTTTCTGAGCGACGCAGCGCTGCCTCCGCCGCCCGGTCTACAGGATCCGGTGCTGTCTCATCAGCCGGGTCTATAGAAAGGATCCGGATCAGCACCTGGCTGGGAGGACAACCCAGCGCTGCATCGGCCGCCCGGCTTGGAGGAAGACCCAGTGCTACATTTGCTGCGCGGGATGCGCACACGGTTCAGTGCTGCCTCCGCCGCCCGGCCTAAAATTCAAATTCAAATTTTATTAGTCACATACACAATCATACACAGTATAATATGCAGTGAAATGCTTTTTATACGACCGCCAGTGACCTTAAAAAAAAGAAAATAAGAAAATAAAATCTTGTACGTAAAATAAATAATCAATAAAAAGGAAATACTAAAGAAATAATTTTAACTAGTAAAATTTGTAAAATTAACTGTGCATAAGGGCATAATAAAATATTGCAAAAATATAGAAATATGGTATTAAAGTGTCAGTGGTTGTGCAAATATGCATGAAAGGTGACATGTGCAATTGTCCAGATGTATGAGTATTTAGTGCAAGTGTGTATGAATGTGTCCATGATTGTCCAGTCAGTGCTGTGAGCTTAAAAGATGTTATTAGTCCTGTGTGGAGGTGTGATTGAGAGACCTTATCGCCTGCGGGAAGAAGCTCCTCCTCAGTCTCTCTGTGTTGGCCTTTAGGGAGCGGAATCTCTTCCCAGACCGCAACAAAGAGAACAGTCCATTACTGGGGTGACTGAGGTCCTTCATGATCTTCCTGGCCTTAGTCCAGCACCGCTTGCTGTAGATGGAGTGCAGGTCAGGGAGCTCAGTGCGGATGATGCGTTCGGCTGATCGCACCACCCTCTGTAGAGCTCGTCTGTCCTGCATGGTGCTGTTCCCGAACCAGGTCGTGATGTTTCCCGTCAGGATGCTCTCTATGGTGCAGGAGTAGAAGTTCCTGAGCACCTTGGAGGGCAGTCTAAAGTCTCTCAAGCGTCTGAGGTGGTAGAGACGCTGCCGGGCTTTTTTCACCACGGTGTTGATGTGACAGGACCATGATAGGTCCTGCGTGATGTGAACACCGAGGTATCTGAAGCTGTCCACTCTCTCCACTGGGCTCCTGTTGATGACGGGGGTCTGGTAGTTCCTCTCCTGCTTTGTACTAAAGTCCACTATCAGCTCCTTTGTCTTACTGACGTTCAGGAGGAGATTGTTCCTCTGGCACCAGTTCTCCAGATTTCCAATCTCCTCTAGGTAGTCCGACTCATCATTGTTGGTGATCAGTCCGACCACGACGGTGTCGTCAGCAAACTTGATGATGGAGGTGGAGTTGGTAGTGGCCACGCAGTCGTGGGTGTACAAAGAGTACAGCAGGGGGCTCAGAACACAACCCTGGGGGGCTCCAGTGCTGAGAGTGAGTGTAGCTGAGACATGTCCGCCCATTCTTACTGCCTGTGGTCTGCCAGTCAGAAAATTGGAGATCCACTGACATATAGATGAGCTCAGTCCCAGGTGCTCCAGCTTGGTGGTGAGTGTGGAAGGAATTATTGTGTTAAAAGCAGAGCTGTAGTCGATGAAGAGCATTTTAACATAATTCCCTTTCCTAGTGTCCAGGTGAGTGAGTGATGTGTGGAGGAGATGAGAGATTGCATCGTCTGTGGAGCGGTTCTGACAGTATGCAAACTGTAGTGGGTCCAGTGTGTCGGGTAGTGAAGAAATGATGAAGTCTCTGATAAGGCGTTCAAAGCACTTCATCACTACTGAGGTGAGAGCTACAGGGCGATAGTCATTGAGAGAAGCAGGATGTGGTTTCTTTGGAACAGGAACAATAATGGACTCTTTGAAGCATGTGGGGATCACCGACTGAGATAAAGAGATGTTGAATATCTCAGTGAACACAGGTGCTAGCTGGTCTGCGCAGGCTCTGAGGATACGGCCTGAGATGCCGTCTGGTCCTGCTGCTTTCCTGGTGTTCACTCTCTTGAAGGCTCTCCTCACGTCGTGCTCGGAGATGATGAGCGCGTTCCCGGTGCTGACTGTGTCTTCCTGTCTGCAGCCGTTAGCGCCGCTAGCATTAGCGCCGTTAGCATTAGCGCCGTTAGCATTAGCATTGCTAGCGTCTTTAGCTGCAGCCTCGAAGCGAGCGTAAAATGTGTTCAGCTCGTCTGCCAGAGTCGCGTCCGCGTTCGTCATACCGGATGTTGGTGCTTTGTAGTCCGTTATTGTTCTCAGTCCCTGCCACAGGCTCCTAGAGTCACTCTGTTGAAGCTGTGACTCTAGTTTTCTCCCGTAGCGCTGCTTCGCCTCTTTCACCGCCTTCCGGACGTTATATGACGCAGCCTTGTACGGTTCCATGTCCCCCGATGCAAGTCCCATGTTGTAGGCAGCTGTGCGAGATCTCAGAGCGTCGCGGATGGTTTTATCCACCCACGGCTTCTGGTTGGGAAACGTTCTGATAGTCTTTTTCTCTACCGTATCGTCTGCCAGCTTTTCAATAAATCCCACAACCGCTTCCGTAAACACGCTGACGTCATCATCGGAGCTGTTTCTAAACATGTTCCAGTCTGCGTCATCGAGTGCGTCCTGTAACGCGGCCACCGATTGGTCCGTCCAGCGCGCGACCTCCCTCAGGACCGGAACTTCCTGTTTCAGCCTTTGTTTATATTTTGGCATGAGGAAAATGGCGGCGTGGTCGGATTTACCAAACGCTGGACGAGATTGTGCCTTGTAACCGTCTTTGACCGTGGTATAACAGTGGTCCAGTGTCCTTTCGCCCCTGGTGGGGCAGGTGATGTGCTGATAAAAGTTCGGCGCTGCGCGTTTGAGGTTGGCACTATTAAAATCCCCCGCCACAATGAGCGCAGCGTCCCGGTGTTGTGTCTAGTGCTGTGTGAGCGCCTCATGCAGCTCGCATAAGGCAGTTTCAGTGTCCGCTTGTGGAGGTATGTAAACGGCGCTGATTATGACCGATGTGAACTCCCGTGGGAAGATAAAATGGACGACACATGATGGACAGTAGTTCCAGGTTTGGTGTGCAGGAGCGTGTAAGAGGAACAACGCTCACGCTGTTGCACCAGCTGTTGTTCACCATTAAGCACACGCCGCCTCCCCTTGACTTCCCCGAGTCCCGCGTCCTGTCCATGCGGTGAAGCGAGAAGAACTCGGCCGGCTGTATGGCGTGGTCTGGCACCGCTGGGTTCAGCCATGTCTCGGTGAAGCAGAGGAGATTGCAGTCCCGAATGTCTCTCTGGAACTTTATCCTGGCCCTGAGGTCATCCAGTTTGTTCTCCAGTGACTGGACGTTGGCGAGCAGGATGCTAGGCAGAGGTGTGCGGTGTGCACGGGCTCGGAGCCGGTTCCTCACGCCAGCTCGTTTCCCTCGGGTTCGTCGCTTCGCGTCGCGTCCATTGTTCTCCCTCAGGATCTCACTCGGCCAGCTCGGATCCGGAGTTAAAACCGTCGAATTGTGAGTACATTGTATACCAATAGAAACAAGAGTGTCTCTATCATACCTGATGTACTCAATGGTGGTGATTTTGCCGATTTTAAAACACTGAAAACTAACTTAAAAAACAAAAACAAAGAAAAGGTGGTCAGAGCAGTCGTGACGGCAGCCGACCTCACCGGCGCCATCTTGCCTACTCCAACGATCCGGTACTGCCTCGTCAGCCAGGCCCATCAGAGGATCCAAGACTGCTTCCACTATCCTGCATCAGCCCACGGAGCCCACCAGCACCAACATGCGACGATGAGCGAGAGCCGTCGCCGGGGTCTGACTGCAGTGGAAAATTACAGCCGCACCCGTCGCCCGGCGTTGAGGACAACCCGACACTGCATCGGCCGCCCGGCTGGGAGGAAGACCCAGTGCTGCATTGGCTGCGCGGGATGCGCAAGCGGTTCAGTGCTACCTCCGCCGCCCGGCCTACTCCAACGATCCAGTACGGCCTCAACAGCCCAGGCTACGTAAGGGGGCCAGCGGCTGCACCCGCTGCATGACTTCGGCGGCTGTTCAAACGCGCCCACCCCCCCCACCCAGTTCTACGAACTAGATCGTCGATGTGGGGAGGTGGGTGAGGACATCGCCGATAGCGCTCCAGAGGAGCGGCGTAAGTGGGGGGGTACTGTAAGGGTCTGCCCCTAGGGGGCACTGTGTCCGTGTGTTGCGTTTTGTAGTTTTGTTTAAAGACCCAGTTTCCCAGGAGGCACCTCGGTCAGGTGACGAAGCTTCACCTGTGCCGAGGTGGATCATTAGTAAACCTATAAGAAGCGATCAGCTCGGGGAAACTGGGTCGAGCATTAAGATTGTCTTGTGGGCTTTGTTTTGTGTAATTTGTGTGTTTGTTTGTGCTGGCTCTGTGAGTTTAGTTTATGTGAGTCTGTAGGTTAGGATGTGATTATTAACCGGTTTTGTTTCTATGTCTTTATAGTCTTGAAGGTGTGTATTTCAGTGCTGGACCGAAGTTCTGGACCGAGGAGAGCTCCACGAGTACAGGAGTGAGTGTGTAGCTCGTAAGAGCAAGTATGTGTGTGAGTAAGCTCATTAGAGCACAGGAGTGAGCGTGTAGCTCATAAGAGCAAGTAGGTGTGGGAGTAAGCTCATTAGAGCTCAGGAGTGAGTGTGTAGCTCATAAGAGCAAGTGTGTGCGTGAGTAAGCTCATAAGAGCACGGGATGTGCGTGAGTGAGCTCATAAGAGCACAGGAGTGAGTGTGTAGCTCATAAGAGCAAGTGTGTGCGTGAGTAAGCTCATAAGAGCACGGGATGTGCGTGAGTGAGCTCATAAGAGCACAGGAGTGAGTGTGTAGCTCATAAGAGCAAGTGTGTGCGTGAGTAAGCTCATAAGAGCACGGGATGTGCGTGAGTGAGCTCATAAGAGCACAGGAGTGAGTGTGTCGCTCCTAAGAGCACAGGAGTGAGTGTGTCGCTCCTAAGAGCACAGGAGTGAGTGTGTCGCTCCTAAGAGCACGCGAGTGAGTGTGTCGCTCCTAAGAGCACGCGAGTGAGTGTGTCGCTCCTAAGAGCACGCGAGTGAGTGTGTCGCTCCTAAGAGCACGCGAGTGAGTGTGTCGCTCCTAAGAGCACGCGAGTGAGTGTGTCGCTCCTAAGAGCACGCGAGTGAGTGTGTCGCTCCTAAGAGCACGCGAGTGAGTGTGTCGCTCCTAAGAGCACGCGAGTGAGTGTGTCGCTCCTAAGAGCACGCGAGTGAGTGTGTCGCTCCTAAGAGCACGCGAGTGAGTGTGTCGCTCCTAAGAGCACGCGAGTGAGTGTGTCGCTCCTAAGAGCACGCGAGTGAGTGTGTCGCTCCTAAGAGCACGCGAGTGAGTGTGTCGCTCCTAAGAGCACGCGAGTGAGTGTGTCGCTCCTAAGAGCACGCGAGTGAGTGTGTCTCTCACAAGAGCACGCGAGTGAGTGTGTCTCTCACAAGAGCACGCGAGTGAGTGTGTCTCTCACAAGAGCACGCGAGTGTGTCGCTCACAAGAGCACGCGAGTGAGTGTGTCGCTCACAAGAGCACGCGAGTGAGTGTGTCGCTCACAAGAGCACGCGAGTGAGTGTGTCGCTCACAAGAGCACGCGAGTGAGTGTGTCGCTCACAAGAGCACGCGAGTGAGTGTGTCGCTCACAAGAGCACGCGAGTGAGTGTGTCGCTCACAAGAGCACGCGAGTGAGTGTGTCGCTCACAAGAGCACGCGAGTGAGTGTGTCGCTCACAAGAGCACGCGAGTGAGTGTGTCGCTCACAAGAGCACGCGAGTGAGTGTGTCGCTCACAAGAGCACGCGAGTGAGTGTGTCGCTCACAAGAGCACGCGAGTGAGGCTCGGAAGAGTGACTGTGTGAGTGGGAAGCTCCCAAGAGCAAGTGTGGGAATGTGAGTCCACTCAGAGAAAGGCGGGTGAGTGTGTTGCGCTCGTGGAGGTACCAGGTCTAAGGAGCTTCGGTCCCATGTTTAGGTAAGGTATCAACGTCTGTCTTACAACACTGAACCTTGGTTTATGGCAATATAACTTGCCTGTCTTGTGTATGTACTGTTATGTTAGGCATTAGAGCCTACTCGCTTGTTTACCTGTCTGTTATTTGAGGCATTAGAGCCTACATGTCTTGTCAGTATGTATGGTTATGTTTCAGATATCAGGGCCTGCTTATTCCATGAGGTAGAGTCTGTGTTCTCAAACAGAGCCACAACTATGGGTCTGAGTTCCCGAGACGTTCCTGTGTACCTTTTGTCTGTAGTTTTGTGTAGTAATCCTGTGTGAACTGTGTCCAGAGCCAGTCTGCTGTTTGGTTATGTTTTGTGGTGTCTTGTCTGTTAAATAAAAGACTCTTTGTTTCGCAACCAGCCCTCTGCATCTATGCCTGCCTTCGTAAGCCCACGGCTATACCACCTGCCATAACACCACATACATGACAAGTAGAAAGCAAGCAAGCGAGTGAGCCAACGAGCGAGCCAGAATCCAGTGGATGTACAGGAATAAAAAAAGTAAAATACAATTTAAACAAAATATACGGAAGGGGTCTGTAAGTCTTGAAAATGATACCGTGAAAATTATTATTTTGCATTTACATTTATGCATTAGGGGTATAACATAATCACCAGAAGGCCGCACAGTAATATCTGTAAATCTATTTCCTAATAAAAAGTGAGACAATTGTCAAATTTACTAAATTAAACAGAATGTATTTTCCGCAATTCTTATAAAACATACAGTGGAGCGGCTGAGGTTTCCATTTGGCTACACTGTCTCACTTCACCATCTCATCCTTCGGATGATGAGAGAAATTTATGACAAGTCTTAAAATCATAATAGTAATTATTTCTGGAAGGCTGCTTGAAACATGATTTGCCTGTCAGACGCGTGTAAAACAGTTCAGTAACGTGTAGTTGTTTCAGGAAACGTCCCTGATACTTTATACTTGGCCTTATAGGGTATTATTAGGAAAAAAGAAAGGAAGAAAGGGTTTGCAGCTTTCTATTTTTGTTTCACGTTGACAGTACCGCAAAATAAATACAGGTTAAATCTGACTGAACTATATTAAAACAAGGCAAATAGTTCTTCACACAACCGTCTCTTGATGATCGACTGAATAATATTATAGACTATAATTCAATAGAGCATCAATGGTTTTGCTTAGCTTTATAATTAGATTTTTACCTTTATAACACTATACAATACGAAAACACTTCAGCACTCTCAGCGCCTTGTGTCTGGCTCTTTAATTTCCTATTGGTTCCTCACACTAAAAGCATCCGAATAATTCGATACTTTCTTATAAGAACAAATAAATTGTAGTAATTAAAAACTGAGGGCCAAACAACAAAAGAGAATGATTTTTAAATTCCCTTTAATTTGTTTTGTATTATTTGACTACAGCGTTGCTTTAATATGTCGTATTCTTGACTTTTTAAAATTTTGTTTTCGTCAACATAATTAGCACATGGTTGGCGTGCCAATGTGTGTGTTTAATTCAACAAAATGTAATTTTTATGACGCTTTTAACAATTGTCATTGTCGCAAAGCAGCTTTACAAAATCAAAAAAGCAACATATTAGCTGTTCATGGGCCCATTACACCTTAAAAGGTTCTCTACACCTCATTCTGCCCGCCCTCTCCTCATGAGGTGCATCGGTCAATGGGTGGTTTAGGGAAAACCTAATGGGAAGCAGGAAATGTCAATGTTACTTATAGTCTGGCTGTCTGCCGCAACAACAAAAAAGCAGCATTATGCAGCATTAGATTTCAGACTGTGACACATGGGCGTCGCTAGCCATTTAACATTTGTACTCAGCCCCCCTAAAAATTCTCCATAAACTTCACACAAATTGCGATTGTCCCCTTTAAATTGGATATGAAAGCGGCGGCAGACTTCGGCTCCTCACCGTCTTTCAGCGCGGTCTTCAATTCGCCATCACAGAGGGAGGATTAAGGCAAGGTGTGTGTTTTTCGATAAACTGTTATATCTGCATCAGTGCAGTCCTTTCTCATAAATACAGTTTACAAAATGTCATGAGGGATTAATCAGTTAAATCTTCGCTGTGCTCACCCTCATCACACACCAGCTGTTTCCTCTAGTGAAAATGAAGCCCTTAATATGAACCTATAGTCTACTTTATACAACAATCATGCCGTTGCTGTTTTAATTGGAAAACCTAACTGTCTATATAAAACATTGCACAGTGCATATGACATAGCTACCATAGAGTTATGCACATAAATGATTAAAAATAATGTCAGACAGCATTCAGTGCACTCGTTTTAACTGCACAGCAGTGTGATTTACAGAGATAGAAAAATCTTTTTTTTTGTAATAAATATTGTATTGTATTCAATAATAATCCCAAATCGTAAAATACATTTATTAGACTTAGAGTAGGGTTTTTGTCACTTTGATTTAGAAAAATATACTTTTTTTAATGAATAGAAACAATCAAACAAAATAATTATATTAAAGAGATGCGTTGTTTAATTACATTAAAACAATGTTTGTCTATATTAATGAATTTGAATAAATAACCTATGAAATGTGTTAAATAGAGAACCTACTGTCTTATTTATGTAACTAAAACACTAAATTTAACTAGATAACATGATGATCAAAGTTTTAATATTTATATTTAACTGTAGATGGAAGGTTTTTCAAGTCACATAGGTCTCCAAATAAGCAGCAGGTAGGTGGGTACCTGTTGGGCACTCATTGTCAAGGTCAGCTAATCACTTGTTAAAGTGGGGGAGGGGAAACTAACGCTAACACTCTGAAACATTGACTAGCCCGACTGCCTCTTTAAAGAATATTATATACTATATAACGCACATTGTAATAAAATTCACACACCAAACTAACTACCATGCTAAGCCTGACTTTTAGCAAAATAAAAATAGAAAAACTTGGCTCAGCAGAGGCAACAGTTACAGGGAGCGTCATATCATATTAAGAAAGATGTGATAGTCGTGAAATTATTACCGACATTAAAACACATTATTAACGTCGACAGAATAAAATAAAGTTTCACAGGATTATGAACGTACCTGAAAATGATGCACGGGCTTAATCTTGGGCTTTTTTCCCCCTTTCGTTTCTCGGCGCCGGACTGCTGATGTTTCTTTCCAGGACCAGGACCAGGCTTATTGTACAGACTGCGTACTATACGTATAGGAGCAGCAGCACTGGACCTAATGATATAACTGTCTTTAATTTACAAGTCACATGAAAAAAGATGTTCTATTCATGACCAGTAAAAACTTAGAGCTAATAAATTTAAGGAAGAATTCCTGAATTTCTTCCTAGAAATGTTTTTCTTCTATTTCCAGAGAAACATTTTAGGGTAATGTTAAATGTAAAGTTTTATTTTCCATTTCCGCGTCCATGTCATACGCTTGCGTTTCTCTGCCTGCATACCGCACATTACATGTTCACGGGATAATTTATGAAAGAAAAAAATAGTTACATTTATTTACACAGAATAACAATAATAATAACAACCCCTGATTTAAGCTCCAAACAGATAACACTGTTGCATGTAAAAGTATGACTTTTATCTAAAGTACCTAAAATTACAAAAGTACATAAATTGTTAATCGTAAATATATTTTTTTAAACACCACGATGTCTGATTAAATCAAACGTCGAATAATTTATCTGTTTTGTGTTTTCTTTTTTTCTTTCAGCATCCGCATCTTATATGATAGGTGTTTCGCCTGCCATGCGGAAGGCCCGGGTTCGATTCCCAGCCAGTGCCCAAACCCCAGCCACTAGATGCAGTGCCGGTCCCAAGCCCGGATACAATGGGAGGGTTGCGTCAGGAAGGGCATCCAGCGTAAAACCTGTGCCAAGTTGTAGTGCGGACTGGATATTCCGCTGTGGCGACCCCTTGTCGGGAGCAGCCGAAAGACCAACAACAACATTTACACAGATTATTTGCAAGGTCCAATGTACAGTACTTGTGAAAGTAGCGAATTATTCGGACGTTTTTAGTATGAGGAGACAGTGGTGCAGGCACTAAGGCGCTGAGAGGGCTGTCTGCTGAAGTATTTGTACTGTATAGTATTATAAATATAATGTCTAATTATAAAGCTAAGCAAAAAAAATCACTGATACACTCGTTAAAAAAATATTTTTATACTAGCCTATGGGCTCTGACTCAATATTCTTTCCTTCCTTCTTTCTTTTACGCAAGATTGTAGATATATTACGATGCGCTCCTTCAACTTAGGTTATGTTATGGCGCAGGGGCATTACTAACTTTTTGACAGCTGTCTCCATAATTATATATTAATTAGGCCTGTACATGAATGCATTTTGGTCAGAAAATCGCACTAAGCTAACGTAACATTAATCAGAAACAATGAAACTGAAATACGTTAATTGTTATTTTTACCTTCAATGCGATTAATATAATTGCAAAGTAGAACAAATCAAGCTGATGTTTGCAATGGTTGGTGAAATGAAACTTCCGTGTAGCCAAGTTATTCCCCTCAGACCTACAAAAGATAGGTCTAAATAAGATTTTCTGTGAAGATGTTGTATGAGCTGTTGTAAAAATGTAGATTTATTATATCAATCACGCAACTTAAACTGGCCGCTTTTATTGCTTATTATAACTTGTACAATTTAGTACGATGTTTTAGATGAAGATTGGTGTGTTGATGTTTTTTTTTCTCTCATTTACGACACCACAACCACTTTCCCCTTTCCATTACATTCAGACACTTAAGTGCGGGAATACTTTTGGAATTGCGGGGTATAAAATTAACACACCCATGGGCATTTTTAAAACGACTTCTCATTTGATTTAATATGTATGAAATTAGAGATGTCCTATTACAAGATAAAGCAACGCAGTAAATTTGTGCTTGATCTATTAGAAAAATACTCCTCTGAGAAAATCCCCAGGAGAAATTTGATGAAGAGGGCGTTAACGACCGGTGTAGGCACAAGCAGTGCTGAGCTGACAGTCTACTTGCATGCGACAGGGGTTACCAGCGGTTAGTCAGATTGAGTGATTCGCGCAAGTCAAGATCTTTGTTTATTTCCCTTTTGTAACTATAGTGAGATGACAACTACTTCGACTAGAATGCATGGAATCTTGCGCGGGAGTCTGCTGTGTGAGTCATCTATGTTTCATATTACACATCGTTGACCTTGATAGATTCTTTCATACACAGACACAGCGCGGTTAGCCGCGGTAAAGCTATTAGCGGTATTCTAGCGGGGTAAAAGTACAGTATTTTAAAAGCAGACTTATACTGTTCGCCTTGGGTATCTGTGCCGCTAAGCGGTTTTCTATTATCTATCCTGTGCCGCCCCAAGTGCTGAAGGAGCCGCACAGAAATTGAGCGAGCGGAGAGAGGGGGTGGGGGCGGGGGCGGGGGGTTGCTGTGTGGCGCAGAGTACAGTTCACCACAAATGAAGCGGACAAGAAGGGGGGTATATTATGTCAGTGACACCTGACTTTCTTACAAATAACGCACATTTCATTAAAATATTATAAACACAGACCAATAATTTGCACCTTTTTTAATTTATTTAATTGTGTGAAATGGCTAATAAAAATAGGTAATAAAAACGATTATGATGTGGAGGTGAATTGGTTTAGTCTTGACTTCTGGTCGTGAGTGACAGCGTTGGGGGAAATCTGTTGATTGTCGAATCGTCGATTACAAAGTAAACACAGCGATGGAGAGAAAAAGGCCAAAGCTGTCAGGTTTTTTTTTTAGGAAAAAAGAAAAGAAGATGAGGAGAAACGGGCAAAAGATAAAGGCATGCAACAATGTTCTCTGTATGATGAAGGTCTTCATGTCATCATGTTAATTAGTGGTATAACGTTAACTCCTAGGTTATTGTTAGCCTTCTTGCTTATGATGCTTGCTATGCTTACCTTGCTAAAACACACACACACACACACACACACACAGTAAAAGCCTAATATACAAACCATCACAGAAATTCTAATGGTTTCTATTAAATACCATTATAAACCATTAAACTTTTAAATTAAAAATATTTTTTCTTAAATAATCTTTGTTTGTATAGAGTATATTTATTTAGGTTATGAGTAGTTTATTATTTTTTTTGTTAATATTTATATTAGTAATATTATAAATACTACAATAAAACTTGTGGTGTTTACAGTACAAAATGTGAAGTTTTGTCTTTTTTTTTTTTTTTTTTTGAGGGGGGGGGGGGGGGGTTGGTTCGGTTCGCCGGGAGGGAGTCTCGCCCGGGGAGGGAGTCTCGCCCGGGGAGCAATTCAGTGTAGAACCTCCACTGCAAGCCAGACCTAAAAAAGATTGTGGAAACCAAGGACTGTCAGGTGTCAAGTAAAAGGAGGTATAGGCTGATTTAAATCCATGAAAACTATTGCGTTATATAATTAGGTGTAAAGGGGTGCTGTTGTTGGCTCTTTGCAGTGATAAAGGTTTTTTTTTTTTGGCAAACAGGTTTGCCACCCCTGCCCTATAATATTACATTTTTAAAAATAATAACTCAGATTTTTTTTATTATTGTTTTTCAGTCATCTGCATGTCTTTCCTGTATCTATACAAAGCAGAAGGAAGTGAATGTTCTGCAACATTTGATCCTAATGGCACAATAAAATTTCATCTACATGAGAGAGTATCTTCATGTAATGAATACAATTGGTGTGTTGATGTAAGTATATACAGCATGAGAAGTATTCGCCTTTATATCTGTAATAATGTTCTTGTCAGTGTCACTTATGTCAGACCTAAATGTTTTCACATTAATCAAAATATTTTCACTGAGCTATTTTCAAAGAATTTATTTATGCTGGTAGAGGAGTTGTTCTTTATTTATATCCTAATTTTCCTAAATCTGATTGTAAATACTTGCTCTGGCAGTGGCGGCTGCTCTAAGACTACAAGGGAAGCTCAGCTTCCCCCACTATGTCAGAAAATATATGCTCATATATGCACGTATTTATATTGGTTTTAATAAAAGTGCGCTAGACCGCGTTCAACTTCATGACTAGCTCGTTCAGAATCAGGTATTTATTGTATAATGTTTGACGCGATTTTCTTGTCATACATTTCCGTGCTGCACAGCACATTAAACCCTCCCCCTGAAGCCCAGCTTCACTGGAGCGCTATGGGGAAGTACAGACTAGCTAGCAGAAAAGCTAGACGATAATTGGATGAATGCACCAAAATCGTCACTTCCACGCACACTCAGCTTCTCTGGGGGTGAATGGAGCAGTGGGCGGGCCAGGACGCTGGGCTGCTGCATGATGATTGGAGGAGCCGTTTAAACGGCGGAACCCCTTTTTGATTGACAGCATGTCTTAAGTATACATCAGCGCTACAGACAGCGTGTCACTAGGCCATTTTTAGGGGGGCTTTAACACAAAGAATTTTTAAAGAAATTTCAATAAATGAATTGGTAAATGATTTTATGCTACTGTGCTGGTGTTTACATTGTTTAAAGAGTGAGAGGCTTAGCCGACTAATAATGTAAACACCACTTATTAGCTACTAAGTAAAATATTAATATTATCTATATATACAGATTATAGCCTGCTTTAGTAATATACTGACACTCACTTTTTATTCTTTGACAATATGTTCACATCAGCTAAAATATGAATGATCTAGATGGATTATGAATGATTGAATTATGAACTATTAATAATTGAATGAAATATGAATGATGTTGATGCATCACTGTGTGGTATACAAAATGAATCATTGATTCATTAAGCCAAATATATTAGAGCTTTAATTTATGACTGAGGAAAAAATGATAAATGTGTAACCGTGTTTTTTTTTTTTTTTTTAAGAACACTGTGGTGGCCAATGAAGATAATTTAAATCACACAATAGTCATCAGCAGAGATCCCCATAGCATCATTTTTACCACCTGCTATAACAATGTTACATACAAAAGTGCCTGTAATGGGGTGAGTAATGACATTTATTTTATTCACTATCATGTATTCACTTGAACCACAAGAAGGGGAAATGGAAACTGTATGGAGTTCATAAAAGAGAATCTTCATGTAGGTCACAGTTATAGTCAAGTGCAAATTCACTAAGCTAATAACATATAAACAGTAGCCTTTTTCATGTTTTTAATAAGCACGTCAGGTGATCATTCAAGGTGCAGCCTTCAAATAATAAATGATTAAATACATTTTGTAACTTTTCTACAGTGATTATAGAAAATAATCATCAGCTGTTTTTACTCAGTGCAACTTTACTTTAACATTCAAGTGGAAGATAGAACACCAACGTGTCATGGAAAAATAGAAAACAGAGTCACTAATTTGGAATAGGATCATCAGGTGAGGCTAATCACCTTCTCAATGAAACACAAATCTATTTGACTTCCAGCTGTCGTCATTTTGATTAGCTACCATAAAAAGCTGGACATTTTCAGCTCCTTGTAGTGAAAACAAGGGAGGCAATCAAATATGGATGGCTAGGCACTGTTAAAAGATCTCAGGGATAAAGTGCTGAATAGGCACAAGTCAGGAGATGGATACCAAAAAAATTAATGGCTTTATCACTGCCTAGTGAGGTCTATTATTAAGAAGTGGAAGTTATTTGGTATTTCTGCCCTCTGCCAGAAAGTTAATGAAACAAGGTTTACCTTTCTTTCATGACAATGACCCAAAGCACAAAGTAAAGCAGTAAATATTTACATTTAGGCATTTTGCAGACGCTCTTATCCAGAGCGACTTAAATTTTTATCTCATTATACATCTGAGCAGTTGAGGGTTAAGGGCCTTGCTCAAGGGCCCAACAGTGGCAATTTGGTGGTTGTGGGGTTTGAACCTGGGATCTTCCGAACCGTAGTCCAACGCCTTAACCACTGAGCTACCCCTGAAATATGTGCTATTGAGTTATATTAGGGAATTTGGGTGGAATTTGCGTAATTCAGAAGATCTTGAAAAAGCACACAGCAAAACTGACCACATAGTGGTTGAAGGAGAAAACGGTTAATGTCCATGCGTGGCCAAGTCAAAGCTCAGACTTAAACCCTATTGAAAATCTGTGGAATGACTTGAAGATAGCAGTCCACAAATGGTCACTATTGCATTTAACTCAACTTGAGTATTTGTATGAAGAAAAGAGTGGGCAAATATTGCAAATTCTAGATGTGGAAAGCTTTGTATACCATTGAGAAGGTGATTAGCTTCACCTAATCGAGTTTAAAAGCCTTTTTGTATGAGGGGTGATCCTTTTGAAATAAGTGATTCAAATTTTTTTTCTATTTTTTTCTAACATGGTAACTTGGAATTATATCTTTCACTTGGATGTTAAAAGTTGCACTGAGTAAAAACAGCAGGATAAAACCGTCTTCATTTCAGGCTGCAAAGGAACAGAATGTAATTATTTTAAAGGTGGGCGATTCTTTTTTTTTTTTTTTTTAATACTCACTGTATATATACCCTTTACCATTCCTAGCATCTCTATAACATGTCTTTTTAGGTCTTTAGAAAGTTGATAGGATCCAAAAATTATTCACACTAAGCATTTGTTCTTCTAAGCAAAGTCAAAGCTTGCAGTTAAGTATTTCAGCTAAGACAATGAGATTGAGAAGTGCCAGATGTGTATAAGCTTTGACCTTTGAAGTGGTACTGTTGTGTTTGTCCATAGTTTTGACTGAGATAAAAACCAGACATTTTATAAGTCATCAATGCAAAATCGCTGATACTCCCAAAGTACATGGCCAAAAGTATGTGCACACCTGACACATATGTGCATGTTTAATATCCTGTTCCATTACCATGACTATTAGTTGCTTCCACATCTTTGCTTTTATAATAACCTTAGCGTTTTTGGGAAGGCATCTCACCAACAGCAAGTCTTTGTTGATGTCTTTATGCTAAATTAGGCAGAAAATTATTAGTGAGTTTGGGGGAAGCATGCTGGCCGCTCAAAGTTCTTCCACTTCAGTCTTGACAAACCATGGCTTCATGGGTGTTGCTTTGTGCACAGGAGCTTGATCATGCAAGGCCTTTTTAGTTCCAGTAAAAGCAAATTACTTGGGTATTATGTGACACTCACATACTTTTGGCCATATCATGTATGTTAAACTTTCTGGCTGCCCAAAATAAGATTCTTAGTTTGATCATGTCTATATGACAGAAAAAGAGTATTTTATTATGCTGGGCTTTTATTTAAAATTAAGTGTTTATAGGACTTTTGGCTAATCTTTATGTAGAAGATTGTGTTTTTGATGAAAAAATAAATCAAAGCCCACAACTCCTGCTTGCATTTTTTTTACTTGCTTGCTTTGTATAAGGTTTGTCTCTCTGTTTTCATTTCCACAGAAGATTATCAACTGCCCTTGTAAGTACAACATTACTTTCACTGGATGCTTATTAGAAACAAATTATTTACATTCTTCAAGAACACATATCAAATGGTTTCTCATATACAGCAATAAAGTCTATTTATGGCATTATTAGTTAAATGTTAACCACTAAAACAAGCATAGCCTGAAATTAACAGCTTATCAGTTACATTAGCTGAGAACATTTATGTATCTGAAACATATGAACTGCATACACAGTATATTACATACTGTATGTACAGTATATTAGGACAGGGCATATACAGTGGCTTGCAAAAGTATTCGGCCCCCTTGAAGTTTTCCACATTTTGTCACATTACAGCCACAAACATGAATCAATGTTATTGGAATTCCATATGAAAGACCAATACAAAGTGGTGTACACGTGAGAAGTGGAATGAAAATCATACATGATTCCAAATTTTTTTTTACAAATAAATAACTGAAAAGTGTACCTGTTTGTCTTACACACTATTTGTGTTACTCTTCTGCCTTTCAGCCTGTATTGCAGTGCCATCCCCCCGAAACAATGGACATGTTGATTGTAGGGTTGTTGGGGTCTTATTTATTATTCTCCTTTGTAATCTTTATTTGCTAGAATGGACTCGGATTTAAAGAGTAAGTGTCATTGTAATAACTCAAAATTTTCAGTAATCTTTCTGCAATATAATTTGTGAATGTGAATATTTTTACAGCTTTCAATGCTTCATGTTGTATGTTTTATTATATATACCTTCAGTGCAGCTATAAAATCATTGCTAATCTAATAAAAATATTAGTTTGCCCTTTAAATTGCTGAGTGATCAAATGCAAAGTTGTCAGTCACCTTTTCAGAATTCCAGCAAGTGAACTTGCACCTCTAATGTATTTATTTCATCTTTTGCAGTTTGATCAGCATTACAAAGCTTTTGGGGCAGCCTCGTACTGATGGTGAGTAATTGGCACAAGCTGATCTGTATTATGGTCATTTGTTTGGTGTGATTTTATGCTTATTGTCTTTGTTCTCCTTTTCAGAATAATACATGTGGCAGTGCAAAGCTCTCCATCTACAAAGAGGTTTTTTTTGTGCTCAGGGATTCGGAATAGCTGGGAATTCATTTTTCACCAGTTATGAAGCTTTTACATACTATTTCAGTTCACTGCTCTTGAATCACTTTTTTTTTTAAGGGGCAAACTTGCTGTCTAAAAGTGAATATATTGTTGTGTAATTTAATTATTGATGCTAAATTGATGGTTACTGTAACATTTAAAACTACAGTGTAAGCAGCACCTTTTGTTTTACTGGTTATCAATAAAAATACCTCAAATAGATTTTGTCTCATGTCTTAATTGGAAATAAAAATGGAAAACATAACTTAATAACTTCAATTCCTATTAATAGTATTAGTTTGAGTTGGACAAACAAATAATTATCACTTTATTTATTGTAATTTTATTGTAGCTGCATTTGATAAAAATTAGTTGGACTAACTCAATTAAATTATAGTGCATGGATACACTGGCGCGTTTTACCGTGTAACCCACATAAAGGTCTATACACGTCACAGTCTAGGTCCTTAGGAGCTGTGATGTAATGCAATAACTCACACACTAATAACTGTCGCATCAACTATCAATTGACATTATAGAGACATTTTGAAATTACATTGACATTTAGAAATTGAGCAAATAGCTCATCCCCATCTTCAACTGTAGCATATGCTGAGTCAAGTACATCTAAAAATGCTTGTGGGTTAGCATGAGGACCCAAAGATTTTACTACAGCGGCTGCAGGAGGTAGTAAGCTATCAACAATTTTCCTTACAAGCTGTGCACTGGAAACAGTGGGGTCGGCCAAGTGACATTCAATGCTGTTTCTCCAAGTTTCATAGTCAACTTCGTAATTTGGGCAGGGAAATCGGACAGAAAAGGGTCTGAGTTTAGCAGGCACATGTATCTGAGAGGTGAGATCTGTGGTTCTAACAATGTGCTCAACCACTACACGCTGCACTTCAGGTGGGTTCAGATGGTCGAGAGACGGTGAAAAAGAAGATGCTGATTCCTTAAATTTTGGTATAGCAGTTGCTGGTGATTTAGAATTAAAACTTGATCGGTCAAAAGTGGGATTTGGATCAATAGTAACTGAGCCTACAGCCTCTGAGGAATGGGTCTCTTCAGGACGTACTATGAGTGGTTCTTGGGTTACTTCCAACTGCTCGTGTTGACAAAACTCCCCAACGACTTCTGCAATTCTAGCTAATTCATCACGTACAATATATTCAAAAGGTTTCCCAGTGAGCTTGGCAACATTCTTAAGGTCTGACAGGAAGTTTGTAGTGAGACCTGTGCCCTTCTTATTAGAGTATACACTAGCTAAGGCTTCAATGTGAAAAACAACATCTCTGTCTGAATCACTTGTTCTATCAAGGGGTAAATCCTTTTCAAGTATCTTTAAAGCAGCACTTGATGTATACTCCACAATAGTTTTGCCATTAAACTCAGAGGTTTGTTCTGAAACCTTCATTACTCGATCAAAAGACCCAAACGTCCCCAAAAACTCGTAAAGCTCTTCATCCAAGACCGTATTAGTTGATCCCGTAACAACAAGGGAGTTTGGAACCTTAATGCTTTCAATCTCAATCACATCCATTTTCATGTAACTTTAACAATTACCAATTAGAGTGTAAATTAATGGTCATAATATTTCAGTGTTATTGCCTACTTCAAAGCTCCTGGCTGGCTCGCCACGTTTTACCGTGTAACCCACATAAAGGTCTATACACATCACAGTCTAGGTCCTTAGGAGCTGTGATGTAATGCAATAACTCACACACTAATAATTGTACTTATTACGAACTTCAGTTTATAACACAATGCAACACATATAACAACATAGACAATACATATGGGCCCAAAGAAAATAAGAAATAAAATGTCTTTTGAAAGTCACTGTTCCTTCCTGAGAGCAGCTGCTCTTAAACCAATCAAGATTTCAGTCCAGACTTCATAAATAAAGTCAAACCCAAAGGGATTAATATAAGTGCACTTTTGAAGTAACTCACGAAGGTGTCAACCAGAGTGACTGACACAACCACACCGCAGACAACAGAAATCAACTGTATGGTGGTGTGGAGATTCTGGACTCAAGCTGGGAGGCTCGCCATCACATTCACAGATCAGCCTTTGTGGATAAAAGCTGGTAATCTCTCCAACTCGTCAAAAGACCTGAACAAGGAATGCTGTCATTTACCACATTAACTTCACTGCATCTGTATTCATCCAAGTTCTTTATCTTCCTTTTGTCATCACTACTTTATACAAAGCTGTGCTCCATGCTCCATGTGTCAGCTCTGTAACGACACACCCTTCTAAAGCATCACACTTCCTGTCTCTCCAAAAATAAAGCGCCACTTTTCAAAATAAAACCAACCATGCATATAAATGAAAAAAAACATTGCAAAAATAATTTTAACCCTTATCGGATGGGTTACACATGACAATTATTGAAGTCCAATCTGTGTAGAAAAATGCAATTAATCTGTCTTGTGGAATGGAATATGCTAGTGGTATGTGGGATTTTCCCAGTAGCACTGAGTAATATTGTGAATGAACTCATAATGTAATTAATTTGGCATATTGGTGAAATGCAGTACATGTGATGAGTCATATATGACTTTCACAGCCTTATGTGCAGTGTGAAATGTGGGTGTAATTGTCAATACAGTATAGTAATAATACTACTACTACTGGCATCCGCATCTTATATGATAGGTGTTTCGCCTGCCATGCGGAAGGCCCGGGTTCGATTCCCAGTCAGTGCCCAAACCCCAGCCACTGGATGCAGTGCCGGTCCCAAGCCCGGATACAATGGGAGGGTTGCGTCAGGAAGGGCATCCAGCGTAAAACCTGTGCCAAGTTGTAGTGCGGACTGGATATTCCGCTGTGGCGACCCCTTCGCGGGAGCAGCCGAAAGACCAACAACAACAACTACTAATGGTAATAAATTACTACTCCTACTACTACTTATAATAATGATAATTTCTGATTAACTTCTTTAAGTAAAAATTTCTATTTTGTAAAGAACAAAAAGCACATTAAAATGAAGATACAGTCCTGGTCTATGTTTAGGTGCATTTGTGTCAGCAGGCACTGTTGAACTATACACCCAAACTGCCAGGCACAAGAACAGTTTCTTTCCTCAGGCAATCACTGTCATAAACAGTTGAACTGGATTATATGCATCAATATGCTTCTTACAAACTTCTTACACCCTACTGTACATCACTTTCATTTGCACTAATAAAACATTCGGTGCTGATGTATGTATCAGTCATGAACTATTTATAAACACTATCTTTATCTGATTATGATAAGTTGTGCTTTGTCTAATTAATTTGCCTCCAAAACTGTGACCTGATTTTCTGCAACTTGTGTAGGTTTTTGCCCACACTTTAACAGAGAGCTATTTATAACTAATTTATTAATTCTAAAAGATTTTTTTGAAAACACTGTCAAAATAAACTACCACAAAATGGTTTTCTGTAAATTGTCCATTAGTCACTAATATCAGGAAACCCATTCCTGGGCTGCACTGCCAACGAGCAGAAAATAAAGCTTCTATGAGAGAGCTTCATTTTCTCATAGAAGCAAATAAAGCAGCCATTTAGTTTCTACAAAATGTACTAATGTACACTTACATACATTAATTTAAAGCATAGTACTTTAATTTTTACAAATAGGGCACTCGTGGCTCAGTGGTAGGTGTTTCGCCTGCCATGCGGACGGCCCGGGTTCGACTCCAGCCAGTGCCCACACCCCAGCCACTGGATACAGTGCCGGTCCCAAGCCCGGATAAAATGGGAGGGTTGCGTCAGGAAGGGCATCCGGCGTAAAACCTGTGCCAAGTTGTAGTGCGGACTGGATACTCCGCTGTGGCGACCCCTTGCCGGGAGCAGTCGAAAGACCAACAACAACAACTTTAATTTTTACAAATAAAATAATAAATGTTGCTATGTGTATTTCTATCACTGATACCCAAAGAACACTAAGACATTTAAGTAAGTGTATATTTATTATCTTTACCAGATTGCTAATTAAACAGCTAGTAATAATCATAGACAGCAACAGAAACAGCAGTCAGGTAAATTAGCTAACTATCTACTGTAAAAATGTATCATTGTTCAATGTGTCAGCAAAGTTGCATGTATATGTTTCTGTAGGCCACACAGATTTCAAGGTTTTTTTTTTTTTTTTACTTTAAAACTCTGGAGGCAAATTACTAAAACTGAATTGTGAATTGGAGTACACTTTTTACTAAAATAGGTCAATTACTTACAAATTGCACAACAAAAATATAAGATATGAAATATATGACTTTTATAACAACCAGTTTTCCCTGTTGACACATTAGGCATGCAGAGTATACATAGATTTAATAGTAAGTGTATCAATCAAATTGTATTTATTATTATTATTATTATTTGTACTTTTTTTCCTAGTTTTGTGCAGTCTAGACTGTGATAGGCGTTTTTGCCATGTTTCAGCACTTTGAATACAAATGCAACATTACATGATTCCCTTGTTCTGAGAAGCCAGCTTGATGTTACTGGAAGGTGGGGGATTACAAAACAGTAGGAGGAATGCCCATGCTACTGTAATTAACTCAGGCTAAATTGCTGTATAATAATAATGAGAATAAGAAGAACAATATGTAATGATATTTACAATATTTTACACTAGATCGTAGATCATTCCACCCTATTATTTATGTATTTAGGAGGGACAGAGAGTATTTTAATCACACTTAAAATGCCGACGGTTATATGCGCGTGCTTAATCTTCGGTTCGGTTCTGGTTTCAGTCTGTTCTCATGAGTTGTGAAGCGAGAGGATCAAAGTATAAATATTGTTCATTTGCTAATTTAAGTATCATGAATTTTAACAGAATATCTATCTCTGTATTTTTTCACAGCAGTTTGTGACTGAAAAGTGTCCTGTCTGCATCTGACTTCAAGAGTTTCATGACCAACGTATCTAACGGTCATATTTAAAAGACATAACGTACAGTTATAAAGTACAAAACTTTTCTGTTGGTGTAAAAAAAATAATATGATTAATGCTTATTTGTGTACACGTCATTTGTAAGTTGCTGCTGGTGTAAAACAGGGTTTTTATTAAATATAAAATAAAAATCTCCGTTTTATCGCTTCCTTCACAGAATTCTGTTGACCAGGGCTTGAAATTTTAATTTACTTGAGTTGGATCAACTTTTCAATAATAATGGAGTATCATAGACATAATTCAATTACATTGCAATTACACAATCAATTGCTATTACAATAAAAGTTAAAGATTATATTAAGTCAACATGACTCTTTCACACAAGTTTAAAATGAATGAAATGCTTTGGTTTAGCAGGCAAAAATTGTGTAATTTGGCCACATTTTGATGATGTGGGACCGATATAAAATCAAGCAAATTCAAAGGATCATTTTTTTCTTCAGTGTATTTAAGCTCAGCGGTTCGTCGTGAAGCTGTTACGGTCAGTTTCTTTGTGGCTTGCTCTAATTAATTTCGCCCTCTGTGAATGTTCTTGGCTACGAGTTCGCTTTGTGCCTAATTCTGTTGTCAACTGGACTCTTAACAGCTTCGGTTTGATTGCCTTTGTTTTTGGTTTGAATACGAAACAGTGAGTGAAACCGTCGAAAGGGTTTCATTCAATATATTCGGAATCCATTCAACATTCTCACATTTCATTCAATACAGTATATTCAGAATCCATTCAATATATTCATACTTTTCATTCAAATAAATATAGTTTTCATTCGATTCTTTCATGAATATTCCTAAACGGCTTGCCAAAGAAACGCGACAAATCGGTATTCATGCAAGAAAGATACACGTTATAATGTATGCACCAACATTTGTTGCCACTATTATGGATATTATTTGTTTCCATCTTTTAAGCATACCCTAAGAATAAAATTAATTTCAGGTTTTAGACGGATTGTTAGTCCCAGGATCGGATTTTATTGAGTCAAAATGACCAGTAATCCTAAAATACCCCTTATACCGAATTATAGTTTCATCTAAAGAAAAGGGTAAAAAGAGTCCAACCTAGGCGACCAGAGCCTTCTAATAAATGTCTTCTGTTCGAAGATCTATCGAGAACAACTCAAAGGGAAAGTTAATAAACTATGTCGGCATAATTGTTATTTGATATTATAACAGCCTGTTATAAGTCGTCACAAATAAAACACTGCATGGGAAACGGCGTTTGTCGTGTTAGTTGCAGTGCACTATGTAAACAAGCTAACGTTAACTAGATAAGTAATACTTTAATCGCTAATACAGCAGATTCATGGAAAATTACATCGGTAATCAGCATTTTTTGCCGCAACTAATTTATGAATGAGTCTGCATCAACTACATTAAAGAGAATCGCTTTATTTAAAGTGAATAAAATACCCTAATTACTGGAGTTCACCATTAATTGAGCCGCAGCCACACACCTGACCTGAACTGGGAAAGCAGGAGGCAGTGGGACAAACCACTGGGAGGAAGCGGAGATGGAACTCAACTGTTTCTAAAAGCAGTTTGTTGCGGGTTTTTTTTCTACTTACACAATTATCTTAGGTATACATACATATATTTTTCACAATAGAGAATGCGTTTTGTTTTTTTGGGAGGGGGCGGGGGACAACCCGCGGATTGGGGGGGGGGACATGTCCCGTCCGTCCCCCGTCCCCCCCCCGGATTTACGCCCCTGATAAAAGGCTTTCTTAAAATACGATATATGATGTGAAATTCGTATGAAATAATAAAGATACATTAACTATTGTCATAATTCATGATGAACAATCAAGTAATCTATACACCCCCTCCCCCCGCTCCAAAGAGGTGACATCACGTGATCGTCGCCTTTCAATCTCACACTTTTCTTTTCTTATGAGTGAACACTTTATCCTGGCTGGGCTGTACAAACCTGCATCATGTCCTTCTTGTTCGGTAAGGTCTTTTTAATTTTTTTGCGGTGCTTTATTTTACATGCTTATACCTTTTACTCGAGCCAAATCTATTCCTGGAGTTTCTTCTAACAAAAATAATAGGATGTAAAATGTTCCAGTTGATTTTAATCTGCATAAACGTTTACTTCCGTTCTTAACTTCCGCATATGAAAAATAAACAATTAAAATAAAAATAATGAAAAAACTGACTGAATAGACAAATTTATCACTTAAATATTACAGTAAAAAAAATTACGACGTGTTATTTCTAATTATCGGTGAAACCGCCATTTTAAAAAAAGACATGAACCCAACGCTGTAAATGAATGAGTCTCCGCTTAGCTCTGATCAATAACCAAAGGCATGTTGTTTAAACGTTTGCGTTTTATTTCGGTTTTTTTGTTTGTTAGGTTTTAGACCTACAAGATTAACCGATACTCGTTAATAATACTACCTCATGTTGCAAACCTGCTAGAAAATGAAAGTAAAAAGTAAAACGGCGCCATCTGCTGGCGAAGACGGTGAAAATTATTAAACTACCAAACGTATTCCATAAAATAAAACCCAAATAAGAAAAACAGCATCTGTACTTGTGGCATTAGTTTTTCAAGCATATAATTTTGTATACTACTACTATTATTATCAATTTTACTATTATTATTATTATTAAACATGTGTTAAACTGGGATTATCCCATTAAATAAAGTCAATAATTAGGTTTATATTGTATGACCTACTAGTGCTCCGAATGTTGTTTTCGTTGTTTTGTTCGTTCGTATAAAAAAAAGAAAGACTTTTAAAGAAAAGCAGGCCTACATACTGGCGTTTAATTCAGGTGAAAGTGTCACGTGCTGTAGGTGTGTGTGTGCGCGTGGCATGAATGCAGGAGGCGAGCTGGCGGTTCAATATTAGCGTTTATTTTAAGCACAAGGTAAAACAAAACATAAGCTCTTTGAGAGAACCTAGAACTCTTTACTAAACTCAACTATTTAAAGAAACAAACACCAACACAAAAACCTAAACGACAACTAATGCTAGACGCTAAAACTCAACTAAAACAGGATATTTATACTAATCTTAATCAACCTCGGTTCAGGTGAACTTCTACATCACCTGACCGAGGTGCATCCTGGGAACTGAAGTCCAAACTGAAACAATATAAAAACCAAACATAAATCAATGGGCGCTTTGGCGCCCTCTAGGGGTTAACCCTGACAGAAAGCACTAACATGGTGAAAGAAGTCTACAGTATAAGCCTATTTTGTGGAATTCCTTGTTGTCAGTTATCTATTTTATATATACAGGCATGGACGGATTACGGACCGGGCCAGCAGGGCCGCTGCCCAGGAGCCCTTGGGGTGCAGGGGGCCCGTGGGGCCCCTAGCCCAAAACAATTTGCAACGCTTATCAACAATGTATTTTCATTTGTCTGTTTTAGAGGGCCTACAGTCTTTGATCCTCTGCCTACAAGGGCCTCTGAACCTATAGGGAGGGCGTTTGGCTGCCCTTGAATTGTGGTGGTTGTGGTGGTGGGGGGTCGGTGCTTTCAGGGGGACCCCGGCCCTGCTATAGGAACTTTAAAGGGAAATGGGTGCATGGGAGCCTTAACTGACTTTTAACTTCTCTTTTTCACTCTGGTCGCCCAATTCGCTTCGCTGCCAGTGAATTTGCTTCGTTCAGCCAATTCGCCGACTCTCCATAGAGAAATAATGACTTTCGTCGCTCTGGTCTCTTCTGATGTGAATGTACGTGACATCAATAATGACACTCCAAATATGACTGTCCCCTACTGTAGCTACGAGGATGTAATTGTCTTCTTTGGGAAAGCTGCAAAGCAACAATTGCAGATTATACAATTGCATGATATTTTGGTTCACTTTTATAGACATTTCCATTTCTATTTCGAAGTAGCACATTCTGGATAATTCAAACAAATAATGTTTGTTATGGTACGATCTGGTTGTGCTACGTTGCTACCTGTCTCTATGAACAGAGATGGGTAACCTGGTGCTAACATTAACGTGAGGTAATGACATTAGGCTGTACTGATTATAATTTGAGATCCAACTTACTGTATCAACTTAAGCCACCTTCGTTTCACTTTTTCCGAGGTAAAAAGCGGCAAAAGATTTTTGCTTTCACAACACGGTACGCGTACGTCGCACTAGTTTGGACCCACAAGTGGCATGATGACGTAGCAACTAGCCATCCCAGACAATGCTGGCGTTTTTGTTGTTGTTGTTGTTATTGAGGGGGGAGACCCTCATGAACGTTTTGCCCAGGTGCCCACACAACCAATAATCCGTCCCTGTATACAGAGTCATATAATTTACTATAAATTATATAACTGTATTATTTAATTTGTAATAAATTATTATAACACAAAGACTATTATTTTTTTGAATATTATTATTGTAAAATTCTCATGCAGTTATTTTATTGCCCTCACATTTTATTCAATGTGTTGAAAAGCGTCAGTGTCGATCAGCTTGTATTTGCTCAGAAATCAGTTGAATATTATGGAATTTGACATAGCATAAATTAATCCGTTAATGTTTTGGTTTTAAATGAATTGCATATTTCTTAAAGATATGTCTTATATTTGTGTGTGTGTGTGTGTGTGTGTGTTTGTAGTAGCTTTTACATATATGGTAGCTTTTACATATTGATACGTCTACGTTACTACAATGCTGCATACATCTGTTTTTTTATTAATGAGTTTGACATAAACGTAGCTACCACTACTTACTAGTTTAATTTCATTAAACATGCATATTTTATTTAAGAGGAAATTCTGTTAGACCCATTAAAAATGAAAAAAATATATGTAGACCCATTATTTTTTCAGTGCTCACATTATATTTAGACATTTGGTAGACGATCTTATTTAGAGAGACTTATAAACGTGCTTCCATCATTGCATAGATCCTTGCACTGTTATTATGTTACTAACTAAGAACCATCAGTCAAATACTGTTTTTTATATAATTTACCCAAATACTTAAGAAACAGATCGGGGGGGTATTCTTCGTACGTCGCTTGAAACATCCGGGATGAATTGACACATCTAAGATGAGATCATCGTGCTAATTAAGACCTGGCTAAGTCGGTTCTTCCAGCACACCTGTTGTTGATGATTAGTCTGGCCGGATTGAGTTGTCTAGGATTATTGCGCGCTCGTGCGTTGGTTTAAAAGGCGATATGCATCGACAGTAGAAACACTGATCACAAGTCCTTTGATTGGTTGACGAAATGACAAAAAGAACAAGCTCAATTTTTTTTGTAACACCTGCGCTGAAATGCTCCCCCCCCCCACGTGTTATGCGCTGAAATGCTTCCCTGCCATGGATCCCCCCCTCCCACCACACACACATAATCACTATCAAATATCATATTAGAACATAATATGCACATATGTTTTACAAATTACATGAGACAATAAAATAAGAAATATGAAAAAAATATGTTGTATATGGAAAAATTGAAATATGAATTTTTTTTTAAAAACATGTATACTTTTATATTGTTTACTTTATAATAAAATTAGTTTTGTCCAATTTTTTATTATAAAAAAATTATTTTTATTATACATATCTCTCTCTCTCTCTCTCTCTCTCTCTCTATATATATATATATATATATATAATGGTCTTGAGGGCTGTCTCGTGCCTAGAGTTTATTATAATAATAGAAAACTTATGAATTTATGTTCTAATATAATATTTGATATCAATTATATATATATATATATATATATATATATATATATATATATATATATATATATATATATATATATATATTATGGCAAGACGTATATATGCATGCAAGATACTTTTCTTTCCCCACGTGAGTCAGTCCACGTCAGCGCTCTTTAACCAATCAGATGTGACCTCACCATTTCAACCAATCATAACCCGGCAGGAGCGCAGCCTTAATCCTGTTTACATGAAATAAACCTGCTACCGAGCAGGTTCAAGCTTACGGACATGTTGCTATGACAACAAGTGCGAGATGAGCATCGGAGAACGAAACAATCCAAGATCAGGACAAATCCACAACAATCAAATCCAGCTAACTGAGTTAGCGACGTACGAAGAACACCCCCCGGGTCTTTAGTCAAAAGATTGACAGCGAATCGGCTTTACAAACATCTAAAGCGAGTTCATTCCACCACAGAAAACAAAATCTAAAACTCTACAATCTATTGAGTGCTATCTCTCTGAGACAGTTTGGCTTTAATATGGTCTGCTACTCCTGGATTAATCGCCAGTCCCACATTATCATATAAGATGCGAATGTTGTTGTTGTTGGTCTTTCGACTGCTCCCGGCAAGGGGTCGCCACAGAGGAATATCCGGTCTGCACTACAACTTGGCACAGGTTTTACGCCGGATGCCCTTCCTGACGCAACCCTCCCATTGTATCCGGGCTTGGGACCGGCACTGCATCCAGTGGCTGGGGTTTGGGCACTGGCTGGGAATCGAACCCGGGCATGGCATGGCTGGCTGGGAATCGAACCCCCGCATGGCAGGCGAAACACCTATCATATAAGATGCGGATGCTGAAAGAAAAAAAGAAAACACAAAACAGATAAATTATTCGACGTTTGATTTAATCAGACATCGTGGTGTTTAAAAAATATATATTTTTATTAACTTTATTCCAAAACTGAAAAGGGACCGAGTGGGATTGGGGAGTAAATAATATTCATAAGTCACAAGGGTGACCTTGCTTCTTCCAAAAAAAGAAAAGAAATAAATACTTTTCAGATCATTTGTGTGAATATTGAGAGGCCATTTTGAGCTCCTCTGTGAAACACACATGCTTTGTGCAATACAGATGAACGAAGGCGATTCTAAAATTGCTCAAAAAGTGTTTCTAGTCTCAGAGCTTAATGATTTTGACTCAACCACATTATTCGATATAATTATTCGACATAAATCCTATAGATAGATAGATAGATAGATAGATAGATAGATAGATAATAAAATAAGAGAATAAAACTGAATAGATTAAATAAGAGTACTTTATTAATCCCAAAGGGAAATTTTCATGTCATTAATTGTCATATCTTGTTGTGTGCAATAAACTGAGCAAACTAAAATATAAAGGGCACAAAAAGACAGACATGTGGGAATGTTAGTGAAGTAGTTGTGTGGGGAAAGAATGAGGCAGAAGATATGGCTTCTATAGCTGTGTAGTTTTGACTTTCAGTTTGACTAGAACATCACAAAGGACATCAGTAATCCCCCGATTAACGATTTATGTACTTTTGTAATTTTTGGTGCTTTAGGTAAAAGTCATACTTAGTCATACTTAAATCAGGGGTTGTTATATTATTATTATTATTATTATTATTATTATTATTAATACTTAATAAGTACTTAAAGCTTGAATGTAAATGAGTAATAAAAATAATGTATTTATTTGTTTATAGCAAGTCTAGGGTTCAGTTGGTGTGTTTGGGTTTAGATAAATTACATCTGTGCTAGTCCTGCAAGACTGGCGTTGAAGATCCCTGATTTTATATGTTTCTTATATCAGCCAAAGTCACACGTATTTAAGTCCAGATTTCTGAATTCACTTGCTTAAGCCCTGGTTAAATTGTTGGCGTACTGTAGGTCAAACCATGAAGAGTGGAAATCACATTTACCTTAATTATACCACATGTTTGTCATACACACTCAATCTGCGCCCGGCACTAGGACCCGGAAGTAAGACGGGCGCAAAACCAGGAAGTATAAAAGAGGTAAACAAACGATGGCTTACCGCTCAGTCATTGAGTTCGGCCCATGTCAGCTCCAGCTGTCGTTTCAGCAAACCGTGAGTACTCACATGTTGGTTCCGTTTGTCTTTGCTATTGTGTGTGTATTTTAGGACGCGGGTTAAATTTGTGTTTTTCCCTTGCTCCGCTTTTGTGAGAGTCCTTAAACTAAATCGCGTGGTTATCCTGCCTGCTCGCTTCTTTCCGCGTTTGGGTTTATCCTCCACGCTACATTGGGCTAACCGCTAAAGCTACGTCTTCTGGTCACCTCAGGTTAGTCCATCTTGACAGAATGACTGAGCCCTCCGCGGTAAACCCAGCGGATTATGCGAGTCTCTGCGACGTTGTAGATCAGCATGCGGCGCTAATCAATCAGCTAACCGGGGATCTCGCTTCTCTCCGCCGCGAGGTCGCTGAGCTCCGGCGGGAGAATGCGGATCTCCGCGCAGCTGTTGATGGCGTCACTGCTCGATCGCACGCCGCGGAGGCCGCGGCGCCGCATCCCCCCCCCCCCCCTCCTTCTGATGTTTTTCTTTCTCTACCAGAGAAGTGGAACGGCACGGACGGGAAGTGCAGCGTTTTTCTGACAGCTCTCGATCTGGTGTTTGAGTTTAATGCCACCAAATACTCCACCGATCGCCTTCGCATTGCTCTTCTCGTCTCGTTGCTAAAAGGGCAGGCAGCAGAGTGGGCCACGGCAGTTTTACAGGCAGATACAGATACCGCTCACTCTTACAATGAGTTCATCCACCAACTCAAACTCACTTTTGAACATCCAGCGGGCGAGGTGGAGACCGACACCAGACTTTATCACCTGAGGCAGGGAGGATTGCCCGTGAGCCGCTATACGGCCGAGTTTCGTACTCTCGCCGTCCAAACAACGTGGGGCGATGCAGCACTCCGGACATCCTACTACGAGGGACTGGCTTCTCGAATTAAGGACGAACTAGCCGGGCGAGAGCTTCCTGCGACCCTGGAGGGCCTGATCCAACTCGCTCTCCGGATCGACCAGCGCCTCCTCTCTCGTCCGAGGCCAGCCCCTCGCACCCTGCCACCTGCACCCACCTTCGCCGTCACCACTTCACGACCAGCACCCGCCTTCACTGTTACCACTCCACGCCCCGCAGACTCCGCCACCTACGCCACCCCGGGACATGTCGGTTCTCCACCTCCTGCCGTGGTTGACACCGGAGCCGGGGAACCCATGCAACTAGGACGCGCCTCCTTGACCGCTGCAGAACGGGAGAGACGCTTTCGTGAAGGGCTCTGTGCCTATTGCGGGTCAGCTACACATCACAGGGCGACCTGTCCGCTCAGACCGGGAAACGCCCAGGCCCGGTGAGAGGAGAGAGATACTCGCCGGGTCACCTTCGTCTCTCCGCCATCACCACCAACTCCTCCCGTCTCACGGTTCAGGTACACCTCCAGGTTGGCCACAAACGGGTCCGAAGTGCTGCGTTCATCGACTCCGGGGCAGCAGGTAACTTCATTGACTCTACATATGCCAAAACCCTGGGGGTAAAACTCGAGGCGTTATCCCAGCCCGTTCGCATCACCTCTGTCGACGGTCGCCCCCTCTCCACCAGCCCAATCAGCACCCGAACAGAACCCATCACCATCTCCATCAACCAACACCATGAACAGTTAAAATTCTTCGTCACCTCCATCTCATCTCCACCCATCATCCTTGGTCATCCCTGGCTGCTCCAACATGACCCTCTAATCTCCTGGACCCAGAATCGGATCCTTCAGTGGGGCGCGACCTGCAACGAACTATGCCTACGGGCAGCGGCTGGGACGTGCTCTAGGGAGTCCGAGGCCCCCGACGTCGACACCAACTCCATCCCCGAACCATACCGAGACCTATCGGAGGTTTTCTGCAGACGACGAGCCACCCATCTTCCTCCTCATCGTCCATACGACCTCGCCATAGACCTCCAACCCGGTACGATCCCCCCCCGCGGCCATCTCTACTCACTCACACCCACCGAGACCCAGGTGATGGAGGAATATGTAAACAACGCCCTGCGCCAAGGCACCATCAGACCCTCCTCCTCACCTGCCGCCGCGGGGTTCTTCTTCGTGAAGAAGAGAGGCGGTGAACTTCGCCCTTGTGTCGACTATCGGGGGCTCAACCATCTCACCATCAAAAACCGACATCCTCTGCCTCTTACCAACTCAGCCCTGGACGCCCTCTCTGGCGCCACCATCTTTACGAAGTTGGACCTCCGGAGCGCCTACAACTTGGTGCGCATCAGAGAGGGCGATGAGTGGAAGACGGCGTTCATCACCCCCACCGGACATTATGAAACCCTTGTCATCCCATTCGGACTGTGCAATGCCCCCGCCGCATTTCAACACTTCATTAACGACGTCCTTCGGGACATGCTCGGTCGGTGGGCATTCGCATACCTGGACGATATTTTAATTTATTCACGCACCATGGAAGAACACACCCAGCACGTCAGGGCGGTTCTAAAGAGATTACTCGCCCACCAACTGTACTGTAAGTTGGAAAAGTGCGCTTTTCACGAGCGCTCCACCACGTTCCTGGGTTTTGTCATCTCGCCCCAGGGTGTGGCCATGGACCCGCAGAAGCTAGAGGTTGTGCGTCATTGGCCCCTACCCAAGACCCTCAAACAGCTTCAACGGTTTCTCGGGTTTGCGAACTTCTATCGTCGCTTTATCCGGGACTACAGTACAGTTGCCGCCCCCCTAACCGCCCTGACCCGTCCCTCCTCTCTCCCTTTTCACCTCAACCCGGCAGCTGTCTCCGCTTTTCGTTCACTGTGTCACCGCTTCACCACTGCACCGATTCTCCACCACCCAGATGTCAATAAATCATTCGTTGTGGAGGTGGATGCTTCAGATGTGGGCGCTGGAGCTATCCTCTCACAGCAAGGTCCAGACCAAAAACTACACCCTTGTGGTTTTTTCTCCAGAAAATTTGACTCCACTCAGCAGCGATACGGGGTAGGGGACCGCGAACTGCTGGCCATAAAGTGGGCTCTGGAGGAGTGGCGTCACTGGCTCCAGGGCGTCAGTGAGCCATTCATAGTCTGGACGGACCATCAAAATCTAATCACCATCCGAAACATTAAACAGCTAAATCCACGACAGGCGCGGTGGGCATTATTCTTTGAGAATTACAACTTCCACCTCTCATACCGCCCGGGGCCCAAGAACACCAAAGCTGACGCCCTCTCCCGACAACTAGAGGTGGACCCCCCCCGGGCGGACCCCGCGCCTGTCCTCCCCTCTTCCAAGATCATCGCACCCCTGCAACTGGACCTGGAAACGAGAGTGCGCCAGGCACGAGGTACAGAGACCGAACCGGCAGGTGTGCCACCTGGACGACTCTTCGTGCCTGAAGGGATGAGACCCGAGGTTCTCCACTGGGGACACTCCTCCCCAATTTCGGGCCATCCAGGCACCCGACGATCCCTCCAATTCATCCAGCGCGACTTCTGGTGGCCATCCATGACGAGGGACGTCCAAGAGTTCGTTCAGGCATGCCCAGTGTGTGCCAGGGCGAAGACCACCAACCGACCCTCTCCAGGAGAACTGCAACCCCTTCCAGTCCCTCGACGGCCCTGGACGCACATTGCCGTGGACTTCATCACGGGCCTGCCGGCCTCCGAAGGAAAGGACACCATCCTCACGATCGTGGATCGGTTCTCTAAGACCGTGCATCTGGTGGCTCTCGCCGGACTCCCGTCAGCAAAGGAAACAGCAGAGCTGATTTTAGAGCACGTAGTCCGTCTGCATGGGTTCCCCAAGGATATCGTCTCGGACAGAGGGCCCCAGTTCACAGCCCGGTTCTGGAAGGCCTTCTGCCGTCTGATCGATTCCACCTGCAGTCTGTCCTCCGGATACCACCCACAGACTAACGGTCAGACGGAGCGGACCAACCAACAACTGGAGCGCTACCTGAGATGTTTCGTAGCGGACCGTCAGCGCTCCTGGGCACGCTACCTCATTTGGGCAGAACTATCACACAACCTCCACATCTCCTCTGCCACTAACCTAAGCCCATTTGAGGTATGCCACGGTTTCCAACCCACCGTGTTCAACCACCCAGAGCCGGAGGTTGAAGTACCGTCAGCCCAACAGTTGGTCCGCAGATGTCGGCGGCTCTGGACTACGACCAACCAAGCCATCCAACGTGCCAATGCCCGCTACATCCACCAACATCGCCGCCGACATCCTCCGGGACGACTATACCACGTAGGTGACAAGGTATGGCTGTCCACAAAAAACCTCCACCTCCGCACCGAGTCAAAGAAGCTTTCCCCCAGATTCATCGGACCATACCACATCACTCACAGAATTAACCCTGTCACCTACCGGCTCCAGCTGCCTGCGGCGCTCCGGATCCATCCAGTCTTCCACCTATCCCAGTTCAAGCCCTTCATCACCTCACCCATGATTCCACCCACCCCCCCAGCTCCTCCTCCCCGGATCATCGACGGCGGTCCCGCCTACACCGTGCGCCGAATCCTTGACTCGCGCCCTCGGGGCAAAGGTACACAATACCTGGTGGACTGGGAGGGCTATGGCCCCGAGGAGCGATCTTGGATCCCGGCCCGGTTCATTCTCGACCCCCAGCTAATTCGGGACTACCGTCACAGGGTATCCTCCATCCCAGGACCGTCAGGAGCCAGTCCTGGACAGGGGGGTACTGTCATACACACTCAATCTGCGCCCGGCACTAGGACCCGGAAGTAAGACGGGCGCAAAACCAGGAAGTATAAAAGAGGTAAACAAACGATGGCTTACCGCTCAGTCATTGAGTTCGGCCCATGTCAGCTCCAGCTGTCGTTTCAGCAAACCGTGAGTACTCACATGTTGGTTCCGTTTGTCTTTGCTATTGTGTGTGTATTTTAGGACGCGGGTTAAATTTGTGTTTTTCCCTTGCTCCGCTTTTGTGAGAGTCCTTAAACTAAATCGCGTGGTTATCCTGCCTGCTCGCTTCTTTCCGCGTTTGGGTTTATCCTCCACGCTACATTGGGCTAACCGCTAAAGCTACGTCTTCTGGTCACCTCAGGTTAGTCCATCTTGACAATGTTTATGCAAAGGTCATTGCAAGGATAGGAATTCTAGTTTAAATCTTATTATTCATCAGATCATGTGTAGTGATATGAATGCATTGCATGTCAGTTTTTCCAGCAAGACTTCTTGCAAGGTGACTTCCAAGATCATCAGCAATGCCAGTAATAGGACGAATTCATTCAGTATTCTTTCCTGTAAGAAAAATGACGAAAAGATGAGACGGCCCAAACTGCCCCAAATGACATGGACTTTGTTATGCACAGCTGCCGTAACCATAAATCTCCTTCCGTTCAGGTCAAAGCGATAAAGACATCTGGCGCCCTCTTTTGGTTCCTCTCAAGCTTTCCATTTCGGAGACGTTTTCCTTACACATTTCCATATTTCTGATTCTATAAAGGTGACCTCTACCATGACCACTGTTAAAAACGCTATAAAAATTAAATTGTATTGAATTCAATGATTACGTCACACTCATTGTCTATCCGACTTTATCCTCTATTGAGGGTCACAGAAGGCCTGTAGCCTATCCCACGTTACCTTTAAATCTAGACGTATTAAGTTCATGGAACTCGCCCTAACGCACGTTAAGTTGTGAAGTGATGAAGCTCATGATGTATATAAAACTCGTGCCTTCCAACATTAACAAAAGCCATTGAAATATGCCGAATACATGAACTGACAGACCAGCACACCAAAACACTAGCTGAACCAAAGCACAACACAAAAAACGTGAAGAAAGCAAAATTAGATCCTTCAGATGTCAAGCCATGTGAAGCTTGTCACATACAGTGGAGAGGAGATTCAGACTGCGGGTTTAACCCCGTTATCTTGCTAATGCAATGCTAATGCAATGCAAATAATCAGCAATGCAACACAAGGTAAAATCAGAGTTGGAAAGAATGGTGGTGTCATCATAGGTGTCATCACTCCTGTGTCAGAGCCAACCAACTGGGTGTTATCTATGTTGGCCACCCATAAGAAAAACGCAGATGACGAAAGATTTTCAGATTTCTTTGAATGCCTTTATGCATTAATTCGGCCAACAAGACATTTCATTTCATTTTTTTGGACTGTGCTCATGAGGTGAACTAGAGACTGAACTATGAACTATATAACATCTAGCATGTACCCAACTACAGTATAGTAGTTGGGTATATAGTAAAAGTGAAATTGTCCTGGCCCAGATTGATAGCTGCATAATTCATTCCAATTTTGTTGTCATTGCATGCTTAAGCCATTATGTCAGTTTATTGGGGCCGTGTGAAATAGCCTTCATTTAACTCTGAATTGTGGGATAAAAAGACAGCCCTAGTGTGTGTGGCCTAAATGTTGTTTAAAAATCTCAAAACATTGTAATTTATCATTGCAAACAAGTATTTTTTTTTATATATAAAAATCTTTGCCTTGTAAAGATTCTGAGCATGTGCCTATAGTATCTTAATTTTTAAGGCCAAATCTGTCATCTGTTTTTGTTAATAAACTATACTTTAAAATAGGGCTGGGCGATTTGGCCTAAAATCAAAATCTCGATTAATTGAACATTTTAACTCGATTTCGATTAATAAACGATTTTTTTTTTTTTTTGCCCTCATAGTTCACTGACAAGTTTTGTACAGTAAATATGCTCACAAGTGAGAGATTTTTGAATGAAGGCTGCATTACTTGATTGATTAATTGAAGGCAACACACACTATCTACTATCTATGATTATTTATTGAACATCAATGTTGAACAACTTAAACTGAAGCCACAAAAATTAAAGGGTTCATTAAATTACATTTTAAAGTATAGTTTATTAACAAAAACAGATGACCGATTTGGCCTTAAAAATTAAGATACTATAGGCACATGCTCAGAATCTTTACAAGGCAAAGATTTTTATTAAAAAAAAAAATACTTGTTTGTGATGATAAAAAGTATCTTGTGATATATTAATGTTTTGAGATTTTTAAACAATAATGAGACAACATTTAGACCACACACACACTAGGGCTGTCTTTATCCCACAATTCAGAGTTAAACGAGCTAACGGGCTAACTGAAAGTGCAGTATGAAATGCAAAACACCTAACTGAGAAATACAAAAAAGAGATGGATTGGTTGTGTTTCAAAACCTGATCAATCTCAGAAACATTCAACGCGACCAGACATTAGGTTCACCAGGAGAGAGATTAATGTCTAGACAGATACTGTACGTACAGCTCTACCAATGGGCCAATCCATTCTGGTGCCAGCCTCAAACATATAATAATAATGTTATAAACAATATCATCGCTGTTAAGAATCAACTCTCAAAAAAGCGACAAAGCTAAAAGCAAAGCGACAAAGCTAAAAGCAAAGCTCTCCGGCCGCTCTTACAAGGTGTCAACATCGCAATCAATAAAGCGTTGTTAAAAAAAACAAACAATTCCTGCCGCCAATCATTCAACAGGGCACAAGGCGGGGTACATCCTGGATGGGGTGCCAATCCATCACGGGTCACACACACACACTCATTCACACACTATGGGCAATAGCATTTGAGAATGCTATTGGCCTAATCTGCATGTTAATCTGTATGTTTGTGTGTGTGGTTTCTCATCTTTAGTTGCCCTGATCGTGATGACCACTACTGGATTGTCTGCACCTGTCCCTGAAAATCAGTGCACGAAATACTCTGACAGCCAATTTCGCTGTGAAGTGCCGACTTCCATTCGCAGAGGAATGCTTGACCCCACCTGCAATGCCCAGTGGAGTATGAATGTAATTGTTCACTCAACTCTGTACCTTCACACAATGCTTTTAAATTAGGGTCATTTTGATCATTCTTCTTCTTTCTATACCGCTTAATCCTGTGTTCAGGGTCGCGGGGGACCTGGAGCCTATCCCAGGAGATTTCGGGCACTAGGCGGGGTACACCCTGGACTGGGTGCCAATCCATCGCAGGGCACACACACATACACACACACACACACACACCCAATCACACACTATGGGCAATTTGGGAACGCGAATTAGCCTAACCTGCATATCTTTGGACTGTGGGAGGAAACCGGAGTACCCGGAGGAAACCCACCAAGCACGGGGAGAACATGCAAACTCCATGCACACAGAGACGGGAATCGAGCTGGGGTGCGTTTCCCAAAAGCATCGTTAGCCAACTATGGTCGCAAGTTCCGTCGTTACCAACATAGTTCAACAACTAGGTGTTTCCCGAAACCATAGTTCAAACGAACATTCGCAAACAGCGTCGCAAACTTACGTGGTTGGAACTACAGCCTTCGACCTGTGGTTAGAAGCATAGTTCCTTGCCGCGGCTGGGTGTGTTCTATTCACAGTTAACGACCCTACACCCTATTAGTTTCTAAAAAAAATCCCAACCACTCTGAGCGATTTGGAAAACTTAATGTTTTGGTGCTCAGATATTAGGTTATTAATTTTTCGGTTATTTTTATTACAAATTCACTTTAAACGATATAACAGCGGTACCATCGCAATTATTCTCCCTTCGAAGTGCCCTACAGAAGCATTATTTATGCCGGTTGGAACACAGCCTTGGTTTCGTTTGTGCGAAGAAAAAGTGAGTTTTTAACTGAGTATCTTTAAACATACCCAAAGAGAAATGTCTCATAACAATATTTGTAGTATTATGTTAGAGGTTTTCACTTATAATGAATGTTATCTGAATGTTATACAGTGCACAAAGTGTTAAGCACTAAGAAATTGTAAAATGTATGCACTACCATAGTGTAAGCCTATTTAAAATATTACTCAATATATATTCAATGAATGTACCCAAATAAATCAACAAACTGGGGTTTGGGCACTGGCTGGGAATCGAACCCGGGCCGTCCACACCCCGCGAGCAGAACAGCTACCGCTGAGCCACAAGTTGGTCACACCTGCAAAGTCCCTCCACTGGTTTCTGACTTCCTCTGGGCTTCTCTCATACCCATTCACAGAAGCATAAATTTTTTGTGCGATTTCATTCCATTTTTTTTGTCCGAATTTGTAACTGCAAGCTCTTTTTTTTTAGTAAATTGTGGTTTTCGTGTAATTTTTTTCACGTCAACTCTCATTAAACCATGGCTGTATGTAAAGGGACTTATATAGGAAATAATATTGAGCAAAATGGGTAACAGGTGTTCACAACACAATCCCAGCGTTTTCAAAACCCATCATTTCTTTTTATTTTAATTGTACTGATGTATCAATACCAAATAAAAAATGAGTTCAAATGAAATATTGAAAAATGAAAAATGTTGCGTTTGTGACATTATTACACCACTTCTACGTCACGTCACTGCGAAAGCCGAAGAGAGAGAGAGAAAAAATAAACACACTATACAGTAGGGGGCGATATGTGCCTATTGCACTACTCCGCCATTGTATCGAAGAAGAAGAAGAACGACGGTTCAAACCAACAAAGTTCTAACCATGGAAGTACGACACAGGTACTATGGTTTTGGGAAACACTTGTGACTAGTTAGTTATTTTCTTCAACGTTGCATCGTACTATGGTGGTTAAGCAAAGAGCTACATAGTTGTACGGGAAACGCACCCCTGGCCAGGGAATCGAACCCGGACCCTGGAGGTACAAGGCGACAGTGCTAACCACTACACCACCACGCCGCCTTCATTTTGATTAATAATACTTAAATATAGATAAATAATATTTAAATAATGGGTTCCGGTCCATGATAATCTACACTGCCTGTCACCGAAAAAGAGCCTGCATTAAGCAAAGAAAACAACCAGGGATATTATTATTATTATTATTAGTAGTAGTAGTATTATAATCTGGAAGGATAGTGACAAACTGTGAAATTCACAAAAGAAATGCGATCAGAAAATAATATGGATGAAAACTATGTATGTTTAATCATTAGAAGACGTGGGATTAGTTTCCATTGTTATGCTGATGATACCCAATTATATATCTCAACTAAACCAGACGAAATACCTAAGTTGTCTAGATTAACTGAGTGTGTCCAGGACATAAAAGATTGGATGACCAATAACTTTCTTTTATTAAATTCAGATAAGACAGAGATTGGCCCAAAAACCAGCACACAACAGCTTTCAAAATTCAGCCTGCGCTTAGAAGGATGTACTGTTATTACCAGCTCAGCAGTAAAAGACCTGGGCGTAATATTAGACAGTAACTTGTCTTTTGAAAATCACATTTCAAATATCACAAAAACAGCCTTTTTCCATTTTCGAAATATTGCTAAACTTAGGAACATCTTTTCCGTATCTGATGCAGAAAAACTAGTTCATGCATTCATGACCTCCAGACTGGACTATTGTAATGCATTACTAGGTGGTTGTCCTGCATCCTCAATAAACAAGCTTCAGTTAATCCAAAATGCAGCTGCCAGGGTTCTCACTAGATCCAGAAAATATGATCATATAACCCCAATATTATCATCCCTGCACTGGCTACCTGTTCAGTTTAGAATAAATTACAAAATAGTATTACTTACATACAAGGCCTTAAATGGTTTAGCTCCCACATACCTAACCAGTCTTCTGATGCGCTACAATCCACCACGCGCCTTAAGATCACAAAACTCCGGACTTCTGGTAGTTCCCAGAATTTCAAAATCTACAAAAGGGGGTAGGGCTTTTTCATATTTAGCTCCAAAGCTTTGGAATAGCCTTCCAGACAGTGTTCGGGGAGCAGACACGGTTTCTCAGTTCAAAAGTAGACTCAAGACGCATCTTTTTAATCTGGCATACACATAACTCATCCCAGTACTCATACTCCAGTACACCTATACCGAATGGCAACTACGCTAATTCTCCCCATCTGTTCTGTATTTCTCTACCCATCCCGAGGCATCGGGAGATTTTGCCAGCTTCAGTAGACAAAGGCCGACCCTGCGAGGTTCCTGAGGCACCCAGAGAAGGACCAGCTCCAGCTGGATTCAGCTTTATGATGGTTGGAGCTACACATGCTGCTCCTGTGCTTCCAGTGATCCAGACCTCATCTGCCCTCTGCACCTACTGACTCGTCCCTATGCTGAACTGGTCTTCATGTCAATTTAAATAATTTCTGTCATATTGAATTTTCACCTGCACAACACACAAGATGTTATATCATTTCTATCTGTTATCGCCCAAATGAGGATGGGTTCCCTGTTGAGTCTGGTTCCTCTCAAGGTTTCTTCCTAATGCCATCTCAGGGAGTTTTTCCTTGCCACCGTCGCCGTCACCCTTGGCTTGCTCATCAGAGACATTTCATTCATTCGTCTCATTATTATCTGCACATTTTTCCTCACACATCCACACTTCCAATTATTTTCTTTTCTATAATTATTATTATTATTTGTTTTTATTTATTTATTTTCTATTATAATTTTATTTATTTATTATTTTATATATAATTATTTTATATATAATATATATAATTTTTTTTTTTTTTTTTTTTGTTAAATTTCTTTAATTTTTGTGAAGCTGCTTTGAGACAATGACCATTGTTAAAAGCGCTATATAAATAAAATTGAATTGAATTGAATTTAATAGCTTTAATGTTATGGACTACTCAGACATTTAACCAAAGAGTCAGCTTTGTTTTTGTATCCGTACATGATTACAAATTTACAGGAAGCTTTTTCCAGACTGCAATAAACTGCCTGACGTGTCCGGTAGACAAAAATCAATGACTGAATGGAACCTGGATCTACATTAAGCTGCTGCATAGTTTAATAAGATATCACATAATATGATCCTCCAAACACATCTGGTATTCTGAATTTAATAAGCTTATGTAAACATTTTTATTTTACCTCTACCTTTCTTTCATCCTTCTTTTTATTTCCTCATCAGGACATCGCAGTGGCCAGTTATGAGACTGGAAAGACTGAGTTTAGTGATCCAATCACTGCTGCTTCACTGGAATGGGTCATAGGTAATAGGTGCAATGGCCCACTGGTCTTCTACATCAGCTGCCCTAAAACTGATGTACGTCAATTATAATTTATCATTCATTAATATTTCAACTGTCTTTAATCCATAGTATTAACAACACTTTCCGAATGACACGTTGTACATTGTACATTAGCCAATAAGCTATAGCCGTGTAATAATCAACAGTAAATTCATTTTGTGTTGAGTCTTATTGTTTCCTTTATGTTGCAGTTCACCAGGAACCTTTCATTTTCATGTAAGTTTTGTTTTTAAGCAGATAATTTTATTCTTTCATTCTCATTTTATCATGATCAGTTTCCAATTTGACTGAATATAAGTCAGATCACAGCAAAGTCACAATGTTGTTGAATGTCTGACTACGACTAGGATAATACTGTCAAACTCATTGTTTCACAGCAGAGACTTGTTTGATACTCATTTTGCCCAGATGGTTATAAGAATTTCTAGTTTAATAAATTACACACACAAAAAAAATGGTCAGAAAAATAAAATATTTATTCTGTTTCATGGAGTGTGCATGACGTTTAAGCTACATATAAATGCTTATAATGCACCTAAAGATTTTAATCTAATACAAAAACTATAAACCTACAGTGGTGTGAAAAACTATTTGCCCCCCTCCTGATTTCTTATTCTTTTGCATGTTTGTCACACAAAATGTTTCTGATCATCAAACACATTTAACTATTAGTCAAAGATAACACAAGTAAACACAAAATGCAGTTTTTAAAGGAGGGGTTTTATTATTTAGGGAGAAAAAAAATCCAAACCTACATGGCCCTGTGTGAAAAAGTAATTGCCCCCTGAACCTAATAACTGGTTGGGCCACCCTTAGCAGCAATAACTGCAATCAAGCGTTTGCGATAACTTGCAACGAGTCTTTTACAGCGCTCTGGAGGAATTTTGGCCCACTCATCTTTGCAGAATTGTTGTAATTCAGCTTTATTTCAGGGTTTTCTAGCATGAACCGCCTTTTTAAGGTCATGCCACAACATCTCAATAGGATTCAGGTCAGGACTTTGACTAGGCCACTCCAAAGTCTTCATTTAGTTTTTCTTCAGCCATTCAGAGGTGGATTTGCTGGTGTGTTTTGGGTCATTGTCCTGCTACAGCAACCAAGATCGCTTCAGCTTGAGTTGACGAACAGATGGCCGGACATTCTCCTTCAGGATTTTTTGGTAGACAGTAGAATTCATGGTTCCATCTATCACAGCAAGCCTTCCAGGTCCTGAAGCAGCAAAACAACCCCAGACCATCACACTACCACCACCATATTTTACTGTTGGTATGATGTTCTTTTTCTGAAATGCTGTGTTACTTTTACGCCAGATGTAACGGGACACGCACCTTCCAAAAAGTTCAACTTTCGTCTCGTCGGTCCACAAGGTATTTTCCCAAAAGTCTTGGCAATCATTGAGATGTTTTTTAGCAAAATTGAGACGAGCCTTAATGTTCTTTTTGCTTAAAAGTGGTTTGCGCCTTGGAAATCTGCCATGCAGGCCGTTTTTGCCCAGTCTCTTTCTTATGGTGGAGTCGTGAACACTGACTTTAATTGAGGCAAGTGAGGCCTGCAGTTCTTTAGATGTTGTCCTGGGGTCTTTTGTGGACTCTCGGATGAGTTGTCTCTGCACTCTTGGGGTAATTTTGGTCGGCCGGCCACTCCTGGGAAGGTTCACCACTGTTCCATGTTTTTGCCATTTGTGGATAATGGCTCTCACTGTTGTTCGCTGGAGTCCCAAAGCTTTAGAAATGGCTTTATAACCTTTACCAGACTGATAGATCTCAATTACTTTTATTCTCATTTGTTCCTGAATTTCTTTGGATCTTGGCATGATGTCTAGCTTTTGAGGTGCTTTTGGTCTACTTCTCTGTGTCAGGTAGCTCCTATTTAAGTGATTTCTTGATTGAAACAGGTGTGGCAGTAATCAGGCCTGGGAGTGACTACAGAAATTGAACTCAGGTGTGATTAGGGTTGGGTATTGTTTGGGTTTTTTTCGATACCGGTGCCAAATCGATACTTTGAAAACGGTACCGGTGCCAAAACGGTGCCTGAACCGATACTTTTAAGCCACAAAATTATAGTGGATGACTCAAGAATTAATTTTTATTGAACAAAAAATGTTATGCTTAAAATTGAACAATATATTAAAAGTTTAAAGTATATATGAATATGTAAGCTTCAAATTTTAGCAATTCTTTTGCAGAAATGTCACCATATTTGCCTTTTCTGTCAAAATACGACTCCTTTCCTGACTTATTGCCCTGTACAGGACATGTATAGCCTTCTTTACAATGGTAAATGGGGTCACTGTTGTAGTGCTACTAGTACAGGCTGGAAAGCCACAATTATAAACAGAATCCATGTTACATTAGTTTTTTACAAATCGTTTGACAAGATTTGCATTTTGCTATTAACATTACATTATCCTACTACTGACCTGCGGAAAGTCTGCTGACGTCATCATAATCGGTGACTCCTTTTTGCTACAGTTGGTGTGACTGGGACTGAGGGTCGTCCACACTGATAGCGCCAGCTGTTGTCCGCAAGAAAACATGGTGCCTCCGTCTGCTTTAAACTTTATTCCGTCTGCCCTCGAATGTTTCATTAGATTTGACGTGTTTCCGCCTTTACACGCAACTGCTGTAAGACATTTGCTGCACGTCGCAGTGCCGGAATACTTTATTGTGAAATACAGCCACACTTTCGACGGTTTAGTTTTAGGCATTTTAACGAGAGTTGTTTAATTTAGCATGCTAAGCTATCGGTAGACCGCCTGCTGCCGTCAGAGCGAGTGTAACGTTAGTTACTGCATTCACGCGCATGTCGGATGGTCTCTCATTTCCGGATGATTTGTGTTTTTAATTTCTTTAATTTAATCTAATAAACTATTATTCTACAAAAATATATGAATATAGAGAACAAATATTTCAGTCGACAGTTCAGGCATTTAAGTGGCACCGAAATGAGGCACCGAAATTCGCGTTCTGTTTCGGTCCGGTACATACCGGTTCTATAGGTACTGGTGCCGTATTGGCACCGGGTTTCGGTACACAACCCTAGGTGTGATAAACCACAAGGGGGGCAATCACTTTTTCACACAGGGCCATGTAGATTTGGAGTTTTTTTTCTCCCTTAATAACGTAAACCTTCATTTAAAAACTGCATTTTGTGTTCAATTATGTTATCTTTGACTAATAGTTAACGGTTTTTGATGAGCAGAAACATTTAAGTGTGACAAACATGCACAAGAATAAGAAATCAGGAAGGGGGCAAATAGTTTTTCACACCACTGTATAGATATACACATATAAATAGTCAATCTCAATCTCAGAAATACAAATAAAATCTTATTTTCATGTCAAACCTCAGAGATTACGCAGCGTGTTTAGACACAGGCACACATGAACTTCTCAGCAGCCGTTTCCTGATTTTTCCATCAGTTAGAATATTGTGCAAAAGTTTCATTTCTTCTTAGTTTGTTTCCAAAGAAATTTAGTTGTGAAGTAGTTTTAATTTAGTTAAAACTTTCTTTGGCTCTCATTTTTAGCAAATGTTTGACTCTCATTTTCAGACCATACACTGAACAGTTTTTAGAGGAATGTTTTTTGTTTGTTAAACCACACAGTGACCTATAAATCATTCAATCATAAAAAAAACTCTAACTTACGGAATAAACAAGTGAGAAACAGGTGCAGATGATGAAAGATGATCAGGCGGTGATTGGTATATACACACACACACACACACACACACACACACACACAGTAACGGATTGGGAATGACTGCTGTCTGGTGCACGGATTGCATAAATTGTCTGAATAACTATAAGTACTTAAAGAGTACTTAAATGGTGGACATAATGCATTAGATTACTCGTTAGATCAAAAAAGTAATCCAAGTACTCTAACGCGTTACAAAGCATTAGTTTAGGCTAATTGGCTTTCTCAAATTGCCCATAGTGTGTCAATGAGAAAGTTAGTGTAAGGGCCCAGTGATGGATTGGCACTCCGTCCAGGGTGTACTCCGCCTTATGCCCTAAGTCTCCTTTGATAGGCTCCAGACCCCCCAGTGACCCATTATACAGGATAAAGCAGTATAGACGATGAGTAAGTCAGAGTGAGTTCTCTGGGTTGATTTTCTATTTTTATGTTAAGGCATATTGCCAGCCACTACAGCCATATTACTAGAACCTACTATTAGAAGCTACTTGCATCATTGTTATGCTTTTCTTCTTTATCCCTAAAACTCACCAATGCTGAAAGTTTTGTAATATTCTTGCTGTAATGTCCATGTCTAAAAACTTATGCAATGTTCACTTCTCTCTGTCCAGCCATGTCTAAACCAACGAATAAGTAATATGACTTCTGGTATAAATCTGGTTTAACATTAACAACATCTCTATTGAGCTATTCAGCAAAGAATGTGCAGGAGATGCTATAATTCCCAACTGTGTAAAACTATTTCATTCTACACCACCCCAAGTCATGTTGTAGCTATGTGGTGTTTTTTGGCCAGTAGTAGTTATTTTAAAAAATGAAAGTGAAATTTTATATGACTGATTCTCAAAGATCATTATTAGTATTGGAAAAGACAATCTTGCCCATACTCATATGTGGAATGAATACAGAGTGTCATGCTTTGATTGATATTTATTTGATTTCAATGATAACATATACTAATTTTTTCAACTGCCATATTATTTTAAGTGGCCCTTGTCACTCAGAGGCCCTTGCAATAATTTATACTTATTTCTCTCTCCCTTACCCTTCCCTCACAACACCCTGTGTGTGTTTAATCATGCAGGTGAAAATAAAGGCTTACCTGAAGGTATAGTAATGCTTGACAATACAGTTTATAGCTATATTGTTTTACTTCTTGTTTGCTTGCTTGCTGCTTGTTTGTCTTTTTTTCAGTAATGCAAATCCTCTCTGGATATTGTATTAGAACATAAATTCATTGGTTAATGGTTTACAAATTACATGAGACAATAAAATAAAATAAGTAATATGAAAATAAATACACTGTAAAAAATAAAAAGTTGACTTAATTTAAAAAGTTCATTTTGAGTTCACTCAACTTCAGTGGTTGAAGTTGTGCCAAATCATCTTAAAAAGTTAATTGAAACTGCTGTTTTAAGTTAGTTATACCTTCTTAAAAAAGTACATCTAACTAATCATGATGAGTTTGTCTTAAGCCGAAAAAGGGGTTGAGTGAATTTTAAGAAATTAGTAGTTTCAGTTAGCAGATGCTCTTATCTAGAGCGACTTACATTTTTATCTCATTATACATCTGAGGGTTAAGTGCTTTGCTCAAGGGCCCAACAGTGGCACAACTTGGTGGTTGTGGGGTTTGAACCTGGGATCTTTTGAACCATAGTCCTTACTTGTTTCTTAAAAAACAAACTCATAATGATTAGTTAGATGTACTTTTTTTAGGAAGGTATAACTAACTTAAAACAGCAGTTTCAATTAACTTTTTAAAATGATTTGGCACAACTTCAACCACTGAAGTTGAGTGAACTCAAAATTGCTTTGCAACCGGGTTGTCTTAACTTTTTAAGTTAAGGCAACTTTTTATTTTTTACAGTGCAGGATGTGAAACCATTGAATAAAGAAATCAAAATATTAAGCTTCCTCAACTTGATTGTTTATATTTGTTGGACAAAATAGTAGTAAAATCCAGTTAAATAGATTTTATAAGTAAATTCAACACTGTGCTCAAAAATATGTCCACCTAACTTGGAATTTTAAATTGAGTTAACAATTTGCAAGTTGGATTTTTTACAGTTGTATATGAAAAAATAGAAATATTAATATTTTCTTCAAATACATGTATACTTTTATATTGTTTATTTTATAATAAAATTTGTTTCGTCCAATTTTTCATCATAAACAATATTTCTTTTTATTATATGTAAATATTTATTTGCATATTCATGACAAAAGCCACAAAATCAACATTATACAAGGATTATCATATATATCATATTTGATCATAATAAACCTATGAATGTATGTCCTAATATAATATTTGATAGCGATTATGTAGGGGGGGGGGGCAATCCATGGCAGGGAGGCATTTTAGCGCATAACCCCGGCGCGCTAGAGATAGTACGGTAGGTCACGTTGACCAAAACACAAAAGAAAACGCGTTTTGGGGAGGGAAAAAACATTTTCGGCAATCACCGACATTCGCATTCGGACGGGATTAGATTTCTCAGAGGACTCCGAGTTTGCTGAAAAACAGTCGGTAATTTTCTCTGGAATTTCTACAGAGGTCGTGTGAGAGAAAGACAGACATGGCAGATTCGGACGCGATTAAAATCACAAAGTACGTCTGTGAAACAGAACTTTCTCTAACAACCCCCTTGTAAAACTAGTCCTGTCCGAATCGGGCTTTAGTAAACATCATTAATACCATTTTTCAGTGTTATGAAGTCTGTTCTTGCACTGTTTAGTGCTTTTACTGCTTTATAACACCTGTCTCAAAGGTGAATGAAGGAGAATCCTAAAATGTGCAGGACAGGAGTTACTCCAGGACCAGGTGATATAGTATATTATTGTCTTATAAAGAAATATTTGGTGAAGCATCCAGCTAAAGATCAATGAAAAAGATTCCTACCTTGGTATTTGCCGGTTTTGCAAAGTGTCCGTGTTCCAGTACGTAACAGATAACACAGAAAACACGCACGTACACGATACTGTATACAGTCATTCTAAATACATGTCCGTAAAGTGGAAGCTCGTTGCGTGACAAGAGCCGAAAGATGTTAGAGGTGGGGAAACCGAAAGCGTTCATTATTTAAATGAAAACAAATACATCCTTTCAAGTTTAGCGCGCTTTTAAACTCCTAAAGAACCGAAAGTGCTGATGAGTAACTGACAAGATCAGTTTGAGGTTTCGGGAGGGGAAATGAGGGGAACGCCTGCCTGCCTGCCTGCCTCTTATAGAGTCCGCACGATGTTTATACCCTTTCAACCCTTAAAGAGAATTAAAATGTAACCATATTTTCCTACTTTTAGCCGTTTAAAAATATATATTTATATATATATATTTTTTTACAAACCTATGAATTCGAAAAAGAAGCTCCGCACAAGATGCTCTTTCGCGCGCGCTGTCTCTGTCTCTCGCGCGCTCTCTCTCTGTCTGTCTCTGTCTCTCGCGCGCTCGCTCTCTCTCTCTCTCTCTCTCTCTCTCTCTCTCTCTGTCTTTGTCTGTGTGTCTCTCTATCTCTCTCTGTCTCTCTAGCTTTCTCTGTCGCTCTCGGGATCTCTCTCTCTCTCTCTCTCTCTCTCTCTCTCCTAATCACCCAATCCCTCAATTTAACCAGTTTAACATTTTGGTTATTTTTACCTGCATGTTAAACTGTCCTAACCATTTATTGTGTCTAATAATAATAATAATAATAATAATAATAATAATAAGCAGACTATAATCTCTATAAGAACTTAATAATAGTATACGTTTGAGCTCCAACTGCACTCCTTCTAATTTTTTTTTTTTTTTTTTTTAAAGTAACCTCTAGTGTTTCCATTTTTACACCCAACTACAGTAAGTATACAAGTGCGCATGTGTCCAGAGTGTTAAGTGTGTATGGAGGTGTACATCACTGATAAAATGTCCTTCCTCTCAGTGTTGCTGGCTACTGTGATCCCCATCATCGTCCTTCTCACTGGCTAAGGTATGCATGTGGTTTATCCATTAATTCATGTACAGTATATGGTCTTCCAGGAGCCCCAGTGTTGATCTTATTCAGCTATTATTATAATTAGAATTACTATAACTAATGTTGCAGAACAAAATAAATAAAAGGTAAGGCCTTTGAGGCATGCCCATTGACACTGTCAGACTGAACAACTTCTGTAACACAATATGACATTGTGGCTTCGCGCCACCAGGGACGAGTGTTCAATTCCCACCTTGTGTAATTAATTTGTTCAAATTGTGTATGGATGGAATTGTAATGGTGATCAGATCAGATCACTTTTTTATGCATAAACCCTAATAAAACTGTAAGCCATGTGTAATGCTTAAGAACCATCTGGTTTAACATTAACAACATCTCTACTGAGCTATTCAGCAAAGAATGTGCAGCAGATGCTATAATCCCCAGCTGTGTAAAACCAAAAAGTCTAAACCACCCTGTTATGTTGTACTGTAGCTATGTGGGGTTTTTTTGGCCAGTAGTGATTATGATATGAAAAGTGAAAAATGAAAGTGAAAATTAAATTTGACTGATACTCAATGATCATTATTAGTATTCGAAAAGAAAATCTTGCCCCAATCTAACCCCAAGTGTTGAATTTATTCAACTATTATTATAACTACGATTACTATAACTAATGTTGCAGATCAAAATAAATAAAAGCACTAGACACTAACACTTTATTGCAGCACATGCCAATAGCAGACTGAAGAAACTTCTGTAACATAACTGATGCACTGCAAAGTATTGTAGAGTTAGTTGTACATAATTCAGCCATAACATTACAATGCAAAACATTGCACAGTATTGTGTAGGTTCTACTTGTGCCACATGGGCAGCTCTGGCCTCTGGAGTTCAAGACCTTTGGGGGTGTGCTGTGATGTTTGGCACAGTACAGTACCAGGCAACAGATCCTTTGGCTGCTGTGGGTTGTGGCCTCCATGGATCAAATTTGTTTGTCTTTGGTGGACTGTCATGCACTGGTGCATTTTTTAAGGCTAGCTTTGTCTCTTTTTTATGTGATTTGTGCTGCATTGGTTTCACTGTGGGATTGGACTGCAGGGCTGGCTTTTGTTTGCTGCTGGCATGTATGAGCCTTGGGTACCTTGGTTAGCTTGGTCTTGATTGGTTTTGCAACTGCACCAGACAATACTGTTCATTAAAAAAAACTATTCTAGAAAGGCTGAGCTTCTTGTTTTAAAACAATTGACAATTGTTGTTGTTGTTATTACTTAATTAACAGGTAAGTAATACCTAATTTCCTATGTGTTATTTCATAGTTTTGAAATCGCCAGTATTATTCTAGAATCTAGAAAATAAACACAAAGCAAATAAACTATGAATTTGAAGGTGTGTCCAATTTTTGACTGGTACTGTATAAATTTATACGTTTTATTCTATTTGAAAAGTTGAATAATAAAATGTCTTCACATATGTTTATGTGGATGTGTACATGTGTGAGTGTGTGATTGAAATCAGATGTGCTTGATTAGTGTTCTCTGATTGTGAAAGATTGAGTGATGGGAAAAGGAGGCTGTCATGGCCAATGTGTGCAGCACATAATGTTCTCTAGAAAGATGAGTCAGAGTCAAAATTACTTTAATAACAGTGTGATAATATCCTAGCAAAAGAAGACAAAACATGATTTGGTCAATGTTTTTTAATTTTTTTAACTGATTAATTAGTACATACAAACATTTTGGCTTTGCTTGGCACAACACATTTACAGCTTCTTTCTTCTTTTTTTGTTGGTGTTTAGGGTCATGACCAGGAAGAACTGACACTGACATGAAGATTTCATAGTGATTTTTTTTTAAAAATCACAGAATTTTTAATCGTAATTAAATAAATGTATACAAATATTCAACTTGACATGGTTGTTGGTGCCAGATGGGTTTGTTTGAATATTTCAGAAAATGCAGATTTCTTGGGAATTTCACTAGCAGCAATCTCTTGACTTGACACAGAATGGTATAAGCTTCCTGTGAGCAGATGGTCTGAACTTACAGGATGTTTATAGTAATTCATATAGTCCCCCTTTACAATTGTGGTGAGCAGAAAAGCATCTCAGAAAAAACAACACATGAAATCACAAACACATCAATGTTGGACAGCTGGAGACCAGAAAAAGACCAGGGGTTTATTGTGTTCAGTTTGGGTCTGTGTAGGCCTGCAACAACTAATCGATAAAATCGATCATTTTCGATAATGAAATTCGTTGTCAACGAATGCTGTTATCGATTACATTTAGGCATTTGGCAGACACTCTTATCCAGAGCGACTTACATTTTTATCTTATTACACATCTGAGCAGTTGAGGGTGAAGGGCCTTGCTCAAGGGCCCAACAGTGGCAACTTGGCCTTAACCACTGAGGAGTCAGTGGGAGTGTTCACACGGGCTTTGGTGACGTGCGTTTGTCCGGCTGCGTGGTTATACAGTGTCAAAAAAAAGTTGCATGCAGCTTTTTCTTGGCGTTTAAATCCCAACGAACGCAAGGAAAACACTTCTAGTGCGTTTTCTTCACATTTAATTTACACCGGATATATCCCATGATCCTACATGCTATACATAGGGAAAATAAATAGAGTATATATATATATATATATATATATATATATATATATATATACACACAGTCAACTTGCCATCTGCAATTATTGTTAAAAACAAAAATGTTGATTTACATAAAATAAGGTTTAAATGTCAAAATTAAAGATCATTAAACTCTATATGTCTATTTTTTTAAGTTTACTTTTATACATAAATAATACCCTGATTTATGGTTTTATATAGTTAAGCAAAACATCAAATTAAAGCGGTTAGGTTTTATCCGAGTAATCTAAAAAATAATCGACCAACTAATCGATTATCAAAATAATCGTTAGTTGCAGCCCTACATGTAGGTCTGTGCCAGTTTAGCCCATTCATCTCAAGGTCCAATGGTTTGCGCAGGCTGAGATTTTTTTAGCTCGTCATGGTTGTAAAGAGTGATTATTAGAGCTGCTATAACGTTAGTCAGCTTGTACCAAACAGGCCATTTTCCTTTCATATATATTTTTTCTGCACAAATCTGTATAAAGTCTAGAGACACAATTTCTGAAATAATCAGTCCATATGGCACCAAAAAATAACCCATTAAAACCACAAAAAGAACACTTTTTAAATTTGATATTGCACATGCAATACCATATTATACAATAAAGTACAATTAAGATAATATAATAAAAACATGTATATAAATATAATTAATAAAAATATTAATAAATTGCATTATAGTAATGTAAATATACATGTCAGTTGCGGCAGTGGTGGTAGCACAACTCCCTCTTGTGTGACATTGATTATTATTGTTATTATTATTATTATTATTATTAATATTATTATTATTATTGTCGACATTGTCAGTTGTCAGTCTCTGATGTTTGTGTATCACAGGTGGACTGTGATTTGCAGTGTTCTTTTTTTATGCAATGTGCTAACAGTTTTGTGAGATAATGTTGTCATATTTCCATTCCATTTGTAAACAAAATAAATGACATGTTAGCACATCATTTTGAATTTCCCTGATTATGCGTGGGAGTAATTGAGAGGGTTATTTGAGTGGCAGAGTCCAATGATGCATCTTCTTGATACAGATGCAGGTTTTTCAAGACAATGTGGTATGTATACCTGTACAGCTTGGGTTAGTGAATGTTTCCCTTGTTAAGTACAGCAGTGGAGAATGTTTGAGTTAATGTTTACTCGACATTTGCATTTAAGCATTTAAGATTTGGTCATGCTGCGTTTGAAATGACACATTTCTAGCTAGCTTTTTTTTTCAATACACCCTGTGAATCTGACTTTGAGGGCAGCATAAGAGAGAGAATATGTCAAAACTCAGGCTTACTGAAGGAATGATGCCAAAATAATATAAACAGTTTAAAAACACTTATCAACATCACTATCTTGCATTTGTCAGGTACCATACAAGCACTCATACAACATGCACTTAATGTAGTGTCCAGGTCATGTGTGAAAATGATTCTCCCACAACCACTATTTGACAATTTGAGTCCTGGAAGATGCCTGGGCCATCAGGGAAGTAAATGTGAAAATGTGATAACTGGGATTTCAATACATTCAGAGCATCAGCTGTCTTCATTTTATTGTCACGAAACATTGCTGAGTCTAGACCTGACCAACTGAATCAACCTTTGTTTATGCAGTAAACCCATGGGTGAACACGATGATTTAAGAATTTAATTAAACACGGAAATATATACAAGTGCCATTTTAATTAAAATCCAACATTTTAATGTTAGTGATTGCTGCATGGGCGGCAACTCGCACGTTCTGTAATATTCCATCGTCATTCATATTGACGTTGTTTTAGAGTCCTTTACTAAAGTATTCTCTAGTTAGTAAGTAAGTATGTAAGAAAATAAAAGAGAAATGAATAAATAGCTTTAAATGGTACTTCAGCGTAGTAAAAGTACCCTAGCATGAGTTTATATATAAAAATATTATCCATATAGCACAGGTACATCGCGGAGACGTCTGCTAAAGAGCATATCATCTGGTAAACATTGCATTCGTTTTTTTATAGTCGTATCTTGATCGCCTGTAGATCGCCTGTTTGAGCTGTTAAATGATACATCGTCTTTACATCTATACAACGTCTATACGACGTATCTTTATCATCTGAAATTTGCTGGTATGTGGACGGAATGCTGCAGCATCAGCTATGACTTGAATGATTTATGGGGAAATACGTGAATTTTTTTTTTTTTTGTGGCGGAAACCCACTTTTACGGCTTCCATAGGTTTATTCAGAAGAAATGCATGAAGAAAAAATATCTAACGTTAATTAAGTGTAATTGGGAAAAGACAGTGGCTTGCAAAAGTATCCGCCCCCCTTTGTCAGGATTGAACTAACCTCGGGGACCAGAAGACTAGCTTTAGCGGTTAGCCCAATGTAGCATGGATGGTAATCCCAAACGCGGATAAGAAGCGAATAGGCAGGATAACCACGCGACTTAAATCTAAGGACTCTCACGAAAAGGGAGCAAGGGAAAAACACAAATTTAACCCGCGTCCTATAAATACACACACAATAGCAGAAGCATATAACCCAAAATGGTGAGTACTCACGGTTTGCTGAAACGACAACCAGAACTGACATGGGCCGAACTCAATGACTGAGCGGTAAGCCATCGTTTGTTTACCTCTTTTATACTTCCTGGTTTGGCGCCCGCCTTACTTCCGGGTCCTAGTGCCGGGCGCAGATTGAGTGTGCATGACAGAACCCCCCTGTCCAGGACCGGCTCCTGACGGTCCTGGGGCGGAGGATACCCGGTGACGGTAGTCTCGAATCAGTTCGGGGTCGAGGATGAACCGGGCCGGGATCCAAGACCGCTCCTCTGGGCCGTAGCCCTCCCAGTCAACCAGGTACTGAGTACCTCTGCCCCGAGGGCGCGAGTCGAGGATTTGGCGTACGGTGTAGGCGAGACCGCCGTCGATGGTCCGGGGAGGAGGAGCTGGGGGGGTGGGTGGAATCATGGGTGATGTGATGAAGGGCTTGAATTGGGACAGGTGGAATACTGGATGGATCCGGAGCACAGCAGGCAGCTGGAGCCGGTAGGTGACAGGGTTAATCCTGTGGGTGATGCGGTATGGTCCGATGAATCTGGTTGAGAGTTTTCTTGATTCGGTGTGAAGGTGGAGGTTTTTAATAGAAAGCCATACCTTGTCACCTACATGGTACAATCGTCCCAGAGGATGTCGACGGCGGTGTTGGTGGGTGTAGCGGGCGTTGGCGCGTTGGATGGCCCGGTTGGTTGTAATCCATAGCCGCCGACATCTGCGGACCAACTGTTGGGCGGACGGTACATCAACCTCCGGTTCTGGGTGGTTGAACATCGAAGGTTGGAAACCATAACATACCTCAAATGGGCTTAGGTTGGTGGCAGAGGAGGTGTGGAGGTTGTGTGACAGTTCAGCCCAGATGAGATAGCGCGCCCAGGAGCGCTGACGATCTGCTATGAAACATCTCAGATAGCGCTACAACTGTTGGTTGGTCCGCTCCGTCTGACCGTTAGTCTGTGGGTGGTATCCAGATGATAGACTGCAGGTGGAGTCGATCAGACGGCAGAAGGCTTTCCAGAACCGGGCTGTGAACTGGGGCCCTCTGTCCGAGACGATGTCCTTGGGGAACCCATGCAGACGGACTATGTGCTCTAAAATCAGCTCTGCTGTTTCTTTGGCTGACGGGAGTCCAGCGAGAGCCACCAGATGCACGGCTTTAGAGAACCGGTCGACGATCGTGAGAATGGTGTCCTTTCCTTTGGAGGCCGGCAGGCCCGTGATGAAGTCGACGGCAATGTCCGTCCAGGGCCGTCGAGGAACTGGGAGTGGCTGCAGTTCACCTGGGGTTGGTTGATTGGTGTTTTTGGCCCTGGCGCACACTGGGCATGCCTGAACGAACTCTTGGACGTCCTTCGTGATGGATGGCCACCAGAAATCCCGCTGGAGAAATTGGAGAGTCCGTCGTGTGCCCGGATGTCCCGAGATGGGTGAAGAATGACCCCACTGGAGGACTTCAGATCGCATCCTCTCGGGCACAAAGAGTCGTCCAGGTGGCACACCTGCCGGTTCGGTCTCTGTAGCCTGTGCCTGGCGAACTCTCGTTTCCAGGTCTAGTTGGAGTGGGGCGATGATCCTGGAAGAGGGAAGGACAGGCGCGGGGTCCGCCCGGGGAATGTCCACCTCCAGCTGTCGAGAGAGACCGTCCTCTTTTGTGTTCTTGGAGCCCGGGCGGTATGAGAGGTGGAAATCGTAGTTTTCAAAAAATAATGCCCACCGCGCCTGTCGTGGATTTAACTGTTTTAAGTTTTTGATTGTGATGAGGTTTTGGTGGTCCGTCCAGACTATGAATGGCTCCCTGGCGCCCTGGCGCCACTCCTCCAGAGCCCCTACCCCGTATCGCTGCTGAGTGGAGTAAAATTTTCTGGATAAGAAACTACATGGGTGTAGTTTCTGATCTGGACCTCGTTGTGAGAGGATAGCTCCAGCGCCCACATCTGAAGCATCCACCTCCACAACGAATGATTTACTGACATCTGGGTGGAGGAGAATCGGTGCCGTGGTGAAGCGGTGACAAAGTGACTTGAAAGCGGAGACAGCTGCAGGGTTGAGGTGAAAAGGGAGAGATGAGGGACGGGTCAGAGCGGTTAGGGGGGTGGCAACTGTACTGTAGTCCCGGATAAAGCGACGATAGAAATTCGCAAACCGGAGAAACTGTTGAAGCTGCTTGAGGGTCTTGGGTAGGGGCCAATGACGCACAACCTCTAGCTTCTGCGGGTCCATGGCCACACCCTGGGGCAAGATGACAAAACCCAGGAACGTGGTGGAGCGCTCGTGAAAAGCGCACTTTTCCAAATTACAGTACAGTTGATGGGCGAGTAATCTCTTTAGAACCGCCCTGACGTGCTGGGTATGTTCTTCCATGGTGCGTGAATAGATGAGGATGTCGTCCAGGTAAGCGAATGCCCACCGACCGAGCATGTCGCGAAGGATGTCATTAATGAGGTGTTGGAATGCGGCGGGGGCATTGCACAGTCCAAATGGGATGATGAGATTCTCATAGTGCCCAGTAGGGGTGATGAAGGCCGTCTTCCACTCATCGCCCTCTCTGATGCGCACCAAGTTGTAGGCGCTCCGGAGGTCCAACTTAGTAAAGATGGTGGCGCCAGAGAGGGCGTCCAGGGCTGAGTTGGTAAGAGGCAATGGGTGTCGGTTTTTGATAGTTATATTGTTTAGCCCCCGATAGTCGACACAGGGGCGAAGTTCACCGCCCCGCTTCTTCACGAAGAAGAACCCCGCGGCGGCAGGTGAGGAGGAGGGCCTGATGGTGCCTTGGCGAAGGGTGTTGGTCACATACTCCTCCATGGCCTGCGTCTCTGTAGGTGTAAGCGAGTAGAGGTGGCCGCGGGGTGGGACTGTACCGGGTTGGAGGTCAATGGCGAGGTCGTAGGGACGATGCGGAGGAAGATGGGTAGCTCGTCGCTTGCAAAAGACCTCCGCCAGGTCCCGATACGGCTCTGGGATGGCGTTGGTGTCGACGTCGGGGGCCTCGGACTCCCTAGAGCACGTCCCAGCCGCTGCCCGTAGGCATAGTTCGGTGCAGGTCGCGCCCCATTGGAGGATCCGGTTCTGGGTCCAGGAGATGAGGGGGTCATGTTGTAACAGCCAGGGATGTCCAAGGATGATGGGAGGTGACGAGATGGAGGTGACGTAAAATGAAGCTGTTCTTGATGTTGATTGATTGAGACAGTGATGGGTTCTGTTTGGGTGGTGATTGGGCTGGTGGATAGGGGGCGACCGTCAACAGATGTGATTCGAACGGGCTGGGATAACGCCTCGAGTTTTACCCCCAATTCTTTGGCATAAGAGGAGTCAATGAAGTTACCTGCTGCCCCGGAGTCGATGAACGCAGCACTTCGGAGTCGTTTGTGGCCAATCTGGAGGTGTACCTGAACCGTGAGACGGGAGGAGGTGGCTGTGATGGCGGAGAGAAGAAGGTGACCCGGCGAGTGTCTCTCACCTCTCACCGGGCCTGTGCGTTTCCCGGTCGGAGAGGACAAACTGCCCGGTGATGTGTTGCTGATCCGCAATAGGCGCAGAGTCCCTCTCGATATCGTCTCTCCCGTTCTGCAGCGGTCAAGGAGGCGCGTCCTAATTGCATGGGTTCCCCGGCTCCTGTGTCAACCACGGCAGGAGGTGGAGAACCGACATGTCCAGGGGTGGTGTAGGTGGCGGAGTCTGCGGATCGTGGGACAGTGACGGTGAAGGTGGGTGCAGGTGCTCTTGGAGTGGAGTGGGAGTAGGTGGGTGCGGTCGGCAGGGTCCTCGGGGCCGGCTTCGGACGAGAGAGAAGGCGCTGATCAATGCGTAGGGTGAGCTGGATCAGCCCTTCCAGCGTGGCGGGAAGCTCTCGTCCGGCGAGCTCGTCTTTTATTCGGGAAGCCAGCCCCTCATAGAAAGAAGTCCGGAGCGCGGTGTCCCCCCAGGTGGTTTGTACGGCGAGGGTGCGGAATTCGGCGGTGTACCGGCTCACAGATGATCCTCCCTGCTGCAGGTGGTAGAAAGTAAGTCTGAGTTGACGAGTGAACTCATTGTATGAGTGGGCGGTGTCCGTGTCTGCTTTGAGAACTGCCGTGGCCCACTCTGCTGCCTGCCCTGTTAGCAACGAGACGAGGAGAGCAATGCGTAGCCGATCGGTGGAGTACTTGGTGGAATTGAACTCGAACACCAGATCGAGCGCTGTCAAAAACACACTGCACCTCCCGTCCGTGCCGTTCCACTTCTCTGGTAAAGATAAGAAGACGTCAGTGGGGGGGGGGGGGGATGCGGCGCTGTGGCCGCCGCGACGGGAGGCTCGCTAGCCGCGCTAGCAACAGCCGCACGGAGATCCGCGTTCTCCCGCCTGAGCTCCGTGACCTCGCGGCGCAAGGCCGCAACGTCTTGGAGGCCCAGGCGCAGATTAGCGATCTCTCCGGTTAGCTTGTCGATTAGCACGGCATGCTGATCTACCACGTCGCAGAGGTGCGCATGATCCCCTGGGTTTACCGCGGAGGGCTCAGTCATTCTGTCAGGATTGAACTAACCTCGGGGACCAGAAGACTAGCTTTAGCGGTTAGCCCAATGTAGCGTGGATGGTAATCCCAAACGAGGATAAGAAGCGAATAGGCAGGATAACCACGCGACTTTAATCTAAGGACTCTCACGAAAAGGGAGCAAGGGAAAAACACAAATTTAACCCTATAAATACACACACAATAGCAGAAGCATATAACCCAAAATGGTGAGTACTCACGGTTTGCTGAAACGACAACCAGAACTGACATGGGCCGAACTCAATTACTGAGCGGTAAGCCATCGTTTGTTTACCTCTTTGTTCTAGTGCCGGGCGCAGATTGAATGTGCATGACACCCTTGAACTTTTACATATTTTGTCACATTACAGCCACAAACATGAATCAATTTCATTGGAATTCCACGTGAAAGACCAATACAAAGTGGTGTACACGTGAGAAGTGGAATGAAAATCATACATGATTCCAAACATTTTTTACAAATAAATAACTGAAAAGTGGTGTGTGTGTAATTATTCAGCCCCCTTTGGTCTGAGAGTCGTGGAAGAAGGTGCTCTGGTCAGATGAGACCAAAATGGAACTTTTTGGCCAAAATGCAAAACGCTATGTGTGGCGGAAAACTAACACTGCACATCACTCTGAACACACCATCCCCACTGTCAAATATGGTGGTGGCAGCATCATGCACTGGGGTGCTTCTCTTCAGCAGGGACAGGGAAGCTGGTCAGAGTTGATGGGAAGATGGATGGAGCCAAATACAGGGCAATCTTAGAAGAAAACCTCTTGGAGTCTGCAAAAGATTTGAGACTGGGGCGGAGGTTCACCTTCCAGCAGGACAACGACCCTAAACATAAATCCAGGGCAACAATGGAATGGTTTAAAACAAGAATGGCCCAGTCAAAGTCCAGATCTAAATCCAATCGAGAATCTGTGGCAAGATCTGAAAACTGCTGTTCACAAACGCTGTTCATCTAATCTGACTGAGCTGGAGCTGTTTTGCAAGGAAGAATGGGCAAGGATTTCAGTCTCTAGATGTGCAAAGCTGGTAGAGACATACCCTAAAAGACTGGCAGCTGTAATTGCAGCAAAAGGTGGTTCTACAACGTATTGACTCAGGGGGCTGAATAATTACGCACACCCCACTTTTCAGTTATTTATTTGTAAAAAATGTTTGGAATCATGTATGATTTTCGTTCCACTTCTCACATGTACACCACTTTGTAGTGGTCTTTCACGTGGAATTCCAATGAAATTGATTCATGTTTGTGGCTGTAATGTGACAAAATGTGGAAAAGTTTTGGGGGGGCCGAATACTTTTGCAAGCCACTGTATTTATTAAATTATTGTAATTGAAATTATTGTTTCTTTTAACTTACGGCTTCAGCTATGAGGAATCCAATCCTCCAGTCTCCGACAGAATCGGATGCTGAAAAATTCATCAAAGATTTCCTTCGCTTGGCCCCAGCGGGGATGTAATTGTTTGTTATTTGTTATGCATGTACACACTAAAAAATGCTGGGTTGTTTTTTCTACCCAAAATCTGGGTTGCTGCTGTTGGGTCATTTTTCTTGGTTATTTACAGAGAGTTGGGTAGTTTTTGTGTAACCCAGCTGCTGGGTTAACCCTTGCATTTATTTCTGATAACCATGAAAAGAGTTTAAAATGCTCCGTCATGTTTGATCATCCACATAAGTGTAGTACATCATTTGAATCTGTAAAGGGTCTACTTTTATTTATGTATACTCACAATATCCACTAAACATTGTGCTTTTGTAAAATAAAGAAAACAGGGTGCGCTTTGAGCCATCTCAGTCTCCGCGAAAACCTTTTTGAAACACATCACTAAAATGAACTGAAACTCTGCGAATACTGCCTTCGTGGCTTCACAGCTATTTTGACTACAAATGGTTCATAAAAGACACACAGAATGAGCTCCAGTGGCTCAAAGATATGTTGTCTCTTTATCTATTGTTGATTTGGGTGGGGTGATGGAGGCATGTTTTTATACCGTGTATTCTGGAAGGGACGAAATGTCCACAGAATTATATTTTGGACCTTGTGTGGACATGTGGCTTTCCCAAAAAGAAACCTTTTTTATTTTTTACTCGTAAATGCAGTTTTTATTGATGAAACTTTGGTTAAAGTTAATGTGGCACATTAATAATAATGCCAATGGAAAGTCCTCACAAGGATAGCTAAAGAACAAGTGTCCTATAAATTCATGCTACAGTACCTATCAGCATGAATTTAGTCTCTCAGTCTCTCCTACCCATGCCACATACCAAACATTTCATGTTTCTTGTTTTATGACGGTTGGCATCCCGTAAGTTGCATTACCACCACTCACTCACTCTCATCCTCCTGGCCTTTAAAGCTTATTATCCAGTCCAGTGCTCCATTATATATAAATAAAACTTTAAACGCTTCCTTCCCTGATCACTGCCACCCCCACTCCCATTCTAACAGCTTTTTAATACTGCATTAGTTCTTAGATTTGTTAAATCATTTCTTTGACATTGTTGTTTTGCATTTCTTCACACTAGACCTTCCCCTCTGATCCCTCTGGTCATTTGATATTGACCTCAACATAAACCTTTTTTGGGTTTGGGACAGAGGTGGAAAGTAACGAATTACATTTACTCGCGTTACTGTAATTGAGTAGTTTTTTTGTGTATTTCTACTTTTTAAAGTAGTTTTTAAAATCTGTAATTTTACTTTTACTTAAGTACGTTTTGTTTGAAGTATTGTAATTCGCTACATTTTAAATCATATTCGCTACTGAGTAAAAAATAAATGAATGAAAATGCTAAAATAATACAAATATTATGCTTTTGCGCTCGCGTGTGTGTATCATGTCCTGGTCGCGCGCCGCTCCAGACTCCACTCCAGGTTTTCTGACTGTCTCCACATCGGCATCTTCCTGACCTTCCACACGGTCGCAAGAGTGACGTCATCGACTAGCGCGACCATATACAGTATAAACCGGAGAAAGACGCGGGAAAGTGATTGTGATTTTAGCGTTTTGATATTTGGTTGTGTATTCTGGTTTTGACTTTTTGCCTCCCATTGACTTTGATTATTGCTTTGTCCCTTTGGTTTGGTTGGTCTTTGTATATATTTGTAGATAATGTCACTGTTTTTGGTTTAGGGAGTCTGGGAAGGTACCTGTATTTTTGTTTTGTTGCAGGTAATCTAGCTACTAAATATAAATACCATTTTGTTTATTATTTTGGCCTGGGTCCATCCTGAATCTGATCCTCCTCCTGTTGTGTGTGTGTCTGTGTGTGTGTGTGTGTGTTTGTATATACAAACCTCATTATTTCATCAGTTAATGATTGGATCTAGTTCTTTCTGCCATATACCACCATTTCCATACAGTTATAAATAGAAACCTGAACCATTCTTTTGCTCTATGGCCCTAGACTGGGACGTAACACCATATTTAAGTGACCACATTGATTTTCAAGCACAACAAAGACAACAGCTTTATTATGCAAAGTTGTTCCTTCAGTTAAAAACAACTAGTTTGAGATCTATATCTGCTCATCTTTTTTGAACTACGCTAGAATGACTCATCCCCCCACCCCCGCTGTTAAAAAAATAAAAAAGTAACCCGGTAACTTTTACTCTGAGTAAATTTTTTAATGAGCTACTTTTTACTTTTGTAGATATTTATAATGGTAACTTTACTTGTACTTAAGTAAAATTTCACTGAAGTAACAGTACTTGTACTTGAGTACAAAATTTTATTACTCTTTCCACCTCTGGTTTGGGACTCATAGAAACGAGATTCCCCCCCTTGTCTAATCTAATTATTCTTGAGTTATCTGAACAAGATTTCATACGCAAGATGCTGGTGAGTTCTGGCTCTTTCTGTGCTACCAAGTAACTGAAAATTACTTACATTTCATTTCAAATTACTTAAACTACACTTTCAGTGTCACCAGTAATGCATACAGCTCCACAATACATGCACACACTCAGAGAAACAGATGTTCACTTGGTACTCTTTAATTTGTAACTAGATATAAGAAACTACAGCTCTAGATTTCTCCTTAGAAAACTGTGAAGTCCTGTATGCCATTTTTGTATTTCTGGTCACTAATAAGGTCATCAACAAGAAAGCGTTAAAGCTGTTTAAAAAAGAAAGATGGAACATGTGACGTTATCGCTCGTCACAAACAGTCGGCGCTTGTCTGGTCGCCTAGCAACCCGGCCGCTTGATCTTGGCTACCAGCTGCAGGTGTGTGAGAGGGCACGCGGGCGGTAATGGCGGACCGGAGTGTGGACACAGCGGACATCGGGGCGCTGAGCCCCGAACAGCAGGAAAAACTGCGCCAATTTAAGGTAGATTCCGGATTCCGTAGTCGGATTTTTTTTTTTTAATGGTGAGCTATAAATATTCAGCATGTTACTTTTTCCATGTGGTGTGTGTATTTCGAGTGCTACAGGCACAGTAATTAATATAGTTCAGATTCAGTATGTTGTCATTTTTAAAACAATTAATAGATATTTATATGAAATGGAAACAGCTGCGAGTCAGTCAGTCAGTCAGTGGTGTGTCGTTTAAGAGCGAGTGAATATGATCAAAGTAATCAAGGATCAAAGGAACTGAATGACCCAATACATTGTGACTCATTACAAAGACACTGATGAGCCGCTAGAGGACTATCAAAGTCATGATGGTAAAATGAGCTTTAATCTGTCTAATAAAATGTGTGCGCACACTGCCTGGTCAAACCAACTACTGTCGCCTTGCACCTCCAGGGTTCGGGTTCGATTCCCGGCCAGGCTCGATTCCCGTCCCTGTGTGCATGGAGTTTGCATGTTCTCCCCGTGCTTGGTGGGTTTCCTCCGGGTACTCCGGTTTCCTCCCACAGTCCAAAGATATGCAGATTAGGCTAATTGGCGTTCCCAAATTGACCATAGTGTGTGAATGAGTGTGTGTGTGTGTGTGTGTGTGTGTGTGTGTGTGTTTGCTCTGCGATGGATTGGCACGCTGTCCAGGGTGTACCCTGCCTCATGCCCTGAGTCTCCTGGGATAGGCTCCAGGTCCCCACGACCCTAAATACAGGATAAAGCGGTATAGAAGATGAATGAATGGATCATTTAGTATTCATAACTTGTATTATCTTTCCAATCTCGAGTGTTTATTATTTTCTGAAATTCTTCTTTACAACATTACAATAATGTAAGTAATTTGTGACACAATCTGTGATTTTCATGGCTCTTTGACATTTTCTCATTCAGCATTATGCCTGCAAGTGCTTCAATTAATATATTACTAATTAATAATATAATAATATTAATAATTATTATTTAAATTATTAACTATTAATGTTTGTTAATTATTATTAAACTAGTCAGTTTCTGATCACCAAAATCATGCACACACACACCACTACTTTAAAAAACATTGCACTGATTAATGCAGGCTATTGACTGGACAGTATTAGCTTGAGTCTGAGTCCATAGGTCATGTTTAGTATACTTCAGGCAAAATTCCAAATGAATTACTAACCATGTATATGTTACCCTTACTGAATGTCAAATTTTTTTGCAATTAGATAATGGCACAGATTCATACTGAGATGTAAATTTCTAGGTGATTGACAGTTGGCAAACAGTGTGTGTGTGTATTCTGGCCAAAGAGCATTAAGTGAGGTCAGACACTGATGTTACTGATGTAAGATGAGAAGTCCTGGTTCACAATCAATATTTCAATTAATTCCCAAAGATGTTCAGTGGGCTTGAGGTAAGGGTGCTGTGCAGGCCAGGGAGGTTTCTCCTCACCAAAATTGTTAATCCATGTCTTTATGGACTTTGATTTGCACACAGCAGCACATAGTTCTGCTAGAACAGGAAATGAAGAAAATGCACATTTTATAAAATCTCTTTTCGACAGTGTAGATCATAATATTCTCATAGATCGCTTACAAAATTATATAGGTATTCAGGGACAGGCATTAAAATAGTTTAGATCATACCTGTCTGATCGCTACCATTTTGTAGATTTAAATGGAAAACCGTCTGGTGTAATGCCAGTGAAATATGGGGTCCCACAAGGGTCAGTTTTAGGACCTCTGTTGTTCTCAATATACATGCTTCCCTTGGGTAACATCATTAGAATACATGGGATTAGTTTCCATTGTTATGCTGATGATACCCAATTATATATCTCATATATATATACAGTGGTGTGAAAAACTATTTGCCCCCTTCCTGATTTCTTATTCTTTTGCATGTTTGTCACACTTAAATGTTTCTGCTCATCAAAAAACGTTAACTATTCATCAAAGATAACATAATTGAACACAAAATGCAGTTTTTAAATGAAGGTTTACGTTATTAAGGGAGAAAAAAACTCCAAATCTACATGGCCCTGTGTGAAAAAGTAATTGCCCCCCTTGTTAAAAAATAACTTAACTGTGGTTTATCACACCTGAGTTCAATTTCTGTAGTCACCCCCAGGCCTGATTACTGCCACACCTGTTTCAATCAAGAAATCACTTAAATAGGAGCTACCTGACACAGAGAAGTAGACCAAAAGCACCTCAAAAGCTAGACATCATGCCAAGATCCAAAGAAATTCAGGAACAAATGAGAACAAAAGTAATTGAGATCTATCAGTCTGGTAAAGGTTATAAAGCCATTTCTAAAGCTTTCGGACTCCAGCAAACCACAATGAGAGCCATTATCCACAAATGGCAAAAACATGGAACAGTGGTGAACCTTCCCAGGAGTGGCCGGCCGACCAAAATTACCCCAAGAGCGCAGAGACGACTCATCCGAGAGGCCACAAAAGACCCCAGGACAACATCTAAAGAACTGCAGGCCTCACTTGCCTCAATTAAGGTCAGTGTTCACGACTCCACCATAAGAAAGAGACTGGGCAAAAACGGCCTGCATGGCAGATTTCCAAGGCGCAAACCACTTTTAAGCAAAAAGAACATTAAGGCTCGTCTCAATTTTGCTAAAAAACATCTCAATGATTCCCCAGACTTTTGGGAAAATACCTTGTGGACCGACGAGACAAAAGTTGAACTTTTTGGAAGGTGCGTGTCCCGTTACATCTGGCATAAAAGTAACACAGCATTTCAGGAAAAGAACATCATACCAACAGTAAAATATGGTGGTGGTAGTGTGATGGTCTGGGGTTGTTTTGCTGCTTCAGGACCTGGAAGGCTTGCTGTGATAGATGGAACCATGAATTCTGCTGTCTACCAACAAATCCTGAAGGAGAATGTCCGGCCATCTGTTCGTCAACTCAAGCTGAAGCGATATTGGGTGCTGCAGCAGGACAATGACCCAAAACACACCAGCAAATCCCCCTCTGAATGGCTGAAGAAAAACAAAATGAAGACTTTGGAGTGGCCTAGTCAAAGTCCTGACCTGAATCCTATTGAGATGTTGTGGCACGACCTTAAAATGGCGGTTCATGCTAGAAAACCCTCAAATAAAGCTGAATTACAACAATTCTGCAAAGATGAGTGGGCCAAAATTCCTCCAGAGCGCTGTAAAAGACTCGTTGCAAGTTATCGCAAACGCTTGATTGCAGTTATTGCTGCTAAGGGTGGCCCACCAGTTATTAGGTTCAGGGGGCAATTACTTTTTCACAGAGGGCCATGTAGGTTTGAATTTTTTTTCTCCCTAAATAATAAAACTCCTCATTTAAAAACTGCATTTTGTGTTTACTTGTGTTATCTTTGACTAATAGTTAAATGTGTTTGATCATCAGAAACATTTTGTGTGACAAACATGCAAAAGAATAAGAAATCAGGAGGGGGGGCAAATAGTTTTTCACACCACTGTATATATAATTTTTTTTTTTTTTTTTTTTTTTTAAATTTTCTTTCATTTTTGTGAAGCTGCTTTGAGAGAATGACCATTGTTAAAAGCGCTATATAAATAAAATTGAATTTAATTGAATCTTTGTATGCTGCAGAATTAACATCACACTTAACTGGAATTATGGGGACAATACCAAAGTCTGACTGTTATAACTGTCCCACCAAACTTTACCGTTGCATTCTGTCAGGAAGACAGATTTGTCCATCTGTGAGAGAGTCGTGTGATTAATCACTCCAGTGAATACATTTATATTGCTTCAGATTCCAGTGGAATTTACACAACCACAACTGTGCACAGGGCCAAAAGTCAGCTATCTCCACTTCAGCTTGTGTGCAGCTGCTTGGCCATGGAAACTCCTTTGGTGGATCTTCTAGATGTTGCTTTGAAAGGCTTTCGCCTTTCTTTACCTGCGCACAGTCTTCTTATCTGAGCTGTTGTTACACATTTTCACATTAGCAGCAACTACAAATGACGGGTCCAGACCAAGCAGGGCAGCAAACTGACGTGTGGCAATGTGGCCTCCTGTGACAATTAAAATAATTGAGCACTTTGGTACAACCCGTTCTACACCTAGTGTTTGTCTATGGAGATTTCCTGGATATGTGCTTGATTGTTTGAAGCTGTTAGCAATGAGTGTAGCTGAAAACATCTTAGTTTAGTCATGAGGAGCTTCTATGTTAGACATAATGGGCACAAACGTGTATTTCTGTGAATGTGTATCCAAAAGTGGTCAAATGTTTTCCATTGCAGGGAAATGCATTGTTGATTTCACTTTGACATTTTCCCATAGATCAAGACAAGAATAGCGAATGAAAAATATCTAAGAACTCATCCAGAAGTGGAAATGCTGCTGAGTGATTTTCTAAGGTAATAGTTCGGTGGTTAAGTTTTATCTGAGGGCATCTTTAGACAAAAAAAAAAAACAGATTTAAACTTCCACAACTAGAATGTCTTCCTAAATAAATACTATTTAATTTTCAGCATTACTTAATTCTTATAGTTGCATAAGGATCAGTATTTAAACATCAAACATCGGAAATTTATTTCAATGCAAAAGGTATTTACCATTATTTTGCTCTCTCTCCTTCTGTCACTCCTCAGCGATGTGCTTGTTAAAAGACCTACAGATATCCGCAAATTTGCTGCAGGTAGGAAATTTACTTTAATATCGCACATACTGTTAGAAAGTTTCCAGACACTTTCAATTTTTTCCACATTCTGCTCTGTTTAACACTTAAAATGGGTTCAGATCCATCTTTTCTCATCATTGCCCATTGTCATACACTTTTTTTGGAAGTTTCTACCATGTCAGTGCACAAGAATGTTCAGGCCTCTCTAGAGATACTCTACTGAGGTCAGGACCAAACTCTGACTGGGCTTGTCTGGGACGTTCACAGTTCTTCTGAAACTACCCCTGTGAGATCCTGAGCACATTTTTTTCTACATCCATTTCCCCTCTATTCTGACTGAGTCCCCTAGTTGCAGAAATCCATCCTCACATGCTCATGCTGTCACCACCGTGGGATGTTTTAACAAGGTATCGCACAGTTCCTGATTTTTTTTTTTATTTTTTATTTTTAATATTTTTAACGTTTAATATTTGAGACAAAAGACCAGAATGGCTTCGATCTATACTGGTTTTGCTGCAGTGAGGGTTGTCCTTCTGTAAGTTCTCCACAGTGGAACTCAAGATCTCATTTATAGTCACCCTTGGGTTTATGGCTTCCTGTGTGACAAAAGCCCTTTATTCCCAATTATTTAGTTTGGCTAAACGTTCAGATCTGGACAGACTGATGGTTGATCCAAATCTGTTCGATTTGAGAATGATGGAGACTATCATGCTCTTGAATGCTTTCAGTGCTGTGGAAGGTTTCTTGTTTTATGTGTATCTCATGCATGACATGCCATGAGACCTTATATACTGTACAGTAGACAGGTGTGTGCCTTTTCTTATTATGTCCAATAAATTCAGTTGGAGCACAGGTGGACTCCAGTCAAGCTGTAGAAGCAACTCAATGACAACTGATAGAAGTAGGATGCACCCGAGCTGGTAACCAAGGGTGTGAATATTTAAATAAATTAGATATTTCCGTTGTATAAACATATAGGTTTATAGAAACAAGGGTCCTTATTAGATGTATTTATTTAATGCTATGTAGCATTTGGATGTTAGAGCACGTAGAACATTTTGGGACCATGGGATCACATTTTAAAGAAGATATAAGTGTATTTCCCTTTCATGAGAGACTCTGTAAATGTTAAGGCAACATGGTGAAATAAGTTTACTGCTAAAATAAGCAATTTCACATGAGAAACAGAGAGAGTGTGTTGTGCTGGAATATCGGGCATCACAGAAGTGCTGATATTCAGCACAACAGCATGACCTCAAGTGTGATATTGCTTTTATACCACAGTTCCACAAACATCGTTTATCATCAACAGATTATGATTTCTTCATTATTTAACTAACTGGTGGAGCCGGCGACTGACAGTCCCACGGTCAAATCCCAAATCACATTAAATGGAAAGCTAGTGTGCTAGGGTGTACAATCCATTGTCATACACCAAGTGATTCACTGGATCAGTGGTTGGAGAGCGATTTGGAATTTCGCCTTGTAATAGGACTTGGAGGCAGTTATTAAGGACATTAACATAACATTATCAGATGTGCTTTCTTATTGAGAGTGCTTCTGTGACTGATTTGGAATGTGGGTTTTGGCAGGCAGCTGTTCTCCTCAGTACTGCAGACTATACAGATCTACTTTAACCCATGCTGCGACTGACAGTTGGTGTCCTCTACGATTATTAGGACACCTGGGATGCAGAGTGATGCATGTAGTTAAACATCCCAGGGGTGTTATCGTCTATAATCTCCACTTGTGGAATGCCTCTCGTCCAATCAGATTGCTCGTTCGGAATTGGCTGTTGTATATTGCTGTTTAGCTTAATATTAATACTTTTTTTTGTGGTACTTCAATTCATGCTTAGTGAATGATTTACAGACTTATTTTGTGCTTATAATAATTTTAGCTTAAATTAATTCTTATATGGCACTTATCAGCATGTACTGTAGATGCATGCATGATATGCTGACTTATTGCTTGTTCTTGCACTATTATTGTTATTTATTTATTTTTATATTATTAAAACAATCGTTAACAGTAAAACAAGCATAACATTAAAACCTGGTCCTTTTCTGTCCATTTGCATTATCCTACAGCTTTCCAGTGATTACATGTAGTGTAGTCCTAGGCCTTCTTACTTTTTCCATTTTGTGTTTCATGGTTTTGACCATCGCTTGGTTTTTATTATAGTAATTCTGAATTTGAGAGTAATGAGGCACTAATATAAGCACTTTGCTGCATACAATTAAAACAAGGGAAGCAAAATCTCTGGAGCGACTTGATACAACAAATGGCTGTGGTTTCAACAATGACACAATACACTGCTTTCTGCAACAAATTTGCCCCATTAGCTATTTGAATGAAGGTTTTATGTCAGAAATCTTGTTACATTTTCCATCCTTAATGGCTTAGCTAATCATATTTGCATAGACAAGCAGTAGTTTCAAATTAATTGGGTGTCATTTTGTGTGTGATGACATTACTCACTGTAATGGATTGGGTAATTCACACAGGAGCAGATGGTTTGAATCTGAATGACTGCATTATTAAAGCTTTGTTGTTGCTGAATTCCTAATCTTATCTTAATTCCCTTGCTAGTTGAGTGACTGTGGATTGACTAAAGGGCTGATCACAAGGTTTAGTAGCATTCCTATTCACATCATAGCATTCGTATAGACCGTTTGCAATATATATTTATATCCCAAAGCATTCTTCATCGTTCATGCATATCCTGTCTTAAGTTTGAGGCAGAACTATCTACTTAATGAATCCATGTGTGCTATTAATCATGCAAAAGCGCATTTGTAGTCTTGGATTCTGTGCTGCTGTCCCACACAAGGGTCGTAAAGTCCTACAGAACTCTCAGATTGGTTTGATTTCTTGCACGTTTAGTGCCTTAAAAAGCTTCAGTTGATTTTGCAGATTTCATAAATGTAGCAATTTGCTCAAAATGATGCAATGTCTTCATATTCTTATTGTTACATACTCTAGATTATATTTCATAGGACCAACTGCCCGCTTGCAGTGCATACACTCACCTGTTACTACTTAGAGCATGAGCGAGCGAGCGTGAGAGAAATTGATTCAGGGTGGGTGTTTCTTTTTTTCCACATTACTTACGGAAGTACATTACTGATGATGACCAGATGATAAGGCCGGTGATCGCTGAATGCTGAGTGGTACAGATGAAAGACGAAATTAGGCAGTAAAACTTTCACTTATTCTACTTTAATTTCATTTGGAACTCTTCTGCATGTATACTGTACATCTATTTCTCTTGCCAGGATTTAACAACCTGATTTAGCTGTTTCTCTAAGTCTCACATACAGTATAAGGTCCTTGATTGGGTGTGTCTTGCTTTGCTGGTTGGTTATGTGATGATAAACACCTAAAAGCTTGTAATAAAAACATTGATCTTTTTTTTCTCTTTTTTTTTCAGATCATTTCAGTGATCCAGACTTACCAAGGAAAATTCAGATAAAACTGGACGAGAAAATATGAAGAGGTCTTGAAATACTCCATCAAACAATGACATTTCTTTCAAATGATGGCATTGTTATTTGGAGCTATTATCTCATTGCTCTTTATCAGGGGAGAATACAATGGCTCGTTTGTTAAATGAGACTATGGGGATGTAAAAACTATAAAGATGTAAACACCACAGTAATGAGTGTAGTCAATGAGTGTTTTTCCAATTGAAACAAAATCACACATTTGAATACATCTAAACCATGTATTATCATCTATCTGGGATGTTCCTGTCTATATACTGCGAGGTGGAATCTGGCGTACAGAAAGTGCATACAGTACCTTCATCTTCTTGGTTTTTGAAATGTATCATAAGCTACACATTTTCCACATGGATGTGAATGGAAAAGGAAGTCCATCTGGATTGCTAACAACCTATTGTTCAGAATTTATAGCACCCCAAAATAGGCACAAATACATGATGTATAAATAAGAAAAAACAGCAATAATGATGTTTTGAGCTAAAAAACATATTTTTAAAGTAGTCCATAATTTTTTTCTATAAAATTCAAAAGAATTATTAATATTTTATGATGTTAACCTCATAGAGAGCAATAGCACATAATATATTTCTATAAAGTTTATACACTTAATATATTACGTATCAGAATTCATAATGCTACAGTTTAAGTAATGCCTTTGAACCATCAGGCTAAAGCATCAATTATTTAACACCATATTTGACACTAAACTCCAACTCTAGTGCTAATTATGCTTTGTGACGTTCAGGTGCTAGGTTTTGCCGTCAAGTTTTAAACTCAGCTTTTCCCAACAAGCTGTTTTGAAGCATTGCGAGAAATATTAACTCTTATTCTAACCCTATTATGTTTAGGCTTTTTCCCTTCATCCTTTACCCTCCCATTTATAGGATAAGTTTCGAGCAAATTTACAACTCCTTCAACTTTTAGTATCCAAATTATATAAATGGTACTTTTAACTGCTAATGTATTTTTGAGTTATTATCTGATTTGTCCAGGTCAACGAACATCTTTTTTTGTTGAAATGCTTTGTTTTTTTTTCACCTGGTAAAAGAAGACAGTAAAAAAAAATGTGCAGGGAAACAGGGCATGTCTAAATGGCACAGTATAAACTAGTTCTAATGATTTATAAAGAAAAATAAATAGTTTGATTGGTTGAGATGAAAATTGCAATTATTCTGCACTATGATTATTTTATAGTATGATTTTTATGAATGGTGCAAATAATTCAGGCTTGTACTGTATGTACCTTTTTATTCTAATTTTGTGTAAACAGAATTTAATAAAGGTGTTGTGCAAAGAAATTAACTGTTATCGGTGTCATGTTCTCTTTTTCTCATTGGGGCGTTTATATGGATGAATTTGTTCTTTGCTCAACTCACTCATGGATGAAATTCATGTTCTAAATAAACTTTAATAAGCCCCAGAGGGACCTACATGGACACAAAGCATTCATTTAAACACCAGTGGAATTAATTATGTATTACTGAACATGAGTACGGAACATTTTGGACTCAAACTTCATAGTTCCTTTGCATAAGTTCTCAACCCCTTTAAACTGTTTGTTTCCAGATTTGGAATTGAAATGTATGTAAATCAAAATGTAACCAATGGATCAATGTTTTTCTTATTTATTTATTTATTTATTTAAAGGTGCAAATCTTTAATTTGGCAATCTACAATCCGCTCTGATATTCACATCTGTATGCTGACATTTTTACCTATTATTTTTATGTAAATTGAATAGACTCAGGGAACTAAAAATTTTAAGTCGTGACAGTGTTTCTGGTATGATAACCCCCTTTTTAGTATTAATTAATTAGTATTTTGCACTCAACCTTGACATGTTTTTGAGTCCCTACTTATAAAAATCAGTATACCCACAAAGTGACCACCACCATGCTTCACTGCTTTCTCCCAAGGCCAAACTTCTGGCATTAGCGTAGTCCAAGAATATCTTAATGGTTATTGAAGGAAAGCATCTTCAGTCAGTGCACACATCCCAAGCAGACCATACAGGCCCAGAGGCCTCCATGTGACGAAAGCTCTAGCCAGAAGCCGGCACTAGAGTGTGTCTCCAGGATGTTTAAATTTCAGCCTCATAAGACTGGAGAACAGTTTGCCGAACTCTCCAAATATGAAGACAAATATATTTCTTCTTCTTGTACAAGTTCAGAAAGATTTCATAATACAGTACTCCTTCCTTAACCTCCACTGTATGGCCAAACGTTTGTGAACATCTGACCAGTTACACAGATATGCATCCCATTCCAGAGAGAATGTGAGAAGACATGGCCTGCAATACAGCATTCTAATTCATCCCAAAGGTGTCCACTTGGGTTGATGTCACAACTCCAGCCATTGTCATGCTGCAAAAGATCTAGTGAAGGGAAACTGCAATGCTACACCAAACAAAACCATCCTGTACAATTGTGTGCTTTCACTTTTCTAACAACAGTTTGGGAAAGAACCGCATATGGGTGTGATGGAGAGCTGTCCACAAATATTTGCTCATAAAGCATACATACATCAAATAAAACGAGATAAGAAATAACCACTATGTTTACATAGAAGTGTATACTGTACATATGTGCAGTATACTGATCAGACATAACATTAACATCACCACCAGATGAACTGGACATCATTGATCACCAATTATACACCAGAACAGGATCATGGGCACCTAAGCTCAACCGTGCCCACGGGGACCAAATGCCAGCCTACAATGTCCGATCCCACAGAAAATCCCATGCAGTGCAAATTGTCAATGAAAAGTCAAGACTCGCTACATTAGAAAGGAACCAGAATACCCAGTGCACCACATCCTGCCATGCACGGGAATGCTTCTCCACCCAAGAAGAAGAGATCCAAAGTCCACCACACCAGCCATCAAACTCCCCAGATTCTAATCTAATCAAGCCCCATGGGATGCTTAGGACAAACAAGTCTGATACAGTCAAAACCTAGGTTGTTTTGATCTTAATAGGTTTAATATTATGACTGGTCGATATAATTTGGTCAATTCACATCTGTACTATAATAAAGTCCAACCTCTTTTAGAAACAGGTGTATTCATACTGAGAGCATGTGACACACACATCAGCTACTGTAATTATGAGTATTCTGGTTACCCCCAGAATACTAATGAGAACTAATGATAGGCATTTCACAGCAGTAAGTGTAATACTTATACCCAACTTTTGCATCTTTTATATTTATTTGGTTAATTCAATGAGCTGTTTTGTGTAGATTCATGACATAATCCCAGGTAAGTTCACTTGAGACCCTGGTTATAACACTAAAACACATGTAAAAGGGGACTGGACAAGGGGGGGAATACTTATGCAAGCCACCTTAATAATCATTTACAAGTGCTAAAATTGATACCCACAAAATAAGTTCTTCAAGCCTCTGATGCCACAGAATAGTGGGAGGAGAAACAAGTCACACACTTGTTTCTCCCAGTACACATTGTGGATGTGTATTTCTACAGCAACCCACATCATCCCGACTGTAACCATCAAGGAGGACAACACACTCAGTACAGTAAGTCTGCTTTTTTTTGTTTAGAAGTGACTTGTCATTTTTGAATCCAAAAATTAGATTTGGAGGAAGAATAAGTAAATTGTAATTGAAATGAGACTAAAAAATTTCGGGCGTTCGATAGACCATAAATAGGTCTATGTTTTTTTTAAAGCATGTGTACATCACAACATTTTGTTCAATTATTAACAGGATAAAGGATGAAGGGGCAAAATAATATGAAGTTATTGGTTATTATTCTGTGTTTTAATCAGGTGTTACGTACTGTTTAAGTTAGAAAAATTTAAGTTAGTATGCAAATTACATACCCATTTAAAAATACAACAAAATATCTCAAATCTGGGTAACATTTTATAAAATGTAATTTTATGATGACATTTTATTTCTTTTTATTCATAAAAGGAATCATTTCGACTTTACACTGCAAATACATTAGAATATTCAGTTTTTCATTTCAAAAATTCAAAATTTCATTTTCATGTTTTCCGCAAATTTAGGATTTTTAAAATTAAAAAATTTAGTTTTTTTTTTCTACCATGTCACCATGTGTGTGTGTGTGTGTGTGCGCATGTGTGTGCGCATGTGTGTGCGCATGTGTGTGCGTGTGTGTGTGTGTGTGCGTGCGTGTGTGTGTGTGTGCGTGTGTGTGTGTGGTGGAAAATATGAATTTCAAGACATTGTTTATCTGTACATGAATTCCGTTGGGACTTTACTCACACAACCAGTAACCAGGCAGCTCTCCCAAACCCTCACAGGTGGAAGACATTATAAGGGAAGTTTCATAGGTCATGTCGGTGAGTCTGTCTTCATGACTACAAAAACCATGACCTCAATGGAAAATAAGTACTTCCGTCAAGAACAAATTGTGAACCTGATTCCTCATGATAAAGCAGTTACTATATATGAATTAATGAATCCATTTTGCATTAGAATAAAGTGTTTTCTAGTATTAAGATAAGCATAAAAAGTCATCTCATGTGGAGGTTTTTATCTATTAATTAATGTTTAAAAAATAATGTATGTGCATCAAAGACTAGTCTCAGAAATGCCTAGTCATGGGAAGGTGTCACTGTGGCTACCTGGTCATCATCTGCATTGTACGAATGAGGTGGTATTCTTTCAAATAACTGTGCTCAATGAACCGCAAAATTAATGGGATTTATTTACACAATGTCCTAGGGACAAAAAATAGAACATTATAATAGCGAACATGTACAGTGAGTCCTTAAGCCTAAGAACAAAAAACCTGAAAGTAGAGTCATTTGATATGGCAATTACTGAAACGTCTAAAGAAATTGTTTTCCTTATAGCACAGGGTGCAGACGAGAGAGACATACGCTTCTTGGTCCTTCTGGGACAAGGGACTTCGAACTGAGGTAAGGTAGCATGCTACAGTAACTTAATTATATTAGTTTTTGGATTGTAACATGATTTTCCTGATTGAATTATAAATTATGCAGTACAGTTAACCGACTCAGTTTATTCTGTTAGAGAGCATACTTTTCCCCAATAATTTCAAATAATAATTTCTAATAATAATAATAATAATAGTTCATGCTAGTAATTAGTTTCTATGTCAATTAACCAGCATCAAGTTATTTGTATGCTGCATATTAACAAACCCACAGTATCTAGCAAATCCATAATAAGGATATTCTGCAGTTATCAGATCATGCTCTTGGTACGGAAATTGTACAGTATGATACGGTGGTTAAAGTTAGATTTATGGGTTCAAAGAGAAACTGCTATGTCCTGTACCAGAGACAACTCAAACACTACTGTATAAAACTACAGTGCCTTGCGAAAGTATTCCTACCCCTTGAAGTTTTCCACATTTTGTCATGTTACAACCACAAACGTAAATGCCTTTTATTGGGATTTTATACAAAGGGGCACATAATTGTGAAGTGGAGGGACAATGAATCACATAAAATCCCAATAAAAAGATGTTTACGTTTGTGGTTGTAACATGACAAAATGTGGAAAACTTCAAGGGGTACGGATCCTTTGATAAGGCACTGTAGTCAACTTTTTAAACTTTGACGAGATCACAAAAGTTGCTCTGTGTAGGCGATGGACAACCTCAAATGCTAACATACTCAAGTTATTCTCTGCAGTTCTTTAAGTAAATAAGCACACAGCAGCATTCCACTACTATATTGTATTTTATTTCGTTTACTTGTATTATTTTTCATTCTTGTAATCCCTTCTTGTGAAGACTTCTTGTGAAGTTTGCATATGCTTTTCTGTTGTAACTATGACTTTTGAGGCATAACAGAACCTTAGCACAAGCATTTCAATGCACAATTATTTCTGCCATACTCTGCATGAAATGACCATCATGCAAAACGCAAGAAATTTTTCACACCTTTTCAATTATTTATTAAGGAGCAGGTCACTGCCATAAATGTGGCATTCATTCATGATACTCATTATTATTAAATGAGTTGTTGGAGGACAGGTCACCTCCTTACAGCCTCAGGGTCCCTGGTTTGATATTTAGAATTATTCAGCGTTTCTCCCTGTATTCTTACACGAGACTAATATTATTTTGGGTGCAATATCTCTACAAGTTTAATTCATGTAAAAACTCTCCGTAGCAACTTAACCTCCCTTATGATACATTATATGGAAGTATTACCCATTGTTCAGCATTGTTCTCAAAGTAATATAAAGATTTGTCATTTATAATATATTTGCTAGCCGGTGAGCGACTTCAAGAGGAATCCGCAATGGCTCGAGGAACTTTGATTTTTCTTCTTTTTGTTCATTCTGCAACAGGTACGCTGAATTCACTGTACACAGTAATCAAATTCAGCAGGTTGTGGATATAAGCTATAAATGACAAGTGTTTTTTCCTTCTAGTAATGTCGCAGGTCATGCCACCACCAACACCACAACCAGGTTTTCCTCCGCTGCGACAAGATTTTAAGGAAACGGCAATGAAGATGGTATTTGTTTATTTTACACAGTCACATCAGGAAACTTTATGTAATAACATACAGTAAAGTTACATTAGTATTGTTCAAGACAACTGGACGGAACAATGTGCCTCTATCGTCTTGCGTCTCTGTACCATCTTTGATAGGTCATATCAGTAAATAGACCTTTTCCTTAAATCATTTTTAAAAGATATATTAAAGCACATGATATCAAACCTTGGCGGCGCGGTGGTGTAGTGGTTAGCACTGTCGCCTTGCACCTCCAGGGTCTGGGTTCGATTCCCCAGCCAGGATCGATTCCCGTCTCTGTGTGCATGGAGTTTGCATGTTCTCCCCGTGCTTGGTGGGTTTCCTCCGGGTACTCCGGTTTCCTCCCACAGTCCAAAGATATGCAGGTTAGGCTAATTGGCGTTCCTAAATTGCCCGTAGTGTGTGATTGGGTGTGTGAGTGTGTGTGTATGTGTGTGTGCCCTGCGATGGATTGGCACCCTGTCCAGGGTGTACCCCGCCTAGTGCCCGAAGTCTCCTGGGATAGGCTCCAGGTCCCCCGCGACCCTGAACGCAGGATTAAGCGGTATAGAAAATGAATGAATATATCTTGTGTCACAAGAGAGGAGAAATGCAAATATACTGTATGCGTTCCTTTGACCTTACAACAAAAAGTCATCTTTCACTTAGTGTAATTAACCTTACCATTTTGTTTTTCTCCTACAGATGACCACATGCTCCAAAAAAGGTAAAAGCTAGTATAACTGTTTGCTGTTGTTGCTATTTGTATGTTTTATGTATATTTTTATGGCGTGTAGAACAAATGTGATTCTTAAACAAGCTGAATTTGAATGCGCTGCAAAATGTTTAGTGATAATACAATTTATACAGCTGTTAATTCTGCCCAAGCGATCTGATTAGACGAGAGGCATTGCATGAGTGGTGATAATGGATGATAACACTCCCGGGACGTTAATTATATGTATCACTCTATATGTATCAGATAATCATTAATGACTCTAATGGCAATCACGGCATGGGTGAAAGTAGGTCTGTAGAGAATGCAGTACTGAGGAAGTACATATCTGATAATGTGATGTCATTTTAAACACCACTTTTTCTCCCTAATAATTGCTTCTAAGTTGTTTCGAATCACCTCTGTGTGGTTTTATTCATATGTCTAAGGTAATTTAGAAAGCTAACAGGTATCCCTTACTTTGACCCTATTAATAACACTAAATGTCGGTCGCCAGCTCTGCCAGTCATGGTTAGTTAGTTCCGCCATTTGCAGAAGGATATGTGTTGGTGGAGAAAAATACCTGGATAAATAAACAAACATAAAAAAAAATCTGTTGATAATAAATGGTGTTCTTGGAACTGTTGTATAAAAGCAAAATCAATCTTGAGGTTGTGCCGTTGTGCCAATTATCAACACGGCAGTGATAGAAAGCTCATCCATGTGGTAGGCATGAAGGCACACCTGAGATCCACACATACATACTGATAACCAGCACAACGGCACTCTATGTCATGTGTTATATATTTATGAGCATGTTTCATTACAATAGTACAGTAGGTGGTAGAGTGGCTTAGTGGCCTCGCCCCTCCAAGGTCACGCGTTTCATTCCCTCCTCTGGTCTGTGTGTGTGGAGTTTGCACATTCTCCCCGTGCTTGGTGGGTTTCCTCCAGGTACTCTGGTTTCCACCCACAGTCCAAAGACATGAAAATTAGGCATTGTGCCCAAAGTCTTCTGGCATAGGCTCCAGGATTCCCGCAACTCTGTACAGAATAAGCAGTATAGAAGATGAATGAATGAATGAATGAATACAGCAATAGCAGTTAATAGAAGGGTTAGTGGTTGAAGAAAAAGGGCATCAGACTGCAAAAGCCATCTAGAACAAAAGAGTTTTCAGCTAAGATTAACAAAAAATTGAAGGATCAAGTTGTTTCAAATGTAGAGAATTAATGATCTAGAGTCTATCAGCAGTAGAAAGCAGAAAACAGTGCAATGGTGAGGAGTACAATGCTTCTTAAGTGGTGAGTACTTTGTTGATGGTGAGGAGAAAAGAACCTCACGTTTCCATCTCAAAACCTAATGGAAGCATTAGGAGATTTTAATAGTAGTGTGGAATTTCTCGTAATCTAGTAAGTGCTCAGACTGCATTTATTTATAGATGAAAGACCAGTTGAAGAAAGGCGATGAAGCTCAGAAGTGCACCATGGTGCATTGAGAATGAACAACAACAACACACCCTGTCTCCTGTGCTTAACACACTGGGTGTTCTCCTGTGCTTAACACACTGGGTGTTCTCCTCTGCTTAACACATTTACATTTACATTTAGGCATTTGGCAGACGCTCTTATCCATTTTTTATCTCGTTATACATCTGAGCAATTGAGGGTTAAGGGCCTTGCTCAAGGGCCCAACAGTGGCAACTTGGTGGTTGTGGGGTTTGAACCTGGGATCTTCCGAACCGTAGTCCAATGCCTTAACCACTGAGCTACCCCTGGCCCAAACAACGGATTCACATTTATTACATTTTCACCCAGAGCGGGATTCGAACCAGGGTCTGGACGATTTTATGCTATTATTAAAGCCACGCCACACCACGTGCTTCAATTTGATTGGCTGTCATTGAGTGTCAGCTATTCACGACTGGCCGCCGTGAATAACACTGGGTGTTAAGCACAGGTGTTATTGTGATGGGGAGGGATTTCTTAAACCAGCTACTGTACATTTACCGTGTTCAGGGGATCAAAAAGCATGATTTTAGTCATCAGAGACAGAAAGCAGTGACAGTGATTTTTCTGCACTATGTATATGTATATACAGTATGTGCATGTGTGTACTGTACAGTATGTGTGGTTAAGTGTATGTATCCTTTGTGTGTAACTTCCTGTGGTCTTTCCATTGGGGAAATCAATATAAAGAACACCAGTCTGTCTGAGTATCTTTAATGGTTTGTCTGTTAATGCTCCAGCTGAAATACGCCCCAGGTATAATTCATTTTTATACCTCAAACTCCTTCAGTTATACTCCTTCTCCAAACATGCCGTTTCAGTGTCTATGTGAATTAGCTAGTGCAAAGCCACTGCAAATGGGTTCTTTTGGAGGTTTGGGGGCATCAGGTTTAGGGGGGTTAGGAGGGGATTGGCATAAATAGCTATCAAAATCACATACGGGTGGCACAAAGGGTTAAAAATAGACTAGATTTTGGAGTTTATTCAGAATTCTTTTGGCATCCTGAAATGACCTGATAATACTTCGATATGTCCTTAGTAGAGCTCTTAGCTGGGATTGTTCCAGCTTTTCCTTTCGTTTTGCATAAAGTGTGTCATAGGGTGTCATTTCTCTAGCGTGTTGTATTTTGCAGTATGTATTAACAATGTAAAATTGCTGCTTTGTTTCAGGTTACCCCCCACCCTTCCTAAAGGCCCATATGTTTAACAGGTAAAGTGTTCAGCTGCTGTTATGGAGACATTTATTCTGTCGTGTGTAACATTAAATAATGTGATTGTGTTTGAATACACCATGCATCCTTTTTTTTTTTTTAAGGCAAAAAGCTTTTAGGGTTTTGTTATTTGTCAATTAAACCATAATGTACAGTAACATGTGGCCTCCCCCCCCCCCAACTTTAGTTCTTTCCACAAACCGGAGAACATGTCAAATGGAAACCCTATGTTTCTACTTCCTTCCCTTCTGTCATCGATCCCGTCTCTCCCTGTCTTCACCTGGAAGTCTAATGACACAGAACCACCCTTGGTACTACACAAACTAATACACCACTCACACAGCTACTGTATATACTGTATTCTGATGTTTCTGAGAGTTTAAACTCTCTTTGAAATGTACTTGAAAGAGCTTTATTATTAAAAGTTTTTTTGCTCTTTGTTTAACTTAAGAACATCACAGACAAAATGTGCAACTCTTCAAGTTTGCCGCAGTTGATCGACTACATGTGGAACACCACGGTTAGTGCTTCGTGTGTATACAGTGCTGTGAAAAAGTATTTGCCCCTTCCTGATTTTTTTTTTTTGTGCATATTTATCACACTTCAGATCATCAAATAAATTTTAATATTTCACAAATATAAACCGAGTAAATATACTGTAGGATACAGTTTCGAAATGATGATTTCATTCATTATGGGAAAAAAGTTGCCAAAAAATGCCTGGCACTATGTGGAAAAGTACTTCTCTTAAGTCTCTTATTGTGAAATCATGAACACACCCTAACTGAAGCAATTGAGAGATCTTGAGAGTGGTGAGTGAACCTGCAGTTCTTTACAAATGGTTCACCACTATTCCATTTTTTTCCTCCATTTGTGGATAACCCAGTTTTGTCAGACAGGTTCTATTGAAGTGATTGAGTAGGACTGTTAGTCATCAAGTCTGGGTGCGGCAATAATTACGGTTCATGCATGATTTAGCAAGGGGGCAATTACTTTTTCACTTCAAGCCGGCTAGGTTTGGACAATTTTTAAAACAAAAATACATTTAAAAAAAAATCAATGTATTTACTTGGATTATCTTTGTGTAATATAGAAATTTGTGTGATGTTCTCAATCATGTAAGGGTGACAAATATGCAAAAAAAAAAAAAAAAAAAAAGGACCCATGCAGTGTTTATGATATTCTTTTTATTCTTTCATCTTCTCTGTCTCCTGATCTTTCTCTTGTTAGGAAAGGACAAACTGTTTCATGCGAGCATTCTTGGCTTCTGTCTCCTGGGTGGCCATTGAACAGAATGCTACTCAGTTTAATCCAGAACAGCTCCAAAAGCTTTTGTGGGCAGCTAAGCCTTTCCTAGAGACATCACCTCCTTCTCTAATGCTGCCGCAGACGCTGCAGGGCCCTCAGCTTGGCAATATGTGAGTGATGGCATTGCAATGATACAAAATTAAGGGGGAAACACCAATAAATCTACATGTATGTTTGTTTGTTTTTTCATTTCTTTATTTATTTCCGCTTTTCTTAGGATGCTGACCTTCAATGAGGTCTTCGTCTCGCTTTCAGAAGGCCAAAGGAATGATATCAGGCAGTGGATGAAAAACAGAGTCACTGAAAATGATCCCAGCTGTGCTCCAGTTCGTAACCCTGCCAGTGTTCCCAGTCTGCAAATGCCAGCGGAACATGCAATGCGTAAGTCCCCTCAAACTGTTGCCTTGGGTCTGAGTCTGATGCATGGAGTTTGCATGTTCTCTCTGTGCTTGGTGGATTTCCTCCTGGTACTCCAGTTTCTTCCTACAGTTCAAAGACATGCAGATTGACCTAACTGACGTGTGAATGTTACCACGGTAATAAATCCAAGGGTCACCACTAGCCTCCCCAGCAGGTAGTTGGACGACAAAGGTTCCAATATGGTTGGATGTTGTTGTTGTTGGTCTTTCGGCTGCTCCCGACAAGGGGTCGCCACAGCGGCAATGACATGGTTCTTTTTATTTAGGAATTACTTGTGTACGTTCCATATTGAGGAAAGAAATGAGCAGAGGGAGCCCTAATGAAGAGGAGATAAATCATGAATTAAAAATAGACCGCTGTAATCATGCAATCCAGCAAATTTGAATGTGCAATGAGTAAAAGCAAGAAATACTGTTTGATGTCCTGTCTGTGTATCGCTATAGCAACACCACTCATCGTCTGAGTATTCGAGGAGTCGTGAGAGTCGTGGGTGGCCTGGAGCCTATCCCAGGAGACTTGAGGCACGGTGCCAATCCATCCAAGACACACGTATACACACACTCACACTCATTCACACACTATGGCGAATTTGGGAATGCCAATTAGCCTAATCTGCAAGTCTTTGGACTGTGGGAGGAAACCAGAGTACCCAGGGGAAACTCACCAAGCATGGGAAGAACATGCAAACTCCATTCAAACAGAGATGGGACTCGAACCACTACAGAGCTAGCCAGTACACCACCGCACCACCCATAGCAACACCATTTACTGCGAAATTTCTCTGTATCTCTTCAGTTCCTGGCTGTCAGCCCAAAACACCTTGGCTGAAGGCTGATGTGCTGAGGATGATGGGACGTTTCATTTCACGCCTGCCTGAGGCAGACGTCAGGGGAATTCCCCCAGAAGAGGTCAGTTGTTTCCTTTAGAGCAGTGGTCTCCTACCTTTTTACCCTACAACCCCCTGGTCTAGCATACTTTGAAGTTTGTGCTGTTTTTTTTTTTTTTTTTTTCATTTTTCATTACTATGAACATATCAGGCGTTTTCTTTTAACCACATAAAACAACAGTGAAATCTAGCACTGTGTTATTTATAAAATTATATTCATATAGAAGGAATCCATCTGTTACTATTTCAAATATGTAAAATGTTAGATCAACAACATCAATATTGTGCAAAATAAATATTCTCATACTGTATATTTCGGTTTCATTCTAGCTTTTAATGCATGCTTTCGAATATCGTGTATCAACTCATTCCTTCTCATTTCGGCCTATTTCTCTTAGTTGTGTAAGTTCTTCCAGTCTCCGGAGTTCTCGTTTTCATTCAGTAATGTTAGCGGGATGCAGACTGAGACTGCCCAGACACTAATGCAACGACTCAAGCAAGAGTGTTTCAATGGAACCCAGAACTTCCCCAACCACATGGACAGGTTTGTCCCATCTAGAGCTTTTATTCCATGTTTTGTTATAGGATGTTTCATCATGGCCCTGTATAAGTTAAAGCTCTTTCTATAACACGATTATAGAAATTTGCTGATTATACTGTGAACAGACTTCACTTCATCCCCTCTTCCTTGTACAGACTTGGCCATCTTGTCTGTTTTTATGATGAACTTCAGTCTCTAAACGCGACAGTAGTTAAAAGGCTACTTCCAAAGCTGGGCTGCTGTGACCAGACTGGGACTGTTGAGGTCAGTGAACATTTTCATTTATTCCTTATTCTTCACAGATGCCCAAATGCATGCATGACCACAGTGTACACAGTATACAAAGGAGGTATACGTACACGTAAACATTACTCATCTGGGTTCAACCACATCATGATTTTATGCAACCACTCATTCATTTCAAACAATGGATGCAATTTTACAGTAGCCAAAAAAAACAAACATGTTTAGGGTTTTCAAGCAGTTAGTTCGCTGTATTTGTTAAGGCTCAGAGGAAGGAAGAAAACCAGACACCAGACAGAGCCAGGGGCAGAACGGAATGCATGCAACTCTTTGATTTAGCACATATTTTCGCAAAAATCACATCCACTGTTTGAAATGAATGAGTGGCCGCACAAATATGACATGTTTCAATCTAGATGCCGCAAGCAAAGAGATATCGATGCACGTCCACATTAGAGTCAGATAAATAACTATATTTTATAATAAAGTTATTATAAGTAATAATATATATATATAATTATGAACGTAAACTGGTATGGCATGCAACAGTGTTCTGACCAAAAAATCGGAATTGAGCAATGTGTCCTGTAATGTGGACATAGCCTAGGACATTCCTATCTACAATTTGATTGAATCAATATTTGTTTATTTACAAATATTAGTCTCCTCCTGTCACTCACTCGCTTTAAATGTATCTATCAGATGAGGAAGCAGTTGGTGAGGAAGATGATGTCAGACGGCGAGCCTCCCACTTCTGAGATATTGGGCTCCCTGGGCACGGGGATGTCGGTTCTCTCTCCTTCAATGCTGTCCAGTATCAGCAGAGACACTCTTCACAGCACTATGTCCAGCTTGCTTCAAACAGAATGGAAGCCAACTCAGGCAAAAGTCCTGGCCCAGAAAATATTGAACAAGGTTACGTTTCAGACCCCATATTATTAGACGGTTCCTTCGTCCTAGCGTGTCCTTCTGACATCCAGGTTCGCAAAATGTGTTCATCTTCCCTCATTTCCTTTGTAGGACATCACTGGTGAGACATTGATGTCCCTGGGCTCGATGGTGAGAGGTGTAGACACTGACATGCTCAAGAATGTCAAGGCAAAAGGCCTGCTAGGAAATGAAGGCTTGAAAAATATAAGTGTGATGATGTCTTCTTTGCAAAAAAAGGCTCTGCTTGTAGGGGTAAGGATGTAATATATATATATATATATATATATATATATATATATATATATATATATATAAAATCATGTTAACAAAATTAGAAGGAGGCACATGAAAGTTGGATTCAATACCTGCATTTCTCTCTCTCTGTCTCAGATGCGTGCTGATGTGAATGCAAGTTATTTGGTGAGGGAAATTCCAGATGCACTTATCGCCTCAGTCCCTCTCTCCATGCTTGACAATGCAAACCTTAATTCCTTAGATCAGCTGGATGGCCGCGGCTGGTCCAGAGTACAAGTAAACAACCACACAAATGCATTTGATCTGTGATGACCTTCCATAAGCAGATAGTATTATTATCCTTCAGGATACATTTAGTGCACACTGTCGTTTTTGTAGTATACAGTATGAACAAGGCACATTTTATTGGGGAAATGAATTGTTTAAAACTGATATACTCTATACTGTATTTCTTTTTCATTTCATCCACACAATATATGGATCCAGAGCACCTTTATTGTTTATTCATTTAATATTTGTCTTTATTTTATCTTTCTCCATAGTCGGTTTACCTTTTGAAGAAGACTGTGGGTAATGGGCTCAAACTTGACCAGATAAAGTAAGTTGAAAACCAAAAGATGAAATATGCGACACGGTGGTGTAGTGGTTAGCACTGTCGCCTTGCACCTCCAGGGTTCGGGTTCGATTCCCGGCCAGGCTCGATTCCCGTCTCTGTGTGCATGGAGTTTGCATGTTCTCCCCGTGCTTGGTGGGTTTCCTCCGGGGACTCCGGTTTCCTCCCACAGTCCAAAGATATGCAGGTTAGGCTAATTGGCGTTCCTAAATTGCCCATAGTGTGTGTGTGTGTTCTGTGATGGATTGGCACGCTGTCCACGGTGTACCCTGCCTCGTGCCCTGAGTCTCCTGGGATAGGCTCCAGGTCCCCGCGACCCTAAATACAGGATAAAGCGGCATGGAAGATGAATGAATGAATGAAAGATGAAATATAATAATCAATCAAATCAATATGATAATCGACTTGTTGCCTGTGAACAAATACTGTACAGTGCGTCAATCTGCTAAAAAAAAATCTAAAGTCGCCGCTTCTTAACAGAAAGCTGGGCCAGGCTGTCCAGGGCGTGACCTGTGGCATGATCGACGATATTGCTCAGAGTGATACCTTGGAATCAACTCAAACACTTGCCAAGTCTTCTAACTTGCTCTCTAAGACACAGGTAAGTCATAGTTCATTTCTTATAAAGGTTTGGTTTTTTTTTTCCCACCACATTCAATTGATGCTGATCCTGTTCTCCCCCAGGTGCGCTGCATGGCTAGCAAACTGTTCCAGAGTCTGGAGAAGCAAAGACCCAAATATTTCACAAACATCAGCAAATCAGAGTTCCAGGCCATTCCAGCTCTGCTCATTATCCACCTACCGTATTACTTTACACATATACTACAATAATACTAAAACACTGCCTGATTAGCTTTGATTTTGGCACAATGTGGCCAGGAATATGCCCACGCCATCAGGAAAGAAATAAATGCATACTGTAGCGTTTATTAGTCACATATCCCTTACTGCAGAGTGAAATTCTTTATTCTTCCAAACTTTTGTTAGTAGGTTAGGGTCAGATATTATACAGCACCCCTGGAGCAGACAGGGTTGAGGGCCCAACAACAGAAACCTGATGGAGCTGGGGCTCGAATCGCCGATCAATAACTCCGAGCCTTAACACACTGAGACACCACTGCCCCAGATGGGATAGATGGGATACACTGGTCGTTCAGTACATTGGGCACTGTGCATGATGGGTGCATCGCTTCATGTGCTTCTTAACCTGACACGCCCATCGTTCTGGAATAGGGTCAATCTGAACTCATTTTAGACCATATATGCGTTTTACATTGCCCCAAAGTCAAATCTTTATGCTCCCTAGCAAATGATGAATTTTTTTTTTCCCGATTAATCTCGCAGCTGTTTAGTCCTAATTCTAATCCTAAAGTCGTGTGGAAATGCTGTTATTTTTACAATTAAACATAGTTGTGATTTTTACTGTCGGTATTTTACAATGCAACTATTTATGTCATTTATTTATTTATTTATTTTTGTTTGTTTCTTGGCGGCGCGGTGGTGTAGTGGTTAGCACTGTCGCCTTGCACCTCCAGGGTCCGGGTTCGATTCCCGGCCAGGCTCGATTCCCGTCTCTGTGTGCATGGAGTTTGCATGTTCTCCCCGTGCTTGGTGGGTTTCCTCCGGGTACTCCGGTTTCCTCCCACAGTCCAAAGACATGCAGATTAGGCTAATTGGCGTTCCCAAATTGACCATAGTGTGTGAATGAGTGTGTGTGTGTGTGCTCTGCGATGGATTGGCACGCTGTCCAGGGTGTACCCCGCCTTGTGCCCAGAGTCTCCTGGGATAGGCTCCAGGTCCCCCGCGAACCTAATACAGGATAAAGCGGTATAGAAGATGAATGAATGAATGTTTGTTTACTTGATGCAGGCTAATCTTCTGAAATGTTTTTAGGGGCAGGCAGTGTACAGTACTATGCTTATTTATGGGTACGAATACACACACTTACTAAACACATTTCTTCCCCAATACAGGGTACAGGTGATTCAGGGTCTCCAATCCTCCATGTGCCCTTATTTCCTGGAGAAGATGAGTCAAGCCAACCTCTCATCCCTACCTAACAGTGCACCATCACGCCGGGAACTTAGAAATAAAGCCCTCAGCTGCCTGGTACCATGACCACACACACACACAGATCCATTTGATCTTTCTCTGTGCAGATCATTCGTTGACATAAATAATGTCTAAAAAGCTAAATCTATCAGAATTTTCCTAAATGTCAAAACAAACACTGAAGTCATCTCCATTTTTTTTTTATCTCCTCAGGGGAAGAACGCATCTGCAGTGTCTGCAGCGGATATCACATCTCTGGGTCCACTTGTGTGTGAACTGGACCCAACCTGGATCTCCTCTCTGAAACCTGATGCACTGAACGTCACCGTGGGGGCGCTGACGTCTTGCCGATACATTGCCCAGGCTTCCAGAGGACCTCTGTTCAATGTGCTCACAAAAGTCTATGGGTAACATAGTCCCCTACCATAATGACACCACTATCTATCTATCTATCTTATTCTACTGTTATCCATAATTAATGTACTGTAGCTGTGAAAAGGCAGCAGCTTGCGATTGTAGATTTTAGTGAGGCAGCATGATGTTAATAATGACATAACCTCAAAAAAAAATGAACGTAAGAGGCAGTCACACTTGAATTATGCAATAAACTACTATCTAGTGAATTTTTTAAGTGACCCAGTGATAGGCAGATGGGCATTGACAACGTTCAGTCATCAGGCATATGGGAACTCGCCCATATGGTTTCCTCCCACAGTCCAAAGGTATGGGCATATAGAATAATTGCCATTTCTAAATTGCCTATAGTGTGTGTGTGTGTGTGTGTGTGCATGCTTGTGCCCTGCAATACACTGGCACCAAGTCCCCTGGGATAGGCTCCATGTGCCTGCAGGATAAGAGGTATAGGGAATGAATGAAAATAAGATGAAAGGTGATAACAGTGTGTATAAGATGTACAAAACCATTTATACTGTAAGATACAGTACATTCCAAAGATCAATACAAAGTAACACGTTAGAGTACTTGGATTACTTTTTTGAAGTAACGAGTCTAACACGTTATATCCGCCATTTAAGTACTTATTTAGTTACTTTTTAAAAAATTTAATTAGTTATTCAGACAATTTATGTAATCCGTGAGCCAGACAGCAGTCATTCCCAATCCATCCGTGTGTGTGTGTGCGTGTGTGTGTGTGTGAAAATCGTCACCTACTGCAGTTTGACTATGCAAGGACCAACACGTGAAAATATGTAAACGTAATCACAGCGCCAAAACTTGTAGTGAATCATGATGAACCGTACTTACAGTGCGGCCACCGCGCAAAACCGCGTAGGTGAGATAGGGGTATTAGTAGTTTGTAGATTATGGGCCAAACTTTGCGGAGTGATGATGCTAGAATAATTATAAAGGTCTTGACTAAATCAACATGCATGAGGAATCACAAAGGAGTTTTCCTTTTCTGTAATGGAAAAGTACTCAAACTACAGTAGTTACTTTTATCAGAAAGTAATGCTATAATGTAACTGATTACTTTTTAAAGACAGTCATTTTATAATGTAATTAGGTACTTTAAAAAGTAACGTCCCCCAACACTGATGAAGACATTCTAAAAAATGATATTCGTGGAAACAATGGAATATAGTGTAAATTAGAGCTGAAGATCTTTGCCGACGGGTTCAGGCTTAATTAATATAATTTTACACGGGCTCGGGCCGGGCTCGGGCAGGCACGGTCAGTGAGCGGTCATGTGATGCGTTTTGAGCCGGTTTAAAATTTTTTGTTCCAAGTTGCCTGTAGCTTATACGTTATAGTCATAAATAAATTATGATAAAACATGTATAAATGACTCATTCTTGACCAAAGGCAAGAGCTGTGTCCTTGCGCACATTTGAATAATGTCGGGCTGTAAACAGGTTCGGGCTTTTAAAAGGCTGTCAATCAAAATGTACTTGTCGGGCTCGGGCCGAAATCTGTCGGGCTCAGGCCCTGATTACAGCTCTAGTGTAAATGGTGCGGATCTGCCTTACTGTACATGCAACTGTAAATTAGGGCTGCACGATATTAGGAAAATATGCGATATGCGATATGTTGTTGAATATTGCGATAACGATATATTTCTTGCGATATAACATTTCCCTAGAGAAATGCATTTTATTATTATTGCCTATTTTTTAAAAATCATTTATATATGTAATGATCACACTAAAATAAACAGGTAATAGATATTCGTCTGATGTAATTAAATCTAATTCAGGCTAAAAAGAAACTATATGTCAAGGAAGTTGCAAATATTTAGACTTAAACACTTTGAATGACTTAAACCCCTCAGCAGATATTCTGATTTCTGGTTTGCTGTTACCATAGACCTGCTAACACAATATGAATTACTTTCAAACATTACTTTTTATTTATGTGTAACCATACACTCATCGATTTCATTTATCGCAATTCTTTGCGATACAGATATTGCGTATACTATTATCGCGATAACAATACTTTTCCGATATATTGTGCAGCCCTACTGTAAATGAACCCCTGACTAAAGTTTGTCTGTTTGTAAAGTCTTTGCTGTAATGTGATTGGGCTTCATAAGTAGTCATTCTGAAGTATATGATATTATAATCGTGATGAATTATCACTCTGTCATTTCATCTAGGGCCCCATCTAATTGGTCAGAGAACGTCATAAGGTCATTGGGTCCTCTCCTCTTACTGAATGATGCTGCCCTTGACGCGTTGCCTTCTACGGTGTGTATTATTCTTAGACTGCTCTGACTCGTTCCACTGTCTTTTTCAATCAGCATTTTATAACGAACATACAGGTTGAGCTATTTTCTTTTACAGAATTGTTTGTAGGCCAGGTTTTCCCAATTATAGTTTTTTTTATTAGTTAGATTTGATGTGTTGGGGGCATGAAAACTTTACAGCTTTGCAGGAAAGTGGGTATTTGGGAGTAAAGTGGAGCTTCTCTGTTACGCAACACATTAGACTCTTAAATAAACCTTTATTTAGATCATACGCATACTTTAAGCAGTTATTATTGCCTCTGGTTATATTTAAACTAGGGCTGTCAATATTAATGCATTAACGCATATGATTAATCTAGAAATTTCAACGCATTACTATATTTAACACAATTGACCAAGTTTGTCCCTAATGGCTTCTCCTAGGTAAAGGGTTACTTGGCTATGTGTGATAATGGTATGTTTTGTAAGATGACAAACATCAACAGATGTGCTGAACTTCAAGTCTCATTATAAAAAGCTTCTAGATGGAAGTTTGGAAAAAGCAAAGCTGTGTGCTTGAGCTACGTTTGAAATGCATTAAACATAAGATGTGGGAGTGGTGGCTCAGGTGGCTAGGGCTCCAGGTAGTTGATTTTCAGATCTGAGGATCCGGGTTTGAGCCAGCTGTTAATGGTCTGGCGCACTGCATGCATTCTAGAGATTTATTTTAACATCTGTTAAATATTAATCTTTGTGATATTATAAAACTGCAAAATCTGCACATTTATAAGACAAGTATATCTGAGTATTTTATCACACGCTACCTGTATGACTGTGATTAATTAGATAAAAAAATTTGAATCGATTGACAACTCTAATTTAAACATGCATATGCATATGGACTGAATTGAATATATTGATTCTCTTGGGCTAGTGTATCTACATCTATAGTTATATTAAATTATATATATAAAAATAAAAAAATAAAAAATAAAAATTTAAAAAAATATTCACTTTAAAAAAAATATTAGGAACATCTAGCTGTTTTTCTATTATTATTATTATTATGAAAATGCTGACATGCGATCAACATAGTGTATGTGAAACAGCTTTCTCAGTAAACACCTAAATTTTCTCTCCTCCCTCTATTGTACATACTGTACATTCATATTCTGTTCATAATACTGAGGTTGATCCTGTAACCCTTACATTTCTCTCTCCTTTGTAGACCTGGCTGATGAAATCTTTGTCAGATCTTCAAAGCACCGTTCAGGCTCAGGTGGCAGGTCTAGTCCCAGCAGAGTTCTGTGCCTGGCCGGATCTTTCAGCCCTCCAGCGCAAACTGTTTCAGATGAAAACTCAAGTCACTCAGCAACGGCGCAGGAGAGAGAGTGAGTCCATACAGAAATTATATAAAAAAAGAGATCCGAATTATAATCTTTGCTCAGTAATGTTTGAATAGCCTTGATTCATATCAAAGAATCCATTTATTCTTGGATATGCCGAAAAAAGTACTAAGCATACTTTTTCTTAGTACTGTACTGCTTTAATATATCTGTATTTGACTTGAATAATTTTATTAGTGGATACGTTTTACTTTGACTCCACTACATCCTATAATAAATATCTGTATTTTATACTTCACTACAGTACATTTGTGCATGGTGTCGCGTTACATAACCAAAGTGGAGTAGAATTTGCAGCGATAATAGTGGCGTAGAATTTGCAGCGATAATGCCACCACTTGCTATTATACAGTATGTAAATGCATAATTTGCCTTCCCTCTGTGAAATCCTCTACTATGTAGCAAGTGTTTGAAACCAGAAATCGAGACAGCAAAATAAAAACAGCATGTTCACAGTCTGGAAGGAGAGAGAGAAAGACAGAGAGACTCTTACTATGATTTATCATCCTCTGTAATCACTTTAGCCGTAGTACCTACTCTGGCAAAGATAGAGGATCTAAAGGAGGCAAATGTGCTCTGGAGCCCTGCTCAGCTGTCCAGCATGACGACCAGTACTTTTAAAGACGGTGTCTCTATCTTGGGAGAGATATGTAACTATACTAAAGAGCAACTGGCCGCGCTAAAAGACAAGGCTATAGAGGTACACACACACACACCAGCTGCTTGCAATACAGTGAAATACAAGTCAGTTTTCATTTAGAATACCATGTTGTGTATCTTATGCAAAGAAAAATTGCACATTAACCTACATGTCTTTGTAATGTATGATCACTTGAAATCAGTCATTTTCCAAATGGGCTTATGTTTTAGGTAACTATTGTATATACAATTGAAAATAGATATGTTGCTTCTATATGTAAATCTTACAGGGTGTTTGTTGCTTTATTCCTTTTCAGGCACTGGGTGATGTATCAATGCTTAACGAATCGAAGATTGTGGAGATGGGTTGTGTTTCTCAAGGTTTTGGTGCTAAACAACTACAAAACCTTAGTATCAACTCAATGGATACGTTAGAGTTTCTGTCCGTCTGCCCATGGAACCAAACACAGGTAATGTACTGTACACCAGACTACTAATTACTCAAAGACGCAAAACCACAGCAGAACGGCTATGCACTTTCTGGTTACGTAGCATTCACACATTAACGCATGCAGCATTATATTAGATATTTAGAGTTGTTTGTAAAAAACTAACGTGGATGTTGATGATGTGGTTCTTGCAGAAGGAAGCAGTCTTGCGGGGTTTCCTCACAAGAACTGGAATGAAAGTGGGTAAACTCAGTGCACTCGAGATGTCAGGACTGGGCCAGTTTATCTGCGGACTGCAGCCTAATGAAACAGAGCAGCTCAATACTACGGAATTCAAGTGAGATTCGAGCATCAATAAAACAAGAAATGATTATTTTTAATATTATTATTTTTCAGTTCTGTGGATGCTGATCTGTTTTGCTCTGTATCAGGGACGCAGTGGGGGATATAGGCCGTGCTTCCTGTCCTTTGAGTGTCTTGGAGAGTTTGAAGAAGAAAGCCGTGGCTGCATTCGGTCACCCTAAAGGCTGGAGTGAAGCTGACATTTGCGTCATGGGCAACATAATTGGTCTGTCCCAAATAGAAAATAACTTATATAGAAAATAATTTGAGCTGTGATTGCACAGTTCCTTAATATCATGATATTTCATAGTCAAGAACCTTGCCACTATATAGCTAGGTGCAAATAAGTTTTGTACAAATAACTGTGGACGCAGCTACAATTTTGTAAATATGTCATATTAAGTGCATTTAAATTTGTGTGTAATAATAACGCATTATTTTCTGTATGTAGCTGGCCTAAATGCCACTGAGCTTGGATATCTAAACTCCTCAGTTCTATCATTCATCCATCAATCTGCCATCGCTCTCATCCCTCCTGATTGTCTGGCGGTGAGTCGTCCTGCCTTCCTTCGGTGTTGTACTGCCCTGCTTTACTTAGATCCCCCTAGATATAGTAATAGAAGTAATAAGAAAATAGCATAATTTTTTATGATTATTCAACTTTGTTATACATTGCGCTTGACAACGATCAACCATAACATGACCACTGACAGGTGAATAGGATAGCATATCCTTTTTTTAGATATTCCTTGATTATCAATGATATTCCAGTAAACTGGTGAGAGGGGTGGCACGATGGCGTATTGGTTAGCACCGTCAACCTTGCACTTCCAGGAGCAAGAATTGGATTCCCACCTCGGGTGTGTGTGCATGCAGTTTGCATGTTCTTCCCATGCTTGGTGGGTTTCCTCTGAGTATTCCAGTTTCCTCCCACAGTTCAAAGACATGCAGATTAGGTTAACTGGCATTCCCGCACTATAATGAGTGCATCCTGCATTGGATTGGCACCCTGTCTAAGCATTTACCCCATCATGTGCCCCAAGTCTTCTGGGATAGGTTTTAGGCACCCTTTGCCTAAGGGTTGCCAAAGGCTAGACTATCTGGTCCGATCACAAAGAAAAGCCAATGTAGCACGCGTAGGAATAGCCAGGATAGAAAGATATCAGAACATCTAGTGTACTACAGCATGCTGTGCATGGGACTCAGCAGCCAAGGAGGTTAACGTTGTTGCTTCAGACATTAAGGTCCCCAGATCTCAATCCAATCAAGCACCCATTAAATGTGCTGGAAAAATGTGCTGGTGTGTATGTGTATATATATATATATATATATACACTCACCTAAAGGATTATTAGGAACAGGAATAATTTCTCATTAATGCAATTATCTAATCAACCAATCACATGGCAGTTGCTTCAACGCATTTAGGGGTGTGGTTCTGGTCAAGACAATCTCCTGAACTCCAAACTGAATGTCAGAATGGGAAAGAAAGGTGATTTAAGCAGTTTTGAGCGTGGCATGGTTGTTGGTTCCAGACGGGCCGGTCTGAGTATTTCACAATCTGCTCAGTTACTGGGATTTTCACGCACAACTATTTCTAGGGTTTACAAAGAATGGTGTGAAAAGGGAAAAACATCCAGTATGCTGCCGTCCTGTGGGCAAAAATGCCTTGTTGATGCTAGAGGTCAGAGGAGAATGGGCCGACTGATTCAAGCTGATAGAAGAGCAACTTTGACTGAAATAATCACTCGTTACAACCGAGGTATGCAGCAAAGAATTTGTGAAGCCACAACACACACAACCTTGAGGCGGATGGGTTACAACAGCAGAAGATCCCACCGGGTACCATCTCATGTCCACTACAAATAGGCTACAATTTGCACGAGCTCACCAAAATGGGACAGTTGAAGACTGGAAAAATGTTGCGTGGTCTGATGAGTCTCGATTTCTGTTGAGACGTTCAAATGGTAGAGTCATAATTTGGCGTAAACAGAATGAGAACATGGATCCATCATGCCTTGTTACCGCTGTGCAGGCTGGTGGTGGTGGTGTAATGGTGTGGGGGATGTTTTCTTGGCACACTTTACGCCCCTTAGTGCCAATTGGGCATCGTTTAAATGCCACGGCCTACCAGAGCATTGTTTCTGACCCTTTATGACCACCATGTACCCATCCTCTGATGGCTACTTCCAGCAGGATAATGCACCATGTCACAAAGCTCGAATCTTTTCAAATTGGTTTCTTGAACATGACAATGAGTTCACTGTACTAAAATGGCCCCAACAGTCACCAGTTCCCAACTCAATAGAGCATCTTTGGGATGTGGTGGAACAGGAGAACCTACACAATATGGGGCTTAATGTATTGCATTGTAATGTTATAGCTGAGGAATACATTAGTCAGGTCTGCATATCCAGACATGTTAATTGTTTTTGTTTGAGGTTTTAATATTTGTATGGTCTCTCAAAAAAAGCATCTTGGGTATTTGTATTATCTTTTGATTACATATTAAGACAATATTAAGTGAATGTGACAAATAGGGAGCTGGGCTCAGAAGGCAAGGTCAGCCAGGATACACCCCTGAAGCACACTGGGGATAATGGCTCTGCTTAAGGGCTCAATAGTAGCAGTGCTGAGGCTTGAACATTTGAGCCATCACTGCGCAGCTCTTACCTACTGTATGTTGTATCCATTGGTTTTGGATACGTACTTTGCAAATTAAATGCATTATTATGATTTTTTTTTTATGATCAGGCACTGTCAGTGAGCCAGTTGAAGGCTTTGGGTCCTGACAACGCAGCAGCCATAACAACGTCTCAGCGTTCTTCACTGTCAGTAGCTCAGAGAGCAGCCGTAGATGAAGCAGTGGGTCTGGTGGCACAAAGCGCTGAAACCACAACCACATTGCCACAGAAAGCAGGTACAGAATGTGAACCACACAGGCAATATTAAATAAAGATACATTACAAATCAGTACGCTTCCTGTTGAACACAATACATCCCATGTAGCAAGTGGGCAAGGTGTAAAGGAAATACTGCACCACTGACTATGAACAGTGAGCAGACAGTCAAATCAAAAGTTTTAAATTCAGTCATGGTTTGCAAGACATTTCATTTTAAGTTGCATCTGACGTTTTCGGTTTCGCTTCTGTAATAAAAATATCAATTTCACAGTTTCAATACACACATTCATGCGTTCATGGCTACTGTGTATATTATATATTATATATATTTGTTATATATAATCAGCTATACAGGTCCTTCTCAAAAAATTTGCATATTGTGATAAAGTTCATTATTTTCTGTAATGTACTGATAAACATTAGACTTTCATATATTTTAGATTCATTACACACAAACTGAAGTAGTTCAAGCCTTTTATTGTTTTAATATTGATGATTGTGGCATACAGCTCATGAAAACCCAAAATCCCCTGCTGTTAGCTGCTTAGGAGAGGAAGTGTGTATCAGTGTAGGCTTACACAAAACGTACCCTGTAAATAAAATCGTGCACAATATGGACAATTATTTACTTGTTTTTATTTTTATTTACTTTCAATTTCAATTTATGTGTCTTTAATTCAATTATCTTAGTTCTATCCTGTTGGCACAAACCCAATTCCATAGATCATGTACAAGAATATGATCAATCATATACATATTATTCAATATAAGTAATCCAGATTATGTAATCTAACACCCCACGTCTGTACTGTACATGCACACACTCCTTCCCTAGCTGTCCATAACCTCAGTCTGCTTGCTACAATGAAATAATATACTGTATGAATGCAGTCATGTTCATTTTCATTTTTTGCTAATATGAGATTTGTTCTCTGTCCGTCTTATCCAGGGGCACCAAAACTAGGCATGTTGGGAATTCTTCTCCTTCTGCAGCCCCTTGCATTACTGCTGTTGGAATACATTCACTGAGAAGCTGGGAATATTATACTAAAGTTATACCTTAAGCTCCCAGATAGATGCGAGAGCTAATGAAATAACCTGCCAATGATAGCTTACCTTTAATTTACTGCTGAATGTTTCAAGTCAATTCAAGTCGTTATAAAATCACTGTATGAGCAATGAATCCACCTGGAAATTTGACGCTCAGTCTGGAGGAGTGCACCATAATGATCATGTGACAATTTGATAAAGATTTGGCCCAGATTCCAGCTACAATACTCAACTCGATGGTTATTCTATAATAAATACGCTTAATGCATTTACATTAATTTTTACTAAATCTCTTTGGTTTGTAGTTTCTTGGCAAAGATTGTTGATTAAAAATGAATAGATTATATATTTATACCCACAAAGGAAAACAAATCTCTGCTTAATATTGTAATGAATAAAGAGAACACTGACATTTCAGCAGCGATCACGTCTCAGGCACATTTCAATGAAGCGCACTTTAGGATACAAACTGCTGCTACATTATATACATATAAATGATTCTATTTACTTTTCCCTTTAGAAGAAACTAGATCAATGGTATATATTTTGGTAAGAGATTTATTTTGACTTAAAAGAGAGAATTAAAAGAGATTTTATTTACAACTTGGAGAGATTGTTTAATTACACAAATAAAAGTTCTTGCCTGTTATAATCCAGGGAATGTATCATCCATAATAGAGCCCGAGCTTCAATAAAAGAGAAATACAATACACAAGTAATGTGACTGCTGATTTTTATTTACAATTGCCAACAAACTAAGGAATGAACGTTATTACAATGACTCCAAATAAACCCTCAAACATGAGTATTAAATGTAATTACATGTAAATATATAAACAGTTTCCATTGCTAAAACTTCAGGATCCTTCTGAACTGATCCAAGAAAAGTTAACATCATCAGACCTAGTTTTTGTATAGTTGTATATATACACCGATCAGCCATAACCTTGGAACATTATGCCCACACTGATTGTCCGGCGCATCCCAGGGATGAACTGGATTGAGATCTGGGGAATTTGGAGGATGAGTCAATACCACTGAACTCCTTGCCTGCTAAGACTTTTACACAGCATGCTGTAATGCGCTGACTGTCTTGTTTTGTTTGTTTTTGCTGAATTGTGCTGCATTGGCTTTTCTTTGCCATACAGCCACGACAGGCTATCCTATGCCTGAGCATTAGGTGCCCATGAACCTGTTCCCTCATTTACTGGACTATAATTGATAATCAAATGTCATCCCATTCACCTGGCGGTGATGTTAATGTTATGGCTGATCAGTGTATCCTTATATGCGGACAAAGCAAACATTTTGTTTTTACCAGATGTACAAAAGTTTCCGAAATTATGATTTCGATCACCGGTAAAGTGCAACGCGCCACATTCGCGTTTAGTGACACCCACGACACTCTGGAAACACCGGAATGGCGTAAAGAAAACTATTTTGACTCACTTTTCATCCTCCATTTGGATTACATGAACGGTTACATTAGTCTTAATTCATAGGATCGTGTTGGCTCACTTCATTTATTGGACATATTATTCAATTTTATTAATAGAATGAGTTCCATGAAATGTTCTCGGTTGTCCTGTACTGTATATGCTTAGTCCCTGACCTTCATCTCAATCAATACAAATTGTATGATTTCAAGTTAAGCTTATATTAGTTGTTCGTCTTATGGTCGTATGTTCAAGTTTATACATTGGATACAAATGTTTTGTTTTGGGTTTTTTTTGTTGTTGTTGAAATTACACGATTTTCATGAGTACCAAATTTCTTTTGATCCGAAAATATTTAACAAATAAATCTCACCGCATCCAGACTGTTGTAAAAGATTTTCTGGCTACAGTCTACAACCTTTCCTGAATTATCCTTTATAACAGCTTAGTTAATGGCGTTAAAACAATAAGAGCATCACAGAGGGAATATTTGGTGTAGTCCAAGCCCTATAAACTGAAAATTACACTCTTCAGTCTTTAATGCTCTCTCTCTTTCTCTCTGTCATACACACACACACACACACACCTGCATTTGAACGTTGCTTCTTGATTCAGGCAGCACTGGATCCCAGAGTAATTATTCTATGACTTCCACATATAACGTTAGTCAATGCACATTAGTAAAATCGATTTGAATTGTCTTGGCAAGATAAAAAGGCAACCATTTTAAACGCTCATGATAAAGTCTTCTAGGATGATTACACAGTATATAGTATCTCTTAAACCCTCTAGATTGACTTAATGACAACTAAACTAAATCAGGAATAAATGTTAGGTTTCATTAGGATCACAAATTGCGATTTCAACTCAAATTACACATGATGTTTCGATAGAATAGCATTTTAATAAAGAATGTGTTTTTTTATAGGAAACAAGGCATCTGTAAATATTAACAGCTAAGGCTCAGGTGAGTGCGCAGGCCTCGGGTGCTAAAAGACTGAAAGATCCGAGAGCCGAGTTTAATTCCGTCTAAAACCTGCACAGGAAGCGAGTCTGAATCCGGCTCTGTGAAATCTGAGGTCTGATTTGCCGTGCAGCCTGAATCCACTTTAATATTTAAAAAGTCCTCCATCAGACAAATCAATTAAAATTCTCTGTTGTAAACTTACAGAACAGTGCCTTGCATAGGTATTCAGCCCTCTTCTAGTTTGTGTAGTGTTACAATCTGAACTGAAATGAACCTACTAGGGGATAGGGATGACCAGGTAGCACTTTTTATCAGATTGAGTACAAGTAGAAGTACTGCTGTTGCAGTAATTGGTTTTGGTCTGAAGCACATCATCAAATGCACCTGCTATTGCTTTACTAGTGCGTGAACATTTCGACTGTTCTACATGTTAAAGTGACTCACTGTAGGGTAAAATCTTCTCCAATCCTTTCTCATGTGCTTCCTTACACACTTAATCAACTGACTTTTAGAGCAAGGAAAAAATAATCTTTTATTACATGAAATTGTGCTTAATGGTAAAGTCACTTATGGGATCTTTGGGATTCTTCATTACCATGGCAACCACTCAGACAATAACAACAAAGTAGACGAGGAGTTCAAGACGCCGAGCAAGATCGGACAAGATCAAGGAAGAAAGGAAGCAATAAAAAGATTATTTTTTTGTTTGTTTGTTTTTTGGAAAGGATGAACAGAAAAATAGGTTTTCCGGGAATACGAGGGAAGTGCGAGACCTACAGTACAGTCGACGGTAATGCAACTTTCTGGATTCCAACTGCTGTTAAACATTAAGGAAGAAGAAGAAACAATAACACTGTCGCAACATTATTGCTGACGTCTTAAAAAGAAAAATTTTCTATTTAAAGGAAGAAACGTCTATGAGGAAAGACATCGATTTGCCACCTCAGTCAGCAATTGAAATGCAAGGTTAAATATTTTAGAAAGTGCCAGCTTTGGTAGCAGCTTTTTAACTCATTCACGTGCGGGTAGGAGCGCATGCACGCATGCAAATAAGCATAGGTAACGCAGTAGCTCACTTTTGTCAGGTCTGAAAGCAAACAAGACACGGAAAGACCTAAAGATGTGCTGCTTGGTTAGCAAGACAGACTAAGGAGACACGCTCTGGTAAGCTAGGCTGGCGATGCAGATTCGAGAGTGAGTGATACACTGCTAAGATCGGTTAGTAATACAGCCCGACTAAAGAGATGCCCTGCATACAAAGTTAGCAGACAAACTTTAACCTTACTTTTGCTTGTTGACACTAAACACAAGCTGATCTGACTGCTGTTCCTGCAATTCACTCTTATGGTGGGATTTTATTGTTGTTGTCGTCGTCTGTCTCTCATCAAAGTCAACACTGATTGAACATTGACTGCAAACAAGAAGGGTCTGCACAGGGTGCGGTGCGGTGAGGTACGAGGAGGTGAGTGTGGGATCTGACCGATACCTGATACGGCATCAGGACAACCCTACTAGGGGGAAAATTTACTCAACAACCCCACAATACTGAAGTATAGTTTGCGGAAAAAGAAAAAAAAAAAGACTGTATAATCACCTACACCACATAATATATTGCATAGTTAACCAAATGGAGTCCACCTGCATGTGAATTCGCAACATACATACAGCTTAATAACAATCTGCTTTGCCTGGACGACTCCTGACGAGCACCAATCAGGAACACTAATGAGCTTCAGAGATCATTCCATTCCAGTTCTTTCATATGCGACTGTATACAGTGGGTCCAAAACTCTGACCACATTAAAAATCTGAAGTTTTGATCTAAAATTGATCATAAGGTTTAGGACAAACTTTTGTGGGTTTTAAGACAGACAGAAATGAGTGTTTCCAGCTTAAGTGCACGTTGTTACAGTGTTACACACTCGGAGGGGGAGGCCGCTATCTGCCTGTGGTCAAAGATATGATTCATAACAAAAAAACCTGCTGTAATAAATTAGGAAAACAGATTTTTGGACCCATGTATGTGTATAGATGGAAGGAATGCGAGTGCGTGGATGAAGAGGGTTTCAGGAAGAAAAGCAAACAAGATTTTAGGAATCTCTCCACATGACGCTTCACATGTCAACCTTTTCCACCAAAATCAGCAGTTTGTGTCAGGACAAGGGGAAAAGAAAAAAAACAAAAAATAAAACATTAATAACTGATGCTCTTATCAAACTAGAGAACCTTTTTCCTACGTGTATTCTCACATTCAGAACTCAATCCAAATGAATTTTTAGATTGTAACACTACAAACTGGAACAAGGTTCGAGGAGGGTTTAACACGTTTGCACGCCATCTACGTGGACGCAGTGTGATTAAGGCACATAAGACGAGTGTACAGTTTAAACACAGCAGGACTTCACATTTCGAACTGGGGCTTCGTTCAGCATTAATCGGCTTCATTTATTACTTTCTTTCTTTATCAAGTCGGCTTCTCGGCTTTGTAGGCGTTGATGAAAGCCATGCCGTGAGTGCGGAAATGTGTGTTAAGGTCGGCGGATTTGCTGAAGTGACGCCGGCACACTTTGCAGAAGAGCTTGCCTTCCCCTTCTTCTGTCAGAGTCGGTGACTCCGCGCCTTCTGCCGCGTCGTGGCTGGTGTTCTCGCGCTGCTCGTCCCCGTCTCCGTCTCTTACCCGGTGACTGATGAAGCGGTGGCGGGCGAGGGAGGACGCCGATGCAAAGCACGCCCCGCACTGCAGACACTGCACACCCTTGCCCCCTTCGCCACGGTGACTCTGGATATGGCGGAGAAACTCCTCTTTGTCTTCGCAGACGAAGCCGCATGGCATGCAGCGCAGAGCCTCCGGGTCCTGATCCTGAGCAGATCCTCCTCTGCCGGTTCGAGGGAAGCTGAAATGATCCGTGTTATTGTTTTCTTCTGCAGTCGCAGCGGTTCCGTCTTGTTCTGATGAGCTATCAGCAGCATCGGTGAAGCGTGAGGTCACCTGGAACCAGTGCACAGATTCACACAGACGCCAGGTTTTATGGACCGTGTGAAAGCACAAGATGTTTTTGTTGTCAACTTGCGTTGCTACGACTCTGATATGTTCAGACATAATAAAACTAAATTCTTAATAATTACTCGAGTTTTATGATGTGCACAAATTTGACAGTACCCATCCTATTCGTCTCATACTCTAGAAGGTAGACAATAAAAGAAAATTCAAATATCATAAATTCATCATTTTTAAGTCTTTGTTAATAATTTGAGTCATAGTTGAGTTAAAAATCACAAATAAATAACTCAAAAATAATGTAGAGTTTAATGATGAGATGTAATAAAAACATTTTTTTCATAATAATAATGTGTACTTGTTATTACCAGAATTGGTAATCCAAGTTATTAAAAATAACCGCTCAACTAAAAACAAAAGGCTCGTGTAAACATTTCATTTCTCATCCAAATAACACAACAGTAAGAAGAGGACTATTTTAACTACAGTGCATCCTGAAAGTACTAACAGCACTTTATTCCAAAATGGATTAAATTCATTATTTTCCTAAACTGTGTTACAAACAACACCCCAGTGAAGAACCTTCCAGAAGAACAACCATCTCTGCAGAAGACGGAAGCCAATCCTCAGTAAAAGGCGCATGACCGGCGTCTGGAGTTTGCCATAAGGCACCTGAAGGACTCTTGAGAAAGAAAAAAGAAAAAAAGAAAATGTTGCAGCATCTTTATCACCAATTACAACCTCAAGTCTTTTGGAGTATGATGCTACAAGATGGTTTTTCCTTCTGAAAGGTTCTCATCTCTCCACAGAGAAACACTGGAGGTTTTTCAGACTAACCATAAGGTTCTTGGTCACCTCCCTGACTAAGGTTCTTCTCCGCCGATCGCACACTTTGGCCCGCTCTAGGGACAGTCCTGGTGGTTCCAATCTTCTTCCATTTATGGATTATTAAGGTCACTGTGCTCATCTGGACCGTCAATGCTGCAGAAACTTTTGTACCCTTCGCCAGACCTGTGCCTCGATACAATCCGGTCTCAGAGGTCTACAGACAATTCAGGACTTCATGGCTTGGTTTGTGCTCCGACATGAACTGTTAACTTTCCAAATCATGTCCAATCAAATGGATTTACAACAGGTGGACTCCAATCGAGTTGTAGAAACATCTCAAGGATAATCAGTGGAAACAGGATGAACCTGAGCACAATTTTGGGTGTCATGGCAAAGCCTGTGAATACTTATATACATGTGAATTTTTTGTTTGTTTGTTTGTTTTTTATTTTTAATAAATTTGCAAAGATTTCAAACAAACTCCTTTCATGTTGACATTATGGGGTATTTGTTTGTAGAATTTTGAGGAGAATAAGGAATTGAATCCATTTTGCAATCAGGCTGTAACATAGCAAAAAAAAAAAAAAGAAAAAAAAAAAAAGTAAAGCGCTGTGAATACTTTCCAGATACACTGCATAAAACAATAATTTATTTGTAACTATAAAGCAGTGAATGTACACAACTGCATCTGATGTAAAAACATGAGAAGATTTCTTTTCTGAATCTTAATACCAGCTTGCCGCGACACGCCCACAGTGTTTAGTATTTTTACAGAGCAGGGTGTCACAAATTTTAGTCACCTTAATGATGGTTAATTAATCATACTTATATATTCACACAGACCCTGAGGCTGCACGAGGCTCGCTAAAATTTTTAATTTTGAAAGCCTTAAAAAAAAAAAAAAAAAAAGCATTAAAAGCGTATAATGAATAACTTTAAAAAAAAAAAAAAAAAAAGTTCAAGCGGTTTTTACTTATTTTTTTAAGTACTTTTCAATTATTATTGTTAACGTTCTGTTATTTAACAGATTTTATCATCATTATTTTCATCAGTAGAAGATAGAACCTACAGGTGTTAGGTTGTTTGTAATTAAGTAGAGTTTACAGTGTGGAATTTATTGCTGTTCGAGATTTTATTGCTCTTAACACACTTTTATGAAGCTTTCAATCTGTTTCCTGTGTAACAGCTGAAATCAGGACAACTAGTCAGGTTTAGTTAACTAATACAATAAGCAATATCCTGATTAGAACTGTGCATTCCTGTCTCTGTTCAGCCAGTACAAAGTATTTTGGTTTTTATTGTGTGTGAACGTGTGTGCGGGACATTTCGCTTATTTTGATTTATTCATCTTCATTCATCGTCTATACCGCTTTATCCTTATATACAGGGTCGCGGGGGGCCTGGAGCCTATCCCAGGAGGCTTAGGGCACAAGGCGGGGTACACCCTGGACAGGGTGCCAATCCATCGCAGGGCACACACACACACACTCATTCACACACTATGGTCAATTTTAGGAACGCCAATTAGCCTAACCTGCATATCTTTGGACTGTGGGAGGAAACCGGAGTACCCGGAGGAAACCCACCAAGCACGGGGAGAACATGCAAACTCCATGCACACAGAGACGGGAATCGAGCCTGGCCGGGGAATCGAACCCAGACCCTGGAGGTGCAAGGCGACAGTGCTAACCACTACACCACCGCGCTGCCCTTTATTTTGATTTAAAAAAAAAAAAAAGGAACTAATGCATATTACTCAAGAACTGAAGAAAATTTAATGGTTTGCATCAGACATCATCGACAGGAGCTGATCAGTAACCGACAGACTGTCCTGCACGGCAGCTTCTGATTGGCTGAGTGGCTGGGATAAAGCGGCAAACACCGTAAAATGAGAAAGCGAGATGAGGAAAGTGATGGAGTTGTATGACTGCATCATTCACTAATCTCTGACCTGACTGAGGAGAGCCCGAACAGACACACTGTTTACATTATAATTTGTTTAATAAACCCTGTTATCGTTCATCCTCACCAGGGGGATTCTTAACAACACGCCGTAATTTGCGGTGACTTTTCTCGCTTGGACCTAGACTAGGACGCCGTCTTTCCTTATAAAGCTGATTGAACGCTCTCCTGGTGGTTTGATTTTAATACTGCACGTTACCGCCACCTTCTGGATTGTCGATTCGGCCAGGAATATTTTTCTTCCAAGGATCTACAATTGAGTATTAGTAATACAATAATAATATTCGGGAATACCTAAACAGTAAATAAAACTGGAAGGTGTCTGTACATTTAAGAAAAAAATTGATTGTCACGTAGGATGAGTGATCAAACACATCAAGATGGTTTTGGGAATTGTGGTTTGTCTGTTTGTTTGTTCACGCATCACATAAAAACTACGGAGCGAATTTTAACGGGGTTTTCACAGGTGCGTTCGGCCGAGCTGGAGGCCTCGTTTCATCGTAATCGGCCCACAGGAAGAGAAGATATGCTACTTTGAAAACGTCATTGAAAAAAAATGATAATTTAACCTTGAAAAAAAAAAATCATTAGTTCATCTCAATATTCAGCAGATGGTGCTGTACAGGTTTTTAAGACGAGCTTATGAGTGTGCAATTAAAATCTATTTAATAATCGCCTACATTCTGCGCACTTCACTTTAACACCTGAAAATTTTAGGTCGTTCCAAAATTCAACAGATGGCGCTGTTCATTCTTTAAAACATGCCTATGAGTGTGCAACATACAATAAAATCTACATGAACAAAGGCGCGGGCACATCTAGTAACAACGTAGAAATAAAACTAAATGAACGATGATGAACTCGACTTCTGAACAGATGATCGTGTTATAACGGGGTTATGATTTTAAGGCTTATGTATGTACATCGACATACGTTAAACTCAATCTCCACTCTTAAATGTACTGCATTATCTTTTCAAAAAATGTACTGGTGCAATAATTAAGTAATTAGTAATTAAATACAGCTCTGGACTCTACATGATCATTTAATTGATTGTTAAATCAGCAGACTATTTTGTTACATCTAGCAGCCAAAGGATTATCATAGAAGTGTAAAGAGTACAAAGTGTGTGTGTGTGTGTGTGTGTGTGTGTGTGTGTGTGTGTGTGTGTGCTTACTCTAACCTGTCTTTGACTGTTTGTTGCTCTTTGTCCTCCATGATGAATTTGCATATGTTTTTCTAGGACAAGCTTACTGCTAAAACTCTTTTTGCTCCCAGTGCACAACCTAAAACCACAAGCGCACACACACACACACAAAGTTCCCCAATAAACAAAATGATCAGGTACTAAATTATCATAATCGGACTTCCGTGGCACAGAAAGAGCACTCACTGGCAGTACAAAGACCTCTTGATGCCCTTGTGTTTGACCCGGATGTGGCGTCTCAGACTTGAGGAGGAAGAGAAGGAGCCTTCACACAGCGTGCAGGGGAAGCGCTTCAGCTCCTGAAAGTCACAACAACAAGCGGCAGTACGCAACAATTAGGACGTCCACTCTGTCCTGTCATGCGTGTGCATTTACACTCAACCGACCCAAATTGTCTGGCTGAATTTCAAAGAGGCTACTGACCTTTTGGTGCTGCTTGGCCATGTGGGTGATGTAGCTCTCTTTATCAGTGTAGCTCATCTGACACTCTGAGCAGCTCCAGGTCTGAAAGTCAGGAGCGGAGGACCTTTCTTTCTCTTTCGGATATCCTCCTCGGTCCTCATCTTCCTCTTTTCTCCACTCCTCGCCGTCGGAGCTCTCCATCTTCGCAGAGGTCTTCTGAATCAGATGAGCTGCTGACTTCCTGTGTGAAACCTGAACACAAGTTCCTTTGGGTTAGATGTATTGTTTGGCAGTACGTTATCACTTATGCATTCATTTCCTGAAAGGTTTTTAATGCTGTATATTGATTTCATATGATTATTGCATAATTCAACAATATAAATACTGTAGGTAGCTTTTAGTTTAGAGTAGATTAAAATACAATTTAAGGTCAGGTTTGAAAATATAAATTAAATTGCACATCACACGTGCGCTGCCCTCACTATTGATATCTTTTGCTGTAAACCATTTCAGCATGTGCACTATGAATTATTCAATCGCACTTGGTTATGAAATGCCAGACCTTTCGCTGCATTATGATGTAATGTGCCTGTGGCTAAAAACCCTAGCAGAGGACAAACTTGATTATGGAGATGAATACTGCCTTTTGTTGACCTCTACAAAACTGGCATCAACTAAAATAGCACCAAGGAAAAGGAAAGGAAAGCTTGATCGATTATAGATTGATTATAGATCGATTAGCAAGCCACCGATCTCAGCTAAGAGTTTCCAGGATTCACTGAAAAATCTCACAAGCCGTGAAGTCAAGTAAGGAATAACCTGAACCAAACCTTTTGCCTTTTCTATGAGTATAACTTTGTGAGAGGTACAGTATGGCAAGAAGAAGAGTATGTGGGAACAGTACACAATCACTCACCAACACCACTTTACATTACAGGAACTCAGCCGGGAGTTACTGCTACACCCCCAGTACAGTCCATTTCCACATGCTTTGGGAGTTCCTGGGAGGCCAGCGTATTAGACATGAACTCTTTTAATGTCCGATCCTGGCTCTGGCGTACTGAGAACTTTTTCTACACTGATGGAATCCAAGCACTAGTGAAATGCTAGGATAAGTGCATTAGTGCAGGGGCGGTGGTGCCTCAGTGTGTTTAGGATCTGAGTTACAGATCAGAAGGTTGCCAGTTCGAGCCCCAGCTTCACCAGGTTTACCGCTGTTGGACCCTTGAGCGAGGCCCTTAACCCTGTCTGCCCCAGGGGTCCGGTAAAATAGCTGACCCTGCGCTCGAACCCCTGCCTACTAACAACAATATGTGATGTGCAAAGGATAAAGAATTTCACTGTGTGAAATTTCACTCTGTTCAGCCTTATTTCGTGTGACGATTAATTTGTCATAAAATGTGATCTGATCTTCATCCAAGGGTATGACAAATATAATTTTTTATATAAATATTTCGATCTTATATACATAGAGAGAAACATATACACATACATACATACAGTATTGTGCAAAAGTCTTTATATGCTGTACTAATTTTATCATATATGTTTATCATGTCTGCATAATTATGTACAAAATCATTCAGTCTTTCCATATATAACAAATGGTTTCAGATGGAAACAAAAAACCTACAGTAATGTATGCTCCTGGGATTGGCATAAAAATAGAAAGAAGCGAGTGTGACAAAGTTACCAGAAAAACTCAACTCAACCAACAAGCTCAGTAAAACCGAACTACTATTTTACTTATAAAACTGCACAAATCTGTGTCTAAAACTCCTGCAATTTTAAGCAATGAAGTTTTCACTCCAAATATTGACTTTATTACTCTTTAATGCAGAACTGTTTTCAAAAGCAAATTGCTATATTTTTTAAGCTGCCCAAGACTTTTTGCACAGTACTAGAAGTAAAACAGTTGTTAGGTTTTACTGAGCTTGCTGGAGAATTTGGGTTCTTCTGGTAACTTTGTCACACTCGCTCCTTTCTGTTTTTATGCAAATCCAAGGATCTGGTCTGTCTTGTCCTATATTTTCTCTACAGCCATGCATATAATCTCCTGTAATTGATTTATTTTTAAGTTGTATATGGAAATACTGAATAATGTTGTACATAATTATGCAGACATGTGCACAGTCCTGGGTGTATAAATATATATAGAGAAAGAAATTTTATTTCAGTCTTCTGCACAATCAAAAGTCCAGGTTTGACTTGAACACCCCATGTATGTTTAACATAATTATGTTTATGCATCAACTTTGCACCTTTGCACAGTAGTTAAGTGACTCCCCTGGCCTTTAGTTGCAAACTTTAGCACATTAGCAGCCTATTTTTGATTACCCGATTAATCTGAGAGAATAGGCTAAAGTAAAAATCTGCACTGGATGGTGCACAAAGACCCAGGCTTAAAGTCTTTAATACTTCATTTAACACGGACAGAATCATTTTAGAGTATAGAACAAGAGCCAAACCTTTATATGTTCCACAAGGGACATCCTCTGTGTGAACAGTTTCTGGCAGTCTGGACATTTAAACACATTAACCTTCTGTGTCACAAGATGAGTGTCAAAATGAACGTTGAGCAGGGCTTTCTGGGTAAAAACTGTCCGGCACATCACGCATTTATATATCTCCCTGTATAAAAGAATTACAAACGAAAAGACAAGCGTCACTGCTTGACTAGAAAACAGTTATGTCTCGAATATACAGTAGAGACGGCTTCAGGACAAACTCACTTGGACTGCTTGGCTTTCTCGGAGAGCTGAGGGTGCTGGGTGCTGCAGTGAGTGTCAACACTAGAGGCAGATTTGAAGGCCATGGGGCACGAGGGGCATTTATGAAAGACTTCAGAATGAGCTGTGTGCATGTGATTCTTGACTGCATTCAGGCTATTTACACCCCCAAACACCAGCTGACAACATGGACACCTGGATATGGGGAGAGGGAGAGAGAGAGAGAGAGAGAGGGAAGAAAAGACCAACAGAGAACAGACTTCATTAAATGTGTGAATGCCAATGTGTGTTTATCCTGTTCCAGAGTGATGGGCAAGATCATCAGGATAAGAAGAGAGGCATACCCATCATGCCTAGTGCCTATCGTACAAGCCTGTGGGTGCAGTGCTATGATCTGGGGTTGTTTCAGCAGGTCAGGTCTCTAGACTCAACGTTATGTGCCCAAAAAAATGAGGTCAGTTGATGACCTGAATATACTGAACGACCAGATTTTCCCATCAATTAATTTTTTTTCCTTCCCTGATGGCACGAGCATATTGCAAGATGACGATGCCAGAATTCATGAGGCTCAAAGTGTCAAAGAATAGCTCAGGGAGCATGAGAATTCAAAACGGGAGCATTACATTTTCACACATGGATCCGGACCTTAACAACTCCATTGAGAATCTTCAGATAGTGCTGGAGAAGACTTTACGCAGCGGTCCAACTCTCCCATCATCAGTTCAAGATCTTGGAGATAAATTAATGCAACTCTGGATGGAAATAAATGTTGCGCCATCGCATAAGCGACGCCTCGACGGATGTGTGCCATAATCAAAGCAAGCGGCGGAACCATGAAATATTAGTGTGCGACATTTTTTGGGGCCAGGCAGTGTAGAAAATAACCATCAAGAACTGTTCTAACTTGCCATCTGTGCTCACACTTTAATGTATTTAATGCTAGAGGCGCAGATGTGCATCTGGATAATGATAATCCACCAGACTGCACTGGGGAAGTTAAGGATGTGTTGCGGATGAGCCGCCAACACCACCTCAGTAAAATTTTTCGGAATTATTGTATAAAACAAGGTGTTGATTTTTGCCTCCTTGGAAGAAATGAACTCTATCGAATTAAAAAACAAAAGCATTCTGAGGTAAGTTTTGCAAATGTGCTCATTTTAACTATTTTTTCCTTGCTAACACATGGGTTAGCCTCCATTCTAGTAGCTAACGGGAATAACCAGCTAGGCAGCAGATCAAATCCAAGCTAATAGTAAGTAGTGTTTATTGTTAGTTTTGGTAAATTAGTAAACTGTGTATCTCAGGGTCATGCATATTTACAATGAAAATCATCTTCGCATAAAAACATGCAATGAACGCGACCTGTATTTAATAAGCTCAAACATTTGTTTTTAAAAGTAAATTGTTCTCTCTTTTAATACATTATCAGCGTACAGTCGCGCTTTCTTTTCTCCTTGCAAGTTGTTTAAATAAAGCTTTGCTATTTCCCCTTCAGTCTGTGTGCGACTCTAAGCGACTGCTTGAGAGACCCTGGTGAGGGGACGACAGTTAGTAGCTGTTAAAACATGAGTAATACAGGAAGAGGAACTTCTTGCACATGTTCCACCAGATTAAACGGACAAATAGTCAATCTGTCATAATGTCGGCAAATTGATACAAGTATTATAAGGGAACTGAAACATTGCTTTTATTGTTAATGAATCAGAGACTCTTAGCCGCAGTAAAACAGTTGCATGGTGCAAACGTTAAAAAAAAAAAAAAAAAGCCGTACTTCCATGAATGACGCGCCCGCCCAAGGAACCTTGAAAATCCACATTTAGGACACCAAAGGAGTTCCTGGGAGGCCAGCGTTTCAAACATAACTTATGCAGAATGATTGTACTGACAAAACTTTCTACCTAGATGGTAACCAAGCACTTGTGAAATCAAGCACTTGTGGATAAGTACATTGGCGTAGCAGGGGATTACACACATAAACAAACATGCGTTTTTGTTATTCTGCACGATATTCTGCAAAAAATATCAAAATATGTCCCAGTTTGAATCGAACGCCCCTTTAGCGTGGCAGTAGTGCTGTTGGCGTCACAGTAAACTCAATAGCTATAGCAAAAACAAACATAAATCGCATACATGGGTTTGATGTCCTTCATGTAACAGCAGTTACAAATACTTAATTTTTCTACATCAATTCCTTAATAGTAATGCAACATATTTTAATGTTTTAAATAACATATTCCAAAAAAATATGCGTAACCCAACTGATTAAATAATTTGCAACATATGCCCCAGCATCCATCGTCGGAGTCCGAGTCGTGTATGTATGTATGTATACCTGTATCCCAGCTGGCGTGTGTAATGTAGGCAGGCTCGGGACACATGCGTGTTAAGACCGTTTGGCTGGCAGACGAGTCCACACTCGGGACAGACAAGCGGGTGGAGCTTCTGGTGGAGTCGCTGGTGGGCAGCAGCACCACAGGAATTCCACAGAGGCATTGGAGGAGAGCACTGCATACAGCACTAACGACACACACACACACACACACACACACACGTGGTAAAACTGTCCCTCATCGGGATACAGGGTGGTACAATTTACACTTCCATTAAAGTAAATAAGTATGGATCTGTCTGAGCAATATGTTCACATTAACGTTGTTACTCACTGTGTCTATTCCTCCCGGATCTGATTCCTGAAAGTGTGTGGCTAGTTTTTCTTTTGAGCCAAATGAATTCTTACACTCTGGGCAGCTGCAAACACAAGTGGAATAAATATAACAGGCACAGAAAGTGGACCACGTTTATGAGTCGCTGCTGTTTACATGCTTACTTGCATATTTATGACTCTAGATTCTTTCAGAAAGACAAACTGTATAATTTAATTCCGGGTCCAAATGCACAATACATTTTAAAATCATAAAAACAATTATGCTTTAACTCAGAACTGAAATAATGAGGTCGTCAACTACTTGGGGGGGGGGGGGGCTTTTATTTCACTATGTACAAGACTATAGTCATTAACAAATATGGATATTTTAAATGGTTCACTTAAATAAAATAGGCAACTATATTAGGGCACTGGTGGCTCAGTGGTAAGTGTTTCGCCTGCCATGCGGAAGGCCCGGGTTCGATTCCCAGCCAGTGCCCAAACCCCCCAGCCACTGGATGCAGTGCCGGTCCCAATCCCGGATAAAATGGGAGGGTTGTGTCAGGAAGGGCATCCGGCGTAATATTCCGCTGTGGCGACCCCTTGCCGGGAGCAGCCGAAAGACCAACAACAAAAATAGGCTACTATTTTATGTAGGGAGCTCCTGAGTTCATACCAAACCTGCTTGCATTATCCAAGTAAAATGGCTGAGAATGAATTTATCAAGATAAATAGTTCTAGGTCATTGTGGTGTGTTATTACCAGTGATCACTAGACCCGGTCAAGGAAGAGGAGGCCAGCAGAGATGGAGAAAGCATACCTGGAAAAAAGCAGAGAAATTAATAAAGGTGAGCAATTAAGGTTTGAAGAGGGAAAAAAAAAAAAGGGAAAACAATTCCACAGAATAACTTCTGACATACAGAACCAGCCAAAAGTTATTTTAAGACACGAAGGTCGGCTGTTCTGGAATAGTTCCAGTATTGTCCCGTATCCAGTATTGTCAAGTGCATTTGCAAAACCAATCAAGCACCAAGATGAAACCGAAACTTAAGGGAAGCTCATTTAGGTGTTACCAGCCTCAGAAATCACCAATTATCAAACAGCACCTCAGATTAGAGCCGTTATGAAGGCTTTACAGTGCATAAGTAGCAGACACATCTCCATATCTGTTCAAAGGAGATTATTGCATATTTTGGATGCCTTCAGCGCTGCTTTACAGTGTAGAAAAAAAAAAAAAAAAAGTAGGACAGACCATGAAATTCCAAGATGTGTCCAAACTTTTGCTCCATCTTCTTCTTTCACATTTCCCCCCCCAACTGGTCCCTTGCCAATTCCCACCCGTAAACTCTCCCCTATAAGCAAGTGCTTCCTTTGAGACATGAAGCCAGCCAACCACATATTTTCAAAATGATGCTCAAACTACATCATAGGGTTGCATAGCACACTTGGAGGAAAGCACTATGTGTCCTCGTCCTCATACATGAACTCACTGGTGCAAGAAATTGTCTAACGTCACCGTCATTGACATCTCTGAACAACAGAGCAAAACCTTTCCCTTCTCCCCTTAAAAAAGGTTTGAGATATATGATAAAATTAAAGGTCTTACACTGATTCAGAAAGCTGTGCTTTACAGTTGCATGTCATACAAACCTTCGTGTAATAAAACTACATTTGATGTCAGTTTGTCACAAGTCCCTGCTATCCCCATCTATAACAAACTATTTTACTTCCTCACCTATGGGTACAGTATCCTGTTGACCAATCATCTGTTCCACACTGACAGGTCTCATGACAAGGTGTGAGCACTGCATGACCAGCCCCTTCTCCTTGTGCTCACGAGCATGCAACAACAGGCTGCACTTGTTAAAGAAGGCCAGACGCTTCGTACACAGGTTACAGGTCACCTCGATGCGCAGGGAGCGCCGGTCATAATGACGCGCCAAGCTGCGCTCCAAAGCAAAAGCATCTCCACATTCCAAGCAGCGGTAACCTGAAGCCGGCACGCCAAGGCCCCACTCGGGACGTGGCAAGACGGAGAGGTCCGGCTGGTAGCTGGGCAGCGGGTTCTTACTATTGAGAATCTTGTTGAAAGCCTCCACCAAACTCGACTGGCTGCGGGAGATCACAGCGCCGGGACTGTTGACGATGGTTGCTGGCTTGGTGGAAGATACAGCAACCGTTTTCGGGCCAATTGAGCAAATATTGATGGTAGAAGGGGATGGGGACAAAGATGAAACAGAAGGGGAAGTTGATGTCTTTGTGACACCAGAGGCCACTTTCTGTGCCTTGCTGGCTGCAAACAACATGGCTGAGCTGGCATCCTGCAAGGTCGACACTGGAAGCATTGTAGCCTTTGAGTCACGAGGCTGGCCGGACAATGCTGATGCAGGTCTCTTAGGCCTGCTGACCCCTTTATGACCTCCTGCTGAAACTTTAGACCCATCAGCACCCTTGAACATGGCTTGTGCAGCCCCTTTAGCAGCTACTCTGGTAACAGTGCGCGTGATATTGCCCGTGGGGGTTTTAACGGTCTTGATTCGGACTTTAAGAGGTCTGGAAGGTACTGCGGATGAGCCCGATCTGTTCTTAACAGGTGGTACTGAGACTAGGACTGGGGGTTCCTCTTGTTCTTGTTCTACCATGTTTTCTTTCTCAACTTTGTCACTGTCGCATTTACTCTGCTCCTGTCCATTCCTCGCATTCTCCATGGGCTCTTCCTTTTCAGGAACCACCAAAGTTTTGTCTTGTACATCTCCTAGCTTCTGTGCAGGGCTTGATGAGAAACTTTTCCACTGTGGACGTTCCGGCATTTCTGGTTCAGGGCTCTCAGGGGAGTCTCTTTCCTCAATAATGTGTTCTGGGTATACCACTGGTATGGATGGGCGTGTCTTTTCGGGAGTGTCCTCACTCTTTGGGGGTATCTGATGGGACGCCAAAGGACTTGGGTGCGGGGAAGCAGAAGCCTCCTCTTCGTTGTTACTTCTAGACAAAGATGGTGAGGAAGGAGAAGCAGTATGTCTGCCTGGAAACCTCAGAGGTGATGCCATCTGTACATCTGGACTCTCTTGAATCATGAGGGGAGAGCTTCCAAGATCTGGCTCAGATTCTTCATCTTCAGATAACGCTTGATTAATTTCAGTCCTCGTGCCGCTGTTTACAGGCTGAGTTGGAGGTGTAAAGGCAGATCCAGAATGCTCTACTTCATCATCATCCTCAACTTTGGAAGGGGGCAGGCTGATGAAATTTGTGCAAGAGATGGAAGAACCAGAAGCAGGTAAAGGCATGTGAGGTGAAAAATTGGCAGAGGAGTTGGAAGGACCGTTATCTTGGTTACTTTCATCACCTTCACTGGCTATTTTAGGGGAACAAGGGGACCATAGATTACTTTTTGGTTGCATTTGTGATTGACTGGAGAGCATAGAGTGTTCCATAGAGGCTCCTCCAGAAACAGCCTTAAATCCATTGTGAATGAGCGGGTCCATCGGCATTAGGCTGTGTGCAACCTGAGGAGACAACTGGCCCCCAGCTCTAGTTCGGTCAGCTTCATCCAGAACATTATCACTCACTTGCCTCGCTGTGTCATCGTCATCATCTTCTTCATGATCATCTCTTGTGTTTTCATATGCATCCACGCATATGTTATTCTTTACAATAACACTAACTACAGAAGGGTCGTGAGAAGTTTCACGGATTTCTGGCGGGCCTATGGTCCTTTGGTCTGGACCACCTCTACGCTCTTTGTTCCCACTGCCACCAGACTCACTGTGATTCGCATCAGGATCTCCAGACTCTGACTGAATTGCCTCCTTAGCATCAATATCAGGAATATCAAATGCTGCCAAAAGGTCATCAAAATCTGGCGTCTTCATGTCACCCATTCCTGTCGGACCAACAGACAGATGCCTACAGATGGAAACAAACAACATTAATCGTTAACCTACTAACTAAGCAAACACAACGCTGGCTAAGTTGCACGTACACCCGGGAGCCATTCAAAACTTGTTTGCATCAGTGGAAAGTCAAGCGAAAGCAAGTATACATATTTTTAGTGGGTTTTTTTTTTTGCGCCTTTTATATTTTATGCAAGATTTAGAACATGAAGAGATAGCCCCATATTTTTATTCATTTACATTTCTTTTTTTTATATGTTTTGATTGTTTTATATGGGGAAAAAAATATGACTATAGTGTTGGAATTGGTAAAATATTTTCAGGTGGCTGGAACAGATTATCTGTCTTTACATTATTTCCAATAGGAAAACGCGCTTCGCAATACGATATTTTGCCACAGTTGCTCGGTTGAATGTAGCTTTTTATTTAATTTAATTTGAAGTTAAAGGTTAACCTCTTGTATTTTAAGTTATTTCGTATTGTTTAAAATGCTGCACTCAGCTTTTATGTGAGAAAACTAATATTATAATATTATACAGAGGTGGAAAGTAACGAATTACATTTACTCGCGTTACTGTAATTGAGTAGTTTTTTTGTGTATTTCTACTTTTTAAAGTAGTTTTAAAAATCTGTAAAATTTTACTTTTACTTAAGTACGTTTTGTTTGAAGTATTGTAATTCGCTACATTTTAAATCATATTCGCTACTGAGTAAAAAATAAATGAATGAAAATGATAAAATAATAAAAATATTATGCTTTATATAAATGCTCCGTTGCGCTGCGCGTGTGTATCATGTCCTGGTCGCGCGCCGCTCCAGACTCCTCTCCAGGTTTTCTGACATCGGCATCTTCCTGACCTTCCACACGGTCGCTTCCGACCTGAGTGACGTCATCGACTAGCACGACCACATACAATATAAACCGGAGAGAGACACGGGAAAGAGGAAAGAGGTTGTGATTTGGGCGTTTTGATATTTGGTTGTGTATTCTGGTTTGACTTTTTGCCTCCAATTGACTTTGATTATTGCTTTGTCCCTTTGGTTTGGTTGGTCTTTGTATATATTTGTCGATAATTTCACTGTTTTTGGTTTAGGGAGTCCGGGAAGGTACCTGTATTTTTGTTTGTGTGTTTTTTTGCAGGTAATCTAGCTACTAAATATAAATACCATTTTGTTTATTATTTTGGCCTGGGTCCATCCTGAATCTGATCCTCCTCCTCATGGTGTGTGTGTGTGTGTGTGTGTGTATACAAACCTCATTATTTCATCAGTTAATGATTGGATCTAGTTCTTTCTGCCATATACCACCATTTCCATACAGTTTAAAATAGAACCCTGAACCATTCTTTTGCTGTATGTCCCTAGAATGGGACGTAACACCATATTTAAGTGACCACTTTGATTTTCAAGCACAAGAAAGACAACAGCTTTATTATGCAAAGGTATTCCTTCAGTTAAAAACAACTAGTTTGAGATTTATATCTGCTCATCTTTTTTTAACTACGCTAGAATGCCTCATCCCACCCCCGCTGTTCAAAAAATAAAAATAAAAAAGTAACTCGCTAACTTTTACTCTGAGTAAATTTTTTAATGAGCTACTTTTTACTTTTACTTGAGTAGATTTTTATAATGGTAACTTTACTTGTACTTGAGTAAAATTTCACTGAAGTAACAGTACTTTTACTTGAGTACAAAATTTTATTACTCTTTCCACCTCTGATATTATATATAATTATATATAAATATATAAACTTTTTTAAGGTTTAAAATTGTAACAAACCCGGGCGAAAATGTAATATCGGATTGGGATTTTTTAAAACAATTTTTAACTCGTGATCCTTATAGAATCGCAATATAAATCGAATCGGAATAATCGGCATATACTTGTGGTAATATCGTATCGGGAGAGACCTGGTGATTCCCCTCACTATATGTATATGAAGTATGCGTTTCGGTATGATGTTCGACACAGAAATAATGCTTGGTTGACTTTATCTAGAAATAAAGTTTAACCATTAACTAAGAAACTAAACTCAACGTCCCAGGAAGTATCCACGGGATGCTAACATGTTAGCTAACGTCAGTTCCTCTAGCGCCAGTTAAGCGGTAGGAATTCACAGCAACGCCGTTTTAACTGTCCATACACGTACTTTGTCTGAACACCACATCAAGTCTGTTACTTTAGCTTTGCCCTGAGCTTATAACCCTCACAGGGGTTTTACCTTAACAGCTAAGCCATTACTCCTAGCTCGAGAGCTGACGTTGGCTAAATCGCAAACGGTTTCGTATTCGACAGGTAGTGCACTACACGTATTTAGCCTTAGTACTTTATCGAGGGCACCTGCGTAGTGAGCATGGAGCTGTTTAGGATTCACCGTTACATTGCTAAGTTGACACAGTTCCTACAGAGTAAACAAGAGCTTAGCTGTGGGGGCAAAAAAAACTATTCTGGTTTATTAGATCTGTACGTTTTTTCAAAAAGACTCAAACATTTCAGTTGTAAAAATTAATCACATCATAATCCAAGAATTTAAGATGACTAGAGCTGCTACTACTACTCGGTTAGCTGTCGTTAGATTCCTGAGCTAATAAGCTAGCTTTCCCCGAATGGTATGGTGAAGTTGTAAGCAAGTCGAGTTAGATACTCTGCACAGATAGCTTACGAGGTTAGGACTTATATTCTAATCATTACACATAAAAAGCATGAAATGCCTTCTGTCAGCTGCAGGTTTTAAACAGGGAAAAGTTTAGTTTGGACTTTACCTGCTCGAGCTGTTCCTGACTGTTCCTGGCTTCTGGCAGCCAGGGCGGCGCATCAACCCCGCGTCATCTACTGTACAAGCAAGAGCGGGCTTTCATCCAGACATGTCCGGAAACAACATCAAGTCTCACAGCAAATAAGGAACAGTATATATATATATATATGTGTATTGTGGCGTGGGCGGGGCGGCGGCTGACGACCGTCATGCCTTGCGGGGGTTCTCTATGTGTCCACCATGAGAGAGAAGGGTGTTTGGGTTAGTGGCTTCGGCCAAGTTGGGCTTATGTAGGTGTGTGCGCTCGATCTGTGTGTATGTGTTTGGGGAGCAAGTTAGCGCACTCGTACCCCAAGATCCTTGCTAGTGTTGAAAGACGCTTTATTTATTTATTTATTTATTTATTTATTTATTTATTTATTTGTTTGTTTGTTTATTTATTATATAAAGTGTTTTATATTAACGTTTTGTATGTTATATAAAGTATTTTATATAAAGTATATTATATATATGACAAAATGTAATATATATTTTACATATATAAAATTTATATGTAATATATATTTTATAATATATTATATATATAATATTATATAATAATAATTATATATTTTACAATATATTTTTTTATATTATAATATATATTTTATATATAATATATATATGTTTTATATATTAAATATATTAAATATTTTATATATATAAAATATATTTTAAAATATATAATTATCATTTAACATTTTTTATAAAAAAATATATATATATATAATTATATTTATATATTATTTTATATATATTTTATAAAATATATATATAAAATAATATATAAATATAATTATATATATTGGGTGTGTGTATGTGTGTGTGCCCTGCGATGGATTGGCACGCTGTCCAGGGTGTACCCCGCCTAGTGCCCGAAGTCTCCTGGGATAGGCTCCAGGTCCCCCGCGACCCTGAACACAGGATTAAGCGGTATAGAAAATGACTGAATAATTATATATATATTTTTTTTTATAAAAAATGTCCAGGGTGTACCCCGCCTAGTGCCCGAAGTTAATACAGGCTTAATTTCCTGTAACACTAGTCTCGAAAATGTCCCGAAGTGCATTATTCCTCTTATACCTCTTGTTATCAGCTTGTCAATGCTGTCTGCAGGTGTCACTGTCACTTCTATGAGGAGATATCAAAAGATTCATGGTCACATTAACAGTATGTCCTTCCCCAGACGCCTTAAAAGCTCGCAATCTCTCTATATCTCTGTCTCCCTGTCTCCCTCTCATTGGCGAGCTATATGCCTCTCCTGAGCTGTCAGTGATTCAGACCCCCTCTATGATAAGCATGCACTTGGTCGAGCTGCAGACCTGCCTCGCCTTTGTCGGTTGTGGAGATGATGGCCTCTTACACTGTAAAGACTGTTGCTTCGTCTTAGGGTCATATCCATACGCTCAAGTTTTGTCTCTGGTAATGATCCTCGACCTGAAGGACGGCTCATCAACAGCACACTGACGGAGTTGAAATCGAAGATGTGGAAATGCACGTGGTCAGAGTAGCACCAGTTGCACAACTCCCAGTGTACACAGGATGGTGTCTTTTGGCACGCTGACTTATGAAGTTTGGTACTCCCTGTGACTGTGCGTGCAGCCTTGTACTGCCATGTGTTGGCATGTTACAAAAAACTAGTCTCGAAACGTTTTGATCGTGTACTGCCATTTTTCCATCTCTTTGTCTCTGTTATATCACAAAATCACCTCAACAATTTATTTTTACCTGCTTATTAGTAATTAACCACATATTATGACTGACAGCCAGGAACAGAGGTCATAAGATTAGGACACAGCTGCCAAATTGCTGAATCAGGGGAACGAAATGTACCCTTTAGAACACAATGTGCCAAATCCTAGTAAACATTTTTTTTTTTATTTTTTTTTTAGAAAACCAGTGTGCTGTGTATTAGGTGTCGCCCTTAAAGTTTATAGCGTTTTAGACATTTTTTGGTTTAGCTATTTTTTTCTCTTTTTTTATGAACATACATGTATATAGGGTATGATTTAATAAACACATATAGGGCTCATGGTTTCAGAACCATTTTTTTCCCAAAGTTCTGACACCCAAATGGATATCTCTTCACAAACAGAATGACCCATTCAATAATCTTCCACTTTGTTAAGTAGCAATAATTTTTAACATGTGAACCGCAGATTATGTGCATGGTAAGCAAAAATTTAGGACCCAATGCAAATATTTTGAGCCAAGTATGCAAAAACATGATACAGTGGCTATGATGATGAATATAGTGTAAGGGTCAAGATATACTGTATGTCATGTCATAGAAATAATAAATAATAAATCAACAAGTTTTCATATTCCCTCATTTAAAAAAAAACGTTTTAGGCTGGGCTGTGAGCAACGAGTGCACCGCTGTCTTCACTTTTTTATCTGAAGTAAATCTTAGTTCTCATAGGGCTGCTCAGCTTAAAGTCCAATGGAGGATGCTCAGAACTATAGGGAGAATCCTTCAAAACACCTCAAAACAAAGTTTTTTCAAGGTGTCAACGATGTGGGCAGAAGTGTGCAGATGTGCATCGGCATGCAAGACTACAACAGCCCTTGGATAGCAGTCCTCAGCGTTTAATAAGAAGTTCAGGCCTCAATTCTTTAATAAGCATCTCACTGTAACAAGCATTGTTGATTGTTGAACCTTTTTCCTGGTTCTTGAGAATCCCAGATAAATGTAAGCATCAATCTTGGAGCTGATAGTTGACTTTTGAACTATTTCTTGTCAGCGATTGAGGATGCTTCCGTTCCATTTATAAAAATATATATTTTATTATATATATTCCACCTTATTCTATTCTATATATTTTATTATATATTGTAAGTATTATTATATATTAAATAATCTATAGAATATATATATAGATATTATTTACAACCACAAAGTCGAACAGGACTCGCACCCGGACCCTGACAGTAACATTTACATTTATATGTAATGTTTTAAAGCTGAGCTCATCATCTGTCAGTCAGGCGTGAAGCATCTTCGAATCGAAGTTGTACATTTCCCACCCGTATTCATGTCACCAGCTTTTCTGATTGGCTATGTCCTTGTTCATTCGGGTTTATGATTGGATACTGCTCGATCAAGTACCGCCTCAAGGGGGCGGGGTTTGTCAGAATATGGGGAGGGGGAAAAATAACAGCGATAGAGTTAAATATAGATAGAGGGTATATGATAAACTATTAAATAGCTAGAAGCGAAAAATATATAGTTTTTATGCAGATGGAATTTTTTATGGAGCTGTTGTAAGACACTGCTAAAGGCGTTGTTGTTTTCCCCCCTTGCTTGGTTTAAGTCACTGAGAGCTGGAGTCTAGCTCTTAGTCTAGCGTTATGTTGAGCCTCCTAGCCACCGCGGCTAACATCAATACTAACACTAACTCTGTGTCTCATAGGGGACGGATAGGGATGGGGATTTAAAGTATCACATCAGCCGTGTCTTGACATTATTCTGACTGATTTTGAACGAAATGAGGTGAAAGAAAGGGACAAAATATTAGAGATTCCTAAAAGTGAAATCTTCCTGTTGGTGGCGCTATGACTGAGACTAATAGGAGTCATATCTATGTGATCTGGGCCCGTATTCACAAAGCTTCTTAGAATTCTCTTAGAGAGCTCATATCTTAGCTTAAAAAGTCCTAGCTGGGAGTCCTAGACTAAAAGTGATTTTAGGAAAGTTCTCAGAGCTACTCTGAGTAAGGAAAGTACAAAAACCTTTATAGAAGTGAGGGGGTGTGGTTGACCCTGATGATGCAGCAATTCAAGGACTGTGATTGGTTAATAAAAAAATAACCTCTGACCTCTGTAAAGGTCTTGAAATGCGCTCTTTGTGAAAATAGAATATATGATAATAGAACAGACAGTGAAATCATAGTGTTTAAAGAAATTGTATAATCATGACTACAGGCTACTTTATGCAAATTTTCTGTTATAGGCTAAATATCTTAAAGATAATTAAACAGCCACATGTATACTACATTTAAGTTCTTACATTTATTTATCATAATGATTTTATTACTTTAAATCTATTTCAGATTGATGGGAGCAAAATGGCTCAGCTTTTACTAATTTACATGATTACAGGACAGTCTATTTAAGTTGCTTTTTTGGATGGTATGTAGCCAGCAATCCAAGAGAGATGGTAGGAAGTAAAACATGAAAATCAAATTGCACAGAAGAGCAGTGTTTACTTTTAGCTTTACATTTAGTGTTTGGAGAATATTTCTTCTTTCCACCATTTTGTCCTCTGCTATAGAAACTCTTAAGCCTCTTAAAAGTCCTCCTCTCTACTCTTAATCATTTGTACCTTAGGAGCTGTTTTTAGGGCTAAGGTATTTTGTGAATCATTTTTATCTTTACTAAGATTTAGTCCTAAATTTAAGGGGAAATTCTAAGAAAATGTCATAATTCTAAGAATTTTCTTAGAATTTCATCACCAGGAGCAACTTTTAGGCTTAAGAAGCTTTGTGAATACGGGCCCAGGTTTCCTTTCCTAACATAAAGCTCAGGGGCCAGGGGTAGCTCAGTGGTTAAGGCATTGGACTACGGTTCGGAAGATCCCACAACCACCAAGTTGCCCCTGTTGGGCCCTTGAGTAAGGCCCTTAACCATCAATTGCTCAGATGTATAATGAGATAAAAATGTAAGTCGCTCTGGATAAGAGCGTCTGCCAAATGCCTAAATATAAATATAATATAAATATATATATATATATATATATAAATATATAAAGCTGAGGTTTGATGTACATCACTCAATTGTACACAGAAGTTATTAGCCACTTCATGTTTTCTTTTATTCGCCATAAGTTTAACACCTTGACACAAATGAAGTGTTTGAGGCATCAAAAATCCCTTCGCAATTTTGCATCCTTAATGTCGTGAGATCATACAGGCTCGGTTTGGTGGTGATCGTATAAATCCCCTAGGAGGAGTATATCAAATTCCATTGGGTGTGTTTTCCAAATAACCCAAAATAACTGACTTCCTGTTGAGTAGAACCCATGACATGCACCATGAAAGTTGTTGAGCTCGATGAGATCTAAATGTGTACCAGGTTTAACATGTATATGTGCAAGTGTATATGAGCTATGAAGCTCGATTTCTGATAAAGTTCCAGGGGGCGCTGTGAAGGCACTGTGTCAAACCTGTCATGCAGGATATGTCAAATTCCTTTGCAGTTTCACATCACCCGTGCCTTGACATTATTGGCTGATTTTGAGGGACAAAATATTAGAGATTCCTAAAAGTGACGGACTTCCAACTGCCAGTTGGTGGCGCTATGACTGAGACTCACAGTCATATCCATGTGATCAGCTTTCTTCTCTTAACATGAAGCTGATGTTTGATGGACATCACTCAATGTACACTGAAGTTATTAGCTACTTCCTGTTTTCTTTTTATTCGCCGTAAGTCATGGCGGAACCATTTGAGATCAAATTCCATCGGGTGTGTTTTGCAAACTGCCCAAGTTAACTGACTTCCTGTGAAGTACTGCTCCTGACATGCAGTGTGAAAGTAATGTAGCTCAATCACGTAGAAATGTTTTTCTTTCTTTTCCATTTTCTCCCTAATTAAGTCGTGTCCAATTCCTCCCCGTCACTAGGGGGCTCCCACATTAAGGCTACTACTACCACTCAGTCGGGAGGGCCGAAGACTATCATGTGTTTCCTCTGAACAGTCAACCGTTCTAATGTGCGTTCCAATGACCAAAGATTCCAGCTTTTGTGCTGATTTTCATGACTTTTTGAGCATGGTAAGACCCCAACCACAAAAAGAGCACCCGTTGTTCATGAGAAAAAAAAAATTCTTAGAAGAACTAGAGGGCCTTTTGCACTATGGGTCTTGGGACAATGTCTTCACTAAATCTTGTACAAAAAAAAAAAATTGGTATTTAAGCGAAATCCTCAAAAGGAGACAAAAAGCAAGTATCATTAGAGAGGTTCCTTGTTAAAGTCACACAAAAAAAGAAAAACATTCCAGTTAGCCGACAGAGAATGTCCGTCAGAGAGCAGTGATTCTGTTAGTGTGTGCGCTTGTGAAATCGTCCTACACAGTAGCCCACCTTCTTCTCTTCACACACACACCAGTTTTATTTTTACTTTATATTTATTATTAATCATTTTTATATGAATAGTTTTGGGTTGTGAATCATCTGAGTTTCCATTATTTCTAATAGTGAAATTCGCTTTGATATACAAGTGCTTTGGATTGCAAGCACAATTCCGGAATAAATTATGCTCGCATAATTATGTGCATGTCGGTCTGTGTTGTGTTTGTATGTTTGCAATTTCTGTGTACAATTGCATTCGAAATTGTTCAACCTCCATTGAACCCCATTTTCGGCCAAAACTACTAACTTGTAGCTGTTTGTAAGAGATCAGACAAGCTATTCAAGCTATTTAAATAGCTCAACACAACTAATATAACTACCGATTTCACCAGATTTGTTGATTGAGTTGTTTGACTGCATGTCAGGAAAAATAAAAGTGTTCCTTGAAATACAGTAGGAAGGCTAGTTTGCAAGTTTAAAGTTAAAGGAACAGTGGCATGCACTTTTTTTTTTTTTCATCCACTACCTACCCTAAAACACAGTCGGCTCCGGTATGCTTAAAAACCATATGAAAAAACAGAAGTTTGGGAATTCAGTTCTATGGACTGATGAATCAGTGTATGTTTGGATGAGAACGAATGAAGCATGTGCAGAAACATTCACCCTGCCTACAGTGAAGCATGTTGGTGGTTTGGTGAAGCACTGGGACTGCTTTGCTTCCTCCGGCACTGGAATCTTGCAGAGTGGAGAGGGCACGATGGATTCAATCAAGTATCAAGGCCTAGTGTGAGAAAGCTGGGTTTGCGTCCGAGATCTTGGGTCTTCCAGCTGGACAATGACGCCAAACATACTTCAAAATGCATCCAGAAATGGATGGCAAAGAAGCTCTGGAGAGTTTTGAAGTGGCCAGCAATGAGTCCAGATCTAAATCCAATTAAACACCTGTGGAGAGATCTTAAAATTGCCCTTCCAATATGAGAGACCTGGAGCAGTTTGCAAAGGAAGAGTGGTCCAAGAGTGGGGGGTTTTCCACTGGGAACAGTACCTGGTACCTGGTCCTTTTTTTAGTACCACCTCAGCCGAGGTTCCAAGCGCGCCGAACCGTTACCAAAACGTGACGTGTAAACTCTGCTGGTCACTGATTAGCCGGAGAAAATCGGCATTACTGCGTCACCGAACTTGCGACCCGAGACACAACAGAACCGCTATATTTAGAAACAGCCAGAGAAGGATCGGACGCACCTTTTTGTATTAACCAAAATTTTTCTTTGGCTGCCGTCGGCCTCTTTTGAAACAAACTCCTTCGTCTCGCTGTTAAAAACATCCACATGCCGAGAATGAAGAACACCATGCCGTCGATATGCTCCATTGTTGTGTGTTTGTTTGTGGCGCATTTACGATGACGTCACGGCAGTAGCGGCGCCGCGACTAAACGACACGTGAGTAATCCCGCCCACTATAAAGCGTTACTAAACTGCAGTGGAAGCGCAAACCGAGCCGAACTGAGCCAAACCGAAGTGAGTTGAACTGAACCGTGTCGTGCCGTACCATGCAGTGGAAAAGAGGCATTATTTAGGTTTATAGGAAGCGACTGATTTCAGTTCTTTTTTCCTAATGGTGTGCAACCAAATATTAAGTTAAGGGCGCTAATTTTGTCCAGTCTATTTGTGATGTTTTGTGTGACATTATGTCAAATTAGCTTTTTTTTCCCTCCTCCCTTTTTTTTTGTTCTAATACACACAAAGGGAATAAACATGTGTATAGCAAAACATATGTTCATGCAATACTTTTCTGTGAGAAATACTTGATTTTCTGGAAGAATTTCAGGGGTGCGAACAATTTTGGCCACGACTGTATGTTTAATGCCTAGTAATAATATGATTTGTGTGATTTCAGTCAGATTGTATTTTTTTTTGTGTGTTTAGATGCCGAGGCTGAATAGATTCCGGGTGCGGCGTAAGCCAATGAACAGAAATAGTAAGAATGTTTCTCATCCTGTTGCTTGTGTTTGTCCAAACGTGCCGGGGCGTAGTAGCAGGGCAATAAAGGTTAGACTGAAGTCTGGAGAGGTGAATGAAGAGTTTTTAAGAATAGCCTGCAGTGTAATTGAAATTTTTAAGCATAGATACATTTATATACATAATATATACTGTAATAGCAAAAATCTACCCTTCAGGATTCATTCATCTTCTATACCGCTTAATCCTGTGTTCAGGGTCGCGGGGGACCTGGAGCCTATCCCAGGAGACTTCGGGCACTAGGCGGGGTACACCCTGGACAGGGTGCCAATCCATCGCAGGGCACACACACATACACACACTCACACACCCAATCACTGCACTACGGGCAATTTAGGAACGCCAATTAGCCTAACCTGCATATCTTTGGACTGTGGGAGGAAACCGGAGTACCCGGAGGAAACCCACCAAGCACGGGGAGAACATGCAAACTCCATGCACACAGAGACGGGAATCGAGCCTGGCCGGGGAATCGAACCCGGACCCTGGAGGTGCAAGGCGACAGTGCTAACCACTACACCACCGCGCCGCCTCCCTTCAGGACATTCATACTAAAATTACCATGAGAAAGACCATGTTCTCATTGGTTTGGCGGCCAGTATAGCATTTTCAGTAAAACATGCAAAGTAACAGCAACGCTGAATGGAGGTAAAAGTGACGTGTATGTGAAGAATCTTGTCTGGTTAACATAAAAGGCTATTCACTCATTCACCCCTCGTCGTCTATACCGCTTTATCCTGGATACAGTGTCGCGGGGGCACTTGGGACACGAGACACACACACACACACACTCACTCTCACACGGTCATTCACACACTACAGGTAATTTGGAAACCAGTTAGCCTAATCTACATGTCTTTGGACTGTGTAGGGAAACCAGCGCACCCTGGAGGAACCCCACCAAGCATGGGGACAACTTCATGCACACAGACCCGAGGCAGGAATCGAAGCCCGACCCTGAAGCTGCAAGGCGACAGTGCTAACCACTAAACCACCGTACCGCCATGTGTGTTGTTGTTGTTGTCGTCTGTAATGTTCGTAATGCATGTGGTTTGAAATCAGACATTGGAACATCAGTTTTTGTTTTCAACACAAACTGGCAAGATCTGTATTTCCATATTGCTGAATACGTGCCTCCAAGTCCTCCCACGTAGGTGTAACCTCATCAGATATGCCACAATTTGTCAACAGTTATGCTGTTGGGGAAATAAGTGTGTGCTTAACAGTTAATAATGAGGAAAGCTCTATGTTTAAATCAAACGAAGGTGAAAGTATTGGTAGCATGCGTACTGTAGATCGATACATCGTGGTGATTTGTAAGTTCAGGTGGCCAAGGAAACCGTGTGTTGTGATTAGTTTGGCTGCGATGGCAGTGCAGTGTACATAGTGTGATCTCGGGGAAAGCAAACATTTAGATATTGTTGTAACTATTGGCAATAGCTTGCATACCAGTTTGAAAGTGGTTCAATCACTGATCGAATTGGGGAAAACTTGCTGTGTATTCCAAAGAATACATGTGTGGAACAAATGCGTTCAGTGTGAATTATGGCATTTTTGTTCCTGGAAATGTAGATGTGGTTGAGATGGAGAATTTACTAGATCTGATGCACATATGTCAGTAGTTTGGAAACGATGTTCGTGAAATATGACAGATGTTTTCTTTCTTTCTTTTTTTTTTTTACTTTGAACTGTACCCATGCTATTATTAAGCAAAATGATCAGTTTGCTGAGGTTGACTCTCATGCATGTAGCAGTCCTGGGATAACTCTCAGTAATGGCTTCAATGTGGTTGTGTATCACCAAACATTGTGCATTAAGGCTTTTGGTAGTGATAGAAACTTGGAAACTTTTGACATAAGTAGTGTTTGTGATTTACTTCAAAGCAGCAAAACATGTGGAAATGTCTCAGAAATCTTATGTGATTGCAGTATAAAAAAAGAGGAGACGTCAATGTAGAAATGTGAGAGAGAAAGAAAATGCAGTTATTAAGAAGCAGAACATCTGTAGAGGAGAGCACAGAAATATCTGAAGCAATTTCCAAAATTGATCTACTTCGTTTGGGTGATGAGAGCAACAGAATGTTTAATTTAAGGCCAGTGTGTAATGAAGTAAAACAAAAATTATGTAATAAACTGTGTATAGAGTACTGATCCGATACCTGGGTGTGTATCTGTACAGTGTGTGTGTGTATGTGTGTGTGTGTGTATATATATATATATATATACACACACAAAAAAAAAAAAAATTCTATATAATTTCTTTTTTAAAGTAAAATACTACTATCTCTGTGTAACGGGTTCGACCCTAAGTGCACGGGCGACACCATGAAACACGGACACGAGGCGAGGTCTTAGAGGGAAAAGGGTAATTTATTTAGAAAAATGCGTAAGGAAAGGGTTAAAGGCTCTATGCGGTCTTTTCCGCTTTGGTGGCAGGGATGCGAAGGCGGGCTCTACGCGGAAGTGAAGGTGCCGCAGGAGTTCGTGCAGCTCATCCATGCGCTCCTCTCACGGAGATAAAAGGCGCCCCCCTTTTTAAAGTCTTTGGGGCGCATCACATCGCCCCGCTCTTGTGCCACCGTCTCTCATAAAATCCACCGCGTCGCAAAGTCCAGCTTCCCAACAGTCAGACCCCGAGCTACACTCCCCGCTGTGTTTTATAGCTCCGGGATCATTAGCGGCGATAGCTCATGGGCCATTGCCTGATTCTGCGGCCCTGCTCCTTCACATACCTAAAGGGGGGGGAGGCTGCCTAACTAGTGAGCGAGGAGCGATATCAATTTGGGCGCACGCCCATCACAGGCGCACGCCGTGACACTCTGTAAGTAAGCTAAGCTAGCAAAGCTAGCGGGCATAAATAGGTTATGTTTAGGAAAATGGTATCGGATCGGTACGTGGACTCAAATACTCGCCGATTCCGATGCCAGATTTTTTTGTGGTATCGGCAGCATTTCCGTTACCATTATCGGAATCAGAACAACCTGCAGCTCTTGTGGGATTTTTCTGGTCTGCAGGGGTCAGGACATTCCAAGTGTGATCCAAGGACGGTAAAGCGGTGAACTGGTGACAGGGTCATGGGCGAACAGGTGATGGGAAGGTCATGGGTGAGCTGTCAAGCCTCAGTGATGCACATGGGGAGTGAAGGCAGGTCCATGTAGTCTGAACAAGTAGAAGAGCTACTCTAGCTGCAGTTGATGAAAATCATGCTGGTTGTAATAGAAAGGTGACAGAACAGTGTCTGATCTCTGTGTGTGTGTGTGTGTGTGTGTGTGTGAGAGAGAGAGAGAGAAAGAGAGAGAGATAGTGACATCTGTAAAAAAAAAAAACAGAAAAAATTTTGACGAAAAGAAGGAAAGCAAGGTTAATTATTATCATCTACATGGTATGTTTTCATGTAAAGGGGCGGGCCCAGGCTGAGCTCGTCATCTGTCTTCCTGATTGGTCAGCGTGAAGGCCCCATCCCCGAGTGTGGAAGCGAGCCGCGCGCGTGTTGTACTTTTCCCACCTGTATTCCTGTCTCCTACGCTTCTGATTGGCTGTCTTTGTTCATGCTGGCGTATGATTGGATACTGACCGGTCACGCGCCTCCTTGAGGGGGGCGGGGTTTATTAGAATACGGGTAGGGGGAAAATAACAGCGATAGAGTTGAAGACCGAGTGAATGATACACTATTAAACGTAGCTACAAGCTAAAAGTTCCTTTAAAAAAAAATACAAATGGACGTTTTTACGAAGCCGGTTTTGTTGTATGTAAGACGCTGCTAAATAAAAGTGTGGATGTTTTTGTTTTCTTCTTCTTCCCCTTGCCTGGTTTAAGTCACTGAGAGCTGGAGCGTTTCAGTAAAGGAGTCTAGGAGGCCGGAGTCTGTTGGTAAGCTGCGTTATGATTAGCCTCCTAGCCACCGCGGCTAACACTAATGCTAACAACTAACTGTGTGTCTCATACGGAGCGGGTTTATCGAACCTGCGTTTTGGAGATCTGGGCAAAACCGTAGCTTGTGTGAGGTGGGTTAGAGCTTGTGCACTGATGGGGAAGAAATAACACACATGCACCGCCTTTGTGTGTGTGTGTGTGTGTGGCGGGAGGGGGGGTGTTGCAGGAAAATGAGCGTATTTGAGTGTTACATTATCAGCTAGATGAGACTGTAAACACGGTCGGAACATGTTTACTGTTATTGTAGTACAGATCCTCAGCACCCACATGCAGTTCAGCATCGACCACAAGTGCATGTAGGAGTGTGTATATACACATTTCAGGAAAAGAAAAGAAAAAACCCGGTATGATATACAGTGTAACCTCGGATTGCGAGTAACGCGGTTTGCGAGTGTTCCGCAAGACGAGCACAGATTTGTAATAAATTTTGCATGCGCTTCTTGTTTTGCCGCCGAGCATCACGTGATCACAACTGAGCCAACAGGTTTTTTTTTTTCTCTCTTGCGCTGCGGAATTGTGGGTAATCGTCTCCCCTGCTGGGTCTTAGTGCTCGTCTCTTACAGGTATGATCAACATTATATTTTTGCGGGCGGGAGCGGGACAGAACCATGCCGGAGCGGGACTGAAAAATCTGTCCCGCACAGGTCTCTAGCTGGAAGTTCAGTTTAACAGTTGATGTCTTACAGTTACAGTAAAGTCCGGTTCGATATTGGAGACTAAGAAATTCCAGTTCTGAACTAGTGAGCGACTGACGTCCTCAGCAGGGTTTGACATGAACTTTTTTGCTCACTGGCCGATGTGGCTAGTGGATTTCCGGAGTCACTCGCCATTCAGCCTATTTACTGGCCACAATTATGTTACTAGAAAAACTCAGTTTTTTCTTCACCATGATACGTTAATGTTTGTTATATCTAGATTTACTTATAAATGACAGCATACACTGTATCACTATAGTAGTAGTCAAGTATTCAGTACTGTTAAGAAGCTCCCAATATAAAAACATGCAAACATGAACAGTATATTCTGCTTATTGAACTTAAATTCAAGCCTCTTACCACATGACATTGAAAAATAACAGATTCAGTACAACTGAACTCATTCTGTTATTAAAAATACAGCAACTATGAACATTTATCATTTTAAAGTGTATTGTGTACTATTACCAGGTATTATTATTCATTATGTATTATTATATCAGAATTCTGAGTTAGGACAATGGACTCTGGTCTATCTTGTAGTGTTGACTCTTTATAGTGTGCGGTAATTCAATCAATTGATGAATTTTCCATCATTCAACATGAAATCTAAATAGATTTTAATAGTGATTGCTTTTTTATATAATCAGTAAATAACCTATGCGAAAGGGGCAAACATTCCCATCCTGTTGAGGAGCAATAGCCCTTTAAGGAAATGATACACACACACACACCAAACAGGAAGTAAAAAGTGCGCGCACAATGCATGTGTGAACATGTGTAGAGAGAGATATTAAATGTCCTCATTACATTCATGCGCGTAATATTACGTTGCAATGTAAACGTTTATTATATCGGATGATTTTAGAGAAAACTACAACAAAAATATATTGTCATACCTGTAGTGTTTGCATGTAGTTCTATTCCAAGTTTTCTGTTCAGCATCCTGACTCTGACGTAAGCACGTTGAGCGGGATGAGGTAACTAAGCGTGTGCAATCTGTCACTGGGCATGCGCATGCCGGAAAAAAAGTTTAAACTGCACATTCGCTAACAACTCCGTTTGTCTATGTGATCTTTTTTTTCTTCTATACCGAAGGACGTTACAATACCAAAGAATAAACTACCCGCCAAAGTGGCTAGTGAGACTAAAGTTATTACCCGCCACAGCCGAATTTTACCCGCATTTGGCGGGTGGGCGGGTGCCAATGTCAAGCCCTGGTCCTTAAAGAACAGCTGTTTGCTTCAGCCGAGGCCGGAACCGTCCCCAGTCACCACACGCATCTTTAACAGAACACATGGGGTATCCGTGCAATGAGATCTCCAACGAGAAGCGGGGCACCAGAATGAGTCAGACAGGTCCAGAGGGCAGAGGGGGTCTAAATCACTGGCAGCTCAGGAGCGACATGTGTAGCTCAACAGAAAGACAGGTAGAGGGAAAGGGAGAAGAGAAGAAGAGATAACAGTTGGGTATGGTCACAGTGATGTAATGTATAAAGTGAATGTATATTCAGTGCACACATAACTATGACATGATAACTGAAAGGGCGAGCTAGAAGGAAAACCAGACACAAACATACCAGTTCACCATAATACTCTACGTCCATGAGTCCCCCAGATCTGCTCCTTTAACTAAGGCAAATCTATTTACAAAAGTGCTGGGTGAAATAAATAGGTTTTTAGCCTGGACTTACACACTGAGACTGTGACTGAGTCTCGAACATTAATTGGAAGACGATTACATAACTTCGGGGCTTTGTAAGAAGGGTGTTGTTGTTAAATAATTAATTCATAACGAATTAATTCATTGTAGCCTACCGTTTCCACTACCTGACCCGCATGGTCTTTGTTTTACACATAACCAAACCATAAATAAATAAAGATAAGTTACACACAAATTACCACCTGTCAATCACTTTTTCCGCGGGACTCTGGCATGAATGGGCATAGTGATCTGTGTCGTTATAATGGCGTCTACAAACTTGGTTGGTAAAAAAAGGTGCAAATTCACCTGTCTGGCAATACTTTGGCTTTAGACCAAATAAAAGAGGACCGCCACGAGATACATCTGAAGTGGTATGTAGGATTTGCGGTAAAAGATGCGCAGACAACAGTTTTACATGACCATTTGCGTGTTCACCATCCCGCGGAATATTTGTGCCTACGTGTTACCAGTTCTCCGTCTGGACGTGTGTTTAGCACAGCGGGTAATGTTGTTACTCCACTTCGCAGCTTATTAAAGCATATTTAAACTTGTTTTTTGTTCCAAGCTCTGTTCGTTATGGTAAAACCATGAAAAAAAGCCATATTTGGTGTAGTTTATTTAATCTAATTTAATTACAATTATTTAGGTTTTTTTTTTTTTTGTTGCTGTTTTTATTTGCCTCATTTATTAATGTAAACGAACTAGTTTGTGTAATTCGTTTGGAGTTCACTGTAATTTGTATTGTGATCGCTAACAACTTCCTTGTTATTATTTCCTCATAATAATAATAATAATAATAATAAAATAAGTAAAGATGCGGAAATTGAAAGCGTGCATTTCATTTGGCTATATAGTGTGATTAAGTGTGTGTTTTTCGCGTGATGCGGGGGCGGGGCAGAGGATCGTGATGTCGGATCAGCATCGTGATGGCGATGGCATCGTCTATCGACCCAACCCTACTGTGCTCATATCTTCTGGTTCTAGTGAGGACGGACTCTCCTGAAGCTTGTTTATAAAGAATAATGTAGTAACAAATAACAATCTAATACATACGATTAGGGGTTGATTCTTTATTTCCCTATAAGCACTAAAGAACATAAGAGATGAAGTGTTAAATTAATTGATTGTTCAGTCAAAGCAATTGGTCAACCACTACATTTATTACTCTTTTAATGCATCATTATTGTATACATTTGATGTTTATTGCAATAAAAAAATGCTCAGCCTTAAACTTTCAGACTAAAATCCTAATTCAAGCTCTCTGTGTCCCATTTATCCTGTTACTGAATGCGAGAATTAAGTATTTGCGTCACTTTGTGTTTCAGTGGCAGCAATGGAGGTGGACACGGGTCTGGAACCGGCTCTGGACGTAGAGCTCGGACCCGAGCTGGAGGAGGAGCTCGGCGTTTCTCTGGACGAGCTGCGCAAGTGGATCGAGGAGCAGGTGGACAGCAGCGAGGTCGTAGCGCTCAGGAAGGCGCAGTTAGCAGAAATGCAGAACTGGGTCGCGGAGAAAGAAAAGGACATGGCTAGTATGGACACACTCTGCTCCACCGCATCAGAGTAAGTCATTTGTGGGCCAAAACAAATGAATAATTTGTCAAAAATGATCTGGTCCTGTAACAGGACACTCCGGTCCTGTTAACACGTCTCTTGGCCCCTCTGTGTAGTTAGCAGTGTAAGCAGAACTGTATATATTGAAGGTTTTGTTTACTGATGTTTACTGTTTGCATTCAGCAATATAACCTGAATGTGTGTGTGTGTGTATCTCAGGTCTGTAATACAGTGTGAGGTTCTAGTGAAAGAGCTGTACAGTAACATAGGCCTGGAGTATCGGGAAAGCAGCTCCGATGACGACGGAGGAGGCGGCGGCAACGCTTCAGAGGTCATCGAAATAGATGATGAGGATGACGATGAAGACGACGACGACGATGATGATGACGACGAGGACGACGATGATGACGTCATTGCCGTGGGCTGTGGTAGGTGGATGTACACTGTACGTTCTTGCACGGTTCCATGGAGCTGTTCTGTATATATGCAGCCTTTTAGAGACGGGATATGTTTGTCCATGACCGGGGCAGTTTAGAGCAGGAAGTTCAACTAGTAGTATTGACCTGCTGCTTAGTGTGTGTGGGGGGGGGGGGCAGATGTAGCAGACTGAAACCTGTTCTGACATGCAAGTGGTCTTGTGGACAAAGCGACTCACTTAATATCTTTATTATGGTTCATAACACCGACACTAGGTACGTTTACAGACATTTCTGTGTTGCAGCAGCAAAGAAAAATGTGCAAATAGAAAGTAGGGACAGAACAGTATATAAATATAGAATAAAAAGAAAAACAATGCCATAGTTACACTTTCAAACTAATTGCGTGTGGGTAATATTGCAAAGTTTAAAATGGTGCTGTTGCACAAAACGATGTTGTAACTGTAGGTCTGGAAAAAAAAATAAGAGACTACTGCAAAATAATCATTTTCTTATGTTTTTTTTTTTTTTTTCCTTACAGGTGCAAATATTGGTGAGATGAACAGTCTTGTTTCATTTTTTTGTGACACTATTTCTCCTAAATTCAAAATATAACTATTGTTATTTGTATTGTATATTTAAGGGAAATGACAACATCACAACAAATCAAAAGAACCCAAGATCATACAGTATTTGCAGAGCTTTTATAACTCAAATAAAGCAAAATGCAAATAATTTGTAAACAAATTGTGTTGATGCTTTGACTAAATGACATTAAGAAATCAGCATTTGGTGGAATAACATTGCCGTCGGGTAACTTTATACCGCTCTTATTTGCAAAAAAACAAAAACAAACAGCTCAGCTTTGCCTAATGGTTTGTGACCATCCATAAAGTAAATTGCAGTGGTCTCTTATTTTTTTTTTCTCAGAGCTGTATATTGTAAAATTCAAGATATTGATTGTACAGTCTAATAGCAGCAGGGAGAAAAGACCATCGATATCTCAGATGAGACCATATTCTTGTAACCAATCACAAAGAGGAGAACCTGAAAGATTCATCTTGGAAAAAGACCAGCGTAACAAACCTAACCCAGCCTTAAAGTCTTAACTATATTTCACGGAGATTAACCGCTCCACATCGTGCACAACCAATTTGCAGTTGTAAAAAAAAAAAAATTATTCAATTAAATGCTTTGAGCATGTAAACTCGCATCTTATCAGATCAGCATCCATGTCTGCAGTTAAGTTAGAATCTCTAATTACAAGAAGATTGAGAAATATTGTCTGTGTAACCGCAGCTAACGTGTCATGCCTCCTTGCACAACATGAGTTCCTGACCTCACCGTGGCTCCCGTGGCTGAATCTGCAAACATCCTTACACCCATATAACCTAGTGGGAAATCTAACAACAAAAATTCAACTGATTTTAAAACGAGATGGTCTTGAACGGCATGGTTAGGTGTCTAAATAATTTTGTTTATATGAGATTTGTTCAGTAAAAGTTCAGTAAATGCTGTCTTTTCACGTTGTTGACTTTACTTTTTATTATGATATACTTTCACTTCCTCTACAGTGGTTCCACCAAAGAACAAAATGCTGGTCAAAGATTCGGTAAGAACATGCATCCGAGTTCATACACCACATGATGAGCCTAATTAATCCTCCCGAATGTGTAGTTATGTGTAATAACCATCCAAATGAGCATTAAGAACCCGTTACGTTTAATATTTCACGCACGTTTAGCTCATGGAAGCGTCGGCGGCGCTACAGAGATCCGCTCAGCAGGTGCAGAACCTGATGCAGACACCCAGCAAACCAACGCCGTCCACAGCCATCACGCCCACCAAAGGACTGGCCCCTCCCTCTCCGTCCCGCGGCTCCATGCTAAACATTCCAGCAGTCTTCATGTCCTCAGGCCCTGCACACGCGCCCACTCAACCCAATCCATCTCTAAAGCAGGACGTCATGAGGTTGAACATGAGCATCCTGGGTAAAAAACGCACCAAGACCTGGCACCGTGGAACTCTGATCGCTATTAACTCAGTGGGTAAGTTTGGAGTAAGTTTATAAGTTCTTCCTTGTTTCAAACACTTTTTTTTTTTATGTGTTATGTAAGGATATTAGTTTCTGGTTTGTTTATATTATTCCCAAGGTGATATTTTTAACCACTGTATAAATCCTAAGCCCTACAGCACGCTGCTGTTTTAAACGCTTTCTTTTTCTTGGTGCGGCTTCTGTATGGAAGCTTTAATTTTGTTTCCGAGCTGTCAGAAACACTACGCTGTTAATCAAACAACGCTCGTTGTACGTTTGTTTTTGGAAAACTCTTGACGTTTCTGATATTTCATGATGACGCAGGTAGCGGCTTTAAGTACAAGGTGAAGTTTGAGAATAAGGGGAAAAGCCTGTTGTCGGGGAACCACGTGGCATTCGACTATCACCCCACACTGGAGAGGCTCTATGTCGGCGCTCGTGTCGTTGCCAAATATAAAGATGGCAACCAGGTGTGGCTGTACGCCGGCATCGTTGCTGAAATGCCCAACAGCAAAAACCGCATGAGGTGAGCCAGTGGCAAAGACGGCAGTAGAAACACAGCAGGGGAGAGAAATGACGAAATATCGTTGACATTTCCATGAATTTAATTATTCTTGGAGAGGAAGCTAGAAATAATCAAGCTGGTTGTCTCTTTCAGGTTCCTGATCTTTTTCGATGATGGCTATGCTTCTTACGTAGCTTTGCCGGATCTCTACCCTGTTTGCAGACCCCGTAAGTGATGATCTAACTAATCATTTACCTGAACGCAAATCATTTTCCACATATGCATGTAAACCCAGGAAGACCCGTCACATCATGTCGTTCCAGTGTGTTTTACCAAACGTTAATGTGTTATTTCTAAAGTCTAAAGTTGTGTTTTTCAAAATAAACCTGTCTTTTTCTTATTTTTGGTTCGCTGACAGGTTTCCCAAAATGACATGCATTAGTGATGATAAATGGTAATAATACGCACAAACCTAATGAGCGTGTTTGCGTGTGTACACAGTGCAGAAGACGTGGGAGGACATTGAGGATGATTCATGCAAGGATTTCATTGAGGAGTACATCACGGCATACCCGAACAGACCCATGGTGCTGCTGAAGCCGGGTCAGATCATCAAAACCGAGTGGGAAGGGACGTGGTGGAGGAGCCGCGTGGAGGAAGTGGACGGCAGCCTCGTCAAAATGCTGTTCCTGGTCCGACACGCATCACTTTCTGTTTCTTAAGAATTTCTCATTGGCGTAGTCTTAGCCATGTCAATTATCCCTCGCCCCTTTTTTTTTTCATTCTGCTAATATTTTCCCCATTGTGTGTGTTCATGCACACTGTCCCCTTACAGACCCCTTACTCCATGCAGTCCTTTCTTTAGAAAAAAAACAAACAAACCCCAGCTTTAATAGTTGAGTATATTTACTGTAGAAAACTTGTTAGTGATTACTAATAATCAGTGGTGTCAAAAGTATTCACATTAATTACTTGAGTAGAAGTATAGATACTAGGGCTCAAAAATACTTCTTAGAAGTTGAAGTCCAAGTATCAACCCAAGCTTTTTACTTAAGTAAAAGTTTAAAAGTACTGGTTTCAAAACTACTTAAAGTATAAAAGTAAAAGTACCGTGAGGGGCGACAAAAGCATTAAAGTCTCGCTTTCTGATCATGTGACGGGTAGGGGTGGGGGAGCGTTGTGCGCGTTCTTATCATGCGACCGGGGGGGGGTTGCGCGTTCTGATTATAAAAATAGAGTAACGAGGCTATTTTTAAAATGTAAGGAGTAGAAAGTACAGATAATTGCTTAAAAATGTAAGGAGTAGAAGTAAAAAGTCGGCTGAAAAATAATTACTCCAGTAAAGTATAGATACCCAAAATTTCTACTCAAGTAAGGTAACGAAGTATTTGTACTTCGTTACTTGACACCTCTGCTAATAATCGTTCATTAGTCATTACCCAGGTGCTGATTAAATTTTTATTGCAATTCTGTAAGAATCACGGTTTTATAAATATCCCAATATGATATTACTTCTTTCAGAGTTTGTTACAACTCTGGCAAGTAATTTGCTCTTACCACGCAGGACGCTGTTCTCCCAGCCCATGTGTGAAGAGTTTGAAGTGCACCACCTATATATAATATACATACAGTCAATCCCCAAAATTAGCGTGGAGTACAATCCTAGAGCACTGACAAATTGTGAAAAAACGTGGTCAAAAATGTCTATTTTTATAGTTAAAACCCCAAACACTTTAATTTCATTTTAAACTCAGTTTAATACATAAAAAAATAATGTAAAGGTACACCTGTATACTGTACTGCTGTGTCTCTCTCAGTGCTAGAATATAAAATGCAGATGTTGCCTCTCTGGGAACTGTAATCCATGCAAGTGTGTTTTCTGTTTACTTTGGTATCAGTACTGTAGGATAAATACTGTAATAATTCACCATCCATACCTGCGTTTTTCTCTACGGTTGCTTTGTATTCTTTTTACACTGCTAAAAAATCTATATAGTATTTTATATGGAAATTTAGCTGTATTTTACGTTAATATTTATGTAAAAATTATATTATTCTTTATAGTTATTTAAAATTATATAATGGCACGAAAAAAAATATTTTAGGATATTTGCAGTCGAAATTGCAGGGTTTCCGCAGTTTTTTTCACATTTTTATATATATATATATATATATATACACATTTTGGAGTGTGGCGATACATGTATGGCCACACAACATAAAAGCATAAAATGTTCAATTAATCATTATACTGATTTGAGGTCATATTGACCAGCACTAGAATAATAATTTACATTTTTAGGGCTTTTTTTTATTTTTTTTTATAATGTTCATGCTGCCTGATTGTTGTATGCAGGACGATAAGCGCAGTGAGTGGATCTATCGTGGCTCGACTCGCCTGGAGCCCATGTTCAACCTAAAAATGAGCACGGCCAGCAACCAGGAGAAAAAGATGTCAGGCCAGCAGCGCGTGCGTCCCAACATGGGTAATACACTGTTTCTTCTCTTCTGTTCTATTCTATTCAATTCTGTTGGAGTTTTATGGTATCTCTGCAAATGCTTTTCCAATAATAAATTCACTTTGTGAAGTCGACCTGTGTGTGTGTATCTCCATATTTGACTTATTTTATTTACATGTAGGACCTATGAGGGTTAAAGGCCCTGTGGTGCAGTACACCAGTGAAAACAATATACCTATCCGTCCTGCACCTACACCACCCCGCCCACAGCTTCCTGCTCCACCCCAGCCCCCCCAGCCTCCCCAGCCCCCCCAGCCTCCCCAGCCCCCCCAGCCCATCCGCACAACTGAGTGAGTACTCCTCCTATTTTATGCCGATGTAGCATTACCCATGATGCTTCACTTCTCTATTACCATTTTTAAACCTTATGCTCCAGGTCTCGATTTACTGCTACTATATATGTATGTCTTTGTTCCGTAGGACTCAGATGGCTAAGAAGAGTACGTCCCCGTATGTCCCTCCCCCTCGTCAGATTGTTGCCACTGATCTCCAGCTCAAACCCCTCGGCATCCTCCCCCAAAACACCGGCTCCAGGTAAGTAACCCTGTCATTCCTTCTGATACTTGGTTTCTTCGTGTAGGTTTCGTAAATCATCTGACGTTCAAGATCTGTCCTTTCCAGCTGATACAAGATTTTTTTTTTATATTGACAAACCGAATGAGCACAGAATTTTCATGTAATCTTTCCCCGTTTTTTTTTTTTTTTAAGACTCTTCTTCCTTCAGTCAGGGCCAGTGCAGAACCTGACACCCATCGCTCCGGCTCCCCAAACCTTGCAGACTGCCATGCCCGCCATGCCCACTATACCCACGATATCTACGATCTCTCCCTATGCGAGCGAGCGGGTACCTCAGGAGCCGTCATATCAGGCCCCTAATGATCGCCTCTTCTATATGGCGCACAACTGCACACCCGAGTGTCTGAAGCGCATCCGGCCCACGCGACCCAACCTCCACCGGGGCAGAAACCCACTCCTCACCCCGCTGCTGTATGAATTCCGCCGCATGACCGCGCGTCGCCGGCTCAACCGCAAGGTCAGTGTGTGTGCAAGGTAGCATGTACCGTATGCGCCAAAATATACAGTACTGAAATGAAAAGACGAACAATATTACATTACCGCTCATCTGTGAGTTTATTTATCCTGACAGAAACGGACATACGCACGATTAGCGTGTTGATTTACTGCGGTATGCATTATGCGCATTAAGTGTTGAAAGTGTGTGCATCGAAAAATATTCTTTGATGACCTTTTTTCCTGTGACTAAGACGAGACGATGACGAGACGTCACGGACATCAATGCACAGTGATGAAATCAGGTTGCAATATTGTTGCCGAAAAAAGACGAGACTAAAATGAGGTTTCAAAAATAAAAGCTAATAAAACGTCTGTCTGTATTTTCATCAACATATAATTTTTGTCACAATCTGTTGCGATACTGTGTTCGTTCATTATGGCATGAGCAGCAGTGTTTCCCGGGTCACAGTATATTAGGACAAGTTTGCGTGCGCATTGACGATGTGTTAAAAGCTCAGTCATCTTTAACTCTTCGTCATCGCAGCAGTATCACTCGGGTGAAAGAGAAGAGACGATATTCAGGCCCCTTTTCCTCATATTGAACCAGAGAAAAAAAGCGTGTGTAGTAATATCGGAGGGGAAACAGTGGGGGCACACAATTGCTGGGAAAAAATACCAAAAACCTAAAGAGGCATACAATAAGAATCACCCAGTTTTACAGCCTCTTTGTGGCACAGTGGAACCTCGTATTACAAGCATAATTTATTCCGGAAGTGGAAGCTCGTATTCCAAAACACTTGTAAACCAAATAAAATTTTCCCATAGGAAATACTGGTTTTATAGCCCAAAAAATTTATACATTTAAAAAATTAATACAGAATATAAAGAAAAAATAAAACAAATTAACCTGCACTTTACCTTTAAAAAAAGTAAATATAAATCCAGACACATTTTCCCCACTTCTTCCCCAGAAGTGTGTGTGTGTGTTTATCGGAAAAATTTGCAAGGAACATCGCTAATCACATTCATGTGAGCGCATACTAACTGCTTCACTGCTGTAAAGAAAAACAAAAAAAAAAAAAACCCTAATGTACCTGCAATTTACCTTTGAAAAGAATCGCGACAGAGTTTCTGTGTAAGGCAGTGTGTGTGTGCGCGCGTCTGTATGTGTGTGGGAAGCCTAGAGGAGGAGGGGATGGGAGGGGGTCTGTAAAGGCGAGAGTGTGCCGCGTGTGTGTTGGTGTGTGTGAAGGAGCACGGTGTCAAATTACTCGCGTGCACACGACAGGTTGATACAGAGAGAGAGAGAGAAAAAAATGGATCTTTACACTCTAATGAGACTTACTTTTGCTTTATACGCGTGCACACACATGTGTTATAGTAAACAATACACGCGCTGTTCACACGCTTACAAACACAAATAAAATGTTCCACACACACGTGGTCACAGTGTTGTAGTAAACAGTACACGCGTGCACGGATGTTGATTATACCAGTAAGAGACGAGCACTAAGACCCAGCAGGGGAGACGATTACCCACAATTCTGCAGCACAAGAGAGAGAAAAACACGGTACTCGTAAACCAAGACTTGTTCGTTTTTCAAGTCAAAATTCATTAAAAATCTTCGCTCCTCTTGCAAAACACTCGCAAACCGCATTGCTCGTAATCCGAGGTTCCACTGTAATTGTTACCACGTGTTAACATAATTATGTTGTGATGTATTTCATTTTATTTTATAGTTAAATCATTGCCAAACACATTAATAGGTTAATAGGTTGGCAAAGGATTGTGTCCCATAGGAGCTACAATAGTCCACGTGTGTAAATTCATGAAATGAAATAAAAACACTGTATTGTCCGTTACTGCTCCTATTATTTTGTAGTTAAAAAAATATATGAATATGCAGTAGTTTAAAAATGAATATGATTAGCTGAAAACATCAGATGAAAAGAAACATTTTGAATGTTAAGATAATTATTTTGAAAAAGTTAAATAAAAAAAAAAAGGTTTGGGCTAGACTAGATTGACTGTGTGGAGTTAATTAATAATAATCTTTTTGCTAAAATGTTACATTTTCATTGACTAAAAGTGTGTGTTTCAGTACTGTATAATTTGGCACGTACCAAACTTCATTGTGTTTCAAAACGAACCTATTGGTTTAACACCCTTTTTTTTCCTCACTTTTTTTTTTTTTTTTTTTTCATCCGTTCATGTTTTATTAATCAACCTTTGTTTTCTTTCTTGCTTCTTTATTAACTTTGTCTTTTTTCCCCTTTCCCAGATGTCCTTCCACGTGATCTACAAGTCCCCGTGTGGCCTGAGCCTGAGGAACATGGCGGAGATCCAGCGCTACCTCTTCCAAACCCACTGCGACTTCATCTTCCTGGAGATGTTCTGTCTGGACCCGTACGTCCTGGTGGACCGCCGTTTCCAGCCCCAGAGGCCGTTCTACTTCATCCGGGACATCACGGGTGGACGCGAGGACATCCCGCTGTCCTGCGTCAATGAGATCGACAACACACCGCCACCCAGCGTGGCTTACAGCAAAGAGCGCATCCCAGAGGACGGAGTCTACATCAACACCAGCCCCGACTTCTTGGTGGGCTGTGACTGCACTGACGGCTGCCAGGACAAGTTAGTGTCTCGCTCACGCACGCGCAGCCTCACACTGTCCATGCGCCTGAGACGGCTTTCAGATACAGCAATTTGCATATTCCATTTGGAATACAGCATCCAGCAAATTTCCATAAAGATAACTTTTCTTCAATTATTTATAATAAGTAAAATATTATTTATTCATTCATTAATTTTTAAGTAAACGCTCTATCTTGAATTGTGGACACAGTGGATCCGAAGCGCAAGAGAGGAATACACAGTAGATTGTGTATTATAATCTATAATAATATAATAATAATAAAATTAATTCATCTCTGTTCCCTCTTGTTCAGTTCTGTCAGTTTTGTGTAGGTCTTTCTATGACTCCTTGCTTTCTTCTCCATGCATTACACCAACGTTGCATCATTTATGAGCATACAGTTACGAATAGGGAATGCACAATTTTATTTTTATTTTTTTAAGCTTGTCAGAAAGGTTCTCGGGGCATCTGCCTGAGACTAGATATTGGGGATGTAACACAGGTCTTGTGAGCAGGAGGTTTTAACTTTCATATGATGCAGTCATGTATGAAGCTCTTCAGCACTACGTTTGATGTAGTGGCTGTCTGGTTGCATCACTTTGCTTTAAAATTTGACAATTAACTTGGATTTGTTTTTCAAAATGAAAAAACAAAAAATCTTTCTTCCCAAGGGCATAATGGTAATGCTGAAATAAATTATCAGAGAAAACCTTCTCCTGGGTTAGGTCATGATGATTTCTGCTTCAACAGAGCAAATACAGATATGAATATGTTAATAGATATTATCCAACCAGTTAGTGTCTCACTCTGATCGGATGAGAGGCATTACATGAGCGGCGATAATGGACACCACTGGGAAGTTTAACTATATTAAACACTCCACATCACAGGTCTTCTAATAAATGTTAATTACGCTAACTGTCAGTCGCAGCTGGGTGAAAGTAGGTCGGTAAAGTCTGTCATACTGAGGAGTACGGTGGCTGAGAAGTGCAGAACAGAATAACAAAAAACGAAAACTCGATAACGCATCTAATAACAAAACTGAAAAAAATAACGCGAAACAATGTAATTTAAACGCAGTGAAGCTGCAATATTTCTTGTACTTCTTGAGTGACTGATTTCTCTTCCAATCAGCGATGAGCGTTTCAGTCGCAAAATATACGTACCTTTTCCGGTTTGACTGCATTGCCGTCATTTGGTATTTTGTTTGTAGATATGTCTGTTTTCTCTAATAATTTTTGGGGTTGCTATTTTGTTTTTGGGTTTGTGATTTTGTTGTTGCACTTCTCAGCCACGGTAGAGGAGAGAGCAGCTACCTACCGAAAGCCGCATTCAAAACCAGTCACAAAAAAGAAATAACTTAATAATTGCTTCTTAGTCATTCTGAAATGTTTCTGTACCATAAGGTTTTTTTTATTTATTTATTTAATAAATGGTGTTCATGGAACTGTTGCATAAGAGCAGTATTGCATAGAGGTCGTGCTGGATATACTGTAGCATCCACGTGACGTGTAGCGACAGTCAGGCTTTGGAGAGATTTTCAGTGTTTTGAATGTCTGTCTGAATTTGGACGTTTGTTTGTAGGTCAAAGTGTTCGTGCCACCAGCTGACGCTGCAGGCGACAGGGTGTACTCCTGGTGGACAAATCAATCCCAATGCTGGATACAATTACAAGCGACTGGACGAGTGCTTACCTACAGGGTTGGTTTCTCTCTCTCTCTCTCTCTCTCTCTCTCTCTCTCTCGCACACACGCATGCGAGCATCTCTTTACAGCATACTATAGTCTAACTGACCAAAAGGGCTGTCTGATCTAATCAACATGATTGTCACGCCTTTGCTTTGTCCCATTCAGGATATACGAGTGTAACAAGCGGTGCCGCTGTAATCCTCAGATGTGCAACAACCGCTTGGTGCAGCACGGCCTCCAAGTGCGCCTGCAGCTCTTCAAGACTCAGAACAAAGGCTGGGGCATCCGCTGTCTTGATGACGTGGCCAAAGGCTCTTTTGTCTGCATCTATGCTGGTACTGAACAACTGAGCTTGATCCCTGCGTTTGTTTTTTGTTTGTTTTGGTCAAATGTTTACGTAAATCCCAGGCCAGTCAAATAGGAGCTCTGCATCTGAATGTTGTTCTGATTCGCTTCCATTCATCCTTACTTTATACAGTTCTTTTTGTAATTTTGCGTCTAGACACACGTCCTGGAATACAGATGTTACCGGTTGATCCAGAACGATCACACACACCACCTCTTTTACTAAATATATCACTCCGTCTCTCTCTCTCAGGGAAAATCCTTACGGACGACTTTGCAGACAAGGAGGGTTTGGAGATGGGCGACGAGTACTTCGCTAACCTGGACCATATCGAGAGTGTGGAGAACTTTAAGGAGGGCTACGAGAGCGAGGCACACTGCTCGGACAGCGAGGGCAGCGGTGTTGACATGAGCCGGGTCAAAATGTCTTCGTCCCAGCAGGGCAAAAACGGCCCCAAGACAGAGGAGCGCAACACGAGCAGCAAAGGTGAGGGATCACCATGCATGAAATATGAGCATGCTAATGGCTGTCTCAGCCTGGCTCTGAAATTTTAATTTAACAGTGCAAAAAAAAAAAAAAAAAGGAAGACCATTATACTGAAGTCTGAAGAACAAATGGAGATCGGATGTGACTGGGCCGTGAGCTTCATATTTAGGAAGTTTAATTACGAAAGGAATTAGATTGTAGACAGAAGTGTGTGGCTTTATGATCAGATTGTTGAAGATTGAGGGATTTTAATTCCTTTTAAAAAAAATTATTAAAAAAGTCAAAGGTGAACGTGAGACTCTCTCTGCCAGGCCAAGATTCTTCCGAAGAAGGCGAGAGCGATGACGAAAAGGATGATTCAAACGGTGACGAGAGCGACAGCTCGGACGACACTTTCGTGAAGGACACTTACTATTCCTCCAGCTCGGTGTGGAGGAGCTACACGACTCGCCGACAGGCCAAGGGCATGAAGGAAGGTGAGGATAAAGCTTAAGCTGTTTACATCCGCTCTTAATTATGATGGAAAAAATCATATTATAGACCTTGAATGCTTGCTGTAATAACCAGTCACATACTTTAATAGGATGTTTAGTAATACACCCACCGAACACTTCATTAGGTACACCTTGCTAGTATAGTGAAACCTCGGTTTGCGAGTGTTCCGCAAGATGAGCGCAAGATTTGTAATAATTTTTGAATGAACAAGTCTTGGTTTACAAGCATCATGTATCACACATGAGCTTCTTGTCACGTGATCACAACTGATGAACCAACGTTTTTTTTTTTCTCTCGCGCTGCGGAATTGTGGGTAATCGTCTCCTCTGCTGGGTCTTAGTGCTTGTCTCTTACTGGTATAATCAACATCCGTGCACGCGTGTATTGTTTACGATAACACTGTGACCATGTGCGCGTAAAACACATTTTATTTTGTGTCTGTATGTGTAAAGAAAAAGTCTCATTAGAGAGGTTAAAGATCCATTTGCTCTCTCTGCTCAAGGCTCAGCCTGCTCTTTGTGTCTGTGTGCGCGCGTTTCATGGGACACCTGCCACTCACAAACACAAACCCCTCCTACTTTCGGCCTCACAGACACACGCTTTCTCTCTGCTCTACACAGGAACACTGCTCTGTCACGATTCTTTTCAAAGGTAAAGTGCAGGTTAATTTGTTTTATTTTTACTTAAATTTTTACTTTTGTCACTCAATCAAGTGTCATTAGAGATTTATTTTTTCAGATAAAACAGTGTTTCCATTGTGTGCGCATGTGTGAAAAGAGTGGAGGAAGGGTAACTGTAAGTCGGGAAGGGGGAGAAGGGAACTTGCATTAGATTCACACACACAGCGCCTGCACGCACAAATAGAAACACTTATCTGTCTGTATTTTTTATTTTATTTTTTATTTATCTTTATATACATTTTTTATAAAGGTAAAGAGCAGGTTAATTTGTTTTTATTTTTACTTAATATTTTGTGTTAATTATTTTTATGTATTTATTTTTTTGGGCTGTGGAACGAATAGTCTGTGTTTCCATTATTTCTTATGGGAATTCTTCGATTTGGTTTACGGGTGTTTTGGAATATGAGCCCTCTTCCTGGACGAATTATGCTCATAATCCAAGGTTCCACTGTACTGGATTGGACCGTTTTGCCTTTAATTCTTTGAGGCATAGATTCAACAAGGAGTTGGAAACATTTCTTAGAGATTTTAGTCCACATTGACATGATGGCATCACAAATTTCCTGCAGATTTGTCTGCTGTATGTACATGATGCGAATCTCCCATTCCATCACATCTTAAATATGCTCAATTGGCTTGAGATCTGGTGTCTGTGAAGGCCATGTGAGTGTAGTGCATGTTCAATAATCAAGTTTGAGAGAATTTTAGTTTTCTGACAAGGTGCATTATTTTGTGTTCATAGATTGACATGGTGAGCAACAATACTCAGGTAGGTTGTAGCATTTAAACTAGGCTCAGTTGGTACTGAGGGGCAAATAAGTGTGACGATAAAATATCCCCCTCACCACCACCAGCCTGAACTGTTGATACAGACAAATTCTGACACTACCATCCGAATGTTGCAACAGTAATCGAGACTCAACCTACAAGGCAAGGATTTTCCAATCTTCTATTGTGCACTTTTGAGCCCATGTGAACTGTAGCCTCAGTTGTCATATAGAGTTTGGAGTGTGTTCAGAGATGCTTTTTGGCATAACAAGGTGTTATTTGAAATAATGTTGCTTTTCTATCAGCTCCTACTCGTCTGGGCATTCTCCTCTGACCTCTGGCATTAACAAGGCATTTTCTCCCAGAGAACTGCAACTCACTAGATGTTGTCTCTTTTTCAGACCATTCTCTATAAATGTTTAAATGTAAATGTATATCAGCAGTTTTTGGAAATTCTCTGGTACCAACAACCATACCAAATTTAAAATAAATTAAATCACTTTTCCCCCCAGTCTGATGCTCGGTTTGATTTTCAGCAGGTTGTCTTGACTACATACGTGTCTACATACCTAAATGCAATGAGTTGCTGTCATATGATTGGCTCATTACATATTTGCAGTAACTAGTAGTTGAACGGTGTACCCAATTATGTGGCTTCAATCAAATCATTTATTATGTTGCGTTTTTCCTTGATTTGAGTAATGCATAATGTCAGATTCTTGGTTCAGTAAGCACTATTTTGACACCAAGTTTATTACTGTATCTGGATTGGGCCAGTATGAGTTTGGTAAGGAAGAGGGGAACTCTCAGACTCATTTTGACACCAGGATTTCCCTGCATATAACTTTGCCAGAAGCATAGGTATATAGTAAGAAATTATTTTTTTCTGACAAAACTGGAGTAACTAAATTGGATAGCTTTTATTAAAGTGCTTTAAAACGATGTTTAGGATTAAAACTTTGTTAGAATATTTCAAAAAAAAACTTATGTTATACTATACTATTTATATTTTTATATAATATTGTCATACAATAGCCATCTTTTATTGAGATGAATACAAATTACAGTGGAACCTTGGATTACGAGCATAATTCATTCCGGAAGTGGCCTCGTATTCCAAAACACTCGTAAACCAAATTGAAATTTTCCATAGGAAATAATGGGAAATCAAATTATTTGTTCTACAGCCCAAAGAAATAAATAAATAAAAATAATTAACACACAATATACAGTAGAAATAAAACTAATGTATAGTTTGAGAACCTGTACTTTACAGTTAAAAAAACGTAAAAATAAGTGTTTCCGTTTGTGCATGCAGGCGCTGTGTGTGTGTCGCGACAAAGAATATTTTTCCTCTGAGTTTGTGTTTGTAGCCGAGAGGAGGAGTGGGCTGTAAAGCCGAGACTTATCGTCTCCCCTGCTGGGTCTTATTGCCTGCAGAGTTTTTGAGTGTGTGCGTGTGCGTAAGGCAGAGTGTGTGTACGTAAGGGAGAGATTGTGTGTGTTTTGTTTGGGAACCTGAAAGGGGGGTTGTAAAAGCGTGTTTGTGTGTATGTGTGTGCGCGCTCATTCACTTACACCAACACACAAACACACACACCCTCTCTCTCTCAGCTTTATAGCCCCCACTCCTCTCCGCTACAAACACAGAGGAAAACTCTTCTCTGTCACGATTGTTTTCAAAGGTGAGGAGCTGATTAGTTATTTTTTTCTTGTTGTTGTTTTACTTTACAGCAGTGATTCCGTTAGTATGCGCTCACGCGAGTGTGACCTAGCAATGTTCCTTGCTAATTTTCAAACGGTTTTAAAAACGGTCTCTCTGTTAATGTGTTTTTGTGTGTGTGTGTGTGTGTGTGTGTGTGTGTGTGTGTGTGTGTGTGTGTGTGTGTGCGCGCGCGCACATCACACACACACACACACACACACACACACACACACACACACACACAGACAGCGTGTGTATTCACCCAGCAGGGGAGACGATTACCTACAGCGCAAGAGAGAGAAAAATCGTTGGCTCAGTTGTGATGACGTGACCCTCGGTGTCAAAACAAGAAGCGCATGCGTTATACATGATACTCTGTGTCGTAAACCACAACAATGCTCGTTTTTCAAGTCAAAATTTATTACAAATCTTTACTCGTCTTGCGGAACACTCGTAAACCGCGTTACTCGTAATCTGAGGTTTCATTGTACTATATTTGTAAAGTAACATTTGCATCAAAATTTAGTTTAAGAATCAATTGGTGCACTACCACCACCTACTGGACTGGAGTGTGGAGCAGAAGTTTGACTGTATGAAAAAAAATAATAATAATAAATTTTTTAAATGTCATGTCTCACACAAAGGAACAATCAACATCACAAGTTACACAGCAGTTTATGGGGCATGCTTTAGAGGTTTTAGATTTTATCCTTCAAAACCTATAAGAAATATAGCTGGTTGAGACAAATCAGACAGCAAACTTTAGTGCTATTGAATCAAGTCAAATATCACAATGCCCAAAGCTAGAATTGAATTGAATCTCAACAGTTGAGAGATAATTTACAGCTCTTTTATGAAAATCCAGTTAGTCTGGAAGAACATTCGTAGTCTACAAGAGCTTCTGAATGGAAAAGGGGCAAAGTGAATAAGCAGACTCACTAATGTAAACCTCAACTGATGGCCTTGAAATCTAAGGATGGTCATAAGTTCCTGCAACGTTATGTATGGATCACTTTGCTAAGTTTTTATAGCTTATTTATTTCATTTACATTCATATATTGTTCCAAATCTTTTGTTAAACTCGTTTTATATTGACCCTAAGTCATTTCATGTTAATGGTCGAAAGAAGGCAAACCGAAACAAATCCAATTCCCATTCGATTAGTACTGACCTTTCAGCATTCAGTAGTCCAGCTTGTCAAGGAGACACAGAGGTATCATTAAACGAGATGTATGGCTACAAAAAATCTTTTACATCGCCTAATAACTTTTAAGGAATCTTCTCTTATTTTTAAAAGTAGCAGTATTTAATGGCAAATGACACACACACCCATACTCAAGCTATAAAAAATATGGCTAGTCTTCCCTTTGGCATCGTTACTGAGTTATGCTGTATTAAACCTCCAACATAATTAGAGAGATGGATGCCATTTTTTGCCAGGATTGAAAGAGAAATTTAACACCCCGAGTTTTACATTGGCACGCAGATAAAATACTGTTCATGGTGATAATTCAGTTTTGCAGACAAGGATAATCCTTGGGTTTTCTTTTACCATTTATGTCATAATAATAAAAGTCATTACAGTATACACTAATCAGCCATAACATAAAACCACTGACAGATGAAATGAATAGCATTAATTTTCTCATTACGGTGGCACCTGTTGAAGGGTCGGATATATTAGGCAGCAAGCGAACAGTCAGTACTCAATGCAATGTGAAAAAACGAGCACACGGTGAGGATCTGTGCGACTTTGACAAGCACTGCAGGGTGATGGCTGGACAACTGGGTCAGTGCATCTTCAAAATGGCAGGTCTTATTGGGTGATTGCAGCATGATGTAGTCGCTGCCTCCTGGCGACAGGGTGTAGTGGCTGCCTGAGGCTTATTGAATCACATAGGGAGTGAAGGCTTGCCTGTCTGGTCGGATCCCACAGAAGAGCTACAAATAGCTGAAAACGGTGATGCTGGCTATGATAGGAAGGTGCAAGCACACACAGTGCCCTGTAGCTGGATGTGTGTAAGATGATGGTCTGTGCTGGGGAAGAGATGGCACTAGCATGCATTATGGGAAGAACACAAGGAAACGGAGGCAGTGTGACACTCTGGGCAGTGTTCTGCTAGATAAACATAGGTCCTGACGTTCATATGAATGTTATGTTGACATGCACAGTCTACCTAAGTATTGTTAAGAACATTTAGTCCCAGACTTACGAACAAGTTCTGTTCTGGGAGCACGTTCATATATCTGATTTGTTCTTAAGTCTGACAAAGTGAGTCTTACACGCCATTGATACGAGTATATGATGTAAAGCATACCGATTCGCTTGTATAAATCTGTCCCCTTTCCCCGCGAGCTGTTTTCCACTGTATTGGACTTTGAACTCGGTATTGTTGAGGGTTTTCTTAAATTTTGGTTATTCACAATCAGGACAGCTTTACAGGATTGCTATTTTCTATCATGGTGCTTCCTGACTGATTCATTGAAACCTCGGAGGCCTACTCACTTCTCCTTCACGCCCACACACATACCCATACAATATACCGAACTTTAGACATGTTGTACATTCACACACACACTGAAAATATTGGTATCTTCTGCAATAATATTGGTATTTCTATTTTTTTTTTTGTACAATACACGTGAGCTACTTTCGCGATAAAATCGGAGGTACAACCACAGTCCGTTCGTATCTGCAGAGATTCGTACCTCAATTGTTCGTAAGTTTGGGACTACCTGTAGTAATTGTTGAAGTTCACATCTTCATTCCCTAATGACAATGACTTCTTTCAGCGCAATAAATCACTCTTCCAAACTGTAAACATTGTTCAGGAATGTGTTGAGGAATCTGACAAAGACTTCAAGGTAAAGATTTGAACCCATGGAGGCTCTACCTTGCAACTTGTAAGCGATGAAGGATCGGCTGCTAACGTCTTACACCTTCAAAGATCTTCTGTAGTCTGTGCCTTAATAGGGCAGAGTTGTTTTGGTGGCATTATTACGCGCATGCTGTGTTTAATGGCTGATTGGTGCATAATACAATAAAATAAAACATCTGGCCACAAACTGCGTTCTCGCTGCAGTGCCCTCGTGTGTTCATCTGACTGGACATCTGTTCTTAGTCTGACTGAGGACCTTGACACGTCACTTTTCTAATTGGCCTTTTAGCAGATTAGTTTATAGCCAAGTTATCAAGCAACATCCATTAACTCCCCATGAGGGATAATGAAGTGCTATAGAGAGATTGATAGAGTTTTAGTCATGAAGAGTTCAATTACAGACTGACAAGGAAGTGATGTGGGGGTATAATTAAAGAGGTTTATGCAGGCACTTTCAGCGCAGTTATAAAATGACTTCACATTTATCTTCTCTTTCATTTGTTGCAGTAGGTCTTTCCTCCTACTCTGTGCCAATCTGTATATCATTGCATTTCAAGCTCTTCTTTGTCCATCACACTATCTCTCTCTCTCTCTCTCTCTATATATATATATATATATATATATATATATATATATATATATATATAGTGTGTGAGAAACTATATTAAAACTTACATGGCCACGAATATAGTTGCATTCTGATTTATACATGATTTATGAATTGCCTGTGGAAGATGGAGTTATAGAGTTTTGCAAAATAATTACAAATTAACACTGATATAGCCAAAATAACTTTGCATTTGTGCTTTTCACAACCTTTGTGACCCTAAGAAGCCATGCACTAATTGTTTTTTTTTTATTAGTTTCTAATACCTCTTGCTGCTACCTCTAATCTCAGACCTGCCAAAATTGAGATTTTATATTGCAGTCAAACTATTATGTGTATTTTTGACATTTTAATTCTGAATATCGTCCCCTGTGCTTCTCTTTCCAGAGAGTCAGGACAGTAAGGATGGACTGAGCATGTCAGCTGGCGGATCAGAGGACAGGAAGCCACCTCCTGTGCCAGAGGAATGTGGGAAGAGTAAAGTGGCCTCATGGCTGACCAGCCAGTCCTCTTCCACTGGAGCACCGAATACCAAAATAGAAGGAGGGATAAAGATAGAGAAGAAGGTGAGAGGATGTCGATCACATATGATGCTTTCTTTTCATTCGTTCTCACCTCTTTTCATTTCGCTCATATATTCTCTTGTTTTCAACACTCTTTCAGGAAGTGATGACGCTCTCCGACAGCGACGATGTGCAAACCATCAGCTCTGGCTCCGATGACAACAAAGAGCGTGCAAAAAAGACTCAGGGTAACGCTCCTATCTCACCCATTCGGTTTGTCTCGCAGTGAGACACAGTGTTTGAGCGGGCAGTCGGGATGCCTGGTGGCTCCTATGTTCTACGAGGTTCCGCCACAGAATGTTGAATTATTTCTTGTGCAGATAGATTAGAAACTATGGCAAAACTCGCGATGAATCACGATAAACCGTACTCACAGCCAGTGCGCGAAACCTCACTGAAACGGCGAATCAAAAGTGTGCAAAATCAAGGGACAACATAAACAGTTTGTTCTTTTTTTCTAATATTATTTAATATTGTTAAAAGTATTGAGCCTTCAAGCAAATGGTCATAGCTCTGAAGGTAAAATAGCTTTGGAGTCGCGTTAAGTTAAATCCAGATTAACGGCAGCATTTGGGTAAAAGTAAAGACCATGACCTTTCTGTCTTATTTCAAGACTTTGTTAAATGTTCAAAGTCACATGAATCCAATAAAATCACCCTTAAGCTGTTTTCAAAAAAAAAAAAAAAAAACCTGTATTGCGACTATCTGGTGACATTTTCCTCAAACCTGCCGCTGAAAAACTCCAAATAGATGTGTGTAGTTTATAAAAATAAAATCTTTATTAGACAAGCATTTTCTTATCAGAACCATCTCCATATTGCTTCCATTTGCACTAAGCATTTGTTTCTTAATGTATTCATGAGTTCAATTCATGAGCGGCTGTGTTGTTAAATTAAAAACAGGAAAGAAAACGTCTGCCATAAATCAAGACATCTGTACTTTAATTGTGGTGCCTTAAAATCATCTCATCGAGATTGTATCTTCTGTTCTTCACAATCTGAGAACGCGGTCTAGATTTGCACCTTCATTTTAAGGTTTTGCAGAAAACAGAGCTTACAACTTTCTGCCCAAGTAATGGCATTTTCTGTCTCTGCTACTTTTGATTGACACTTCAGTCTCTCCCCATTCTCTCTCTCTCTCTCTCTCTCTCTCTCTCTCTCTCTCTCTCTCTCTCTCTCTCATAGCGGTGGTGAAGAGGCAGGTGGCAGTGAAATCAACACGAGGCATCGCTTTAAAGTCCTCACATGGCATGATGGTGAAAACAGGAGGTGGTGGAGGAGGGGGCTCAGCAGCCAATCAGGGCCACGGGGGCGGTACCGGAGACAACAATTCCAGGAGCACACGGCAGTTCTTTGACGGAGAGGAGTCATGTTACATCATCGATGCCAAACTGGAAGGCAACCTTGGACGTTACCTCAATGTCAGTGCTTGACCCTTTGATCTGAGGGCAAATAAGAACATTAGATTATAAACAAAAACAATGACAATAAAAAATATTTCACATGGTCTTAAACTGAGCATGACTGCATATTGTCAAAAATTCATGCACATTAATTCGTGAGGAATTTATTAAAAGTAAAAAAAAAAATTCTACCTCATTTTCCTTAACCCATCTTATTCTTATCTTACAGCATAGCTGCAGTCCTAACCTGTTCGTCCAGAATGTGTTTGTGGATACTCATGACTTGCGATTTCCATGGGTGGCCTTCTTCGCCAGCAAGTAGGTTATATTTCATTCATAATAGGGCTGAGTTGATTTAAAACAGACCCATCAATAAGAAGCATACAGTAGATGTGCAATAACTATTTTGTTTTCTAATGCAGTGGAACCTCGGCATATGAACACGCGCTCTCTTATAAATTTTCACCACAGAAATTGAAATTTTGCAAGAAATCTGTCTCGGCACACGAAGCATTTTTTTGGCCAAACTACCGAACGGAACGCCGCCTACGTCCAGGAGCTTTTAAAAATTTGTTTGTTGCCGCGGAAAGCCAAGCAAAGTAAAGTTCAGGGGTCCGTTCTTCGTACGTCGCTTGACACATCCGAGATGAACTGATACATCCAAGATGAGATCATCGTGCTAATTAAGACCTGGCTAAGTTGGTTCTTCGAGCACACCTGTTGTTGATGATGATTAGTCTGGCCGGATTGAGTTGTCTAGGATTATTGTGCGTTCGTGTGTTGGTTTAAAAGGCGATATGCATCGACAGTAGAAACACTGATCACAAGCCCTTTGATTGGTTGACGAAATGACAAAAGAACAAGCTCAATTTTTTTTGTAACACCTGTTATGCGCTGAAATGCCCCCCCCCCCCCCACCTGTTATGCGCTGAAATGCTTCCCTGCCATGGATTCCCCCCCACCACCACCACCACCACACACATAATCGCTATCAAATATTATATTAGAACATAATATGCGCATATGTTTTACAAATTACATGAGACAATAAAATAAGAAATATGAAAATAAATATGTTGTATATGGAAAAATAGGAATATGAAATATGTATACTTTTATATTGTTTATTTTATAATAAAATTAGTTTTGTCAAATTTTTCATTATAAGAAATGTATTTTTATTATATATATAAATATTTATTTGCATATTCATAACGAACTCCTGAAAAATAAATGTTACAAAATAAACATTATACAAGAATTTGAATTAATGGTCTTGAGGGCTGTCTCGTGCCTAGAGTTTATTATAATAATAAAAAACCTATGAATTTATGTTCTAATATAATATTTAATAGCAATTATGTATATATGTATATGCAAGATACTTTTCTTTCCCCACGTGAGTCAGTCCGCGTCAGTCGTGCTCTTTAACCAATCAGATGTGACCTCACCATTTCAACCAATCATAACCCGGCAGGAGCGCAGCCTTAATCCTGTTTACATGAAATAAACCGGCTTCCGAGCAGGTTCAAGCTTACGGACATGTTGCTATGACAGCAAATGCGAGATGAGCATCGAAGAACGAAACAATCCAAGATCAGGACAAATCCACAACAATCAAATCCGGCTAACTGAGTTAGTGACGTACGAAGAACGGACCCCAGAAAGTTTTTTTTTTGTTGTTGTTGTTTTTTTTGCATTTTGTGCAAGATTTAGTAAAGACATAGCACCATGATTGCCAAGAAAGTTAGCAAGGATGGTAGCAAGAAGAAAACGAAGCTACTTTCAGTGTAAATTAGGAAAGAAATCTTCAAGTGCCAAGTAGAATTACTTCCCTTACATGTCTTTTCTAAACATTTAGGTTGTTTTTAAAAGGCAAAATGCGATTCTAGTGTAATATTGGTAATATTTTGTGGTTGAAACAAATTATCCGCATTATTTGTTTTGGGAGAAATTTGTATCGCAGTATATTTATATACATATATACAAAAAAAAAAAATATATATATATATATATATATATATATATATATATTTTTTTTTTTTTTTTTTTTTTTTTTTTTATCTAATACTGTAACTTGAAGTTTAGTAATGTGTCTTCACAGTAATACCAGATAACTCCACAAGATGTCACTTAGTTTTGTTGTGGTAGACAAAAGCTGAATGTCTGTTTAGAGGGAAGTTGTTTTGCGATGATGACGCTCTGATTATCTGGAAACTTCTTTTCCTCAGTAACACGCGGTGCAGAAGATGAATACTACATTCTATAGTTCATGTATAACAACTACGTGGAGTGTCGTGGACAACGGGCTTGTACAATTGATGTTTAATGTTGTTAAAGCTACAGTGTGGATTTCCACATCCAGATGTTTTTTTCAGATCTTTAAGCTAACTTGCTATCTTGGAGCTGATGGTAACTACAGAGACCTGATCACTGCATTAAAGTTGGATTGATGTTTGATATTTACTTCATATTCAGATGTTCTTTCCTCAGTAGAAACCAATCGGATAGGAAAGTGACCTGACAATTCTCAATCACATTTTATTAATGTTATGTGATAACGTAAAATCACTATGTGCTTCAAAATAGGACAAATAAAAGTAGTGTAAGCCTTCATTGTTTCGCCTGCTTGTGAAGCATGGGTGACAAGTATTGATCACTGTCCATTGTCTGTGCATCTGCGCTGTTCGTCATCTGTCGTCGTAACACTTGTCCTCCTGAGCCATGTGAAGGTTAGATGTGTGCTGTCCATTTTATTTTTAGAAGTAGCATCCTTCCTTGGACAGCCTTCCTTCCATATATATTTTCTTTCCTTTAGAAGAGCATAGAAAGCAGATCAGCACAGAGAACAATAGATGGATGTTTGTATACTGTGTCTGCGCTAACGGCTTCTACACTTTGTGTCTTCAGGAGGATCCGTGCAGGAACGGAGCTGACGTGGGATTATAACTATGAGGTTGGCAGCGTGGAAGGAAAAGAGCTTCTCTGCTGCTGTGGTTCCACCGAGTGCAGAGGACGACTGCTCTAACACACACACATTTACAGATTACTGTACTTGTATTTAGACACCCATGTAGTTTCTCAGTGTGTTGTTTTTAGGAAGCTTCATTTTCTCGTTAAAGAATACTGAGTGAACCGATTGTGAACGAAATACGATACCGAAAACGTCAGGTGCTCGCTGTCACTCCAAGATTGCTCTTAATTCCTTCCGTCTTTCATCAATCTCTGCCTTCAATTCAAAAAAAGCCACACTAAGTTATGCATACATAATGTAATTATTTCGAGCGTTTAATATTTTTTTATGAACGAGTCTTTTCTCCAAGGTTTTCTCTTTCCTCTTGATGTCTTTAGGCTTATGAATTAGTTAAACTTTTATGGTTGTGTTTTCTTTGCTTCTCAGTTTTTATAAACTGACATATTTTGCATTGTCTGTAAATTCCATATCTGTCGTGTTTGTAAAGACAGACCAAACTGTAATTCTAAAAAAAAATAAATAAAAAAACATTTTTGTTCATAAACAGGCTCCCATTTGTTTTAGATATTATGACCTAAAATATAATAGTGTAATAAACAAAAAGATACTTTGTAGCATTAGAAAGTCATTAAACATTTCATTCTACAGTGATAACTGCTAATGCACATCTGAATTGAACTGTACTAGCCTAGAGAAACGATATACAATGGTGATCATAAAACGCAGCACAGAATATTAAGAGATTATTAAGAGCTCGGCCAATCAGGTCTCTCTAGACCTCCGGCTGTGAGAGGTTACAACATCACCGGGAATCAAACTCACGATCTCGGATCTAAACCCAATTGAAAGCTTGTTATAGATTTTGGACAGATGATGGAGTTTAACAGCGCTTACCTGCACCATTATTAAAACACCACTGGAGGAAATATCTTTATGAAGAATAGAGTTCACCCCTCCAGTACAGTTTCAAGGATTTCGAGGTTATATGTACAATCGCTTGTTATTTCCATCTCATCATCCATCTTTATCTGTTAAAGGATAAGAAAGACGCTATAACATAAGTCCATAGGGATAAAAATGAAATGAACACTTGTTTCTTTTTTTTTCTTTTTTTATAGTAATCTATTTTTCTTGTAGCGTTACCCTAACCAGTGTCTGCCATGAACGAAACATGAAAAGCCTGAGCTGTCAAAGTGTACTGATACAAAAAGAAGGAACTGCAGACCTTTTCTATATTTCAGTACATATATTGCATATTTCATTGAATGAGTATTAAATAATACATATCCTGTACTTTGCTCAATTCTTGACACCCCTCATTTCTTCATGTTAAATTAAAGTAAAAATTTAAGTTAAGATTAAATTAAAAGAATGTGAAGATATGTTTTACTGTGACAGTCCAGTGCCTAAAATGCCTATTTAAAAATTGGTTGATTATGTAATAATCTGCTGACATGGTGGTGTAATGGTTAGCACTGTGGTCTTGCACCTCCAGGGCTGAGGGTTACATGTTCTCAGTGTGGTTGGTGGGTTTCCCCTGGGTACTCTGGTTTCCTCCCACTCACCCAAAGATATGCAGGTTAGGCTAATTGGCGTGCCCGTAGTATGTGTGTATGCCCTGCGATGGATTGGCACCCTGTCCAGGGTGTACTGTGCCCTAAGCATACTGCGATAGGCTCCAGGTCCCAGTGACCCTGAATACAGGATAGAGAAGAATGATATAGATCAGGGGTACTCAAATATAAATTTGAAAGGTCCACTTACCAAATTTCTATTCAGACCAAGGTCTGGAAAAATGACAGTCCAATTTCAAATAGAGAATTACAAAAAAAGTCAAACCCAAAACACTACCCAGTAATGACATGGTAGTCCTTTTAGTGTGAAAGGTGACATCATCTTTGTGCCACCAGTTGTTTGAACTTGGGCATTAAAGGTGTGAGGACCAGATGGAGGCACTGATGTAAATGTTCATTGGTGATTGTGCTGTGATATGTGTTTTTCACCCCGTGCTCATAGTTGAAACAACAGATTCACAACAGTACGTTGAGGAAAACATTGTGAGAATTTGAAGGGCCATTTTCTACAGGACAGGAAAACCTGCTGCAGTAACCATCTTTGTCCAGAAGGTGAGAAGGTTACCACGTTTGATTGCTAGATTAAGCACATTGGTTTTCTGCTTCCCACGGGGAGCACGAATGCATATTTTTCTGTCCACCCACTCTTAAATTCGCTGTTTTCAAAATCAACGTATATCAGTGGCCAGCTTTGAGCACACCATTAGGATATTAAGGACATATTATAATAAACCGAATGAGTAGCTCACCTCTTATATCTTCCAGTCTGAGTCGTTCGTTCTTTTGAATCTACTGCACCGAATAGCGCCTATGGGAGTCACGTGACAAAGGACCGAACAACTCGGGACTTGACGATTCGTTGAGAACCGTTCAATACACGGCCTACGGAGGTGCTGCGATGATTGAAACGAGAAAATCAACGAATCACTCTCGGAGACGACTCGTTCATCTGAGTCACGTTAAAGATTCGTTCAAAAAGAACAAATCGTTCATGAACGACCCATCACTAGAAAACTCAAAGATACATCGCGCGGAAACAGTCGCGCACTTCATTGAGAACTCATTTGGATTATGATTAACTTAGCATGTTTGTTTTGGCGTCGGGCCAGATGTAAACGTATTTGGGTCCGAATGCGGACCGGAGTCCGTCTATTGAGTACCCCGGGTGTAGATAATGATATAGAAGATGAGTGAGTGAGAAAGTTTTGCCTTTCGTAAGCAAAATATGAAGAAATAAGGGTGACTCAAGACTTTTGCGCCATGCTGTCCATCATTAAAAATGTGCATAACTTTAACTAGCATAAGAATGTTACTATAATGCAACCTCAATGGCATCAGCACTAGCCAGGCAGGTGTGTGTGCTCGTTTCTCAGACCAAATGAGTTTCCCTCGGTCAGTCAGTTCATGGGTCATCTACACGCTAGTATCAGAGAGTATGCTGTCCAGATGGCAAAAATGACTTGAGTCTATGGAGGCATTCACTTTAGCAGACTGCTCGAAATGGTGGATTTTATGAAAACATACTTTAACAAACTTATGTTTCAAACAAACACAAGCATGCCAGCATTGCTGTATAAAACAGCTCGCATAGAGCTTTCACTACCCAGTCCGCCGGTTTAGACACCAACCCACTCAGCTAGGTTAGAGTTAAATCAGCAGCGCTTGCCAGCTCAAAGAGGCTGACCTACAAAGGACACTATGACAGTAAAGGTGGACAAAAATGTTCTGCTCGGCTGCGTCCTCCATCTGTGATTAAGCCATAAGGAGCTTCTGTGCCATGCTGTGTGCTCTCAAATTCAGAAACAGTGACATTTTTATTTTTTCTGGTCAACTCAGCCATGCAGCTCCCAGTATGGTGCTACCCTCTGTGCCACCATGCCACCTGGGTATTTAATCAGAAACTAAAAAAAAAAAAAAAAAACACCCAATTGATCACATGGCGGCATTCTAAATCTGAAATGCATACATTATGAATCAGCAAGAATGGTTGTACTCCAGGTTAAACTGGTGCAATTCTTTACTACCATTATAGAAAGCATTATAGTAAACATCTGCCATCATGATGTGGGGTGCAGCCTGCAGTGCACGATCACGACCAGTGAGAAAATCCTCAACTGTAGTTTATTACTGAAAGACTGACTCAATTCAATTCAATTCAATTCAATTTTATTTGTATAGCGCTTTTAACAATTGACATTGTCTCAAAACAGCTTTACACAATCAAAAGAATTATTTAAGTTTGTATGGAATGTGTATGAATCAAAATGGTCAGATAGTCCCCGGTGAGCAAGCCGAGGGCGACAGTGGCAAGGAAAAACTCCCTGAGATGGTAATAGGAAGAAACCTTGAGAGGAACCAGACTCGACAGGGAACCCATCCTCATCTGGGTGAAACAGATAGCAGGAAATGATCTGCATTTATACAGTGTGTTAGGTGGCAGGCAGTTCAGCTATAATAGTTAATTGATGTTAATATGGAGTCCAGGTAGTTATTGGAGACTCAGGTAGACTTGTAGAAAGTTCCAGTCCTGAACTATCGAGTTGTCAAGTCCTGAGAGAAACAGCTGCTAACACCAGGGCTGGCTGGGTCAGCAGTCTTTGCCAGCTGGGTGCCCATGATCCTGTCACCAGTTTACTGGTATATAATTGAATAATTATATAATATATATATAAAAAAGGCGGCACGGTGGTGTAGTGGTTAGCACTGTCGCCTTGCAACTCCAGGGTCTGGGTTCGATTCCCCGGCCAGGCTCGATTCCCGTCTCTGTGTGCATGGAGTTTGCATGTTCTCCCCGTGCTTGGTGGGTTTCCTCCGGGTACTCCGGTTTCCTCCCACAGTCCAAAGATATGCAGGTTAGGCTAATTGGCGTTCCTAAATTGCCCGTAGTGTGTGATTGGGTGTGTGAGTGTGTGTATGTGTATGTGCCCTGCGATGGATTGGCACCCTGTCCAGGGTGTACCCCGCCTAGTGCCCGAAGTCTCCTGGGATAGGCTCCAGGTCCCCCGCGACCCTGAACACAGGATTAAGCGGTATAGAAAATGAATGAATGAATGAAGGTGTGAGATACACCAACACCAACTCCTCCTGAGGGGGCTCAGTGGCTTAAGCATTGATTGACAGGAATGTACTGAGGTCACTGCTACAGTTGGGCCCCGGAGCAAAGATCATCCAAGTGTAAAATGCTTTGGATAAATGCATCAATCAAATAAGCAGTGTCTGTAAAGTGTTTTCCCATGTGATCAATGGATTTGCCCTGTTTGCATATGACCTCAACATTCAGTCTGTGGCACAACAACATAACAGATGCATAATACATTGCTTGATTGACACATGGTACACCTTGTAAACAATGAAGAACTGATAAGACTCTATGAAGACGATAGCTATAGCGTAAGCTGGTGCTCTTTTGATAATCATCACTGATAATCATGTCAAATCCAGAATAGTTCAATTCATTTAGTTCAGAGGAAAGAAGATGAACACAGTAATGCATACAGTATAAAGAAGTGTAATTATTTTAAAAGCATTGTAATTCTGTTGCATGTCTAATACTCAGTTACATTCTAACTTAAGGACTATTACTTGCACAAAATGCATTCAAAAATAAAAAAATCAATGATGGTGCTCAGTAATTATTACACATGAAAGTAGTTTTCAGATTCCAATAAAGTACTCTTTTCTTTTATCCCTTCCATCCATCCAGTTATTATCTATACACTTTATCCTGTATTCTATGCCATGAAGTTAATCAACATTTGCTGTGTGCTTATACACCATAACATTATGATCACTTGTCTATTATAGACCAGATCCCCACTTTTGTCACCATAACAGTGATACACTGTGTGTTCGGACACCTTTCTATCACAACCAGCATTAACCTTGTCATCGATTTGATCTACTGTACACTACCACTTTTATTTTTAATGGGACTACACGGGTCAGCCTGCCCTCCCTATGTGCATCAGTGATCCTTGGCTGCCCATGGCCCTGTGGCCAGTTCACTTTTTGTAGGTCCTGACAACTGTAGTCCGGAGACGTCCCACAAAAGCTGCATGGAAGGCAAACCAGTGAACTGGCGACAGGGTCATGGGCAGTCAAGACTCACCGATGGGAGTGAAGGCTGGCCCGTGTAGTCTGATCCAGTAGAAAAGTTACTGTAGATCAAATTGAGGAAAAGGCTAATGCTGGGTCCAGTAGAAAGATGTCAGAACATCATGGGGGAACCAAGTCAATATTAGGCGGGTAGTCATAATGGTTTCCCTGAATAATGTATACCTGTCTAGATATATTATATTCCTTGACTTTTTTCCCCCATAAATTGTTTCTTGGACATTTGCACTTTATTTGGTCTCAGAACAAGCCTTTTTATAGCAAATAAAACTGTCCAGGAGGAGGTCCACTGTCCAGTTTGTTTGTGTCAGTCTATTGATCCAGGACGTCTGCCTTATGAACATTCTATCCTTGACCACCTAGAAGTATGTGTCACAGGAAGTCAGCTAAACATAAAAAAAACCCACAACTCAATCAGAATTTAAGGAATGTTATCTCAGCTGTCGGAACAAAAGCACCACACTCCACATGACGCCTCCACATTGTTCTGCCCTAAGTATAATGACTTTCTAAGAGAGACCAGACACTGATGTGTGATCTATGGAGAGTTTGTTAAGTTCAAACCTATTAACCAAGATTAGAAAGGTAGGAAAGTTTTTTCACCATATTTTATGTAATCATGTCTAGAGTTCCGATACCATTTTTCCCCTCCCGATACCGATTCCGATACTTGGGCTCAGAGTACTGATCCGATACCTGGGTGTGTATCTGTACAGTGTGTGTGTGTGTGTGTGTGTGTGTGTATATATATATACACACACACACACACAAAAAAGAAATTCTATATATATATATAGATATAAAAATATAATTTCTTTTTTTAAGTAAAATACTACTAGCCCTGTGTAACGGGTTCGACCCTAAGTGCACGGGCGCCACCATGAAACACGGACACGAGGCGAGGCCTAACAGGAAAAAGGGTCATTTATTTAGAAAAATGGTTAAGGAAAGGGTTAAAGGCTCTGTGTGGCCTTTTCCACTTCGGCGGCAGGGATGCGAAGGCGAGCTCTACGCGGAAGTGAAGGTGCCGCGGGAGCTCGCGCAGCTTGTTCATGCGCTCCTCTCGCGGAGATCAAAGGCGCCCCCCCTTTTTAAAGTCTCTGGGGCGCATCACATCGCCCCGCTCTTGTGCCACTATCTCTCATAAAATCCACCACGTCGCAAAGTCCAGCTTCCCAACAGTCAGACCCCGAGCTACACTCCCCGCTGTGTTTTATAGCGCCGGGATCATTAGCGGCGATAGCTCATGGGCCGTTGCCTGATTCTGCGGCCCTGCTGGTTCACATACCTAAAGGGGGGGAGGCTGCCTAACTAGTGAGCGAGGAGCGATATCAATTTGGACGCACGCCCATCACAGGCGCACGTTGTGACACTCTGTAAGTAAGCTAAGCTAGCAAAGCTAGCGGGCATAAATAGGTTATGTTTAGGAAAATGGTATCGGATCGGTACGTGGACTCAAATACTCGCCGATTTCGATGCCCGATTTTTTTGTGGTATCGGTAGCATTTCCGTTACCAGTATCGGAATCGGAACAACCGTAATCATGTCCTCAGTTTCTTGGACACCACATCTCCCATTCAACGAACATTGAAGTCCCACCTCCAACGTCCAGTGTACTGTGGCTAGTGAAGGTCATCTACAAAATGAAATTTTGAAGATGCATTTATATTCGGATTATAAAATACGGGAACAATGAATAAAATAATGGCAACGTCATGTTTGGTTTGCAATGGTCCAAGTGCTCATCTGTGACAGTTACAACTCAAGTAGTTTGTAACTTGTTTCTAAAGTTTCCCCTTTTTTGGGGCCCAAATTAAAAATTTCAGCATGATGGCACGAAAAAAAAAGAAAAAGAAAAAGTTCAAAAGCCAAATGATGCCACAGCCATGGAGTCAGGAGAGGGAAACTGGCAGTGCTCTCTCTCTCTCTCTCTCTCTCTGGGTGAGAGAAATGAAATACACCCTTCCCTGTCAACTATTCCATCCCACGTGTCGTTCCGCTCCTATGTGTAAGAAGAAAGGCAGTTTTCCTCTGAGTGTGTGCGATGTTACATGTGCAGGCAGCAATCATAACTTGGTAATTATTTGTTATAATTTGACAATGAGTTATAAATAATACAAGGTGGCTTAGTGGTTAGTATTGTCGCCTTGCACCTTCAGGGTAGGGGTTTGTTTCCCACCTTGGGTTTGTGTGCCTGGTGTTTGCATGTTCTCCCAGCGCTTGCTGGGTTTCCTCTGGGTACTCCAGTTTCCTTTCAAAGACATGCGCATTAGACTAATTGCCGTTCCCAAATTGCCCCCAGTGTGTGTGTGTGTTTGTGTGTCCAGTGATGGAGGGTATAACCCAGGGCCCAGGGTATACCCCGCCACGTGCCCTACTGTCTCCTAGGATATGTTCCAGGCCTCCGCGACCTTGTATACTGGATAAAGCAGTATAGAAGATGAGTGCATGAGTGTGAGAGGGATAAAAGAATACTCAACGTGATCATCGTTCACATCAGTAACAGTGGGTCAAACCCTGATCCTGAGCAAAACTGCCCACATATCGATATTGTAGATTCAGTGTTACTATTTAAAGGTTTCATTTACGAACCTACTAGGGACAGTGGAAGCAAAGGGTGACCATTGTATTTATTCCTATTTTCACAACTGTGTTTCAAAACTCCAGTTAGCCTAATCTGCATGTCTTTGGATTGAAACCGGAGTACCCAAAGGAAACCCAAAGAGCATGGGGAGAACATGCAAACTCCATACACGCAGACCCGAGGCAGGAATCAAACCTGGACCCCGGAGGTGAAAGGCAACAATGTTAACCACTAAACCACCGTGCCGCCATTTAGGAGGTTATAAAGTCTCTAATGTTGTGATGAAGCCCTTAACCCCTAGTAGACAAGACAACCTACAATAGTACAAGACCGTAATGTAGCAATTAGAAAGAAATATTCTTCATTGGCCTTCTCTTTAAAGTGTTGTTTAAATAATTAACTTTCAAATAATAATAAAGCGGCGCGGTGGTGTAGTGGTTAGCACTGTCGCCTTGCACCTCCAGGGTCTGGGTTCGATTCCCCGGCCAGGATCGATTCCCGTCTCTGTGTGCATGGAGTTTGCATGTTCTCCCCGTGCTTGGTGGGTTTCCTCCGGGTTCTCCGGTTTCCTCCCACAGACCAAAGATATGAAGGTTAGGCTAATTGGCGTTTCTAAATTGCCCGTAGTGTGTGAATGTGTGTGTGAGTGTGTGTATGTGTGTGTGCCCTGCGATGGATTGGCACCCTGTCCAGGGGGTACCCCGCCTAGTGCCCGAAGTCTCCTGGGATAGGCTCCAGGTCCCCCGCGACCCTGAACACAGGATTAAGCGGTATAGAAAATGAATGAATGAATGAATGAATGAATGAATGAATAATAATAAGTGGCCTTGCACCGCCAGGGTCTGGGATCGCTTCCCATCTTTCCCAGAGTTTGCATGTTTTCCCCGTGCTTGGTTGGGTTTCTCCGGGTCCTTTTCTCCAGTTGTTCTCACGTAGTCCAAAGGCATGCAAATTAGGCCAATTGCCGTTCTCAAATTGCACATAGTCTGTGTGTGTGACCTCTGATGGATCGGCACCCTGTCTAGGGTAAGTCCCCCCGAAGGCCCTACGTCCCCCGGGATAGGCTCCAGGCCCCTCAGCGACCCTGAATACAGGATAAAGTGGTATTGTTGTCTCATTCACTCATCTTCTATAAGTTATATAACCGTTTTCTAAAGTGTTTTCTAAAGTCCATGATCTATTAATGCCCCAAACTGAAATCATTATCTGGGTCAGCTGAGCAAATGGGATTTGATGACGTACTAGAAGATAGAATATACAGTTTACATTATCTATTATTACATCTGTGTGAGTCATTTTACAAAGGTAGAATGAAGATGGTGTTTCTCTTATACTCACTTACTCTTTCACTCTGTCTATACCGCTTCATCCTGTCTACAAGGGGGCCTGGAGCCAATCCCAGGAGACCTAGGGCATGTGGCGTTCTACACCGGAGAGGAAACCAGAGCGCCCAGAGCATGAGGAGAACCTGTATTTTGTTGGAGTTTTCCCCAATTTCTGCTCTAATTTACTCTTTGGTCGTTTCTTATTTTGGTAGCAACCATCTTACCATCTATGGAGAGGTCACGTGCTTCCACCAAGGCACTAAATGCATTTATGGCGCTTTTCCACTGCATAGTAAAGCACGACACGGTTCAGTTCTACTCACTTTTGGGGGGTTTTCCACTGGGAACAGTACCTGGTACCTGGTCCTTTTTTTAGTACCACCTCAGCCGAGGTTCCAAGCGCGCCGAACCGTTACCAAAACGTGACGTGTAAACTCTGCTGGTCACTGATTGGCCGGAGAAAATCGTCATTACTGCGTCACCAAGCGAAGGATCGGACGCACCTTTTTGTATTAACCAAAAATTTTCTTTGGCTGCCATCAGCCTCTTTTGAAACAAACTCCTTCGTCTCGCTGTTAAAAACATCCACATGCCGAGAATGAAGAACACCATGCCGTCGATATGCTCCATTGTTGTGTGTTTGTTTGTGGCGCGTTTACGATGACGTCACGGCAGTAGCGGCGCCGCAACTAAAACAACACGTGAATAATCCCGCCCACTCTAAAGCGTTACTACACTGCAGTGGAAGCGCAAACCGAGCCGAACTGCGCCGAACCGAAGTGAGCTGTACTGAACCGTGTCGTGCCGTACTATGCAATGGAAAAGAGGCATTAGTGCCTTGGGGGACACGGAACACAGGAACACAGATGCTGTTCCTGGTCCAGAATAACACAATGATGCAAAGTATCACAATCGAAGAAAAGTGCCATCCGCCAAGCTCATAAACACCCACGACTGACTATCATTGCGATTTTTGCAATTCTGTAACCAAACACTGTCTCAAATCGATCACCCCTGAAGACGATCCACTAGTTTATTACTATGTTTAGTACTGTATGTCTGTTAGAGCAAACTCTACTGGATTCCTGTCGTCCAAGAGTGACTCACATTAAACATTCTACTCAATATGTTCTATATATTATTAGCTGTTTTGTACAGAATTGCAAGAATTTCTGGATTTAAACACAAACCGTTTAAAAGGTCAAAGTGGCGTAGATAATATTTAGTCTGATTAATTTACATATATATTGCAAGTTTATCTTTGTTCGTTCTTTTTCCACAATAGCCTGACATTTTAACGGGGGGTGTGTAAGACTTCCTATATCCACTGTATCTGCAAAGAAGAAAACAAAGGACTTTACGTAAAGTTATTATTTTAAATCTATTTTTCTTTCTATGCAGCTTCTTGGTGTTGAAAAGATTCACCTACTCACTCATTCTGTATCCTGTATAGAGGGTCGCGGGGGCCTGGCGCCTATCCCAGGAGACTTGAGGGCATGAGGCTGGGTACAACCTGGACAATCCATCGCAGGGCACACACACAGTCATACACACATTTACATTCGCATTCACGCACAACAGGCAATTTGGGAGGAAGCTAGAGTACCTGTAGTAGACCCACCCAGCATGGGGAGAACATGCAAACTCCATGCACAGGTGGGAATCGAACCCGCACCCTGGAGGTGCAAGCCCATAGTGTTAACCACTAGGGCACTGTGCCACCTTTGAAAGATTTTATGTTTAAAATTAGTCTTCAGTGTGACATGCTCAGCTCAGCAACCAATTATCTGTCAACAAATAAAATAACCAAGATGAGAGAATATTTTTAGAGTGATATGTCAATGCTAGATGAGTCGATAAGTGTTCTACAGTATCTATGGTAACGTGTGGGCTACAGGACCGGTTGGGCGACTCTTTGGGCGAGCCCAGGCACGTACACTGGCGAGTCAAACAAAGCTGAATCAAAAGTGAAAGCTTCTTCTTAAGCGACATTCGTCCTGTTTAGAGTCCTGTTTAAAATGGCTTCGCTGCTGTCTTGGCAGATCAAGTGCTCGATGTGTTTGAGTGATTTCACCGATCCAGTGATGCTGTCCTGTGAGCATTCCTTCTGTCGGCAGTGCATCACCGGCCACCTTCTGAGCAGCGGGGGCCAGGGCCTCTGTCCTGAGTGTTGCAGGCCTTACGCCGAGAAAGATCTGCACTCCAGTAGACTTCTGAGAAACATGACGGGCGCCGTGAGGCAGCATCTTACAGCACAGCAAGACCAGACGGACACCTCATCAACACCAGCACCGCAGGTCCTGAGCGGTATGCTGATGTGCAGAGATCACGACGAGAAGCTGAAGCTTTTCTGCGAAACGGACCAGAAACTCCTGTGTGTGGTGTGTCGGGATGGAGAGAAGCACCAAGGCCACCATTTTAAACCTGTGAAGGAGGCTGCTCAGATAGTCAAGGTAAGATTAATATACAAGTATGATTACAAGATGTTGGATTTAAAAGCATGGCTAAAACACCTTGTTATACTTTCTTTGCTCCAGAGGGCATGTCTCCATGTTTACTTATACTGGCATGTCATTTTATAGAGCAGTAATAAGGAGCGTCTCATATATATATATATATATATATATATATACCGGATTCCAAAAAAGTTGGGACACTAAACAAATTGTGAATAAAAACTGAATGCAATGATGTGGAGATGGCAAATGTCAATATTTTATAGAATAGAACATAGATGACAGATCAAAAGTTTAATCCGAGAAAATGTATAATTTTAAAGGAAAAATATGTTGATTCCAAATTTCACGGTGTCAACAAATCCCAAAAAAGTTGGGACAAGCAGCAATAAGAGGCTGGAAAAAGTACATTTGAGCATAACGAAGAGCTGGAAGACCAATTAACAGTAATTAGGTTAATTGGCAACATGATTGGGTATAAAAAGAGCTTCTCAGAGTGGCAGTGTCTCTCAGAAGCCAAGATGGGTAGAGGATCACCAATTGCCACAATGTTGCGCAGAAAGATAGTGGAGCAATATCAGAAAGGTGTTACCCAGCGAAAAATTGCAAAGACTTTGCAGTTATCATCATCAACTGTGCATAATATCATCCGAAGATTCAGAGAATCTGGAACAATCTCTGTGCGTAAGGGTCAAGGGCGTAAAACCATACTGGATGCCCGTGACCTCCGGGCCCTTAAACGACACTGCACCACAAACAGGAATGCTACTGTAAAGGAAATCACAGAATGGGCTCAGGAATACTTCCAGAAACCATCGTCAGTGAACACAATCCACCGTGCCATCCGCCGTTGCCAGCTGAAACTCTACAGTGCAAAGAAGAAGCCATTTCTAAGCAAGATCCACAAGCACAGGCGTTTTCATTGGGCCAGGGATCATTTAAAATGGAGTGTGGCAAAATGGAAGACTGTTCTGTGGTCAGACGAGTCACGATTCGAAGTTCTTGTTGGAAATGTGGGACGCCATGTCATCCGGACCAAAGAGGACAAGGACAACCCAAGTTATCATCAACGCTCAGTTCAGAAGCCTGCATCTCTGATGGTATGGGGTTGCATGAGTGCGTGTGGCATGGGCAGCTTGCATGTCTGGAAAGGCACCATCAATGCAGAAAAATATATTCAGGTTCTAGAACAACATATGCTCCCATCCAGACGTCGTCTCTTTCAGGGAAGACCCTGCATTTTTCAACAAGATAATGCCAGACCACATTCTGCATCAATCACAACATCATGGCTGCGTAGGAGAAGGATCCGGGTACTGAAATGGCCAGTCTGCAGTCCAGATATTTCCCCTATAGAGAACATTTGGCGCATCATAAAGAGGAAGATGCGACAAAGAAGGCCCAAGACGATTGAACAGTTAGAGGCCTGTATTAGACAAGAATGGGAGAGCATTCCTATTTCTAAACTTGAGAAACTGGTCTCCTCGGTCCCCAGACGTCTGTTGAGTGTTGTAAGAAGAAGGGGAGATGCCACACAGTGGTGAAAATGGCCTTGTCCCAACTTTTTTGGGATTTGTTGACACCATGACATTTTGATTCACCATATTTTTCCCTTAAAATTATAAATTTTCTCAGTTTAAACTTATCAGTTTAGATTTAGGTTCTACTCTGAATAAAATATTGACATTTGCCATCTCCACATCATTGCATTCAGTTTTTATTCACAATTTGTTTAGTGTCCCAACTTTTTTGGAATCCGGTTTATATATATATATATACACGTCCGTTCAAAAGTTTTAGAACACTTGCAAATTTCTTTGTTTTTGTTTAGTGTTTTATTTTCTACATTCTACAACAATACTGGGGATTTCCAAACTATAAAATAACACATATGGAATTAGATAATTGCGTAACAAAAGCAACAGTTAGTTGTTATTTTAAGACACAGAGGTCGGCCTTTCTGTAATAGTTCTTGCAAGAACAGTATTGTCAAGTGCATTTGCAAAATCCGTCCAGCACCATAATGAAACTGGCTCTCATGAAGGCCGTCCCAGGAGGACGAGACCAAAACCTCCCTCTGCTGCAGACGAGAAGTTCATTTAGAGTTATCAGCCTGAAAAATGACCAATTAACAGCAGCTCAGATTAGAGGCGTTATGAAGTCTTTACAGAGCAGAAGTAGCAGAAACATCTCAATATCAACTGTTCAAAGGAGATTCATGCAGTTTTGGAAAGAAATAAAAATCAGGAACCATCATGGAGTTAGAAAGTGTTCTAAAACTTTTTTAACTTTAGTGTACAGTATATATATATATATATATATATATGATAACATCATGATAATACGTTTATAATATTATGAATATAAAATATACCATACTATGTTTCTTTTCCTGAAGTGTGTATATATTTTGGGCTAACTTTTTTTGGCACTGCTTCTTTACCCTTCTATATTTGTATCATTTTTTATACCTCACAATGTACAATTACAGTTTATTTTATCTTGTAACTTTTACACATTTTTCAAATTTGTATATTCCAATCACATTTTATTTTGATTTAATTTTCATTGGAAATTCTAGCTTTATTTAAAAGTATTCTCTATTTATTCTTCCTATTCTGTTTTTCATATATCTAAAATTATGATATGAATTTAAAGAGAGAGAGAGAGAGAGAGCTATACAGAGTTATTATATAACATACCAGGGACAAGTGAAATCCTTTTACACCAAATGGAGCCACAAGACAATTGCAGCATACTATGGCACACAACACAAACTTCCTGACATACAGGATGTTTGGGTGGAAGGTCTTTAAGTTCTTTATCCGCTGTCTAAACATAGCAGAAACCACATATACAGTATAACGAACCAAGGCCATGTTGTTGGTGAAATGTACAGTAGGTATTAAAATGTAACATTCGCAAATTCCCCACGAGTTGATCAAGTGTCTTATTCTGATTAAAATCTACTCAAATTGTCTTGTTTAATTCCACATTTAGGAAGAAGTTTTATGTGATATGATCCAAAATATTAGTAAATACAAAAGTATAAGGAGATACTGGAATTCTGAACAGCTTTTACTTTCTACCCCTATAATGTGGAGAAATGGAATACATGTAGAGAACAATGAATCATCTGCATTGAGATCTTCTGACGGGTGTTTTGTTGTGTAGGGGACAGTAAAGGGTGCTTTGGGCTTCCTGAACAACGATAACGCAAAGCTGGACATGATGACCCAAAAACAGGCAACTGAAGTCACTAAGACTCAGGTAAAGACTTGTTTGTACAGATTATTGAACGTAGATTGATGAATAATTAGCACAAAACAACTAAGGGAACACTTCTGGTTTAACTTGAACTTTACATACACATACTGTATAAGGGGTGTTCAAGTCAAACTGGGACTAAGTGTTCTCTTAATTGTTTTGAGCAGTATTTCTAAGTTTTCAGTAAAGGCTGTACACTATAATAAAAATGAAAATTTTTAAATAAAAAAAAATTAATAATAATGTGAAGCTAGTCATTGAGCTAACTCACTTAGCCCTTATCACTCAGAGCATTATTTGTTTTCAGACATTGTTTGTTCTGCAGCCTTTTTAATTCAGATATTTCAGCACAATCTAGACAATATGATGACCTGAATTGTATTTCATCTTAACAAACTATGCAAAGACTGAGCAAAAGGTCACATAGGTAAAGAAATAGCACAGATACACTCAGTTACCTGTTTTTCTGATTGTTTCCGGTTGTTTCTATAACCAATAATAATAATAATCATAATAATAATAGCCTTGCGATGGATCGGCACCCTGTCCAGGGTGTACCCCGCCTAGTGCCCTAAGCCTCCTGGGATAGGCTCCAGGTCCCCCGCGACCCTGAACACGGGATTAAGCGGTATAGAAAATGAATGAATGAATGAATGAATAATAATAATAATAATAATAATAATAATAATAATAATAATAATATGCATATTTTGAGAGTTCTACATTTCAGCGTTTTTAAGTTGGAAAGCTAGTTGATAAAATGATCAGCTAACTCAAATTCCTAGATTCATGCAATATGGATGAATCTGTTCACATTGTTTAACTTTTTAAACTATTTGTTCAAACAGAACAAGTATTTTAGATCACTATTTGTCAATGGCACTTTTTTTTGCCGAGATCTCTTTAAACCCACAAGTGACTAATGTTACCATGACCAGTAAACATGCAAACATGCCACCCAGCCCCTCCCACTCTCCAAAAGCACAGCCAGGGATTCAAACTCACAACCTCAAGATGCAAATGCTTTTCTGTTACACCCACACAGGAGTTTATTCAAAGGAGGAAACCAACATTTTAAATTCGTAACTTGTCTGATCGAATTGTTTTTGACTAACAATGAAAAGTTGTGAATGTGAACAAAACTAGACTTTTTGGCTCTCACTTTTAACAGGTTTTTGTCTCTCATTTTTTTTTATCCATTTCTGTTCCAAAAGAATATGTTTTGTTTGTTAAACCACATAATAACTATTATAATAACATAATAACATATAACCCTATGGTGACAGATGATCAGGCCGGTGATTAGTATACTGCTGATGTTGGAACAGACGAGAGGGGAAATGAGGATGCTGCTGAGGTTGTTACATGAACAACCACTTTTTAAATTGTACATTTAGGCACTTTGCAGCCTGTCACTGTGAAACATTTGCTCCAATAATTGAATTTAAGCAACATAATGAAATTTCATATGAAAAATGGTGGTTCAAGATTTTTGCACAGTACTGTACATGTGTTTTGCATTAGTATTCATTAGTACACATTTTGCAGCATTAGACCCTGGAAGACAAATGGACTTGTCATTATGAATCTATAAAAAATAGCTCATATTATTGAATAGGGTATGGCTATACTGTAGATGTGGACAGGGGGAGCTCAGTAGTTATTGGACTAAGGAAGGTCTCAGGTTCAAACTCCTTGACCACCAAGTTGCCACTGGTTGGGCCCTTAAACCTCAACTGCTCAGATGTACAGTATAATGTGTGTGTGGGGGGGGAGGGGGGGGAATGTAAGTCGCTCTGGATAAAGGTGTCTTTCAAATGCTGCAGCGTAAATGTAGATCAATACAGTTTTCAAAATCCTGACTGGATGGTATTTAATGAGTATTCACCCTGTTTCTCTGAACGTCATTCTGGTGCAACCAGTTGGCATTTAAAGCCTTAACATACTTAATTAAATAGAGTCTATTAGTGCACAATGAAGTGTCACATGTTCTCAATACAAAATACACCTGCATCTGGAGCAGATCAAATAAAGTCTGGCTCAAAGCTTTGACATAATGGTGAACCTTTATACAGCAAACAAATCAAGTCTAATTAACCTTTAGTCACAGTCAAATATAAGATATACATTAAAGCCTTATGTAAATACAGTAAATGCAATAAAGCATAGATGCCTTTAAAAGTGTAAAATGCATTAGTGGTCCCAGGTATACTTTTTAAAGAAATAAGCTAGTTAGTTTTCTCTGAGCGAGCAAGAGTCTGACTCATGCTTCTGTTTTTGCAAATAAAACCGGACGAACTTTATTATGTCTATTTTTGTGTCTGAGTTATGTATTACGTAAGATGTTGCTTCTTTTACTGATACTCCAATTTTTTTCTGAAATTTCATAAAAAGCCTGAGCTGAATACTTATGCGAAAAATATACTACTAAGTCAACTACGTCAACCTAAAAATACCTCTTTAAACATTCCAGATGAAGGCCAATCAGCTTTCAGCCCAGATATCTGCTCAGTTTGAGGAGATGCACAACTTCCTAAAGAAGAAAGAGGCGGAAATAAAAAAACAGTTGGCGACTCAAGAGCAGGTTGCCGTCACCGCCATGTGCAAAAACACATCCCTGATCAATGAAAGAATGATGGAAGGAAACGAGTTAGAATGTATTTTTCAGTCTGCATTGGATATTAATCAACCTGATTCCTTCTTACAGGTAACGGTATAAATAAACCCTATAAATAAACAATTTAATCTACTTTTAGATCATTTATTTATTATTTCCTTTTTTTTTTATTGTTGGCAAATCACTTATTGACTAATTGTGTATTTCTTTTCCTTTTCAGTGGTGGAATGAAAAAGGATTTCCTGTTACACAAAGAATGAAAACGAAAAGCAACATGAATCCAAATATCAAGTAACTTAATCGCAAGAGCAAATATTTGACTTAGAGAATTCATCTGACTTGAATAATTTAGATCTACTTCACTAATGTTTTTTTGTTTTTGATGTTGAAGGTACGAGTCACGGGCGAAAAGTCTTAGAGTAATTCCACACTCTTTGTTCTTTGGCCCTTATGAGACTCACCTCCAGTTCTTTGTATGGAAGGCCATGCTGGGAGCAGTTAAGCCTGGTCAGTCAGGTGATCATGTTGAACCTTTCGAGATTCGGTCCCTTACTCATTTCCATTAGTGACTCTCCTACTTTGTATTGCAGTTCCAGAGATTTTAAGCATAAAGGACTCTGCAGACGCTTACCTCAAAACATCACCAGGAAAATCAAGTGTCCGGCAAGCAGACAGGCAAACCGGTTGTTTCAAGGACTACAATCCAGGCGCAGCCTCTGAACAGACGTTCCAGTCTGGCCAGCACTACTGGGAGATTGAAGTTGGAAACAAGTTAGACTGGAGCATCGGGATTATGACAGAGTTGGACAAAGGATCCAAAAAGCAATCAATTAAATCAAAAGATCCAAAAGATGTATATCTCAACTTGGTCAACGATGAAGGATACACCCTGAGCACAAACGGCGAGGAGTTTCCCATTGAGGTCAAGAGAAAGCCCAGCAAAATAGGGCTCTATCTGGACTGCGACAGGAAGCAGGTCTCCTTCTACGATGCAGACGTCATGACTCAGATTCTCATCACCGGCTATAAATCCACCCAGCCTTGCAGCATTAGTTTTTTCCCAGGAGCTTACCTGGATGGAGCCAACATCGACCCGGTCACAGTATGTTCATATCGGTCTAATTCCACACCTAGTCCATGATACCAACCTCAATACTCTCAATCTACGTAGACCACTTCGATATCTGGATTTTGAATTGCCTAATGAAGGTATTGTTCTTGGGTTTTAGGCAAGCTTATAATACATGTTTATGCAACCATTTAAAAAATGATGCATCATATTTCTGCTTAGGCTTGAAACAGACAAACGGGGACTCAGAAATGTGATTACAAAGAAGACATTTGCTTGTATTGAAATGCAAAATGATTCGCTTTTCTGTGAGGAGGTTATTAGCAAGCTAATGAATATTAATGAGCACTGGGGATCTGCCTCATGGATATTAATGACCACTGGGAGAAAACCGGATATAAATACAATAAGCTCCATTTTCAGATTAAATATCACTTGAGATGCGTTTTATACACAATTAACACAAAATTACTTTAAACATTAGGACAGAACATTGTTTTTATTTGTTTTCTAATTTTTTCTTTTACTATACAGTTGCTTTTAGAAGAAGAGAACTGAACTGAAATGAAAGCCTGTAAGAGTTCTTGAGTTGATCCTTTGGGTTTATCAAAAAAGCGCTTCGAATGTAAGCACTTAGACACTTTCCTTTTTTCCCTGCGGTATATTTTGGTCTAACTATGATGTTTGTTAGGTAGGAATATCTTAATAGGAATTTCTTAATCAGTGTAAAAGAAAGTAAATATTATAAACAAATATGATCAATTTGTCTATTAATTAATCTGTACATAAACTTTATTTATGATATGTTTCTATCTGTATGTACAAAATCTTTGGATGTGTGTACATATCTACTGTAAGTATACATGAAATAAGGTCAATGCTTATATGTATAGAAACCTGATTGCATTTTAGACATGTTGGAAAGAAGCGGAATGAAGGAATGGAGATCATGAGCCAGGCCTTCTCGTCCAACATCAAAGGAAAGGGCATGAATTCCCACAGGAACACTCCAAAATCTTGTGGACCTTGTGGAAAAGCTGTTATAGCTGCAAAAGGGGGACAGACTCCATATTGAAGTATATCGGCCAAAACATGGTGTTGGTGCTAAAAAGTGTCTCACCTAGGTTAAGAAAAAGTCAATTTTTTGGATAGGATCATATAACAGATTGCTTATGAAACATAATTTCATGTCCTTTTATGTAGTGTCTGTAACTTTTTTTTTTTTTTATTATTCAAATCTTTCAACAAGCTTAATTGTCGTTCAGATAAAACTTGGCCAATTTGGATTTCAAATGAAAAGATATAAACCTGAAAATTTTTTATTTTATTCTAAAATGCATAATTATTAAGATATTGCAAAACGAATTTGACATGGTTACGGACACTACAGATTTCTCTGGGGGAAAATCCTTAATCTTGCACCGAATGCTTTAATTTAAGTAAAAAAAAATTTCCAGATTATCTGCTTCTAGATGCTTTTGAGCATCAATACAATAATTTGCATTTTAAGTTATTAATGCTGAAAAATAGGCATTTTTGGAACAAGTACAAAATCCAAAAAAGTTAGCAACTTTAAATTTTTGGGGAAGCAACACTGGTCACTTCCACATGCATTTTCTGTGTATTTTATATATATATATATATATATATATATATAAAACAAAAAATATATAAAAGTACCGATACTGTGTTTTGGCCGTATGTTTTTGGATCTTATGTAAAAAAAAATTTTACCCTATTAACCTGTTTTGATGAAAAACCTCAATAAAACATCTTTATCTTTAAAATCTTGTTTATTGGTTTTCTTTTTGCTTTTAAAAATTTGAATTTCTTTTTCATCTTTCTCACTTTTCTCATTTTGAAAGACACCTCTTACATTATGTAGATTTTCCACAAACATGCAATAAATTTTGTATCTCAAAGAGAAATTATAAACCTGTTGTTTATCCCCGATGTGCAGCTGTAAGTGACAGTTTTAGGCAAATGTTTGTTCTCTATAACTATCTATGAATGTGAGGTAATGCTTTAGTGTAAACTGTTTTTCTCAGTGTTTAAGACACAGAAGTTGTTGTTGTCAGATGCAAGAAGAACGCGGTGGACAAGAACAAGATGTTTCCACACAGAGGAACAAATCGGGGTTCATCATTAAAACTACCCTGTCATGTGATGCCTATCATGTTTGATCTAGATTACATCACTTCAGGTCCCGTTCAGTGTGCTGAGTCATGGATTAATCTGGACTTTCCTTATTTGCACTATATTAAGCAAACTTTCTCTGACCCCATCCCTTTCCGGACTTGAATGGACTTTTTTTTTCTCCACTGATAAATAATCCGGAAATAATTCACAAATTAATGATTTCTTCTTTAAGTACGGTTGACGTCTCAGTCAGGGTATACAGGTCCTTCTCAAAAAATTAGCATATTGTGATAAAGTTCATTATTTTCTGTAATGTACTGATAAACATTATTCATTCATTCATTCATCTTCTATACCGCTTTATCCTGTGATCAGGGTCGCGGGGGGCCTGGAGCCTATCCCAGGAGGCTTTCGGGCACTAGGCAGGGTACACCCTGGACAGGGTGCCAATCCATCGCAGGGCACACACACACACACACATACACATTCACCCATCCATTCACACACTACGGGCAATTTGGGAACGCCATTTAGCCTAACCTGCATATCTTTGGACTGTGGGAGGAAACCGGAGTACCCGGAGGAAACCCACCAAGCACGGGGAGAACATGCAAACTCCATGCACACAGAGACGGGAATCGAGCCTGGCCGGGGAATCGAACCCAGACCCTGGAGGTGCAAGGTGACAGTGCTAACCACTACACCACCGTGCCGCCTCTGATAAACATTAGACTTTCATATATTTTAGATTCATTACACACAACTGAAGTAGTTCAAGCCTTTTATGTTTTAATATTGATGATTGTGGCATACAGCTCATGAAAACCCAAAATCCCTATCTCAAAAAATTAGCATATCATGAAAAGGTTCTCTAAACGAGCTATTAACCTAATCATCTGAATCAACTAATTAACTCTAAACACCTGCAAAAGATTCCTGAGGCTTTTAAAAACTCCCAGCCTGGTTCATTACTCAAACCCGCAATCATGGGTAAGACTGCCGACCTGACTGCTGTCCAGAAGGCCATCATTGACACCCTCAAGCGAGAGGGTAAGATACAGAAAGAAATTTCTGAACGAATAGGCTGTTCCCAGTGTGCTGTATCAAGGCACCTCAGTGGGAAGTCTGTGGGAAGGAAAAAGTGTGGCAGAAAACGCTGCACAACGAGAAGAGGTGACCGGGCCCTGAGGAAGATTGTGGAGAAGGACCGATTCCAGACCTTGGGGGACCTGCGGAAGCAGTGGACTGAGTCTGGAGTAGAAACATCCAGAGCCACTGTGTACAGGCGTGTGCAGGAAATGGGCTACAGGTTGCAAATTTTGCATGTCATTCGGAAATCAAGGTGCCAGAGTCTGGAGGAAGACTGGGGAGAGGGAAATGCCAAAATGCCTGAAGTCCAGTGTCAAGTACCCACAGTCAGTGATGGTCTGGGGTGCCATGTCAGCTGCTGGTGTTGGTCCACTGTGTTTTATCAAGGGCAGGGTCAATGCAGCTAGCTATCAGGAGATTTTGGAGCACTTCATGCTTCCATCTGCTGAAAAGCTTTATGGAGATGAAGATTTCATTTTTCAGCACGACCTGGCACCTGCTCACAGTGCCAAAACCACTGGTAAATGGTTTACTGACCATGGTATTACTGTGCTCAATTGGCCTGCCAACTCTCCTGACCTGAACCCCATAGAGAATCTGTGGGATATTGTGAAGAGAAAGTTGAGAGACACAAGACACAAGAATCTGCAAAAGGATTCCCGACCAAGTATTGAGTGCAGAACTGAACATAATTATTTAAAGGTTGACTTTTTTTGTATTAAAAACACTTTTCTTTTATTGGTCGGATGAAATATGCGAATTTTTTGAGATAGGGATTTTGGGTTTTCATGAGCTGTATGCCACAATCATCAATATTAAAACAATAAAAGGCTTGAACTACTTCAGTTGTGTGTAATGAATCTAAAATATATGAAAGTCTAATGTTTATCAGTACATTACAGAAAATAATGAACTTTGTCACAATATGCTAATTTTTTGAGTATACTGAATATACTCAGTGGGAATATACTGTATATGGATGTACAGAGTATAATGAAGCACCTTGTATAATGTCACAACCAAACTGTTGATCTCATGACTAAGAACAAATATTGTGAAATTCCCACTTTTCTTAAAAAGGACATTTTATAATTTTTTTTTTTTTACTATTGCTCAATCTGTAATGTTTTCCCCTTGCTCTTTTTCCCGCCAGTTGTTGCCCTTTTCCAGAATCTTGGCCTCACACACACACACACACACACACACTACTTTCTCCTCCCGCTGTCTCTTACAGTGAGAGTTCACAGGCCCTGAACATGTCTGCGCATGGCTCGCACATGGAGAACGTGACTAGGTGGATAAATATTGGCAGGACTTTGTGAGGGGGGGGGGGGGGGCAAAAAGGAAAAGGAAAGACGTAGAGAAGCCCAGCCTTCTCAAAGCATTAGCTTATTTAAACTTGCTGTTGTTTGAATCACAAACCTAACAGGAGGAGGACGCCGAGATCGTAAAAAGGATTGCATTTATAATCCGTGCCTAAGGACTTTCTATAACTTGTGTTTCATCATGGAGGAGAACTACAGCAGCTTACAGGAGTTCACAGAGGATCCCACCTCAGCCAGGGGAAACAAACCCATACTCTACTCATCACACAATGGACAAGGTGTGTACGTGTGTGATTAAGAGGGACGTGTACTCAGGATTCAGAAGATGGTTATCAATATGTATTATGTGTGTGTGTGTGTGTGTGTGTGTTTGATCATTCACAAGGATGATCCTGACTTCTGCTGATGTCTTTATGTTGCAGCTGGTATTGTTAAAAGATTGGAGTGTGTGAGGAGACAGATGGTGATTTTCCTGATCGCCACACTGTTCATTTCAGTTTGTGTTAACATAGCATTGGCTGCTTTCTGTAAGTAACACACTTCTACATAGACTTCGCATTAATATTCTCTTTAAATCCATGACGGAATAGGAATGTACACAAATTGGCTTACATTGCAGATTAGTAATTATATATTGATATATGACATGACATGACATGACATGACATGACATGATATGATATGGGCTTACATTAGATTGCATTCCATCTATTTTCCTCTAACACACACACACCCACAGTGTTTCAAAGGAAATCCAGCAGTCCCTCCAGTGTAACAACTACAGGAAGTCCGCTCTCTGAGGGAGCTCTGAAACTCTCGTCCCTGCAGGAGCGATTCTCCCGCCTCTGCTCTGACTACACAACCCTCGGAAAGACGTGTTCGGCAAACGGTGAGAAATGTTTAAGCATGTCCTCTTCCATTCAGATCATCCTCCTGGGGCAGGTTAATGCAGAAGACAGGGTGGGACTGGATCTTCACTTTGAATCTGGAAACGTGTTTTGTTCCCAGTCATGTTTTACCCAATGACAATTTTTATTATTTTTTTTTTTTTGCCATTTGGGTTTGTTCTTGTCTGGGGATCTGGAGAAGGCGTTCTAGCTCTTTGGCTCTTCGGTATTGTTGCCTTATGGTAAAGTTCCTACAACAATGCAGAGTGCAAAAAAAAAAGACTGCTTACACAGAAACATAAGTATTTCTAGTCTAAAAGCTCTAAAGAAAAACATCAGGAATATTCATCCATTTCACAAATGCTCTTTGGTCTAACCTTTGTTTACCGCCTCGTCCAGTGAAGCAGTGCATGCCGTGTCCCGATGGCTGGAAAGTAATAGAGAAGAAGTGCTACTACTTTAGTGATGACAAACTAGACTGGACCAGGAGCAAGCAGAGCTGTGCATCGATGGACAGCCAGCTAATAATACTTCACACCCAAGAGCAACATGTAAGTATGAGGCTATGTATGTTTTTATATGCACAAAATATGTTTGTTTTTATCATTTTTTTTTTTTTAAGTATATTTGACTACATACATTATTTCATATTTTTTAAAGGTTGCTTTGGAGAAAATAGCCCGCAGTTTGGGTGGGTATGAATACTATTACTGGATCGGCCTGTCGGACATTGAGGAAGAAGGCGTGTGGAAATGGGTGGACAACACGCCGGTCAATATCACGTAAGGCTTCACAAGAGTAAACAATACAAAACGTACACGGTACACAGCCTGGATGAAAAAGTCACATTTTCATTGACCGACATCAAGCAAAGAAAAAACAACTAGGGAGACATAAGTGGAATAGGAACTGTCTACCACATAGTGCTGAAAATAGAGTTAATGATCATCATCGCAGATCTCTTTAAAAAAAAAAAAAAAAACGGATGAAGTAGCATTATAAAATAATAGGGGTCAGGGGTAGCTCAGTGGTTAAGGCATTGGACTACGGTTCGGAAGATCCCAGGTTCAAATCCCACAACCACCAAGTTGCCACTGTTGGGCCCTTGAGCAAGGCCCTTAACCCTCAACTGCTCAGATGTGTAATGAGATAAAAAAAAAAATGTAAGTCGCTCTGGATAAGAGCGTCTGCCAAATGCCTAAATGTAAATGTAAATAAAAAAAATGTAATAAAATTAAAAATAGTGGAAATCACGGCTCTGTTCAATAGTTAATGTAAGAGTCATTTTCACACATATACAATGGAATGAGAACTTGCAGGATCGGACCTAAACAGCTGTGCGGTCAGTAGAAAACCACTTAGCGTGACTCATCAGGACAAATGCCTATAATTTGGTAGGGAGTATAAAGATTGGACTTTGGAGGATGGGCAAAGGGTGATGAGGTCAGACCATATTCCAGAGCGATGGGTGCATCAGGGTAAGAAGGGAAGTGCGCGCATAATGTCCACTGTACAAGACTCTGGAGACAACTTGTTGGTCAATCGGTCAGATCTAGGCTGAGTAACGTCATGCGGCAATAAAATGAAGTCAGATGACGACCTGAATGTACTGAGTGACCAGGTCATCACATCTATCCATTTTCCAGGACTTTGAAAGTGTGGTTCTTGTAGTGGTTCTGAATCTGATCTAAATATTAAAATGTGCTGTACTATTGAACAGGCAGTGTACATTAACCCCTCCACACACACACACACATTCACACACACTCAGACATAAATGTGTGAAAGCCAAACGAAAACAATTTAAATATTTGACTCAGCCACTGCTTTGAAACAAAGGTGCACTGGATCAATGCAGTCAAGGAAAGTTTATTACATGCTGTATATCAATGTTGTTTTGTCACCTTCATCGACTTCCCCTCACCGCTTCCCCTTGAGGGAACTCTGCTTGGTAATGGCCTTTCCAATACTTCATTAGCTTGAGTGATGTTTGTTAGATGACCCAAAGAGTCAACATGACTGTAGGCCTGAGCAACAGATCTTACCTCTACAATATATACAGGCATTAGGAGGTCGAAATATATCACTGCATGCGTAGGGGCTTTTCCTGAAGCCTACCATCATCATCATCATCATCATCATCATCATCCCAGATTTCTTGACCTTTCTTGATCTCGATCAGGAATACACTCGTGAGCACAAACATTAACATAGTCAATATATCCTATGTTTAAGCGATTGGTATAAATATTTAGTAGCAATCACTATTACATTGGGAAGCAAATGATCAGGCAAGTTATGTGTGAATTCGAATTAGAAGGCTGCAGGTAATCACGTCCTGGTTTCGTACACACTCTCACTCATCGTCTATAGTTTTTTGTTCTGTATACAAGGTGACAGGGGGGCTGGAGCCAATCCCAAGAGACCTACAGTAGGGGTACACTCTGGAAGGGATCACACGCTCAATTACACACTCATTCGCACACTACAGGTGATTTGGAAATGCCGTTTAACCTAATCTGCATGTCCAAGCACAGGAAGAACGTACAAACTCCATGCCCATAGACACTAATGTGGGAATCGAACCCGGACCCTGAAGGTACAAGTGTGTACCTACGGGCAAGACTTGTGTTTTAAGCCAGAAGTTATATTCCTTAAAACAATGTCATTTCCACTGGCCTTGGATGATGTCGCAATCTCATCAGAACTCAAGTAGTGGTTTCAGTGGGACTGTTGCTAGAAGTGGAATTCCAGTTGGCAAAAACAGACATTCAGAGTAAACATACACACGTTGGAACATCCCAGTGTGGTTATACTAAATGTAAACACTCTTGGAACGCCACTTGTCCAGTCATATCAGGAGATAACGTGTATAACATTTGAAAATGTTATTTGAACTTTAAGAGCCCACTTGATCAATCCGGGAACTTCCGGACTTGTGTGAGATCTTAATTTGAGTCTTGAGTGCAATATATATATAACAAAATGTGCCGAAAAACATGGTTTCATTCCAGCGTAGTTGCTGCCAAAATCAAGTTTATTCCAAGTGAAAAGTCCACTCCTCATCACATCCTCCTCCCACACTCCTCTGACACAGTCAATAAGAACGTGACAGATGTTTTTCTTCTCTCTGTTGCTACTTCCAGGTACTGGAACCAATGGGATGGAGAGCCCAATAATCACCAGGCTGGGGGGCTTCACGGTGAGGACTGTGCCGTGCTGAATTCTCACTCCAAATCCTGGTTTGATGTACCCTGTGACCACATCTACAGACGCATTTGTGAGATGGATGCCGTCACTGTAAACTGATTCACTGTGCCGTTAAAAATAGAAAATGAAACAGTACTGAATTTTAAAAACACTGAATTTTTTTTTTTTTTTTTTTTTAGAAAATGGGGGGAAAAAAAACAATGTTGTGCTATGTGTTCATTTCTGAATGTGCTCTTTTGTACCTTTGTGCTTTGCTTCCAAAAAAATAAAGAGATTTGATCAAAATCTGGGCCTTCTGTAAATAGATTGCAACACTGGCATGGGGAGACTTTGGACAGAGATGTTTGTAGAGATCAAACAAAGTGTAGTAGATCAGCCTATTGGTTTTCTAACAATGTTTTAACTTGAGAATTTGACCTGTTTGTTCTTGTATAAGGTTTTTTTTTATATTGTGATAAGGATTTATTATTATTATTATTATTTATTCATTCATTCATCCTCTATACCGCTTTATCCTGTATTTAGGGTCGCGGGGACCTGGAGCCTATCCCAGGAGACTCAGGGCACGAGGCAGGGTACACCCTGGACAGCGTGCCAATCCATCGCAGAGCACACACACACACACACACACACACACACACTATGGTCAATTTGGGAACGGCAATCAGCCTAATCTGCATGTCTTTGGACTGTGGGAGGAAACCGGAGTACCCGGAGGAAACCCACCAAGCACGGGGAGAACATGCAAACTCCATGCACACAGAGACGGGAATCGAGCCTGGCCGGGAATCGAACCCGGACCCTGGAGGTGCAAGGCAACAGTGCTAACTACTACACCACCATGCCGCCTCAATATTATTATTATTATTATTATTATTATTATTATACAGGGTATAACTGGGTTTGATGCCCACCTTGGGTCTCCGTGTGTGTGGAGTTTGGGTTAATGTTAGGGTTACGGTTAGGGTTAACCGTTACCTAGGCTACCTGGCATTCCCAAATTGCCTATAGTGTGTGAGTGTGTATGTGTGTGGTCTGTGATGGATTGGCACCCAGTCCATGCTGTACCCCGCCTTGTGCCGAAAGTCTCCTAAGATCCACAGTATATGGGACAAATCGGTATAGACGATGAGAGATTAATTTTTAATCAATAGACTTCTAATGGTGGTGGAACGGTTAGCACTGTCGCCTCGCAACTCCAGGATCTGGGTTCGATTCCCGTCCCTGTGTGCACAGAGTTTGCATGTTCTCCCTGCGCTTGTGGGTTTCCTCCCACAATCCAAATACAGTACATGTAGGTTAGGCTAATTATCGTTTCAAAATTGCCTGTTGTGTGTGAGTGAGCCTGCGACCCTGAATGAAATAGACGACGACGATGATGATGATGATGATGATGATGAGTGAGTGACAGTACTAATGTTTTAAATCAGGAGCGCAGTATTTGGTGGAACAATCCTGATTATAAACACAGCTTTCATGTGTCTTGTCAGTCTTTCCACTCGTCTTTCATATTGCTGTTGGGTAATTTTTTCTTTGCCAATCTTGGCACAAGAATTAAAGCAGCTTTGCTTTGTTTGATGGCATGTGAACATCAATCTTTCATTTGATCACATTCCAGAGGTTTTCACTGGAGTTCAGATTTGGAGACTGATCTGGTGGTCGTCCATAAACACCTTGATTGACGTGGCTGTGTGGCATGGAGCAGTGTCCTGTTAGAAAAAAAAAAACAGAATTGAGGAACATAGTCAGAGCAGAGGGAAGAAAATGTTCTTCCAACCTTGTGTCCTTCACAAAGACAAATTTGCCCGATTCCCCCAGATCATCACCAATCCTCCTCCACATTTCACAGTTGGTAAGAGGCACTGCGGCTTATAGGCCTCTCCAGGTCTCCGTCAGACCATAAGACCACCAGATGTTGGACTCATCAGATAAGATGACCTTACTCCAGGTCTCTCCAGTTCAATTCTTGTGGTCTTTTGCAAATATCAGCCTGGCTCGTCTTTGCCTCTCGTTGATGTAGGTCTGTTTTTGCATGATTTCAGCCCCACCTCTAGTAGCCTGTTTCGAACCGTCCACACCGTGCTCTTCAACCCTGCTTCGGTTTGCCGCTGTGTTTGAAGGTCAGTGTTGGTTTTTGAACTACAGTATGGTCTTGCTAATCAGTATAGAAAATTCGTCTTCAACCTCGGCTAGTCTGTAGCTTCGTTATCCATTACGTCGGCTGCTTGACCTTGTTCTTGTGTGCCGCCGTGTTTGAAATTTTCCGGATGGAAGCGACGTGACGCTCACTGTGTCCCTGAGCCAATAAAGCCAGGACTGAACTCTTCTTTTCTTCGCTCAAAACTTTCCTTTTCAACTCTTTTGACGAGATTGATGGTTGTTTTAAAATTCCAATTACCTTTGAGGTACTGTTAGCACAGTTTTCACCGTCCTGCTGGTCACATTACAAAAGGAGAGTGATGATCGCATCAGTGGGTTTTATACTTTACCTCATTAAATAAGATTTGATTCGGGTGAACGCCTCATCAGTACCTCATAAAGCAGAATGAGGTGTGCTCGTGTTGAAATTCGACAGACAATGGAATAGAGTGGTTGCCATACTTGTAGTGATTTGCAGTTTTCTCACTTTTTCTGTCCTTTTTATAAGATGAAGGACAGACAATAGTAATAGCGGATGGAAATAGATGACAGGTAGGATGGAAAATTAAAAGTAACGATTATAAAATTTTGATAATAATATTTAGACATGAATTTCTTCAACAATGCCTATACTGTATTGTCAAGAATAAGGAAATAGAAATGGATGCTTTGCAGTTGCAAATTAAGATTGTTCAGGATGGAGGTGTGTCTACATGGTGTTCGTGATGAATTTATGAATTTGTTTGCTTTCCGTCAGGCTGACAGGATGAAAACGATTTTTATATTCTTGCAGTAATTCATTCATTCATTCATCTTCTATACCGCTTTATCCTGTATTCAGGGTGGCGGGGACCTGGAGACTCTATCCCAGGAGACCCTGGACAGCGTGCCAATCCATTGCAGAGCACACACACACACTATGGTCAATTTTAGCAACGCTAATTAGCCTAACCTGCATATCTTTGGACTGTGGGAGGAAACCGGAGTACCCGGAGGAAACCCACCAAGCACGGGGAGAACATGCAAACTCCATGCACACAGAGACGGGAATCGAGCCTGGCCGGGGAATCGAACCCTGACCCTGGAGGTGCAAGGCGACAGTGCTAACCACTACACCACCGCGCCGCCTCTTGCAGTAATTAATTTCCGTAATTGAATATGGTAGGAAGAATTGAGTTCTGCAAGGCAATTATTTTTGTATTGATTTCATTCTACATTTGTGCCTGATTTATTGTACTGTAAGTGTCTTTCTGGAGTCATTTTGACTAAATATTGGAGTTGATTTGCTAAAAATGGGTTATTGCAAAATTAGAAGTTTGGCTTTAAAAAAGTGGTGTAGAAATGTGAAATTTTCAATTTAACTTTTATAGCAAATCAAGGGTGATTTATGCTTATTGTATTTCCAGTAGAAGTGTGAAGTTAATGAGTCAAGTGATTTAAACCATTTGTCTGCGGGTGTTATGGGAAGGATTGAAAACAGATAATTAATTTGAGTCGGGAGGCTGGTCCAATGTTTAAAATCATCTTCTTTAACAGCAAGGTATAATTGAGGTTAAAAAGCTCTGATAGCCTGGGAGAAAGATCGATGGTTAAATATTTAATGTTACAAGTGTGCAGTCGGGGGAAGGAACCGAGCATCGTCAGTGAATGGTAATAGGATTTATTCCAGTTTATTGTGTGATTTACAACCATAAAGAATATATGTGTGTGTTGAAAATGCCTTATAATGAATTATAGGGGGTCCTTTAAATGCAATCTACAAAAAGGAGAGCGATACCCTTGGCTGATTCCTCGGTGAAGTGTAAAACTTTCTGCATTTATGTTTATTGTGACGAGTAAAGCATTTTTATCCAATTGATGAACGATTCTCATAAGGCAAACCAGAGCAGAGAATGAGTTCTAGGCGGGACTACTGACTGTGCAGAATGACTCGATTATGAGAGTTAAAAACTCCATTTATTTCTCTATATAATGTAATCCCCAGCTACACTAATGCACTTTATCTCACTCGTGCTTGGACACCTTCAAGGCAGAAAGTTTTCTCAGTACGCCAGAACCATGATCGGACTTCACGTCTGAAGCGCTGGCCTCCCAGGAACTCCTTTAATGGACCAAACGTGTAGAAATGGCTGGGAGTGAGTTCAGGACTGTACAAATGATGTTGCAATACTGTAACTCCCAGTAATGTGCAAGTGGTGATTGCGAAGTATACAGTATACACTTCACAGACAGATGCAGGAATGATTGCAGTGTGCACCGAGTCACCCTGGACAGGATCATCATTCACATACTTATGGCCTTCTTTACAACGTTTGCACCATTCAAATGGTTTACTGCGGAGTAAGAATCTCATCACCGTACTGTGCTTGAAGTCGCCTGTAAAAGTCAATCAGTTTTACGCCTTTGTTCACAAGAAATTTCATCAAAAGTTCCGATTTGACCTGAATGCCCCTCGTAGAAAAATTCAATTTACTTCAGTCAGTGCTGTTCTGCATCTAATGGTAATTGAGGATTAAGGCGGTTTTGTAATAGGTTGATCAAATGTTGGCTCGCAGCTCCATGGTTTGATTCCATGCATGTGCAATTTGCATGTGAGTGTGTGTGTGTGTGTGTGTGTGTGTGTGTGCCCTGCAATGAACTGGCACCCTGTCCAGGGTGTACAGTACCACACATACAGCCCTGAGTTCTATGAGATAGGCTCCAGGCCTCCTACCACCCTGTGCAGGAGAAGCAGTAAAGAGAATGAGTGAGTGAGAGAGTGAGACTGATGTCATCTGAAACATTTGTATTTTTTATGAAGTCTGTTTGATTTTGGCATATTAGCATCAAACGCACTGTCGCCATTCTGATGGCGAGGCCTTTGGGAATAATGTTGAGGTCTGTGATTGGGAGGGGGGGCGGGGACAGGAAGGCTGAGTTGAGTGGCTGTGTTCATGTGCGTCGGTATTTTGGAGGAAGCTTTGTAAGATAATGGTGATAATAGAGACATTTCTGTAAGTCACTAAATGAAGACATCTGTTGAGTCCTGAGGATTTTTGTTTATTTTGCTCTGCTTTATTGGATTGATTTTAGTGCCTTTTTTATTATGTAATTATAATTCCAATTTTTTTTTTTTTTTTTACAATCTTCAATGCATAAAATAAAATAAAAAACGATGGGATTTTACATGAAGAAAGATTTATAAAGAACATAATTGTAAACACGAATAAAGAATCATTTTTATCCTCCTTGTACTAATATACAAGATGTACTTAAAGTTTCTTTTGTGAAATACAAATGAAACTAAAATACAGTAAGCAGTAAGATAAATGTCCACATACAATGCAGCTACAATAAAAAAGAAATCATAATCTGTGTTTGTGATCATGCTGTATAAAAGCAATATCAGACTCAAGCTTGTGCTGTTGTGCTGAATATCAGCACGGCTGTGATGATATTCATCAATAACAGCATTCCAGGGAGCCTGGAGCCTATCCTCCAGACTTTGGGCACGAGGCGGGGTACATCCTGAACGGGTGCACATACACACACGCACTATGGGCAATTCGAGTATGCCAATTAGCCTAATCTGCATTTGGAAAGCCAACAAGCCACAGTCCACAAACAGACCTGAGGTGTTAATTGAACCATCGACCCTGAAGGTACGAGCCCACAGTGCTCACCACTATGCCACCACACTGGCCAGTATCAAAAAATCATCTTAATATAAAGGGGGAGGGGGGAAGAATGTTTTTTCTTTCCCTAATCTTCAGCAAGGTGGCGCGGTGGTGTAGTGGTTAGCACTGTCGCCTTGCACCTCCAGGGTCTGGGTTCGATTCCCCGGCCAGGCTCGATTCCCGTCTCTGTGTGCATGGAGTTTGCATGTTCTCCCCGTGCTTGGTGGGTTTCCTCCGGGTTCTCCGGTTTCCTCCCACAGTCCAAAGATATGCAGGTTAGGCTAATTGGCGTTCCTAAAATTGCCCGTAGTGTGTGATTGGGTGTGTGAGTGTGTGTGTGTGTGCGCCCTGCGATGGATTGGCACCCTGTCCAGGGTGTACCCCGCCTAGTGCCCGAAGTCTCCTGGGATAGGCTCCAGGTCCCCCGCGACCCTGAACATAGGATTAAGTGGTATAGAAAATGAATGAATGAACGAATGTTTCAAGGTAACGTGTAATTAGAGTCGACTAAGATGAATAAAAATAATGTTTTGCAAGTGCTTGATGCTGCAGGTTTTATTAATTAGTATTTACACTGTATCTGATATGACTGACACTTTAGTCATGTTTAAATGTATTTGACCTTAAATTTTACATGCATATGTGTAGATGTTATCAGTGGCAAACTTATTAGTCTTGGAACTAATCATGCATACAAAGTATAGGAGTGTAAGTGTGTGCCTATTTATTATATTTCCAAATTTAGGAGATTTAAACTTTATTCAAACAACTATTTTGTTGATTTCTTATGAAAGACAGAAACAAAGTGCAAGGTGTTCAATACATACGGTGGTCTTTCAGCTGCACCTGTCAAGGGGTCGCCACAGCGGACTTTGTTTCCTGACGTAACCCTCCTATTTTATATGGGCTTGGGACCAGCACTGCATTACCTGGGGTTTGGGCATTGGGTGGGAATTGAACCTGGGTGTTCCAGATGGCAAACAAGTAACCTACCACTGAGTCACCGATGCGAAGGTGTGCAAAACACGGTGGATTAGTGGTTAGCATTGTCGCCTTGCACCTCCAAGGTCTGGGTTCGATTCCTTCCTGTGCTTGGTGGGTTTCCTCCGGGTTCTCCGGTTTCCTCCCACAGTCCAAAGACATGCAGATTAGGCTAATTGGCGTTGGATTAGGCTAGTGTGCATGTGTGTGTGCCATGTAATGGATTGGTGTACCCCACCTTATGCCTTAACTCTCCCAGAATAGACTTCAGGCCCTCCACGACCCTGTATATGGCATAAAGCGATATAGACGATGAGTCATGGAGATTAACAAAACACACTGTTTTCCCATTTCTTTATTTCACATACTGGAATACTTTATAACTTCTCATTCGTTATTTATTTATTTTTCAGACGGCTTCGTTTTTAGAGACTGTATTGTATTTGGTGTGTTTGGAAAATCCTTAAACAGCACCCTCCCTATGTAGTGTACTGCCTTAGAGACAGGCGAGTTAATATTTGGGCTTCAGCCTGGGTTTCCATGGCCGCGCCCCTCCCACATGAGTTGCGTGATTATTTTTCCGGCTATCTGATTGGTTCACCGCGCTGCTTGTCCGCCGCTTCCTCCGGCTTGTCCAATCACAGAAGACGTTGGTTTGTTGTCGCCTTCCATGGCCGCGCCCCTCCCACATGAGTTGCGTGATTATTTTTCCGGCTATCTGATTGGTTCACCGCGCTGCTTGTCCGCCGCTTCCTCCTGCTTGTCCAATCACAGAAGACGTTGGTTTGTTGTCGCCCTAAGCTAGCGGAAGTGTCACCGACCCTACAAGAGGAAAGACGTGATCTTACCTGACTTGATACTATTATAACGGTAAGCGCATTCATTTTAGTTTATTTTCTCGTCAACATGAATAAACAGGGACGGGTAACGCGTTGAGCAAATTGACTTCAAAAGTGCATTAAGTAGTGCGAAGTGTTAAGTAATGTCCGGCTTCGAAGCCTTCCATGCTGCCTGGCTAGGCTAATGAGCAAGCTAGCGCGTTTAGTCACTGAAACGAAACAGTGCGGAATTATTAACACTTCTTGTATAAAATGTATAAAAGACTGGTTATTCCAGTGTGTTTAGAATGCTTTTAGTTGTAGGAAGCGAACACACTCGCTCTACTCAGTACAGTGTGCAGTTCTGCAAGTCATTCTGCTACTAAACAACACACACAGACATTACACTTGCTTATATACTGTGTGCTGTGTTGGGAATAAACCACAGCTGGTGTGTGCTGTTTCAGGAAACTAATCAACACTAGGGTGCTCCTCAAGTTGATGTCTTGAATTGTTTTAGTCCTCTTATACCACACGTATTCCCATTTGCCTGTGAGAGGGTGAGGCAAAAATGATCCTCACTTATATACTGTATTAAAACTTCTACTTATGCTCAGGCTACAGTCACCTCAGTCACTGCTGTGCAGGTGTGAACGCGTCGCTTTATCCTGTATTCAGGAGCCAGGAGCCTATCCCAGGAGATTTAGGGCAAAAGGTGGCGTACACCCTGGACAGGGTGTCAATTCATCGCAGGATGCACACTCACACACTACGGGCAATTTGGGAACGTCAGTTAACCTTACCTACGTGTCTTTGGAATGTGAGAGGAAACCGGAGTACCCTGAGGAAACCCACCAAGCACGGGGAGAACATGCAAACTCCATGCACACAGACACTGGAATCGAGTCTGGCCGGGAATCGAACCCGGACCGTGGAGGTGCAAGGCGACAGTGCTAACCACTACACCGCCATGCCGTCCGTGTTGCATCAGTCCATTTGTAACTGCGGTCTGAGCATATATGGACGCCCCTGCGTGTGATTTGCACAAAAGGAGAGCAGTAAGTTTTTTTTTTTTTTTTTTTTTTTTTCCCCGTGGTCTGAGGGTGTACCTGGTGCAGAAACAACTTTCAGAAGAGGATACACAGAAGAACAAAATTTCGATACTCTAAGGACGGTTAAAAGGTTCTTAAAGAGAATCATTACGATGTATGGTGACGAGACATGGATTCATTAGTACGAACCTGAGAGTAAATGGGAGAGGATGAAATGGAAACATCCTCAGTCGCCAACCAAGAAAAAGTTCAGAAGTCAATGAAATTGATGCTTACAGATTTCTGGGATTCTCAAGAGCCAGTATTGGAATGTTATCAGGTTCCACAATCAATGGTGCTCGTTACAATGAGAGATTAAACGCAGATCAGATTAAACGTGGATGAATGTTATTAGTGTGCACATCTGCACACTTTTGCCTGTCGACTGTCACATTGTCGACACATTGCTTTAAAGCAGTGGTTCCCAAACTTTCAAGCCTGCGACCCCTAATTGAAGATCGACAAGATCTCGCGACCCCCACTATCAAAAACAAGCAATAAACATAAGCTGTTCACAGTATTTTGACTACATTTACTATACATCTAAATAATTTTGGCGTACCTTTCAATGGGAAGGGTGTACTTGTTTTTGGCAGCACAAAAGCTTCATTTGTTGCCTGATGGTGGATACAGCTACCCGCATATCATCCTCGACATCATGACGTGAGCTGTATTTATTTTTTTTATATGTAACAGCGGAAAAATACTGCTCACACAAATATGTAGATCCAAATTGAAGCAGTACATCCACTGCTGCACGGGACAACTCGTGTATTCGGTTGCTACCGCAACTTACTGAATACTGATACTGCACTTTATGAATTCTTCCTCATATTTCCGACGTTTCTTTCTTTGGTCTGACGGGGTCTTGCTCTTTTGCTTGGTTGATGTACATGGTTCCGATGACTCAGACAAACAATGTCCTTAACATTTTTAGATTTGCGAATAACAAATGTATCCATCTCGACAGTTGCGGTTTTCACGTGCAGTTGTGCACTGTAGCAATTACTAGTGAGTCAGTCGCTGCACAGCGATGTCATATCTTTGAGTCGCGAAATTATAATTTTTTAACACTCACACTCAATCAGTACTATCTTTACAAATCAGAAAATATTTATTTATAGCATTTACTTGTAATACTGAAAAGTGTGTATTATAATCACAAAAAATATATATTTTTTAATCCTTCTCGCGACCCCTTGAAATTATTCCACGACCCCCAGTTTGGGAACCACTGCTTTAAAGCATCCTTCCTCCCATCCTGATCTGTTCCTATTTGGTTTCCTGAAACAGCTATGCGAGGACAAACATTAACTTCTGATAAAGTAGTGAAGACAGCAGTGCATTCGTGGCTCGCAGCTCGTCCTAAAACATTTTTTTTAATGAGGGAATACGAATGTTCGTTGACAGCAAGGGGAGTGTGTTTAAAAATTGTGTTTGTCTTTTCTAAATTATTAAATAAGTAAATTCTACAGCCGTAGTGCGGATAATCTTTTGATTTACCCTCATGTTAATGCTTTTTAATCATTTATAGCTACATTGAAGTTTGTGGACCATCCAAAAAAAAGCAGGCTTGTTCCTGTTACCACTTAAATTATTCTTGATATAATTAGTCATTTCTCTTAACTGCCTTTGTTGCCTTTTTTTCTACACGAGTTAATAAGACATAAACTCACAGCTTGTACTTTCATCAGAAATAGTACTGACTGTTCTAAAGCGCTGAACCACGAGACTCCTTTCATAAATGTGAAATAATGTGGGTTTTATGTTTTGTTTTGTTTTTTTACAGAAAATCTGCACTAGGTGAAGAACTAGAACACTTGATAATTACCTAATGAATTGATTTTGTTTCATATGAGGACAAATCAGTATTTCAAATGGTTTGGACAGAAAAGTCAGTTGTAAAATATTTGTCGAGTTTTCTGTCTGGGACCAAATGAGAGCGGGCGGTCTTAAAGACACATGATGCGTAGCCGATTTATGGCTGACTCTTTGGTTACAATGGCATTAAAGTTTTGGGATTGTCCAAAATGTTTCCATATAATCCTATATACACACAGGGTGTTCAAACTGGGTTCAAAGTCAAACTGGGACTTGTGATCTGATTGACATTTATAAAAAAACTTCAAGCACAGTACGGTGGTGAGACTCTATAAACATTTAAATAGTGCAAACATTTTAAAGATGGTCTGTTCTTGAATGATGATCCCAGCCGAGGTAGCAGCAGTCGTTCCCGTGAACTTTCAGCGAGTGGAAAACCAGATTCTCGAAAATCGACTGAAAATTTGTCGCCAACTTGTGGAAGAGCTGCTGCGCCTGTGTGTGGGAACTGTACACACACGCATTCACCATCACCACTTGCATGTTACAGGAACTCGGGCGAGAGTTATTGCCACATTCACCGTACAGTCCTGACCTCGCTCCAAGCCATTTACACCTGTTTAGGTTAATAAAGGAGTCCCTGGGAGGCCAGTGTTTCAGATGTAAAGCAGGCAGTCCAATCATGGCTCCGGCTTACTGAGAACTTTCTAGCTTGATTGTATCCAAGCACTAGTGATGCACTGGAATAAGTGCATTAGTTGTAGCAGGGGATTATCTTGAGGAATAAAGTTAGTTTTTACGCTCATCACTGTGTTCTGTCATTCTGTGCAATCAAAAGTCCCGGTTTGACTTGAACACCCTAGTACAGTGTATTAAACTAGCGTGCTAGTGTAATACCAGCTAATCTCTTTGTTTCAGATGGAGGTGGATCAGTTGCTGTCTTTATCAGGTTCAGCCTTGGCTCAGGCCGTCAGTTCTCTGCTGGAGACTCCGGGGCTTTATGTTTTCTCAGACATCTTGGAGCTGCCAAACGTTCGAGAGGTAGCACCGTTAAGCTCAGTGGATACTTTGTAGTGTTTTGTATCAAATTTGCTTTTATTACATTCACATATTTAGGTGTAGTCTACATCACTGTGATTTAATTTGATTATGCAGTTTAATCAGCCTTTTGTAGGTCAAATCAGTGGATCATTTTTTAAAATTTAGAATCGTTTCACACTTAAAGCTTTTTTTTTTTTTAAACAAACAAATTATTTTCATCATTTAAATGGTCTATAAGTGGTGAAATCCTTGAATACACCACAGCCTTAACAGAAAATACAGATCTCATGTATCTTCTGCAAATACTCACATTTTGTGAGAGTATCGCAGCTTCTTCTTTTGACTTTATGAGCGTTCAGTGCAATAGCTCCGCCTACAGGACAGGAGTGAAAATATAAAGAAAAGAAAAGAGGTGCAAGACATGACATTTAAACAATCAACAACACAAAGTGCTCCAATGCACATTAGATACCTTTTTTTAGTAGTTTTTAATATTTTAAAACCTGTAGGAATGTGGCTACCTGGCACAAATTACTACTGTAGATGCAGCTGATATGGTAAAAGGTTTATAATATCGGTATTTAAGGTTGTAGTGTTTAAAGATAATTGCCTTTTTATTTTTCTATGCATAACATTGTTAGTTTTGAATATAATCGTTATCAATGGACTTTGTTTGAAAAAAAAATAAAAACTGTTTGTGAGCAGCACCACGACACATTGTGTCATAGAAATGCCACAATGGATTGTGATGTGATATTTTTTGTCACATCACCCCACCTGTAATGGCTCCTCCAAAAAAACTAAAACATCTCACTGGAAGTATTATTCTTTTTTTGGTGCTCATTTCATGGAGCGTGCAAATCAGAGGAACCTTTTTTTTTATTTTTTTATTTTTTTTTTTTTATAAAAGTGCGGTCACGGTACAGCATACATCATCTTTCTCATTTCCTCCAGACCTTCTTATCACTTTCTTTTTTTCCCCTCCCTCTCTCCTGTGCCAGCTAGAGACAGGTCCTCATGCTCCCGTCTATCAGCTCCTCAATCTCTTTGCTTATGGAACCTATTCGGACTACAAAGGTAAGCAGAATCTTTTTAATTTTTTTCCTTCTAAAAAGTTTTGACTTTGTCTGTTCTGCTCTGTCAGACTCTGGAAAGATTCCCACACCAGTCTCACCAGCTCACCATTGCTCTGAATATGAAAGAACAGTTTGGTAAGGGGGGGGAGGGGGTGCTGGAGGCATAATGGCTTAGAGGTCACCTCGCACCTCCAGGGTTGAAACTTGCCTCAGGTCTGTGAGCACGGATGATGATTTGTGGGTTTCCAAATTGACTGTAGAAGTTTTTTGTGTATGTATGGTCGGCATCTCATCCAGATTGTCCCCCAAGTCCCCTGGCACGGGCTCCTGACCTCCCCATGACCCTACACAGAATAATAAGTACTGAAAAATGAATGACTGCATAGTCGACCTAGGTTTGATGTGTTTATTAAGTTTCTGTCCTCCTGCGTTTCAGAAAAGGCGGCCCTGCTCCCAGAGTTAACACCTTCCCAGAAGAACAAACTTCGCCACCTGTCAATCATCAGTCTGGCCTCCAACCTGAAGGTAACTTTCAGTTTAAATAAATGTTATTTCCGTTCAACAAGAGACGCTGTTGCAGAGATCTCGATCTGTTACAGAGTGGATTTAGACGCCAGGGCCCGTATTCATAAAGCTTCTTAGAATTCTCTGAGAGCTCCTATCTTAGCCTAAAAAGTCCTAGCTGGGAGTCTTAGACTAAAAGTGATTTAGAAAACTTCTTAGAGCAAATCTGAGTAAGGAACGTACAAAAACCTTTATCTTAGTGAGGGGGTGTGGTAGACCCTGTCGCTAGGGATGATGCAGCAATTCAAGGACTGTGATTGGTTGATAAAAAAAATAACCTCTGACCTCTGCAAAGGTATTGAAATGCGCTCTTTGTGAAAATAGAATAGACAGTGAAATCATAATGTTTGTATATAAAGAATTTGTGTAATCATGACTACAGGCTACTTTTTGCAAAGTTTCTGTTATAAGCAACCAATTTCCACACAGTAATTAGTATATTAAGTTTTTACATTTATTTACCAAACTGATTTTGTTTTTATATGAGCAAAATGGCTCACCTTTTACCAATTTACATGATATGATTGTAGGACAGTCTGTTCAAGTTGCACATTTGGACGGTATGTAGCCAACAATCCATGAGAGATGGAAGGAAGTAAAACAACAAGAAAACCAAATTGGACAGAAGAGCAGTGTTTACTTTTAGCTTTATGTTTAGTGTTTGGAGAATATTTCTTGTTTCCACCATTTCGTCCTCTGCTATAGAAACTCTTAAGCCTCTTAAAAGTCCTCCTCTCTACTCTTAAAAATTTTTACCTTAGGAGCTGTTTTTAGGGATAAGATGTTTCGTGAATCATTTTTATCTTTACTAAGATTTAGTCCTAAATTTAAGGGAGAATTCTAAGAAAATGTCATAATTCTAAGAATTTTCTTAGAATTTCGTCACTAGGAGCAACTTTTAGGCTTAAGAATCTTTGTGAATACGGGCCCTGATGAGCGCACCACATGCCACATCGGCAAGGGAAAAAATCCCCCTGAGATGTTGTAAAGAAGACGTGAACCAGACTTTAAAAGAAACTCCGTCTTCTCCCCAGTTCAGTTCTTGCAGTGAATAATGTATCAGAAATGTCACAGGTAAATGCAAGTGCTGTGCTCAGAAACTGACAAAAGTCTCTGGATGGAATTTCTCTGGAATTTCTTATATTTCTATGATATACAGTGTGGAGCAAAAGTCTGAGAGTACATGGATATTGTGTTTCAAAGTAAAAATTAAAACGAAGAAAAGGAAATGCTTAAAAGCTTAAACGTTCAATATTCCATATTCTGTGTGGTTTGTTGGTCAGGTATTTTTGTTGCAAAAAAAAAAAAGGTCCAACATTTCTTGAGCTTTCTCTCTTCCGCGTGCAAATGACACTCGCAGACTTTGTTCTCACATGAATCATCAGGATTAACTCTAACCTGCAAAACCTGAGTGTCATAAAGGGAAAAGGGGAACTTGATAAATTTTCAAATTCATGTAAATAATGCAAAATAGAAGCATTTCCACTAGTGAGCTCAGACTTTTGGCCCCCACCGTTCATGTCACTTTTATAAAAAAAAACGTTATACGTTCACCATCCACGTTATTAGGAGCTCGTTGCTTATTTATGCAGTTATACAATCAGCCAATCATGTGGCAGCAGCATAATGTGTGAGAACTCGTGCACATACTGGTCAAGAGCTTCAGTTAATGTTCACATCAAACATCAGAATGAAGTGTGTGTGATCTCCGTGACTTTAATCGTGGCTTGGGTTTATGGTACCGGATGGGCTTTCAGAACCTGCTGATCTTCTGGGAATTTCACACACATACACACACACACATCAGTGAGTGTATACTCAGTGTAACCAAGGGTACATTCGTATTACACGCCACATTGCTGAGTTTTGGTCAGATCGGTTTTGCCTGTCATGACAGTTAACGTTCATAATCACAAGTGACTTTTATCCGACCCTGAAGCAGGACGCATGCGCACATCGATTCGTCTTTGCTCACACCATCTGGGTCCAAATGCGTCGTATTTGTGCGTGCATTCATTCATTTTGGGCTCTGGATGATGGCAGGCAGTTTGTCAGCTGTATCTGTCGAGCTCCAGAAGAAGGAATGAAGAACGCCAGACGCCTCGCTTTAGCTGTTTTAGCTTGACTGCCGTGAAATCTCTGCACTGCTGGTGCTGACGGATAACAGAAGAGCCTTATGTAAGCGCAGAATCAAAGGTCTGCCCCATCTCATTCAGGGCGCATGACCGCAAATCGGACATGGATCAGATCTAGAGCCATATATGGAAATAACTTATAATTAATACGATCTGTTCTAATACAAACATCAGATTTGTGCGTTCAGACAGACCTTCAATAATCTGTCACACTAGGGTAACAAAATTTGTATTTGAGTTTATTTAGGCTGGTAATGTGTACAGTACGTAGCCCATTCGTGTTATCAGCAAGATACCTGTTAATTTTTTCTTTCTGTAGATGATGTTTAAGGATTATGTTTCGATGTTTCACTCATCTTCATGGCAGGTCGTTTGTGATTTGCGTGTTTTACTTTGGGAAAGGCTGGAGGCATCTCTGACCTGATTAACTTTTGAGATTATTATTATTATTATTATTATTATTATTTATATATATATATTTTTTTTTATTTAGCATTATGATCAGCTTAAAATAAAATAAAAAGCATCCATATGTACATCCACTTCACGTTCAAACACTCTTGTCGACTTCCAAGTCCAAGATCCTGTGCATCTAGATAACCAGGGTTAGTTACTACGATGTGCTGCGCAAAAACTGTATCCATATTTTCGAGTGTACTCAAAGCCAGATGTTTCTTTGCTCCAGTGTCTGCCCTACTCGCTGCTGCTCCAGCAGTTGGAGCTGAAGAACGTCCGCGAGCTGGAGGACTTGCTCATCGAAGCCGTCTACTGCGACATCATTCACGGCAAACTGGACCAGCGCAACCAGCAGGTGGAGGTGGACTTCAGCGTGGGTCGTGACCTCGGTCCTAACGAGCTGCCGAACATCGCCAACACGCTACAGGAGTGGTGAGTGTGTGTTTTATGTGAGACTCTGTGTGGAGGCCTGAACTCTGTATATGAGAGAGAGAGAGAGCTTTTCATGAAACGTGCTTTGATGCCGTGTCTGTGTGTGTGGTCTCTTTGACTCTTTCAGGTGTGCAGGATGTGAGGCGGTGTTGTGTGGAATTGAGGAGCAAGTCTCCAGAGCTAACCAGTACAGGGAGAGCCAACTCAAGGTTAAAATGCAAGTGGAGACCGAGGTCAGTACGTGTGCGGAATGAATCGGATTTGTTTCGGATCGACTGGCGTTTTTAAACATACACATGAGTTTTAGTTGTACATGCAGCCGTTAAAGCAGCACGTCATGCTTTATTTATTCAGGTAGGGAAAGTGCGACACTGCGAGATTGAAATTTGTGGTCTTTGCTTTTAATAGAAGTCTCGATTTGCAGCACAGCCCATGTGGAAAATTCCTCAAGGAGCTCCGATGCAGTCAAACTGTCAGCGTTTCTCCAGGCGCGTTTAATTTAGCTGTTTTCTTTCGACCGTCTGACCGACTCGTGTTCTCCTCCGAAGATAATTACACGGCATATTGAAATGTAGCTGCATGGATTCTAAAGGCTGTGCGGATTTTATTTTCTCTACCTCATCTTCTCCGGTATAGTATACCACAATATAAATATAAATAAATAAATAGATAAAACTTCGGTAAGGCATTACAGGACTGCTTGTTTTTTCATCCAGCAGCTCAGCCTCACATTATAACTCTTCACGGTCGGGAGTAATCTTTAGCAGTTTTATGATTTCTTGCTGTGTCTTTCTGATTCAAGCGATTTAAAAAAAATAAATAAATAAAAAATTTATATGAAAAATGTCAAATCACACAAAAGTAGCTGATGAAAGTGTCGAATATCAAATACGGGTGCGCAGGAATGGGGAGAAGTGCGCTCCCTCGAGCTGAGAAAGTCTCACTTTTTCAAGAAGGTAGAGCAATAAACTACGATGGAAGCACACTTGATGTTTCCATCAGCACTATATCAGGTGGGTAGAGTTTACCCCAAAGGAAAGCTAAAACATGAGGAAGAGGACGTTTTCAGTACCCGCTTTTCCCTGGTTAGAGACACGGTTGATTTGTGTGTAACGTTATTAACGTTCTGAACAGATTTGCTGGAGGGGGGGGGGGGGTGTTTTATTATTATTTTTATTTATTTATTTATTTCTTAAATGCTTGTAATGTAAAAGACAGCTTACTGTGCATATTCTTAGCAGCAATCTAATTTGTTCCTTAAACGTAATTTGATCTTCGGATGCACAGCCATTGAACAAATCTTCTCACCGCAAGTCTGTTAAAGCCGTCTGGATTTTCTCTGAATTGCTTCCAGGATACACGATAGACCTGGTTCGTACCCAGCTGACTTAGACATCCTAAACCGTATGTGTTTGTGATTAAACCCCCATCAACAGCAGCACTTCTTTATTGTATAATGCGCTTATTCTCTGGAGGCAGCGAATTAAAAAAAATAAAAAATCAATAAGATGAAATTAAAGGGATTTGTAACAAACCCCTTCCAAGACTCAGGACATCTAGTCTATTTAATATACTTAGGATGTTTTAAAGCACACAACGTCCGCCCCTTACCTGCTTCTCCTTTGTGTTTTTTTTATTTATTTATTTATTATTTATTAGGTGTCAAATCTACAAAAAACCCTGAAGGCCAGCTCTGCTTCACCGTCTTCTGGCCCCGTCCCTGGCGGAGCGGCGTCCAATCAAGATGCAGACCAACCGGCTGAGGCGAGAGACCCTGCCTCCTCTCAGGAATCACGGCAACCAGGGAAAAAGAGTTCAAAGGTCAAAGGGTAAGCGATGCACTTGGAGGTTGTAGATGGATGTGGATAAAGTACTGCACAGTTGTTTTAAAAAGGGAACTTTTATGCAAAACTGACCTTTTAGACATTTTTAGACATTTATGTCTCAAGTGTTAAATGGGGGGGGGGGGGCATTCTTTGCTTTTTGTACTTTTTTGATTTTTGTCTTGCTGTGGTCAAAAAAAAAAAAAAAATGCAATTAGATTTTCCCCCTAAGGTGACCTCATAAAAAATGGGCGTGACCATTGGGAGGGGCTCTACTTCTATGAGGTCACAAACTAAGCAAACTAAAAATGGACAAAAAGGGGGATGTGTTTTTAAAAAAAAAAAATAATAATTTTTTTTTTACCCCTTAGGTTTTTTCATGTTTTTTTTTATTTTATTTTATATTTTTGTTCGTAGCGACTCCTCTGAATGTCTAATAATAACTTAAAAGTGAATTTGCATAATCGGTCCACTTTAAATATAGCAATGCAGTACACTTACTCAGATATGTTTATTGCTGGTGTTATACAAGTGTGGTGGTGCAGTTTGAGAAATTAGTTTATTAAATGTGTGCGTGTATGTGGGGGGGGGGGGGGGTCTATCTGTAAACTGGGACCCTGGACCGTGACGGTGGATCCAAACCAGACGTTTAAATGTAATTAGAAGTAAATGTTAAACAGCAATATTTGCAAGTGCTCTTGCAGCATTGGTGATTTACAGCAGGTGTGTGTTTGCTCTGATAGCAATCATAATAAAGCATTTGTGACTCGTATAGCGAGAGCGCTGGAGTGTGTCTGCTCCTGCACTGTCTACAGCCATTAGTTTCATTAGTATTAAGTGTGTTTGCTGTGCTCCAATTTTCCTCTAGTTAAGTGTTATTACGGAGCATCGCTGACGTCCCACAGTCCTAATCAAATCTTAACAAGATGCTAAGCGTCCTGCTCGTGGAACATTTGGGTCTTTTCGGTCGCCGTACCGAAATCATTTGGTTAATCCGGGATCTTTTGCGTCTGTGCCGCAGGCTTCGCGGGAGCGGGAAGATCTGGTCGAAGTCGAACTGAGCCTGGAGAGGCGTGAAGGGTCACGCGGAGGTGCAGGTCGCTGACTTGTCGAGCGAATCAGAGACGAACAGGGACACTTCGACACACTTTGGATTAATGTTGGCAGAAGAAGTAGTGAGCAGATTGCAGCTTTTTCACGACACTGCTGTCCAGGCATCATATAATCACAGACTTTACAGATACAAGACTCGGATTAAAGACTTTGTGAGTGTGTGTGTGTGTGTTTTGAGGGAGAAAGAAGAGACTGTGCATAAATAAATGTATGCTTGTAAATGTTTTAAATCACTATTTGTTTTCTTTCCCCCTTCTGAGTGTTTTGAGTTGTTCAGTAACGAGGGTGTATGACGACGATAAAGGAATAAACGTTCTCCCTCTGTCACTCCCCTGATCATTTACATTATTTTATTATTTTTTTTTCTTTATAAATCCCCCTCTCCTCGTCTTTACCTCTGCTCTCACTAATGTAAAAAGCTGCACATGCTGAGCCGGAGAGAGGAAGCTTCAAGCTCAGGCCATTAATTATCTCTCTCAGGCACACACACACACACACACACACACACAAAAACACTTGTCAGGTGCTGGTACACAAACACACGCGCGCGCACACGGAGATACTGAACATTAGAGTAGTCCCATCCTCTCTACATGTGTTTTCCAGTGAAAATAACCAAGCGCTACCTAAAACCATTATTTTGTCCCGTGTGCCTTCTGCCTCTTTCTCTCCATTTCCTCTGCATGACGTTAATGGTAGCAATTAATTCTCTCCTCCCACTCAGAATCGGAGAGAGGGAGAAAGATGAGATGTTTTTTGCATTAACCCTGCGTCCTCCTCTTGTTCGCCGTCTAGCTGTATCCATCCATTCAGCAAAATAGTTTTTTTTTTTTTCTTCATCCTCTCTGATTCAATCCTATTCTGTCTCTCTCTCTCTTTCTGTCTGTCTGTCTCTCTCTCTCTATAAATAGTGGTGTTAATTTTAGGCAGCGAGATAAAACGTCAGTGGTTCACAGCCACTCAGAACAGATGGGAGCTGTGAACTCTTCCAGCTGCCTACCTGTGTGTACGTGTATATGGACGCATGGAGAGATGTATTATGATATTGAATGTTTGTGTGTATGAGGGTGATAAACCGTAGGCGAGGTCGGGTTCAAACCATGCGCAACGCCACCCCTACTCCTTGCCGATTTCTCTTCGCAATCGATACCCGAAATCCATACTCAAACAAACTTTTAAAACACCATAAATGGATTTTTATTGAACTTTTTTTTTTTCTTCTTTTTTTAAACAGACAACCACACACAGTACTTTTAAGGCAGCGCTACGTCATATAAAACTACGTCACAAAAAAAAGTTAAATAAATAAAATCACAGCTTAGAAGGAATGTGGATTTTTGTGAACTTTGAGCTGGCGAGATAAAAGGTTCTGACCCAAAGTGCTTTAAACTGCTGATACTTTAAACACATTTGTAACACATATATCGAACTTGTCCCAGATGAGATATAACACAATGATAATAAATTATTGTCTATATGCAAAGGCAAAGACCAGAACGGTTGTTCATCACAAAGAAAAAGATTTTGCCCTCTCATTCAGTTCTGTACAAGGTTGCACTTCACTACAGAACCTGTAAGAAGACGCATTCTGCAGTCTCCAGTGTTTCTGATATCTGTCCATCTCTTTGTTTATTTATTTATTTTTTTTATCGACTCGTGTTTATCTGATATTACTCGTCATCAGCTGATTTAAGGTTAAATTAGGTTGAGTTAGAGCAGGAAGTGGATGAATTACAAAGCTCTCCTTCGTAAATGATGTTTTAGCAGTTTGCTAATGGAAGGATGAGGGAAAACAGACCTGCCAACCATTTTGTGTAGGAGCTCTGCATTGTACCGGCAAGATATCACTAAAATGTGCGCAGCGTCCTCGACGATATCGATGGCAGAAGAGCTCATTCACATACAAAGCTGAAATGACACGACATTTTAAAAACTTGGAAACCCTGTCCCTCCCTGTCCTCCGATCTCATCCTGTGAAATATATGGATTTACACCCATCAGCCATAACACTAAAATCACCTGCCTCATATTCTACACGTCTCCTTGTGCCACCAAAACAGCTTAGACCTGAACTCAACAAGACCTCTGTGGTATCTGGCACAAAGTTTTCAGTAACAGATCTTTTATGGACCTGTAAGTTGTGAGGTCACATCACAGATCGGACGTGTCAGTCCAGCACGTCCCACAGACTCTCGATCTGATTGAGATCTACTATAAGAACATCAGAGTTCAGGTCAGGTTCATGTTCCCCAAACCCGTTCCAGAACAATTTTTTATCAGTGTGTCAGGGTGCACTATCCTGCTGATAGAGGCCACTGCTATCAGGAAATATCCTTTCCTTTAAGGGCTGTACTTGGGTCAGTTTAGGTCGGCGGTACGTGTCAAAGTAACATCCATATGAATGGCAAGACACAAGGTTTCCCAGCAGGACGTTGCCCAAAGCATCACGCTGTCTCTGCTGGGTTACCTTCTTCCTGGTGCCATCTCTTCCTCCCTTATGAGATATGCCGGGACATGGCCATCCACATGACATAAAAGCAAACATGATTCGTCAGACGACTTCTATTGCTCTATGGTCCAGTTCTGTTGCTCTCGTGTCCACTGTAGATGCTTTCAGTGATGGACAGGGCGTCAGCACTGGGGGCACTGACTGCTCTGTGTATTCTGTCACCTTCTATATTGAAGTCAGCAGTTTCCATTTTCAACAGTAGCTCCTCTGTCGGATTGGACTAAACAGGCCAGCCTTTGCTCCCATGCACTTGGGCGTTTGTCTCTAGTTTATAGGTTATCCCTCCTTGGACCACTTTTGGTAGGTTCCAAGCACTGTTTTTTAGATCAACTTGTCTTGACATCACAATTTGGCTCTTGTTAAAGTCGCTCAGGTCCTTACACTTGCCTGTTTTCCTGGTATCAACTTCGAAGACGGACTAATTTAAAAAGACTAATTTATATAAGTGATGCGTGGAAGGGCCAGGTTCGATTTCCACCCAGTTCCCAAACCCTAGCCGGTCCCAAGCCCGGATGATATAGGAAGGTTGTGTCAGGAAGGGCATCTGGCGTAAAACCTGTGCCAACTTGTTGTGCGGATCAGATGGTCCGCTGTGGCGACCCCTAGACGGGAGCAGCCGAAAGACCGACGACAACATTCACCTGTCAGTGGTTTTAATGCTATGGTTGATTAGTGATGTTCAGCTTGCCTAATGTTAGACAAGTATGAATTGAACAACAGATAGCTACATTGGTAACACTGATCTGACAGACAGAACTGGTACCAGGCTGATTCTAGAAAAACAATAATACATTTTGGATCAGATATCAGAACCAAAAATGTATCAAATATTGTCTCATTGAATTTCTAAAAATATATTGGGGGAATTGAACACAGTGGAGTCCAAAAGGCTGAGGGCACTTACTGAAACCTCTTCTGTTTGTCTCCTTCAATACAACATTTTCAACATTACAAATTCTACCCGACAACTTGTGTGAAAAGAGAAATATTTACATGAATTTCAGAGTTTCCTAGAATTTGGTACGCGGCCGTGTGCACTCCAGCCGGCACGGACTCTAGAAGTTTGCGTAAAATCTTATGATCCGTTTTAGATTAAATCCACCAGTGTGTCGTCCGATCACATGCTTCAACAGATGTACAAAGTAGTCAACATACTCAAATCAACATTTAAGTAGAAACCTAAAAATAAAGCAGAATTCCCAGTGTTCAATATTCAAGAAATTTAATGTTCATTTTCCTTGTTTAAAATATCTTTAAATAATAAAAGCTTCTATTCATTTCCAATTTTAAATGAGGTAAAAACTATTTAATCTCAGATTTCTGGACTGATTTTATGTAACAAGACTTGAATTTTTCTTCTTCTTAGTATAAAACTAATAAAATCATCCTAATATACAGTACTGTGCAAAAGTCTTGAGCCCCCCCTCATTTCTTCATATATTGCTGCCAAATTGCCAGACTTTCTTGTATTTTTAATGTAGTATTGAGGAACAGTTCTCCAGGCTTTTTTGGCTCATATTTCTGGCAAGTGTTTGGCTCTTATTTTCAGTACAGTGCTTGGACCTGAGCAATTTCAGAGGAAAGAATTTAATTTTTTAAATCTTTCAGGGAATAAAGAAAAACCCGAAGCATGAACAAGTACGAGTGAGAAACGTGTGGGTGATCAGGCCAGTGATTAATATGTTGGTGATATTATAAAACAATATGTATTTAAAAAAAAAATAATAATTAAAAATGTGTATTTTTTTTTAAATTGGGCATTAGAAACCCTAGGTTTTCGAATTTTTCAATATTTTCAACAAAGAAAGTACCGTAGGCATGCAGTTTCATGATATTTAATCTTTAGAATTCTAAATTTTATTTTTAGGTTTCTCATTGATTGCAAATTGTGCATATTAAAAAGCAAAGCCCAGGAAACAGTAATTAATGAAACGAAGTCCGCATTTTCTGTGCCAACATTTTCAATTCAATTACATTTTATTAATATAAAGCTTTTAACAATGGTCATTGTCGCAAAGTAGCTTAACAGAATCAAAAAGAAAATTGGGGAAATTAGTATGAAAAAATGTATGCTTTGAGGACGCTTTTGTCTCGGGTACAATTTGAGCGGTTTTATAAGGAAATCAGCTACTAAGTTTGACTCAGCATCCTGCAAAACCAGCCGCGGTTCTTCTGAGGACTTAGTTTTTTTTTTTTTTTTTTGTCTAAAAAGTTGTCACTTTTATAATATAATATGCTGCCTCCTTTTCTGGCAAAAAAATAAATAAATACAAAGTCTGTAACTTTTAATTTCGTTTAGGAATACTGATGAACAAGTCATAACGTTTGTAGTAAAAAAAAAAAAAGACTAAGACTTCGGCACAGTACTGTATATAAGCGAGTAAAACCATTTTAAGCCTTTTTTAATATTTTTTTTTATAGAGAACAATATCAGATGCTATTAGTTTCAAAAGCAGATTCCCAGAACTTTTCTTTCCTGAAGTCCTGAAAGAGAACAAGTGCCATCTTTTGTTAAAGTTACCGGGATCGACTATAAAGGATGAAAATTCTAACCACACACACACAACATAAATAAAAATTCTTTCAAAGAAGATTCAGCTGTACTGTAACTCTCTACAAATAATGCTACTAGTAGTAAGCCAGATATTAAAAAGGCTGTTTGCTTTGCGCTCCTGCATCAGCATGTGCTCAGACTTGTTTAAACAGTGCAAGCACCAGATTAAGAGAGAAAATGTCAGCCATGTGGAACCATTTCACGGTTTCTATTAGTGACAAAAGGCAAGTGATTTGCGAAAGAGGTACATAGAAGATGTACTTACGTTAATTTTATTACATTTTAGTTTTTCTTTTGAATACCCTGATGTTGGCAGGCCTGGGAATAGATTTCTTCTCATAACCATTGTCTTCTGCAACACTTTCAGTCCTTTGACACCCTTCATCTCTGTTGCTGCAGCAAATATTTGAGGTCTTTTGACTTGTCGGTATGATGATGCCTGACTTAGCTGCCCAAATGATCTCTTATTGAGCTGCGTGAATATTCAACGTGGTCGTTTGTCTTGCAGTCGGAAAGGTCTCACCAAAAAACAAACAACAAAAAAAAAAGAAAAAAAAGATAATTTCCTTGTCCTGTTAATTGTGACAGGATAGAGTCAGGTGATGGCTGGTGTTGTAATGGCTGTGACTGAGTGTGTGTCTGTATATAACGGCATGCAATTACGCATTCATGCTGATCAATTCGATTGGTGTCACAGACGTCCACAGTTACACCTCTACGTCGTGGCATTTCGGGGACGCCGTGTGGATCGGCATTTAAATCACGCACTACGACATTTCTAAAGTCGATCCATGGCTTTTAAAAATCCGAATCCCTTTCTAAGAGCAGCTCTATATATATATGTATATATAAAGATTTGTAAACCTTCACACACTTCAACTTCACACAAGTTCTGTCCTGAATCTCAGGACGACACTGTAGTCTGCCACTGTACTGTATATAATCATCGTGATACATTCACCAAATGTGCATCCACAATTCTGTAAACATTGATGAGGAACACGTCATACGTGTGTCTGGTGGCAATGTGTTTCTAGCGGGAGCCGGATGGATGGGCTTTATGGTTGTAAACATTGGCGCGTCACTGTTGCCAAGGGTCAGAGCTATAGAAAACAGAACAGTCAAAATACAGAGCCATGGGAAATAGGCTACATTTAACACATTTGGCTTAACAAAAAACAACTGCAGTCATTCTTCGAACCTTAATAAATGCTACACAGAGCATCGGAAAATACAACGACAGGTATTGTGTGCGAGAGAGAGAGAGAGAGAGAGCGATCACCGAACAGGACTAGAGTAATAAACCAGATCGTAAACCAATAACAAAGACGACATTACAGGTCGGCAAGCATGTAGTATTCATTAAGCGTTCCGGAATGGCTGCAATAAGTACAGAAATGGAACGCTATACAGAATAAAGGAAAAAATTAAAAAGAAATGTCGCCCCATCCCAAGAAAGAAAAAGAAAAAATCAACAACCTCCAGCATGAAAGAATGCACAGCCTTCGTTCAACGTCTGTACATCACATCCCGAAAAACGTACCCTCTCACACACAGCCCCAATCCTCCGAGCCTTATCCATCCACACACATTCTCTTTCATGTATCCGTCTTCAAGCAGCTTCACATGTTCTGTGCTTGTTCTCATATTTACCCATTTTTTCATTTATATATATATATTTTTTTTTTTCTTCTTTTTACACATTCCATGCCCAGAGGATGTGATTAGCAAGCCTGGTACAGTCAGCTCTTCAAAGATTGACCACGGGAAGTCTGCAAAAGGAAAGAGCGGTAGAGAAGGAGAGAGAGAGAGAGAGAGAGAAGGAGAGAAGTGACAGAGTTTATCTTGTGTGAAATTAAGTTTGAAATCCCCTGGCTGGAGAAAGAGTGGAGATTTCACAGGTTGTTTTCTCTCTTCAATTCACTTCCCCCCCCTCCCCTCTCCTTCCCTTCCCCTTCTCTCTCTCTCTCTCAGTGGACAGTTGATATGGTGATTAGCGATATAATCCTGGCCAAAAAGTGGAAACGATCCATGATGCACGTTTTCTGTTTTGACTCGCTACCGCTTCCTCACGCCAATCAGCACCGGCTCAAGCGCACACACGTGTTTGGTTTCTATTACATGTAGGTCAGTGATTAAGGCATCGGACGTGCTAATCGGAAGGTCCCAGGTTCAAACCTCACCACCACGATCACGGTACCACTGTTGGTAGCACTTGAGCAAGGCACTTAACCCCTGAACTGCTCAGATGTACACTATACTGCCATTAGTATTCACTCACCCGTCCAAATCATTGAATTCAGGTGTTCCAATCACATCCATGGTTACAATCAAGCATGCGGACCGCTTCTACAAACATCTGTCAAAGAATGGGTCGCTCTCTAATAGGATGCCACCTGTGCAATAATGGCGCTTTTCCACTGCATAGTACGGCACGACACGGTTCAGTTCTACTCACTTTTGGGGGGTTTTCCACTGGGAACAGTACCTGGTACCTGGTCCTTTTTTTAGTACCACCTCAGCCGAGGTTCCAAGCGCGCCGAACCGTTACCAAAACGTGACGTGTAAACACGCTGGTCACTGATTAGCCGGAGAAAATCGTCATTACTGCGTCACCGAACTTGCGACACGAGACACAACAGAACCGATATATTTAGAAACAGCCAGAGAAGGATCGCACGCACCTTTTTGTATTAACCGTCGGCCTCTTTTGAAACAAACTCCTTCGTCTCGCTGTTAAAAACATCCACATGCCGAGAATGAAGAACACCATGCCGTCGATATGCTCCATTGTTGTGTGTTTGTTTGTGGCGCATTTACGATGACGTCACGGCAGTAGCGGCGCCGCGACTAGACGACACGTGAGTAATCCCGCCCACGCTAAAGCGTTACTACACTGCAGTGGAAGCGCAAACCGAGCCGAACTGCGCTGAACCGAAGTGAGTTGAACTGAACCGTGTCGTGCCGTACTATGCAGTGGAAAAGAGGCATTAGTCCGGTTTAGGAGATGGCCCGTTTCTGTTCCTGCACCAGTGCACAAAGCAAGCTCTATAAAGACGTGGATGAGCGAGTTTGGTGTGGAAGAACTTGACTGGCCTGCACCTCGACCCGATAGAACACCTTTGTGTGTCCCGTAGAAGGACTGCCAAGACGTGTCCAACACCAGTGCATTCTGGTAGAACGGTCAAAAATTCCGTAAACGCACTCCTTAAGCTTGTGGAACGCCTTCCCAGAAGAGTTGAAGCTGTTATGGCTGCAAAGGGGGCGGGGCCAACATCATACTGGATTAAGAATACTCATAAGTTCATATGCATCTGAAGGCCGGCGAGCGAGTGTATACTTTCGGCAGTATAGTGTCTAATGGACCTCCGAGTGGCGCAGTGGTAAAGTGCTCACCCTATCATCCGGAGATCGCTGGTTCGATTCCCGGGTGATGCTGTAACCTCTCACAGCCGGAGAGCTGATTGGCCGAGCTCTCTCAGAGGGGAGGGATGAGAGGTATGTCGTGCTCCCACATTAATCACGGCTCTACAGCCAATCATCGGCGTCTGTGTGCTCACGCAAGCGGAACGAGCGGATAGCACTGTCCTCCGAGTGTGTTACGCCGCCCCCAACGGTGCAAGCATGAGCGAGCAGTTCGAAAAGTTGTGGTCGAGTGGCATCACGCGTTTCGGAGGAAACACGTGATAGTCTTCGGCCCTCCCGACTAAGTGGTAGTAGTAGTGGGAGCTCCCTAGTGACGGGGAGGATAAGGGCGTATGCAATGCGCCCGATATTCCGCGGTTTGTGTTGTCGGGGAAGCTGGAGAACGTTCACACATGATCAGAACTGTCTGATTCCTATTCCCACTTAAAGAAGTCTTGAGGCACGCCTCGAGAGACGGGTTTTCTTGTGTTTGTTTTCAATGCTTGTCTTGGGGAAGGATTTTTGGCTCTGGTTATTTTCACTCCAGTTTCAGAACAACGTGTGAAACCTATGAATCATTCACACGTATAAAACATTGAATGAATCATTCACACGTACAAAACATTGACGTGAGCCATGAACCAGTGAGAAACAGGTGCGGATGATGACGGACGATCAGGCGGGTGATTAGTACAACGGTGATGAGCGGTAGGAACAGATGAGAGGGGAAACGAGGTCGCTGCGGTTTTTAAAATGCAGTAAAACATTTGTTCCGCGCAGTGCTGTAACGTGTGTGTATTTGATCACTAAGATGTTTATAAAAACACACATGACCTACCTTTCTCTGTCTGGGAATGAAGGGGTGCTCTGAAGTGTGTGTCTGCTATCCTCTTGGGCCAGGGAACGAGGGAGGGCGAGGGAGAGAGGGGGAGGACGCTGAGACAGGCTGCGGTCATAACTGAGAAAGCGAGAGATGGAGAGAGAGAGGGGAATGCATCAAGAAGAGCATCACTTGTGTAGCGACTCGTACAGCGGGAATAAAACCGACAGGTTAATATAGCAGCGCTCACATTCCAGAGACGGGCGAGCGCAGGTTAACGCGCTCGCTGTGTTCATCCGCACGCACCGTCATTACGGAGGACAGAGAGACGCTGTGCATAATTACAGCGTTTACCTTTTTCAAATTACAGCCGGCAGTTATTATGTGTGACAGACTCCGAGCTACAGGTAGATGGTGTCGAGGAGTGCTCATGCAATATTCACAGGATTCTCTTTCTCGCTCACTCTCTCTCTCACACACACAGAGATGAAGAGAGAGAGAGAGAGAGAGAGACAGGCTGAAGAAAGCGCTAGATCAGGTTCTGCTCGGAGTGCGAAGCAATAACCAGCGGAGAGTCGTTAGAGCAGGAGGCTGATGCACACAGAATGCATAATGCACACTGTGTGTGTGTGTGTGTGTGTGATCTCTTCATAAGAGGCTGCACAACAACTTGATGGTGACTCGGGTTAATATGAAGATAAAGAGTAGCGCTTGATCTATGCGAGGACTGAAAATGCCCTGTAATCACTCAGGTATCGAGTGAAGGTACTCAACACACACACACACACACACACACACACAAAACCAATTACGCTTCGATGCCCTGGCCCGAAACGTACAGTACAACAGCACACGTTACATGATTTTCTCACACGTGTCTATATCCCGCACGGTATTGGCGAGAAACCTTTCTAAAATAAAAGCCGCGCATTTCTACGATAGATTTCATATGGCAACCTTCATATTGCATCAGTGTATTCCCATGCCATAACGGAGACCTGGACCAGATGAGTTCGATACATCATGAGATGTATCTGCAGATTTGATCAACTGCAGCGCTCTCAATAATTAAAAAACACACACACACACACACACACACAGCCTGCGGGTCCCCCAGCGCAGGTCGAATTAAAGCGAGCTCGGCGACAGAAAATTGCCAAGGCTTCCACAATAGAGGCGTTTCGCAGAGCCGAGCCGCGCAGCTTTCCTTCTAATGCTTGTACTCGGTGAGAGATAACCGAGAGGAAATCTAGTGTTCTGGTGTGCGAAGGATAGCATTATCAGTCTGAGTACACACACACACACACACACACACGAACTCACACGCACATTTGTCTTACTACCCTTCCGTGGACTTAATAATTAATGCAGCTAATTAATGCGATACCTAAACCTCACCTCGGTAAGCAAAAGGAAATCATTTTTTTTATTTTAAATAAAAGCTGCAGGTGTTTTAAAGGTCCTGTATGTAGGGACAATCAAAACCGTCAGAGAGTCCGATATCCCTACGAGTGTATTACTGATGAGGCAGTTACAGTACAAACATATTCACTCACACACACACACACACACACATGCGAGTGTACAGACCAAGTGCTAAAATCACCCTCACCAGAGTTTGGCTGAAATGATGAGTGCAGAGAGAATCAGGAGAGATGAGATAGTCACGGTCACATAAAACTGAGGATCCACTACAGAGAGAGAGAGAGAGAGGAAATAAAATAGATTAGAGACTACAAACAGAGGGCCAGAAATAAGCCAGAGAATGCAGCACGGGGAAATTTCAAATCTGTGCAAAATGCACTAGCAGTTGATGATATTAAAAGAAAGAAGAAAAAAAAAAAAGAGAGAGACGCAATGCTACAGAAGGCCGAGATGTTCCCGCTCTAATATGATTGTTCTGCATGTGTGGGAACTCGTAGGGAGGCGTTGTGGTTAAGTGGACACTCGGTGCCGTCCCGGTGCCCACCTTCTTCAATCTCTCTTTCCTCCGCGGCCCGTTCCTGCTCCTCGCCCGAGTCCTTGGCGTCGATGGGCAGCGGGTGCTGTTGGGTTTGGTTGCTTTGGGCGTTCCTGCGACGCGCCCACCCGTCCACCTCGGGCGTGGCCTGCTTCCCGCCCTCGGATTCCTGGCTCGAAAGGAAGTGATGCGTCTCGTCCTCCAGCGGCTGCGTAGGACCCCAGTCGACCGCCCAGAGAGGCGTGGGCGTGGCCTGGGGCGTGACCGGAAGCTGCATGTCGACGGGGTCGTCGGCCGCGCGGCAAGGAGGGGGGCAGACGACGGCGATGGTGGCGGCGGCCAGCAGGAGGCGCAAGAGAGCAGTGGGTCCAGAGATGGAGCTAGGCAGAAACAAATAACAAATCGATACGAACGTTTTGAGTCGTGATAAATATTAATAATAATAATAATAATAATATGATAAGAAGTTCCACACTTCCTGGCTCTTTTTATTACCATCGCTCCATCGCTCCTCTTTTCACTGGTCCTTCGCTCCTCCGATCATCCCTTGAAAGAGGGAGACGATGAGAGGAGGGAGCGCTTGGCTCCTGACACTTACTGAAAGATCGTAAACAGATGGCTGTAGGGGGGAACGATGCTGCTGCTTGAGACGGAGAAGACAAACAAACACATTAACTCACGTCTTACAGTCACACACACACACACACACAGACACACACAACCTCGAGGATCAAACACACAGGGAATAAGTCCTGAGGAAAATTTAAGCACACTCACACACACACTCATGCACGAACATACACACACACTCGTGCACGAATATACACACACATGCATGCACACACACACAAGAATAAAACCTTGCACATACACACATTAATATAACCATTCCTATAAATTTATGCACGAGAAGAAAACTAAAGCAGCATGGTATGTTTACTGTACACACACACACACACACACACACACACCTGTAGACAAACCCACACCTTTAATCCGATTCGTGAACTTAACAGCTAGATTCAGATCTGATCAGACCTTTAACACTCCGATCTATATGTGAAGCACTGGCATACACACACACACACACACACGCGCACGCAAATGCATGCAGACCACCAGAGTGTAGACAGCCATCAGTCCACATGCTTACCTCTCGCTGCTGATGGAGGGAGTGGGAGAGAGCCCGAGTGTGTCAGAGTGAGAAAAAGCATTGGTTGCCGTAGCGACGGAGACATGGAGGGAGAGAGAGAGAGGGAGGGAGGAAAAGAAAGAGAGAGAGAGAGAGATGGAGCATGTGAGCGAGAAAGAGTATACAGTGAGAGAAAGAGGAGAGCACTGAAGAGAGACACGGCGTCATAGCTTGAGAGAAAAAGTGTGTGTGAGAGAGAGAGAGAAGGGTTGTTCCTGTAAAAGACAGATTTAAATGCTAATTACGTTTTTTTTTTTTTTTTTTTATCTGGTTCAATTAAACCAACCGGGAGGAAAAACGCCAGGACGGAGACAAGAAGATAAACCAGAAAAATCAGTTTTCATACTCTTGCAGAGAAGAAGGAAGGGAGCGAAAGAAAGTATTTAATCCGTCTCAGAAGGAGAGGAGAAATAAATTGGGCAGACAGGGAAAAAAAAATAATCGATATACATGAATTTTGTCGTTGGATTAAGGATCGGCAAGATGAAGAGGTATCCTGATGCTTATAGACAGAAATGTCAGCGATGATAAATAATCTCACGCACACACACAGACACACACACAGTCATAGCATGGCACTTTTTATTGGCTCCATGATACAACATTTACATGAAGAACAAGCTGTCGTCCACCCGCGCTCTCTGCCCTGCCGCCGCTCGCTCAATCTGCTAAACTTCACACCACACGTTCCAGCTCTTCTCTCTCTCTCTCCGTCTCAGTCTCTCTCTCTTTCTGTCTCATTGCTTTAACCTCTCACTGGAGCACGCATCGAAGCCACGACCATCCAGACACCTCTTCTGCATCTGCTGCGTCGTTAGCCGCCGAGGCTTCGTCTTCGTCTTCGTCGTCATCTGCTGAAAGAGACGGGTTATATGTTTTTAAGAGATCCCGGAGTTAAAGGTCAAATGACTGCATGAATTATGGAATGGAGTAATTATAGTCAACTCCATACATATGCATAATAATAATAATAATAATGCCTAATAAAGGAATGCCTTCTTCTCACCCTCACTCTCTTCCTCTTGTGAGTCTCCGTCAGATTCGGCAAGCGAGCTGTCCAATCGGGCGTCTCGTCTCGCGTTCACGTCACCCCTGGAATTCAGGCAGTTGTTAAAAAGCCATTAATTCATTATCATCATCATCATCATCAGTTTGCTACTAGGAATCCAGCTTGAGATTTTATACTTTTATTATGGAGATTATAGACTTTTCTTTTTCTATTAGCTCCAACACTAATAATAATAAAATAATAATAAATCTGCTTATTGTTTAAGTACTCTTTCGTTTTTTTTTTATAGAATAAGATTTAGTACCTAAAATAAACGATGGAGACGCACGAGTTAAGGAGACATGTGCCTTCTAGGAATAAGGCGGTTCGCATTTACATTTACATTTACAGCATTTGGCAGACGCTCGTACCCAGAGCGACTTACATAAGATTTGAAACGAACGTGTTAATATCACCTCCTCTGATCGTGCTATTTATACGCCTTGTATTGTTTCAGTAATGTCGAAAAAAAACACGCCGACGAGTTCTGCGCGTCCTGACAGCTATTGCTACATCATGATGCAATCGATGAGCCCAAGGTTGACTGTTATTATCATCAGAGTTTAAGCTGTCTGCGCTTCGAACAGGGATTACAAATGCATCCCCGGGTAGCACGTGTAGACCGGGGCGTGAGTATTGTTCGGGAGTCGATACTTCGGTCAATACGTCTCTTTTTATCAAAACATAATGCATGCTTTATTCAAAGGTCAGACTGACAAAACAGTTAAGAGACTGAAAAAGTCAGATTTTGGTGGGAACACAATACAGGAAGAGATATAAATCATTTCTAATTGGAATATAAACTTTTATTAACATTATTGGATGGATGATTAATACGCTTCACATTTAGTCTAATTATAGACCCCAAAGTTAGTACGTCATAACTCTGTGTTACAGAATTGCGGGATACACCCTGTACGGCATGGCAATCCATCACACACATACACTATGGGCAATGTTGGGAACTCCAGGTAGATTTATCTGTGTCTTTGGGAGGAAACCGGAGCACCCGGAGGAAACCCACCAAGCGCAGGGAGAAAATGCAAAAAACAAGGCAGGAATCGAACCCTCAACCTTGGAGGTGCGAGGCCACAGTGACTGCAAACTGGTGGCGCGGTGGTGTAGTGGTTAGCACTGTCGCCTTGCACCTCCAGGGTCTGGGTTCGATTCCCCGGCCAGGCTCGATTCCCGTCTCTGTGTGCATGGAGTTTGCATGTTCTCCCCGTGCTTGGTGGGTTTCCTCCGGGTACTCCGGTTTCCTCCCACAGTCCAAAGATATGCAGGTTAGGCTAATTGGCGTTCCTAAAATTGCCCGTAGTGTGTGATTGGGTGTGTGAGTGTGTGTGTGTGTGTGCCCTGCGATGGATTGGCACCCTGCCCGAAGTCTCCTGGAATAGGCTCCAGGTCCCCCGCGACCCTGAACACAGGATTAAGCGGTATAGAAGATGAATGAATGAATGAAGACTGCAAACTGCCTAAAGATTTATATAACCTCCGACCTCATTTCCCCTCTCGTCTGTTCCACTCAGCATTCAGCATCATCACCAGTATACTAATCACCGGTCTGATCATCTGTCACCATCTGCACCTGTTCCTCACTGTTACATGACTTAAATTAGATGTTTTTTTATGCTTGGATGATTCATAGGTCACAGTGTGGCTTATCAAACAAACAAAAACATTCTTCTGAACCTGCTCAGGTACAGGGACCGGAGTGGAAATGAGAGGCAGAAAGTCCTTCAAGAAGTCTGGAGAGCTGATCCGCAAGACTACAATAAAAATACAAGAAGGTCTGGATCTTTGGAAGCGAAATATAATAATATATTACTGAAAACATGCTAAATATAATTATGATATCATTATGATAATATGCTTAGGGTCAAAGAGTAAATGCATACTCGATATGCGGTTGGTCTACACAGAGGAGTTACACTATGGACCCGCAAATAACTACTCTTTACAACCACGGTGAGCAGAAAAGCAACTCCGAACGCTGAAGCCTTAAGATGGAGAGGCTACGACAGTGGAAGACCACATCAGATCGCATTCGTGCTAGTCAAGAACAGGACTCGTCTACGTCTACAGGCTACGTCCTGATCTGACTGAAGACTGCAAAGAGGCCACCTGGTTCTGAGGAATCTCGAATGGGACATGCAGATGGAAAGGGCAGAATTTGGCATCCATGAAACCATGTATGGAAACATGTGTCTGTAGTTCAGGGTGGTGCTGCCGTGAGGAACGTTTTCATTGGGAAGCTTCATACCAAAAGTATTTGGACAAGATATGCCATGTATTATACAGTAGTTACCCCTGTGGCAGGATTTTGACTTTCTTTTTACTTTTAAAAATGTTTAAAACTAGGGAAATCTCAAGTGAAATGATGACTTCTGTGGCACATTTCTCTACATGATCTTTAGGAAGCGTTCAAGCAGGCATGCATTGAGGTCTTCTCGACTCCGTGCCCAGCAGTAACCAGCAAGATTTGAAGAATAAATATTGTTTGCTGTATAAAATGTATTATTTTTATTATTATCACGGTTGTCAATATTTTCAAAATTTGAGAAAACCATTAAAACATTTGTCTCGATATGTTTGTCCACCACTGCATATGAATTATTGCGCCGCTTATTGCTTATGGCTGTAATTTACCCGTATTACAGTGTAATTGCAACATCCAGCATCATAATGGGAAATGTCACTAAGGGACAACTCGTCTAAGAGTGGTCCATGAACTTGTTATGAACTTGCCGCAAAGTTTTGTGTAACTTCTGTGGCCTCGGCATGCGCCAGCTCTGGATCCAATGGAACACCACAGGGATGAGGTAGAGCAGCGTGAATGTGCAGCATGAATATGCAGCTGAAAAATCTGCAGCAATTATGTTTTTGCTTAGCAAGCAAAAAAACGCTGCCATTTGCAAATATAAATTACAAAGTTTGTATAAGAACAGGTGAATAGAAGCACTTCACAACACAGGGAAAAGGAGCTACAGCAATCTTCAGACCCAGGAAATGAGTGCCTATGCCTATTGTGCTTACCTGCACATTTAGCTACGGAAGGATATGGAATGATGATGTGACGAAAAATCCAATTATTACTTAGACGCAACTAAGTATGGTCAGAGTAATAATAATATATAATCATCTACAGTATAAATAAAAGGTTTTGTCTGTACATTGATTAGAATTTGCGCTGCCCCCGACTTTCTCCCTAATTTAGTCGTATCCAATTCCTCCCCGTCACTAGGGGGCTCCCACATTAAGCTACTACCACTCAGTCAGGAGGGCCAAAGACTATCACATGTTTCCTCCGAACCATGTGACGTCAGCCAACCACATCTTTTTCGAACTGCTCGCTCATGCACCGTTAGGGGCGGCGTAACGCACTTGGAGGACAGCGCTATCCGCTCCTTCCGCTTGCGTGAGCTCACAGAACTGATTGGCTGTAGAACTGTGATTAATGTGGGAGCACGAAGTACCTCTCATCCCTCCCCAGTGAGAGAGCTCAGCCAATCAGCGCTCACTAGATTACAGGTTACAGCATCACCCGGGAATCGAACTCGCGATCTCCGGATTATAGGATGAGCACTTTAGCACTGCGCCACTCCGAGGCACAATTTGCACTTTTAACGGTATATTTATGTTTTATACAATGGAGAAACCAGAAACAAATTTCAGGTCAAAATTTTCTGAAAGGTCTGTCTGTCTGTCTGTCTGTCCAGACGATTTTGTCACAGCATCACGCAAAACTGTCTGAACAGAATATAATGAAACCTTGCCAGATTAGTTAGTATTTGCCTGAAGTTAAATCTGCACCATGAATAAAATCAGCAGTTATGTGCCAGATTACCTCACCGCATCCATCGGTTTTTGGGACGAATTTAGTGCTTTTTCCTTTGAAGTGGCTGTGGCTATACACGTCACTCAACTGAGCCAATCAACACGATATTTCACATAGAGTATGCGGAAGACACGGAAACGACGGCAATGCCACTACATGCTGGCAAAATCCCATGAAACACAACAGCATGGCTGAAAAAAAATGGTACGTACACTATGAAAGGTGAAGCTTGAACCACAAATTAAATCAAAATGCTAAGTAGAAGTTGAGGGAAGTTATGAGCAGTTACGTGCCAGATGCTGATCGGCTTATTTTTCGCTTTAACTTGTTGAACTATTTCTACAGTACTAAGTCTTTATCCGTTAACGATGGGTGCTAATGCTAGTAATAATAATATATTTAGGTGCAAAGCATTAGAAACCTCATATAGTACGTCATATTCCAGATTATCGCAGTCAGATTATTAAGAAAAAGGATCATGGCTAGGTTGAGAAGTTGAACACCACACCTTTTTTTGAAATTTCCTGGAAGCTGTTCCCAAACCGTCAGGTCACGGCCACCTGTGACCCAGCGATGCCCTCCACTTGGCGTGAGCCAGGCTGCAAAACAAAGGATCCGTGGTAACTCCGAGCTGGTCAGTGAGACGAGGTACCTACACTGTGGAAGAGAAAACACTGAGAGAAAGAAAAAAATGAAAATGATAAACTGGAATTATATAAAGAACTTTCAGAATGATTTCCCAATGATCCTTACTTACAATTCAGAGTATTTGCTCCGGTCGTGAGGTCAAAACACGAGCCGACCAGGAGCCCTGGTATCTGATTGACACAATCCGTGACGCCAGCGGTGCTGCTGTGATTGGTCAGTCGCCTCATCGCACCTAAAAGAGATGTCAAAGTGAGAGAAAATAAAACCCCATCATTTTCAGTTCAAAAAAGATAATGCCTACATGTTTGATCCTATACTAAATGTAACTTAAGAACAGAACACAGGCTTCTTGGCTCTGTAACGGTTTTCTTTTCCCTCCTCCGTCTTTAATGTCTCACTTGAAAAGCACATGTGCTCCTGCAGCACATGAAATGATGAACTACCGTCATTACCACGCTTTGCATTTTCAATTAGATCATCACATCATACTGCACGCATTCCTACGAACAGCTCTGATTTTCTTTCTGGTAGAACTGTTTACAGGTTTCTCAGGATTATACCCTTCTACAGAAAGAAATATTCCGAGATACGGAAGAAAGAGAGAGAAAGAGAGATTAAAAGGGAACCGTTCTGCATGGTGTTGAAAAAACCCTGCTGCTCTCGAAGAGCTTTCTTCTAGTGAAGAGCTTTCTTCTTTCTTTCTTCCGCCTGTGCTGTCTGAGCCGCTGGCACTTTAGTGCATCAGATGTGGCGTTGCTGAAAGCGAGCATCCCCGGCCATGACACCATCCATTAATAAATCCATTACATAGCCTTAGGTCAGGGAACAAATGGGTGTCTATTGTGGAGGCCATGATATTGAACACACCAGGATTCGGCCAAGCAGATAAAAGACGCTTTTTATGGAAGGAGATGCTAATGGGAAGAGTGTGAGCCAAAAGCTTAACAGGATACTGACTGAGGATTCTCGAGTTATATGTTATAAAAAACAAATATTGTCCATTTAATTGCTACCTTTAATATGAACCGTCATCTAATATTGCTGTAGAACATTGACGTCACTGCGTTCAGCATAAGCAGATTGTAAGAATGGGTTTTTAACCCATTGTTTCAGCCAGTCAGCTGTAGCAAAGCTAACAGGAAATTAGAATAATTCATTTAATTAGAATAAGAACGAATGCATGGGGGAAAAAAAAGTTTAATTCTAATAATGATAAACAGGGTTAGGGTTAGGGTTAGGGTCAGGGTCAGGGTTAACTAACCCTAACTCTAACCCTAGGAAAAAATAATAGGTACACCGTGTTAATGGAAATATCTGATCAGCCAATCACGCGGCAGCAAATCAATGCGTTTGGGACGATCTGAGGAAGTTCCCAAACTGAGCATCGGAGCGAGGAAAAAAAAGTTACTTAAGTCATTTTAAACATGGCATGGTTGTTGGTGCCAGCTGGGCTTGTTCGGAGTTTTTCCGAAACTGCTGATCTACTGGTATTTTCACGCACAGCCATCTCTAGGGTTTTCCAGAGAATGGTGTGAAAAAGAGAAAATATCCAGTGAGCAGCAGTTCTCTCTCGGCGAAAAATGCCTTGTTGATGCCAGAGGTCAGAGGAGAATGCCCAGAAGGGTTCGGGCTGATAGAAAGGCAACAGCAACTCAAATAACATCTTGTTAAAACCGAGGTATGCCGAAGAGCACCTCTGAACGCACGACATGTCGAAACCTTGAAGCAGATGGGCTACAGCAGCCGAAGACCACGTGGGATGCAACTCTGGAAACTCACTCTCACTCACTCGTTCTCTACACCACTTATTCTGTAAAGGGTCACAGGAGATATGGAGCCAAGCACACACACAAACACTCATACTCATTCACATAGTACGGGCAATTTGAAAATGCCAATTCGTATAATCTGCATGTCTTTGGACCTGCAAACAGACCTGAAGGTGGGAGTGAACAGGAAACTGAAGCTACTGTATAAATAGCTGTATAACGGAAAAACATTGCCTGATCTGATGAGTCTCGCTTCCTCCTGGGACTTTCGGATAGTAGGGTTAGAATTTGGTGTGAAAGAATGGATCCATCCTGCCTCTTATCAATGGTGATGGTGCTGGTGGTGTAACAGTGTGAGGATAGTTACTTGGCACACTTTGGCCCCCCAAATACTTGAATATCATGGCTAACCATGTCTACCAATTTATGACCACAGTGTACCTTCTGATCTACTTCTAATTTCAGCAGGATACATCATATCAGTCTGGTTCTTCTTGAGCATGACATTAAGTTCTCTGTACTCAAATGGCCTCCACAGTCACCAGATCTCAAACCATTAGAGCACATTTGGGATGGGGTGGAACAGGAGATGCGTATCATGTACAGCCGACAAAACTGCAACAACATCAACTATTAAGTGTGCTATTTCATCTAAGATAGAATTGGTAATGTGGTTTGTGACATTGGATGAGATGCTGTTAAAAAAATTAGATCTTTTACAAAAAAAAAACAAAAAAAAACAAAGGGATGTTGCAGAGATGGAAAGTGTAGCGCCAGCAAATTTAAAGTCAGAATCAGATTTTCCATCTCAGCAGATTCAGGTAGGAGGTGCAGCAGAGTTTCCAGTGTTCGCAGGCATTGTTGTATATTAGACTATATTCAGATGATGATATAAATAAGCACAAACTCGATTTTTTTTTTTTTCACTTCACATGAACCAGTCCTGCTGTTCTATAAGCAAATTTGTTATTACTGTGCTAGCGTGTAATACTGTTTGCACAGTGTATGTTATAAACTGCACTGTTTACACGAATCTAGCTTTAAAACTCATAGCAGAGTGTTAGAGTGTGTGTGTATAACATTTCAGCTCAAACCTGTTCTCCAGTTGAGCACTCGGATACTGGATCTCCCGTTGGCCAGAAAGATGTGGTCGCCTCGGGCGCTCAGTCTCAGACTCCCAGTGACCTCATCAAGCTTGCTGCAGCCAGTGACCTCTGACCCCCACTGCTGCAGCTGGTTCAGGGGCTTTGCTGCTCCATCACTCACCTCCCATACACACACTCTCCCATCGGTCGATCCACTGAACACCAGGGGACCCTGGGACTGCGGAAACAGAGAGGATCCCAGACGCTCAACACAAACCGCAAGTACAAAAATAACACCACAAGTACTACGGCTTCCAGTGATGCTCCTACTATATACTTTTCTGGAAATTGGTCAGAACCCGTTCTTTCAATGATATCTTTCCAGTGTTATTTCATACATTGGAGCACCGAACCCAGCCTCAGAAAGAATTTTTTTTTTTTTTTAAACCTTCAATTACTACTACTACTACAATTACTGGGTCTAGGGGTAGCATTGTGGTTAAAGCATTAGACCCCTGACCAGAAGGTCTCATATTCAAATCCAACCACCAAGTTGCCGGTGTTAGGTCTTAAGAGCAAGGCCCTTAACCCTCAACTGCTCAGATATATAAGATAAAATGTCAGTTGCTCTGGATTAAGGGTATCTACCAAATGCCATAAAATGTAAATGGTACTACTCCCACTAGTTTTACTACAGTTTAAAAATGACACTGTAAATAAATGGAGCATGTACACATATAGTAGGTAGACTTTGATTCAATAGAGCTTTTTATTTCTTTCTGATTAGCCATGAAGATTTCCCCAATTTACAGACTTTTCACAGTCATGCCATCATAACTTGCAAAGTTTGCCACTGATTTTATTTCTAACCCTAATTCTCCAAGAGCCGATTTTCCACAGCATGGCGGATACTGTATCACAGGTACTGTGAAAATGTTCAGATTATATGTACAGAGGATCTTGGGTTAGGAGCATAATTTGTTCCGGAAGTGGGCTCGTATTTCAAACACTCGTAAACCAAATCGAACTTTCCCATAAGAAATGATGGAAACTCAAATTATTCGTTCCACGGCCCAAAAAAATAAATACATAAAAATAATTAACACAAAATATTAAGTAAAAATAAAACAAATTACCCTGCACTTTACCTTTAAAAAAAAAATAAATCCAGATAAGTTTACGTTTGTGCGTGCAGGTGCTGTGTGTGCGTGTGTGTGTGTGAATCTAAAGTAAGCTCCCCTCTCCCCCTTCTCATTTTACGCAGTTACCGCCTTCTCCACTCTTTTCACACACACGTGCACACAACAGAAACACTGTATTATTGGAAAAATAAACAAGAAATCTGTCTAATGACACTGCTGTAAAGTAAAAATAAAACAATTTAACCTGCACTTTACCTTTGAAAAGAATCGCGACAGAGCAGTGTTTGTGTGTAGAGCAGAGAGAAAGCTTGTGCGTGTGTCTGTGAAGGCGAAAGTAGGAGGGATCTGTGTACGTGGCACGGTGTCCAATGATGCGCACGCACACAGACACACACAGCAGGCAAAGAGCAGGCTGAGCCTTGAGCAGAGAGAGAAAATGGATCTTTAACCTCTCTAACGAGACTTGCTTTTGCTTTATTCATCACGCGCGCTGAACACACACGCATACTGACACAAAATCAAATATGTTTTACGCACACATACGTGGTCACAGTGTTATAGTAAACAGCACACGCGTGCACGGATGTTGATTATACCAGTAAGAGACGAGTACTAAGACCCAGCAGGGGAGACAATTACCCAGAATTCTGCAGTGCAAGAGAGAGAAAACTTGGCTCAGTTGTGATCACGTGTCGCTCGGTGTCAAAACAAGAAGCACATGCATGATACATGATACTAGGTACTCATAAACCAAGACTTGTTCGTTTTCCAAGTCAATATTTCTTAAAAATCTTTGCTCGTCTTGTGGAACACTCGCAAACTGCGTTATTCGCAATCCGAGGTTCCACTGTATTAAATAAAAAACTGTGATGAGGTTTAACAAGTATGTATTACAGTATGAGTGTTGTTGTTAGTTGATTCCAGCTGGCTTTCCATCACTGTACTGCAGCACGTTGGAACTACAACAGGTTCATGGTTTGACTTCTTCAGACATCTTCATCTTCAGACCCAAATTCTTCCAGTTCTGACCGCAGGATGCGATTTGGAGATTAACCTGTTTTGCATTTGTTGCCAAATGACTTCAATTAAGGTACAGTACAGGCCAAAAGTTTGGACACACCTTCACTCATTCAATGTGTTTTCTTTCATAGTTTTGATGCCTTCAGTGAGAATCTACCAATGTAAATGGTCATGAAAATAAAGAAAACACATCGACAGATAGATGAGAAGGTGTGTCCAAACTTTTGGCCTGTACTGTATGTATGCATATAAATTATTTTTAGGCAATTAAATGGTTAAATTCTATTTTAAATGTTACATTTAAACACATAACTTGAAAGCTTGCAGTACAAAAGCAGCATAGCATAAAAGTAGGTTAACTTCTGCATATTATTTTGTTATTGCAGCATTTTTATTAAATATACAGTATTATACAGTACATAATGGCTTTCATTTACTGTTATATAATAGAGAAATAGGCGTAATACGTGTTAATAAACAAGCAAGACAGTTGAACATTCTCAGGAGAGCGGGCTTCAAGTATGGCTTTGGTGTTCAAGAATGAAAGCTGAATATTAAAATGTGATAAAAATGTGATAAAATGTCCTGGGTTTATGCCACTTGAATGCAGGCATTGTGTTGGACAAGGCACTGTTGCCATGACACCCACCCACCTGTAATGTCGTGACAGCGTCCAGGTGCGCGTTGACTGATTGACGGTTCTCCTGAGAAAGCCAGTCCCACACCTGCAGCTTTCCAGCATCTGTCACACAGGCAAGAGACCCACTACTGACTCTATGCAGACACTGACCAAGAACACACATACACATGGCTTTACACTTACAATCTCCATAATGTTTTCACACATTCCCATCTATACACTTCCTCCCAAAAATAAACACGACAGCCACTGTGCCATTTAACGCCGTACCTAGGATATTTGGGGGCCTCTTTCGAGTAAATCACCCCATATGTTCCCTTTTAAAGACAAAACCATTATATATACTTATTCCCCCCTACAATACACACATGCTACCATAGACAAAGAGCACCCATGACATTAAAACAACCTACCTCATACTGTATAATCTGTAACCTATCTTTGGCTCGGGCAGATGCTTTAAGTCAGCTACCACCATGCTGGTGTCAGAGCACTTCACTCTCAATGACTTTCATCCCTACGATTTTAGCCAAATCATTGCCAAGTGCTTCATGCCACCTCAAAGCATGTCTACCTTCCACTCTGGATCCCCAACAGTTTGCCTAATAGTTCAACAGAGGATGCCAGCTCCACGGTGCTCCATTCTGCCCTTACTCACCTGGGCAGCCCTAACAGTAATTACAGGATGCTGAAGATAATATTGCACCAAAAGCATCCCTCTTGGATACGGGAACCGCACCGCACTGGACCACAAATCCATTTGCTGGGCTGATGAAAATCGTCCAACAAATCAGTGTCACTCAGCTTCCCACCTTCGTGGACATTTATAAGAAATGCTGCCTGTGAATGGGAAAAGGCATTCTCAAAGATGCCTATCACCCTAATCATGAACTATTTACCCTTCTTCCATTAGGCAGGCGCTACAGGGGCCTTAGTGCTCACACAGACAGATGGAGAAACAGCTTTTTCCCTGTGGCAGTTTCCATATTCAACAGTTGATCATGATTCAATATCCACTGCACTGCTGTAACCATTATGCATCTTTGCACTCCCCAAAACATAAAATGCTGTTTTTGTATTACTGTATATTTTATTCCTATGGGTATCCGTTGCCCAATGGGTAGCACATAGACAGAACCATCGATCCATCCATCCATCCATCCATCCATCCATCCATCCATCCATCTATCTATCTATAGCATATAGGCATAATTTTTCCGGAAGTGTGTTTGTATATCAAAGCACTCATACTGTATATCAAAGTGAATTTCCCCATAAGAAACAATGGAAACTCAGATGATTCGTTCCACAACCCAAAATATTCATAGAAAAATTATTAATATAATATGTAAAGTAAAAATAAACCAAATTAAACTTCACTTGTTCTGTTAATGTGTGTGTGTGTGTGTGTGTGTGTGTGTGTTTGTGTGTGTGTGTGTGTGTGTGTATAAAGCTGAGTTAAGGCAAGAGAGGAGGAGGGTGGGGGTTACTGTGTAGGACGACTTTCACATTTCACACACACACACACACACGCACACTAACGGAAACAATGCTCTGTTGGGAAACTTCTTTAACAAGGAACCTATATAATGACACACACACACACTAACGGAAACACTGCTCTCTGACATAGAGAGACTCTGGACACGGGATCTTTAAAAAGGAACCTCTCTAATGACACTTGCAATTGTACATGCATGTACAGATGTTGACTGTACAAGTGACGCAGCGCTTGAGAGAGGAACCACCTCAGTTGTAATTACGTGACACTCAGCAGACAAAGTGCATGCGTACTACTGGTATGTCAAGGCCTCGTCAGTGTATCAGGTTAAAATTTCTTACAAACACTTTCAGACCAAGTTACTCGCAATCCAAGGTTCCACTGTACGATATATATATTATTTTGTTATATACACACAGACACCATGTTAATTACTGTCTTACCATGACTTTTTACCAAAATAGCCCTGGAACCAAAGCCGAAAACCTCATATTGCCCCTTGTCCAGGGTCCCAAATGACGCTCTTACAAACGCAAAGGTTTCATGCAAATGATGGTGGTTACATCAACCTCCTCAGACATCAGCTGCGCCCCACTATTGTGGTCTGACGCACAATAATGCTAACAGTGGAGTGTAAGTTAAGTGCAAGCAGCCCACTAACCTTCTACCCTCTGTATTTCAGCCGGTCACCCCCCAGAGCAACATTGGCCAGATACAAAAGGAATATAACTGGTTAACGCTCTGACAGAGCCAGGTGGTAGAAGTGGAAGGGGTAGTCCAGCAAAACAACCAGACACCGCCTGGTAGCGAAGGGCCTGCTTTATTACCGTAAACAGCAGCAAAGCCAGGAATGCTACCTCCTTTTGGTACTCAGGTCCAAGACCAGACATTTCCTGGAAGGCTGGAGGTGTTTACTTGTTTCAGGCAAGTGAGCAAGCATTAATGTCAACCACTTGGCAGTGAGTTTACTACCTCCCTAAGATGAGTGTTCATCATCCAGATACTACAACATAATGTGCTGCCATGCCAGTGATGTCAGCATTACAAATGTTGCAATTCACAACTTTTTTTGGCCAAGGTAGGAGGTAGATGCTCTCACACTTTGAAGTTTTTTGGTCATGAAGGTATTACCATCATGCAATTTATCTCATCACCTCAGTAAGCAGTAATGCTTACATGTCAGAGTCTTCCAAGTTAGTGCTTGCCATGATGTCACCATTTAACTCACCATTCATTGACAACAAATTTGATTTTCAGAAGGATGCTGAGGTTGGAACTGCCAGGCAGGAGGTCTAGAGGAAGACCAAAGAGGAGATTCATGGATGCAGTGAGAGAGGACATGAAGTTAGTTGGTGTGAGAGAAGAGGATCCAGAGGATAGGGTTAGATGGAGGCAGATGATTCACTGTGGCGACCCCTGAAAGGGAACAGCCGAAAGACAAAGAAGAAGAAGTTTTAGTAGACCAGATGTCGATTATTTGTTGCAACCCTTGTCCACACTCATGCATTGAAATAGTGAAATAGACCTGACCACTGTGCTGTCCCAAGAACTAAAGAAGACCAAGTCCTGTGTATGTGACGGAGCAGAAATAAATGGCGGTGGAACAGGAGGCCCTTCCCATCAAATTGGTAAAAGAAGAGTTGATGTATTATGTAGTCGGCTGACTACAATGGATGGCAATGACAAAGAACAACAATGCATGCATCACATGCTGGTTCCTCTTACTATTGGATTTTTTCTTTCAGGTCCAGCACCAATCCAGGGCCCACACCCAACCCAATACGCCTTGTCAAGCTCAGATCTGGAGAGGATGCAGTGACAGCAAGACTTCATCGCGAATGCACAGGAGAAACCATGCTTCTCACTTGAATGCCACCGCAGTGCTGAACTACGGAACTTCTAGAGTCAACTACAGTTCAACACCAGTGTTTTGAAGACTAGCCATAAATGACTGAATAAATAAATGAAACCAGCTGAGTTGAATCCCTCAATCTAATCCAGGAGCCACTGGAGTGTTATGCCCACAATCAGGTGAGTGCTTCCCTTTGTGCTACCTGCTTTGATGATCCTTTTCTGTCTCACCAGTAGTGCTCTCTCTTTCCAGCTGCTGGTTGAGGCACCTTTTTCCCAAAAGATGTCTCCGGCACTCGTCTTTGTGCCTGTTTTCTGCTTGCTACACGATCTACTCTAATTTTTCAGATGCTTCTGACACAGTTATCTCGCCATGAAGCAAATTTGACCCTCAACAGAAATCTCTCCGGATCTTATGTTTGCCCATTTTTCCTGCTTTCCAATACATCGATTTCAAGAACTGACTGCTCTCTTTGCTACCTAATACATCCCACCCCATGACAAGAGAATGAGAGAATCAAGAAGATTCACTTTACCTGTCAATGCTCTTAACATTATAGCTGAGCAGTATATATAATTTTATTCCCCCTCATACTGTAATTTTATGCATGCCCACATTCTCACATCATACTCTCACATGCATAACACCCTCACCTGAGCCTGTCACAATGTAGCCCTCCCACTCTGCTATGAAGCAAAGGCTTGTGACAGCATTAAAAGTGTAGACTGATTTCACACACTGGCCTGGAAAGGAGAGAAACACCATTAAACACAGGATTATGACGCATATTTCATTTCATGCCAGGCATTCCAGTTTATACTGATATATTCATGAGTAGTTTAAATATTACTCACTGTCGACTATAAATATTTACATCTGTTCGTTATTTAATACACAGGTATTATGGATGTACATGCATATTTAAACGAATGCCAGAAATCATTTGGGTATTCATTAAGCTACGAGACGACATGAAATCAGCGAGAAAATAAAGCTGTATCTGTCAGTACTATGAAACAAAAAGCAGCACAGTTGTGGGCACTAAAACAATTTCCAGTAGCATCCAGGTCCACTTTATAATGCCTTAATTGGCATTAAGAAAGGAAAAAAATAAAGTTTTTTTCAGCATCCTGATACTACAATTCAAAATAGGCGAAAACATGATATTGCTGTTAAAACGTATCTCACCTAGGTGTAGTGTCCGTAACCTTTTTTGAATTCAAATCTCCTTCAATGAGTTTAACTGTTATTCAGATGAAACTTGGCCAATTTAGATTGTACAGTGGGAGCCACGTCAAACAGCCGCCTGGAGCATGACAGGTCCATGACAGAACCATGACAGGTCAATGCCCGATCCGTGCACGGAATGTGATCCCCCGTGATGACGCGGTTAACGATAAACTCCCACATGCGCTTTCTAAAAAGATGGTTGCAATGCACCTCCAGGGTCCAGGGTTCGATTCCCCGGCCAAGCTCGATTCCCGTCTCATGGAGTTTGCATGTTCTCCCCGTGCTTGGTGGGTTCCCTCCGGGTACTCCGGTTTCCTCCCACAGTCCAAAGATATGCAGGTTAGGTTAATTGGTGTTCCTAAAATTGCCCGTAGTGTGTGATTGGGAGTGTGAGTGTGTGTATGTGTGTGTGCCCTGCGATGGATTGGCACCCTGTCCAGGGTGTACCCCGCCTAGTGCCCGAAGTCTCCTGGGATAGGCTCCAGGTCCCCCGCGACCCTGAACACAGGATTAAGCGGTATAGAAAATGAATGAATGAATGAATGAATGAATGAATATAGGCAGTTCTTACATTGTCAACATAGTTTCATAAATAGGTGGTGGTAAAAAAAAACGATTAATAAAATAGATTTTTTTTAATCACTCAATACACAACCCATGATGCTTATGCTATTTTAAATTAATTAATTCATATAACTACTTACATGGAAAGACATAAACCAGAAAAAAGTGTATTATTCTAAAATGCAAAATTGTTAAGATATTGCAACATGAATTTGACATGGTTACGGACACTACAGATTTTTTTTTTTTCGAAGACAAAAATCCTTGATTGTTAATGGAATTTTGCTTTAAATTAAGCAACATTTTTACTGGTCATATGTGTATATCAATTTTAGTATCAATACTCATTAATATGAATTATGATAGAAATATGAATAATTTACATTTTAAATGATTATTATTTGAAGCAAGACAGTATAAATGGCCATTTTTATAAAATCATCTCTTCTAAAGTTGGCAACTTGAAATTTTTATGTTGCATAAACTTCAGAAGTAGCTTCTTTGGCACACACCTTCATTGTATTACATGTATAACATAAAAAAAATTCAATCAGCCCCGATACTGTGTTTTGACCAAACAGTACCCTTGGAAGCTTCTATGGCACTCTCAACTTTCAAGTAGTTTGAATTCTAATCAGCGCCGGTGCACTCACTGCTACTTTAGAGCTGCAGCCTGAAATATTAACCTGATTTCGGTAAAGCTTTTACTGTGATGTTTTTTTACATTTCTGATCACTATATCTCCATATTTTTTATCTATCGAACATACGCCTATCAAACACATGTGCCGCCACCCACAGGAGGAAAGTTTAATTGCAGGAGAAAATGTAGAGCAGGTATTCGAATGGCACAAATTAGGCAGAAGGTACATCCCTAATAGGCAGATGTTCATTAAAAAAATTAATAAATAAAAAAAAGCTACATGTCATAAAAAACTCCATTAAAAACCACTTCACACAACCATTAAAAACGATTGAAAAAATATGATCTCGTGTGTAACCAGGCAACAGTTGTGTGCATGGGAGGTATGATTCACGTGGAGACGGAGATCCAGACTTATCGACGGGATTAAAAAACGTTGAGCGTGACTCACCAGAACTCAGAGTCCATATTCGCACACAGCAGTCGGTGGAGCCACTTATGATGAACCTCTCCTTCTCAGACAGATGCAGAACAGATGCTAGAGAAAGAGAGAGAGAGAGAGAGAGAGAGAGAGAGAGAGAATGGGCGGGTTGCCAAACAACATGATTATAAGACCAATTTAAAATTAACTCATTATGGTGAAGAAAGTCACAAACTTGATCAGCCATCAGTTATATTTCAGTGTGTGTCCTTGTATACCTCTGTTTGTCTGTCTGTGTGTGTGTGTGTGTGTGTACCTAATTGCCTGCAGTATTCTGCAGGTGGTGTATTAAGACAAGTGACGCCACCACTGTGGCCTCCGAGATTGCGCTGCTCCGTTGCCGTGGGAACGTGCCACACCTTCACCGTAGTATCACGACTTGTGAAAGAGTATAGCATGAAGCTGTGATTTCACGCTTTATTAAAGTCATCTATATGTTTGCTCATGAAAAAAAAAAAAAATACCTGCCAGAAATCACAAGATTGTCCACGGCAGCTACACAAGTGATGATGTCACTGTGACCTTTTAGAGTCCTGAGGCGAAACTTGGCCTTTTCCCACAATGCTTTAAGAGACGAGAATCCGGCGTCTGGAATAGAAATATGGAGACTTTACTGGTTTGAAGATGCGTCTGGAATACACAGGTAAGATGTGGAGCTTTCAGGTATCTGAGCATGCATGAAAGGAAGTGTGTGTGTGTGTGTGTGTGTGTGTGTGTGTGTGTTTGACCTGGATCTGGCAGGCTCTGGCTCTGTCCTTCAGCTTCTCTCTCTTTTATCTCCTCCTGTGCTGCACTTTTTCCTTTATCGTCCTTCTCCAGGTGGTCCCCACGTGCGAGCTTCACGACCGGAGCGTGATCGGCGAGATGCTCCGGTGCATTATCTCTGAGGCCCATAATAGCAAACAACAGTCAGAAACACCAAATAACATCATTCACTCATTCGTTTATTCATCTTCGGATACTGGTCAGGGTCACCGTGGATCAGGATGCTGTCCCGGGACACACCGGGCATAATGCGGGAATACACAGCGAATCCCCTGGATTTACATTACAAGCATACATGACCGGTGTTGAAGAGTGTGTATGTGTGTGAACATCCTCTGCGTGACTCACTCATTTGTCCTGTATACAGGGTCTCGGGGGGCCTGGAGCCCATCCCAGGAGACTTAGGGCATGTACAGTACTATACATCCTGGACTGGGTGCCAATGCATCGCAGGACACACACTCGTACGCTCATTCACACACTGCGGGGAACACCGATTAGCCTAATCTTTGGACTGTGGGAGGAAACCCACCGGACATGCGGAGAACATGCAAAGTCCATGCACACAGACCCCGAGGCGGGAATCGAACCCAGACCCTGGAGGTGCAAGACGACAGTGTTAACCACTTAGCCACCCACTGTAACACACATTAGTCCATATGCAAAGTGTGAATGACTGAGGAACACCGAAAGATGAAGATTAGATACGGGTAACGAGAGGTGATAGTCACACACACACACACACACACACTCTTCATTTCTGTCACACGTACACTTGTCTTTTCATTTTATCCTCCTCTTCACCCACAATACAGTGGCTTTGCTGCGGGCCAGAAAGTTGCAGCAGGAGCTCGGCCAATCTGCTGCGAAGCTCCTCCTTCTTCGAGACCTAAGAGAGGGACAGAAAGAAAGGAAGAAGAAAACGAAAAAAGAAGGGGGGGGGGGGGGAGAAAGAGAAAGAATGAAGTTCTCTGCATCACAAATGAAGTTGAAGTTGAAATAAGAGGCAGGAGTTCAGGAATACAGACGTCGAGGACGTATTGGAGGGAATATACTCGACGGCCACTTTATTAGGAACTCCCGTACGACCTGCTCGTACCGAAATAAAATGTGACCTCAGTAACTTTGATTGACTGATGAATCTCATCAGATTCGTTCTGTAGAGGTTATACGGAGGGAAACAGAAAAAAAACAACAACACTTTTTTTATGAGAGAGAGCTCGAAGGGAAAAGGCCAACCTGCTTTGAGGGTGATGGCTACCACTGTGGGCACCGTGTAATTGAAAACTGGGCTGCCGGTGAATGGAAAAGGACCAAGGTGATGTTTTTCATTTCTTAAACTGTCCGGTTGCGACAAGTCTGTGCCAGCTGTAGTCTCTTTCTTAATGGATCGCAATTGAGCCCCATGTGGTTTTCTGCTGTTGTAGCCCATCTTCTTTAAGGTTTTGATGTTTTGTGAGTTCGGAGGTGCTTTACTGCTCACCAGGGATGTAGGAAATGTATAGACAGTATAGAAGAAGAATAGACATACAGTACAGTATGATGTATGTAATTTCATTAAAGCTGCCGTATATTCATTCATTCATCTTCTATACCGCTTTATCCTTCTATTCAGGGTCGCGGGGGGCCTGGAGCCTATCCCAGGCGGCTTACGCACATTCACACACTCATTCACACACTACGGTCAATTTGGGAACGCCAATTAGCCTAACCTGCATATCTTTGGACTGTGGGAGGAAACCGGAGTACCCGGAGGAAACCCACCAAGCACGGGGAGAACATGCAAACTCCATGCACACAGAGACGGGAATCGAGCCTGGCCGGGGAATCGAACCCGGACCCTGGAGGTGCAAGGCGACAGTGCTAACCACTACACCACCGTGCCGCCCATACTGCTGCCGTATATGATCGTGGCTTATATTCTGCGTATGAATCCGAGGCTATAAGAGTATGAGTTAAAGTAATTCCCAATACACAGATCAGCCATAATATGCAGTTCCCCTTGAGCCACCACAACATCTCTGACCCCTTGAGGCATGACTCCACAAGATCTCTAAAAGTGTGCTGTAGAGTCCGGCACCAGGATGTTAGGAGCAGCCTTCATGGATCCGACTTGTTTGTCCAGGTCATGCCATGGATGCACGATCTGGGGAAATTAGAGGCTGGATCAACAACCTTGCTTAGCCAGATGTACAGCAAGCTGTGGTGTAGTGTGTTCTGTTACATTTCCAAAATAAAATGGTGATTACCATCCAATATACCAGTACATTTCAACAATCACATGTGCATTCACACACTACAGGCAGGTTGGGAACGCCAATGAGCCTAATCTGCATGTCTGTGCAACCCCGAGGAAACGCACCAAGCATGGGGAGAACATGCAAACTCCATGCACACAGACCCCAAGGCGGGAATCGAACACGGAACCTCGTGCAAGGCGACAGTGCTAACCACCAAGCCGCTGTACCGCCATATAACTAATAATCAATGTTGGTGGTGGTAGAGTTATGGCTGATCGTTGTAAATGTGCTCATATAAGCTTTTGGATATCATTATGCATTTCTAACTCAGTCATCATCTATACTGCTAAATCCTGTACTCAGGGTGGCGGGTGGCCTAGAGGCCATCCCAGGGCACGAGGTGCGGTACACCCTGGACAGGGTGCCAATCCATCGAAGGGCATACACATGCACACTATGGGCAATTTGGGAACGCCAATTAGTCTAATCTGCATGCCTTGATCCATAGGAGGAAACCGGGGTACCTAGAGGAAGCCCACCAAGCACGGAAATCGAACCTAGACGGCAATCGAAGCCGGACCCTGGAGGTGCAATTTCTAACTTGTCGGAAATGTCAATGCATACTACCCAGGGTAAACAGCATTACAATATAATATTCATATGAGAAAACCTGCTGTTGTCTCGTCCGTCTATGGCTATCGATGTTGTTGTACAGTAACCACACTCATGCACTGTAAGTCGTGCTCGAGTGTGCTTCAACGTCCGAACATCGTGATTGTTTGGCTCACTCCATTTCAAACTCCATTGCCCAAAATACCAGACGACAAACTAACGCGGCTAGCCGGGATTGATTCCAGCTCTCAGCACCGCCGGTCATGCTCCGCTGATTACCAGCTCACACCTGCACGAAATTCTCCCACAACCTCCTGCCCTGTATTTAAGTCATTCATTCCCACCACTCAAAGTGGAGTAAACACACTGTGTCCCTCACCTTCTGTTGCTAAGCTCTCGATTTTCTTGATTTAGACCCTTTTTATAGCCTTCCTCGTCCCTCCGTATGTCCGCCACCACAGCCGGTCCTCAGTTTTTATCAATTCTGATAAACCTGGTGTTTGCCTTAAGTTATTAAAAGCTGATGTCTGCGTTGGGGTTATCTCGCCTCCCTTTTACAATCACCAGAATAAACATCAGGAAAAAACGAAACGGGGCCCAGGAGATTGAAACAGCACTACCACACTATCACGATGTCGAGAGCAACATCCCTATTCATATCGCTGCACTTTTTTTTTTTCCAGCACATTAAATTGCAAATCATCAGAGCTAACCCATGGCCGCTTGTCACCGTTGACATTTAACTTGGAATGTGCCGTCCGGCCCGTACGAGCAGCTCCGTAGAGAATTACCTGGAAAGAGAGTGTGAACACCTTTAAGCTTTTCTGCCTTCATGTTACGCAGTGCAAGCCAGCTGAACCAGCCTTTATGTAAAGCAGATACCTCCTGGGCTCTGTACTCAAGAACTAAGGAATTTAAACACAGTCCAGTTACTTTAGTCTAAAAGTAATCTTCTCTAAATGCTCCTCGTTGCTTTAGGTAATTTGCTTTTTGAGCACAAGAGGCCATAAACAAGGACGTAGTAAAAACGCAGGCCTGATTAGATGAGCCTGGAATTACAACAGAGTTAATGATATGTAAGGAATAAATCATGACAGGCTGTTATAGGAGAATAACTGTTCCCACACTGTTCCCCTCCCTGAACAATAGCCAGCGTCTTATTTCTCTTATAACACAGGGAATTTAACACTTTTATGTTTTAATTTGTACACAAATGACACGAACAAATTGAATACCTGAGACAAAATTCGATTTTCGATTTCAAAACGATTATATTTCTTAAAATGAATAAAAAATTAATAACACTAGAGGGTATAGGATTTTTATTTTTATTTATTTTTTTAATAAAGTGCTAGCTTTCACCAGTTTTTATCATCATATTTGGAGATCGCGAGTTCGATTCCCGGGTGATGCTGTAACCTCTCGCAGCCAGAGGTCGAGAGAGAGCTGATTGGCCGAGCTCTCAGGGGGGAGGGATGAAAGGTACTTAGTGCTCCCACATTAATTGCAGCCAATCAGGGGCGTCTGTGAGTTCACGCAAGCGGAAGGAGCGGATAGCGCTGTCCTCCGAGTGTGTTACTCCGCACCCAATGGTGCATGAGCGAGCAGTTCGAAAAGATGCGATTGGTTGGCGTCACGTGCTTCAAAGGAAACACGACTGGTAGTGGAGCCCCCTAGTGGCGGGGAGGAGTTGGACACACAGTTTAAATTAGGGATAAAATCAGTGGGGGAAAAAATTGTTTAAAAAATTTTATTTTAGAATATAGAATATTTTTTAAATCACTAAAAAAAAATGTAAACCACATGCTAAACAACTTACATGCTAAATAAAATCAAACAGGTGCCTGACTGCATTTTACATGTTTTTGGCAAGAGACACAAGCATGTCCACTGCATCAGGCTTGAGACGTGCCCTGTGGCATCAATAAAATCCATTTTAATTTTTCAGCATGGACATAAACCATAAATTTGAATTAATCGATAATAACGATTAATCACGCAGCTCTACTGGCTGGTCCAAACCCTTTCCATTATTCTCTTTCGGCTGTTCCCGTCAGGTGGCTGCCCCACATACAACTTGGCACAGGTTTTACACCAAATGATGATCATCTGCACCTATCCTACTTGGCAGATCATAAAAAATTATTATCAAGAAAGTAATAAGAGCTCATCTTAAAACTTTTCGATACGACCTTGTGTATATATATACTGCTTATATATATATATATATATATATATATATATATATATATATATATATATATATATATATATACATGGACTAGGGGTTTGATCTTTTCACCAACATAAATTAACATAAGTGCACACATCATCTGTGACAATAAAAAAAGAAATCGAAAAGCGCTGAGAAATTCTTGGACATATTTCTGACAGAAACACCATGATCGCTGGGAAGCTGTGATATTGTTTAGACAGAGACAAATGACTGATGTCCAAGTTTGTCTTCTGGGATCATGTAGCAGCTGCTCCTGTTGGCATCCAGTGTGAGTCCAGATATTTGGGATCCAATAAGAAACGATAGCAGCCTGAATGTTGCAACTACTCAAAAATTTATTGTTTAATCGTTCTCTGGTAAGCACTTCATCCTGCTCAGGGATGAGGGTTGAGTGAATGTATGAGGCATGAGCGAACACACAAACACACACACACACACACACACTGTGACGTCTGTATCTGTTACTATGTTATTACTTTTTTATATATATATATATATATATATATATATATATATATATATATATTTTTTTTTTTTTTTTTTAATTATTATCCTATCAATTTATATTAATTTAAACACAATTCTTTTACAAATAGGTTAAATTTAACTTCTCAACCTACAGTATCTGCGAGGCTCACTTTACGCTGCATGTCAACATTCTGGCACGAGCATGTGTTTAACAACAGGGGAGCAAACGTTCACTAAGGGTGCTTTCACACCTATAGTTCGATTGCTTTAGTCCGCACCAGTCAGAAAAATGTTACAATGTAGTAAACAGACGTTGGTACGGTTTGCTTTCACATATGTAGAGTTCTAAACGAAGCAAAATAGACCGCGAAGCCCATCGGCACCGGAAACAGAGTATTTTCAGAAAATCGCCCCACTTTCAATAATCATGGAGGAACAGCTTTGCTTTGCGCTCATGGTGCTGATCCTCGCGCACTGCATTGTACGTGCAAATCATTATTTTCAGATAATTAATTTCGAACACGATTCGCGGCTGCGACTCCAAACCAGCTTCCCGGTTTATTCATCTCGCTGACTGCGCATCGCCGCCACTTCAGGAAGAGACGTGCCCTCCTCCTGAATGATCATTTTGTTATTAGCCGGCGATCTTCCTGCAGATCCATCAGGTAATCCGTTGGCTGATCGAAACAGCCCAGCCACACATTTTTCATCTTTAATGTGAATATAGAGAGGTACTTAATTTTCATCGGCACTCCACGTTTCTCCGCGGTTTGATTTCATCGCGAGTCGAGCTTGAAAAATTTAATCGAGTCATCAGGAAGGGAAAAGAATTTTACCCGCAACCCCGTATCTTATACCCAAAGTGCATTAAACTATACAATTTCATCAGATTTGGTTTGGTTGCTTTCACACCAGGCGAACTGCACCAAAGTAGAGCGGATAAAGCGGTCCGAGACCACCCCTTCAGGCAGGTCTCGGATCGATTGATTTGGTGCGCACCAAAGTACCGAGATTGCATTCACATCAACGCAAACGAACCGAACCAAGGGACCAAACACGTTTGGTGCGCACCAAATGCTGTAGGTGTGAAAGCACCCTAAAATGCTGCTCTGTATGTAGACGTTCATCATATTTTCACCACACCAACCTCAAGCACTATGCTTTATAAATTACACGGATATACACTGATCAGCCATAACATTATGACCACCTGCCTATTATCGAATAACAGTAATGCGCTGTGTTCTGACGCCTTTCTAACCTTTTCATGATTTGTTCTGTAAATACAATTTGTATTATTCATGCATTCATTCATTCATTTTCTATACCGCTTAATCCTGTGTTCAGGGTCGCGGGGGGCCTGGAGCCTATCCCAGGAGACTTCGGGCACTAGGCGGGGTACACCCTGGACAGCGTGCCGATCCATCGCAGAGCACACACACACACACACACTCACACACCCAATCACATGCTACGGGCAATTTTAGGAACGCCAATTAGCCTAACCTGCATATCTTTGGACTGTGGGAGGAAACCGGAGTACCCGGAGGAAACCCACCAAGCACGGGGAGAACATGCAAACTCCATACACACAGAGACTTGTATAAAAAAAAAATATCCAAAAAATATTTGCCCAACATTTCTTCTAGTTTGTAAAACCCACGGTATAGTTCCACAGGATGCCCCAAAAAAGATAAAAACCAAAATGGTGCACCCGACTGAAAAAAATTGAAGTGCGTGCTGTGCTGTTATTAATTTCTGGCACTTGAAGGGAAACAATGCGAAGAAGATTCATGATGACCTGGTTGACTTGGGGTATGAAATTCTGCCTCATCCGCCCTTAAAGCTTTTATGTTTTAATTTATACACAAATGACACGTTGCACTTTTTAACCATACCATTTTCATTTTACATTATAGCAGCTATAAACAGTCATTCCCTCGACAGCATCTCTTTTCATCTTTCCCTTGAAATGAATGATTAATGAAATGAATGGCATGTGCAAATTCCTCTGTTCTTCCCGTGGCAGAAATCTTACTAGCTGGCCGATGTGTCCTGTGAATTGAATACCTGAGACAGTTCTGAAGATCCCAGGTTCAAACCCCATGACCATCAAATTGCCATGGTTGAGCCCTTGAGCAAGGCCCTTATAATAAACTAGTGAAATTGAATGTGTGATGTTCAGCAAAGCAGCACTCGACTCTCGAAATGCCACAGGTAGAACAAATTTGAGGTCAGGTAATGACAGGGTCTGTGCAGATTAGAGTACTAAAACATGAGACTGAGCAGACAACTGAGGCTGAAAGAAGAAGCAGTGAGTGAGTGAGCGGCCTTGAAGCCCAAAACCCCCTAATCCCCGTCCCCCCGGCCCCTGTAGAGACGTGTCAGTCAGCCATATGGCCCTGGGGACAAACTCCTGCCCATTTTCCAATACATCAACTTGGAGAACTGATTGCTCACTTGCTGCCTAATATAGCACACCGCTTGACAGGTGGCGCTGTAATGAGATAATTACTGTTATTTACGTCACCTCTCGGTGATCTTAACGTTATGGCTGATTAGTGCACGCTTGTATCGGAACAAACACGCACTGATCAGCCACCATATATAACATCCGCCATATATTGTGATATTGATCAGTTATTTGTTCTCATCAAGGATCGGCTCTAAGCCCCTTTTTGTTTGCTCTAGTGATGGACAGGATGACAGATGAAGTTAGACAAGAGTCTCCATGGTCTATGATGTTTGCAGATGACATTGTGCTTTGTAGCGAGAGCAGGGAACAGGTGGAGGAAAATTTGGAGAGGTGGAGGTACGATCTGGAAAGCAGAGGAATGAAGGTTAGCCGCAGCAAGACGGAATACATGTGTGTGAATGAGAGGGACTCAAGAGGAACAGTGAGGCTACAGGGAGCAGAGGTAAAGAAGGTGCAGGATTTTAAGTACTTAGGGTCAACGGTCGAGAGCAACGGAGAGTGTTCAAAGGAGGTGAAGAGACGAGTACAGGCAGGTTGGAATGGGTGGAGAAAAGTGTCAGGTGTGTTGTGCGATAAAAGAGTATCAGCGAGAATGAAAGGAAAGGTGTACAGCACAGTGGTGAGACCAGCAATGCTCTACGGCTTAGAGACAGCGGCACTGAAGAAAAGACAGGAGGCAGAGCTAGAGGTAGCAGAGCTGAAGATGTTGAGGTTCTCTTTGGGAGTGACAAGGATGGATAGGATCAAGAATCAGTTAACCAGAGGGACAACCCATGTTAGATGTTTTGGAGATAAAGTCAGAGAGGCCAGATTGAGGTGGTTTGGACATGTTCAGAGAAGAGAGTGTGAATATATCGGTAGAAGGATGCTGAGGTTGGAACTGCCAGGCAGGAGGTCTAGAGGAAGACCAAAGAGGAGATTTATGGATGCAGTGAGAGAGGACATGAAGTTAGTTGGTGTGAGAGAAGAGGATGCAGAGGATAGGGTTAGATGGAGGCAGATGATTCGCTGTGGCGACCCCTGAAAGGGATTAGCCGAAAAACAAAGAAGAAGATCAGTTATTTATTCTATAGAAGGTAACGCAGATGAGGCGCATATTCTCGTTTTGATCCAACCAAATGGACATTCCATCTTCATGGTGAAACATATCCGTAACTATACACAATAACTATTGTTCTTTATCCGTGTGAGACATAAGCTGGTCGTTAAAGTTTTCTATCATTGTTTTCTAATCTGCACCAAATGTTCTCTAAATGTAAGATTCAAATAAACTGAAGCAATTACTAAAAAAAAAAAAAAGAATCAAATATATATTTTTTAAAATTATTTAAATAAAAAAAATTAACCTGGGGCATCAAATCGCTTTGAGCTTATAATTAAAAGTACCAGATGCAGTCATTTGTGTCTTCATTAATTAATCAAGCAAAAAATCAAGCAGGTTTCAAACAGGCTTTGTCACAGACTTCCTAATAATAGCTCCACCTTGTGTACTTCAACGGGAAATAAGCAATGACAAATACAAAATTCTGATGCTTTTTCACTTTTAGGGATGATCACAGCGGTCAGCGTCGGGAAGCCACCAAGTCTTCTCAGTTATTTGCATTAATGTTTTAAGAAGAAGCCGATGAACATAACTTAAAAAGAAACCTTTAAACCTTGAAGTGCTGGTTGGGGAGGTGAAAATGAATTGAGGTAATAACTGTTCTTCTGCAAAGCTGCGTCTATGGAGACCATCAGGATGCATTTTGTACCTTTTCCTTCCCTTTTTATTATTATTATTACAGATAATGGTACAGAATGTGGATTTACAGAAATAATAATAATAATAATAACAATACAACTGAAACGTACAAATTTCTGTGCGCTCAAGTGAAACATGGATGTAAAACATAGCAGCAACATCTATATGTGAAAAAAATCCTCAATTTCTTATAGTAGTAACAAAAGGTTGTAAATGTTACGCAAGTTGAGCATTATGCAATCACCATGCAGCGTGCATTATTGATTTTTAGCTTTTTTTTGATTTGTCATTGTTAAAAAAAATGTCAGAGAACATGATTCAATTTTCCAGAATCGATGAAGAAAGACAGGAAAATGATTATTTCCAATGTTTACAGTTTAAAGAAAGTAATGGAGGGTGTAATAATATTACCAGCTGTGCAGTCGAGAACAGCAGCAATCACAAAAACCCAGCTGGATGGCGGGTTTTTAAGTAATTCTAAAGTAATATGCAATAATAAGCGGTGGTGTAGTGGTTAGCACTGTCGCCTTGCACCTCCAGGGTCTGGGTTCGATTCCCCGGCCAGGCTCGATTCCCGTCTCTGTGTGCATGGAGTTTGCATGTTCTCCCCGTGCTTGGTGGGTTTCCTCCGGGTACTCCGGTTTCCTCCCACAGTCCAAAGATATGCAGGTTAGGCTAATTGGCGTTCCTAAATTGCCCGTAGTGTGTGATTGGGTGTGTGAGTGTGTGTATGTGTGTGTGCCCTGCGATGTGTTCAGGGTGTACCCCGCCTAGTGCCCGAAGTCTCCTGGGATAGGCTCCAGGTCCCCCGCGACCCTGAACACAGGATTAAGCGGTATAGAAAATTAATGAATGAATGAATAATTGTTTCACAATTGTCTAATGTTCACATGGTCAAAGTTTCTTTTCAAAAGTTTCTAATTATCATCGTACAGTTACAGTACATTATTCGTACAGTGGTAGTTTGGCAGATTTGATTTTTCAGTTAAACATGCTTAGGCATATTTTCTTTCTTGTGAATCCTACAAGTGCTACTTTTCTATGTTCATCTAAGGAGTGCTTTTTTAAAAATCTTTCAATCTTTTTATCTTAATAAATATATTATAAATATATTTCCATCCATCAGTCAGGTCTATACTGGATGTATTTGAATGTGTCAAAATTGTTCATCTATTGATGCTGCTATACAACCACCACATTAGATTTGTATAGAAGAGATCAAGATGCAGTTGTAGTGCGATTATAAGTGAAGTGTACAGCAGTGGCCGAAAGTATTGAGACAACATAGGCCATGTATTATAGTTCTCCATGTGCACAAACGAGGCGATGGCACCAATTCATTCGAGCCTATCTGATGGAAGAGTTGTGAATCAGCTGGTTTAGTTAATGGATGGAACAAACACACTACCGTTCAAAAGTTTGGGGTCACTTTCTAACTCCATGATGGTTCCTGATTTTTAGGTTTAGATTTCTTTCTACACTGTAAAGTTTTGCTGAAGGCGTCCAAAAACTGCATGAATCTCCTTTGAACAGTTGATATTGAGATGTTTCTGCTACTTCTGCTCTGTAAAGACTTCATAACGCCTCTAATCTGAGGTGCTGTTAATTGGTCATTTTTCAGGCTGATAACTCTAAATGAACTTCTCGTCTGCAGCAGAGGTAGGTTTTGGTCTCGTCCTCCTGGGACGGCCTTCATGAGAGACAGTTTCATTATGGTGCTTGACGGATTTTGCAAATGCACTTGACAATACTGTTCTTGCAAGAACTATTAGAGAAAGGCCGACCTCTGTGTCTTAAAATTAGGGCTGCACGATATATCGAAAAAATTTGACTGTTTAGGAATGACAATTTTTTTGGTTTACAAAGTCCCTTTATTTCCAAATGCTCCAAACACAGGGGACAATTGACTTTTTTACATTTCACCAAAGACAAAACCGAAGGCAGCCGATGTAAAGGCTGGGCAAGGCATCTCAAGGGAGGAAACTCAGCATTTGGTGATGTCATTGACTGCTAAGTGTGTGTGTATCCAGGTATTAAAGATAATCCAAAAATTTATAATTGTTAGTTTGTCTAGTTACTTTTGAGCCTGTAAACATGGACCGAGATACACTTCAATCACAGAGAAGGATTACAGTTCTTGCATGGCCAAGTCAGAGCCCAGATTTAAACCCCTTTGAAACCCCTTTGTGGAATGACTTGAAGGCTGCAGTCCACAAAAGGTCACCATTAAATTGAACTCAAGTTGATAAGTTTTGCAAAGAAGAATAAGCAAATACTGCAAAGTCTCGATGTGCAAAGCTTTGTGTGCTAATGAGAAGCTGATTAAAGTTTACCTGATTGAGTTTACAGTCATTTTTAAGAGTGGGCGCGATCCTTTTCCAAATCAGTGATTCTGTTTTTCATTTTCCTGACATGTTGGTGTTACTGTATATCTTTCACTTGGATGTTAAAAGTTGCACTGAGTAAATACAGTTGGATAAACCAAAGAGTGCATTTCTTCATTTCAAGCTGCACAGCAACAAAATGTGATTATTTTAAAGGGGGTGATTCCTTTCTATACCCACTGTATTTACATCCCTAACAAATATATTGAATTGATGCAAATGTATACTTGTCGATTGTAATTTATCTATTTGTACTTTGAGATTTTATTTCATATTAATGACCAGAGAACGTTCTCGATTTACTGAGACTGAAAGAACGCATATGCAGCAAATCCAAGTCGAGAGCATGTGAGATGCGGGGAAGGGAGACCGGGCATCCAGGCTGCGCCTCTTAATATCACTGCAGATTGATATCTTCCTGTTTTACCGTGCAGAAAATAATTTCCTAAGTGTTATCGCTATTTTTGAGTGATCACTCTTCTAGTGGTGTTAAATCGCAGAGCTCTTACACAAAATGCATAAAGGTTGGCAGTTCTGCTAATATGATTTAATCTGAGTAAACATCACTGCATATAATGCCAGTGTAATATTATCTAGAGATGATTTAACTGTTGTACCACATAACCCTCGCTGGCACTATGCGGAACCACAAAGCAAACTGTAAGCTGAATCGGAACCTTTAGTATTGTACATGTAGTGTACAAGAAACACAGTAATAAATATGTCATCTCTATCATAAAGATATCAAAGTATAATAGATCGTCCATTTCTCAGGATGTATAGAGGTTAATCAGTGACCCAACTCATAGTGAACTTTCACCCTCAGTATGCCTAATCTGGCAAAAGATCAATTTGAGGTGATTGTTTCTGATTAATTCATGGTGTGTTGGTTAAGATTCAGTATTTTTGTGTGAAATCTTTACTCCCAAACTTTTAATCCCAAAAGAGTTAAAAACAGGAGACTTTGCTGCCAAATATGAAGTGCGTATAAATGTAATAAATGTATTTGTTATTGTTTTATTACCAGTAACACCACTATGCCTCTTTGGAATAATTTCCTTTTATGCTTGTTTTAACTTAATATTACCTTTTTTAAAAACAACTTCTACTTATTTGTCCACTTGAAAGAAGCCAATATGGTCTACAGATGACAAGATACATTTATGTGCAAAAATCTCAATCTGCTTTTCTTCATATTTTGCTTCCAATTTCTTCTATTTTTAATGCGGCTTTGAGGCTTTGTTTGTTTGTACATTAAGTTACATTGTTATATTTGTATTATGAGTTAGTGAAGACTTTGATCTCTTTGAACTGTGATTTTTGCAACAATGTTTACAAACAAAAGTTTATTTATAGGTTACCTTTGATACTTTGTTACATTCTGGCACAGTTACAAGCTTCCTGAAGAAGTTTTTTGCCTCTCTTTTTCACTCCAGTTCTTATACCTGGCCAGTTTCAGTTGAATGTTTTTGGCTTGTTAATCCACATAGTGACTAATGAATCATTCAAGCATAAAAAACTCTAACGTAAGACATGAACTAGTGAGAAACAGGTGCAGATGATGAGAAATGATCAGGCCGGTGATTAGGATACTGGTGGTGCTGAATGCTGAGTGATTGGAACAGACGAGAGGGGAAATGAGGTCACTCCTGAGGTTGTTACGTACGTAAGCAACCAACTTTTAAATAGTATCCTTAGGCACTTCGCAGCCTGTCGCAGTACAACATTTGTTTTTATTTACACAGCCTCTAATTCAAAGTTTTTTGTTCAGTGATTTATTTTCTACATTCTAGAACAATACTGGAAATATCAGAACTATGAAATAACACATATGGCATTATGTAATTAAGTATCAACAACAACACAACAACGGTCAGTTGTTATTTTAAGACACAAAGGTCCGCCGTTCTGGAGTAGTCCTTGCAAGAAACGTATTGCAAAACCCATCCCAGGAAAACATGACCAAAACTTACATCTGCTTCAGAGTTACCATCCAGCCTCAAATATCACCAATCAACAGCACCTCAAATTAGAGCCGTTATGAAGCATGATTAGCAGACATATCTCAATATCAAATGAGATTACTGTATATTTTGGATGCCTTTAACAATGTTTTACAATATACACTGTAACAAATTGATGTAAATATACAGGACTTTTTTTTACAGTTTCCGACTGTTTTTTCGAAATACTGCACATTACTGTAAAAGAAACAGCATTACTGTGATTTACAATATTTAACGGTAAATATTGTATTTACAATTTAATACACTACAGTATACAGTATTTAACTGTAAATTAGATAATCAACACACTTTAATGAAAACTTCAGTAAGTGCAAGTACTTTTGCTGATTTTATGGGCCTCCAAGCGGCGCAGTAGGTTAAAGCGCTCGCCCTATCATCCGGAGAATGCAGGTTCGAACCCCGGGTGATGTTCAATTGGACACGACTAGATTGGGGAGAAAATCAGGGGGAAAGAATTGGGCAGGACTAAAAAAATATAAATCTTTATATAATAATTATTTACCACTAAAATACAGTAAACAGTACAAAATCACAGTAATACACTGTATATCAAAATACAGCAGTTTACTGTAGTCTATTTCTACAGTACAAATACTGTAATAAAACAGCATTTTACTGGCAAAACTGCTGCCAGTAATTTACTGTAATTTTACATGAACATTTTTTACAGTGTAGAAAGAAATAAAAAATCAGTAGAGACTGTGGAATTTGAAGGCGTATCCAATCTTTTGACTGGTACTGTGCACGATTTCATTTTATTAAATTAAATCAAGACTTTGCACAGTAATTTATGACCGCCGGAACAGGAGAGAAAAAATCTGCTCAGTTCCTAAACGAAATGTGATTTGTTGGACACAGACGTAACTTCCACTTAATTGCAATAAAACAAATAAACGTAATGTTTTAGCCTTTTGTGTCGTATCGTTCATGTGGTCTTGGCATACAGTTTATATCCTGTCAATTTGTGTTGTTGTTTACACCAGTGACAGTCAACCTTTTTCCTTGGTTTGGGTCTAGAATGATCTTAACCTCAGAGGAGCATCACTATATGCTATATACTATATACTATATGCAGAGACATCATGATATTGTGTGTGCATGATAAGTGTATGATCTGAGCGAGATGGTGAAGAGAAGTTTGACTTGTGTACCTTCACTGCTTCTTCTGGTGTGAGGGAAACTTTGAGCTCCAGGTTCTCAATCTGCCTCAACTTCTTCTGCAGTTTCCTCACCTCCCCCATCTGCACAACTCGGCACTTCACTGCTTTTTAAAAAAAAATCCAGATGATGTTGACTTCTGCTGATGTATGTGCTCTTGCAAAATGGAGAAATTATGAGCTGGTTTCAATCCAGTACTCTGCCTTTTTTACTGGATGTACACTACCTGGTGTAGTGTTTGCGTGAAGCCCCTGCTGGATGGACACAACTGTAAACGTGGAAAGAGAGCCGAGAAACCGGAAGTCAACAATGAGCGAGAACACGCGGCTGAATGTCAAATGCGCCACTGCTTCCTGCCTCAGGGGACTATTTAGGGGGTTTGACAATGACGCCTACTTCTAGTCTAGGGCACTTCATAATAACCAGAGAGCTGATTGTAATTCGTGCTTTATTTGAACTTCGTAACATTACTACGACTTCTCAGCGGCTCCCCAACACTGTTACTGTTTGATGTTGTTTGTTTGTACATTGAGTTACATTGTTATATTTGTATTATGAGTTAGTGAAGACTTTGATCTCTTTGAACTGTGATTTTTGCAACAATGTTTACAAACAAAAGTTTATTTATAGGTTACCTTTGATAATTTGTTACGTTCTGGCACAGTTACAGTTCCTGGCATAAGTATTCACCCCCTTGAACATTGTGTGCTGTGTTACCACCTGGAACTGTCGCCAACAGCTTGTTCATCAGGGACAAATTGATTTAGACATGTTTCCTCACACATTTCATACTCATTTCCCTAACTGTCTTTTTGATTCTGCAGATTATGTAAAGATGCTTTTTGGAAATGACCATTGTTAATATATAGAGATAATACGTGATGAAAAGAGCAAAATACCAAACACAAAGTAGTCCTAAAAATTGATTCAATGATATTATGTAAAAAAAAAAAAAGAAAGAAATTTTAAAGGGTGGAGTGGGGCTTGTTCCAGGAAAATTATTTACCCCACTCCCCCCAAAAAATTTATAAAATAAAATAAATACATAAAAAAAAAATAATACTAATAAAAATTATGTTGACTTACGTATTCACCTGGTTATAAAAAAAAAAAAAAAGCAACTAAGAAGCCAAAGTGTACATGATGTCACCATCACCAAGCTCTAGTGTTTGACTTGGTTTAAATGACCATATGTTTTTTGTTTGTTTTTGTATGTTTGTTTGTTTTTCTTTTTTTTATGTTGGGGATTTCAACATTCTTCACAAACTCCCGACGGGATTTTATTATATTGATCATCACTCATCCATAAATCATAGTCTTGTAATGAGAACGCCTTTTAGAATTAGTATCATTTAATGTGCCTTATACCTTTATGAATTAGAAAATGTATAGTGTTTGGTCACAACAAAAATTACTATTCAAATATACAAATAAAACACCATGACTGCTATCTTGGGTTCTATCATTCTGTCAACTTCACAATTGGCCCTATTATTTTATTATTAGTAGTAGTAGAAGTAGTAGTGGTAGTAGTAGTGGTAATGGCAACATGGTTTCATTGTCACCTTGCACTGTCGCCTTGTACCTTCAGGGTTGAAGGGTTTGATTCCCACGTCAGGCCTGTGTGTGGAGTTCTCCCTGAGTGTGTATGTTCTTCCCATGCTTGGTGGGTTTCCTCTAGGAATGCCACAGTTTCCCCATGCAGTTTTCTCCCACGGTCCAAAACTAGAGATTAGGCTAATTGGCGTTCCCAAATCGACCATAGTCTGTGAATTGTGTGATTGAATGTGATTGTGTGTGTGTGTGTGTGTGTGTGTGTAAAATCTGCTATGGGTTGGCTGGCACCCTGCATCATGCCTGAATTATCTTGAGATAGGCTCCAAGCTTGTAAGAATGAATGAACAATAATAATAATAATAATAATAATAATAATTATTATTATTATTAATAATAATAATAATAATAACAATAATATATTAATATATTAGTATATTAATACTATATTAATATATTAATATTTAATAATTATTAATATATGATTAATATTATTAATAGTTATTATTATTATAATTATTATTTTTATTATTATTATATAATTACATCATTGTGTAATGTTATGATTTATATTACTAGTACAATAATAATAATCTTAGCAGCAGCTTGCTCCATGTACAAATGGTAAAAATATATACATAGCAACCATTCAGACCATTGTGATATACATTAATAAAAAAAAAACATTAATAAAGGACACGGTAATGTTGTTATACCGTTATGTAATAAAGTATATATATATATACACCTAAATTATATACTATATAACAACCTAAATTAAATATAGTATTTACTATATATATATATATATATATATATATATATATATATATATATATATATATATATATATATGTGTGTGTGTGTGTGTGTGTGTGTAGTATTTAATTTAGGTTGTTCTATGGCATTCAGTATGTGGACAACAAAATGACCTGAACATTAGGCAAAGCAGGCAAATCGTCAACGACTCAACGTGTACAGTAGTATGTGCATACAGTATGATTGTGGACGCACCCTTGTTTGAAGTTGACCTTACTCGAAACGGACATGACGTCATGACGTACGGAAGACGTTAGCGCGATTTGACCTCATCCGTAGGAAGTGGAGCGTAGACAGTTCGGGCAACTCCGTAAGAAAAGGAAAAAAATAGAAAAAAAAAAACGAAGGAACGAAAACTCGTTGAATTTCTTCACTTGAGTGTTTTTCGGAGCGACTTCACAAACTATCCCGAGCGGAGGAAGTCCCCGGGCGAGGGGCAACTAAAGTCTGCACGACTGGGTAAATCAGGCTTGATTTTTTTTCGTTTGAACCTTGTTTTTTTTTTTGCCTTGAATTTCGGCCTCCTTCGCCTTCCGTGTGCCGGAAGTCCTGCGTAAAGCCTCGGTTTCGGCGTCGACGTTTTTTTTTTCTTCTCACTTGTTATTTTTTTCTCTCTCCAATCCTCGTGTGCACTGGGGTTTTTTTTTTTTTTTTTCAGTTTATTTTCTCGGGCCCGACAGCGATAGAGGGTGAATATGAGTTAACGTTACACCTCCCAGAAGATAATGTTACGGGCTGCTAATGAATTTGCATCAGTCACCGACGAGGCTGTTTTTAAATAAACATTATTATGTGATTTGATTCTTTTTTTTTTCTTCCTCTGCACACGATGCGCAATTTTTAAATACACTTCCTAAAAACACTTCACGTTTTAGTGATAATCAGATGGGTTGTTGTGTGATGGCTATTTTTGAGCTGCGTGTCTGGAGAAGGAAAGAAACCCGCCAACTGAAGTGCTGGCCTGCGTTAGGAAACGGCTCGAGATTAGTGCACAAAGACAGTCAGTGTGACTCCGGTATTATTTATTAACCGGACTGAGAGGTGCAGCTCTGTGCCGTATGCTAACCTTCACCACACACACACACACACACACACACACTGCTTATCGAGCTGTTAGCTTCACGGGCCTTCATTCACCTCACCTATGACTGACTGACTGCTCTACTTCCTCAACGGCTCTTTTTTAAAAATAATACTTTTGCATGTGGGTTTTATTGGAGCTCTGAACGTTTACGTCAGTTATACTTCAAACGAAGTGTTTCAATTTCTTTTGATGTTCTGTGCTTGTCAGATTCTAAATTCTGGGTTTCCTCAAAGAAACACTTTAACTCTTTAATTGATTAAATTTCCAGACAGGTTTTTTTTTTTTTTTTTTTTAAGTCTTAAGGCTTTCATTATGTCCAGTAACATGCCTTTTATTCATATATGTACTTATTTATGGGAAATCACATGAGCCATGTAAACATTTTGCAACATTGTCCTTTTATGTCGTTTACATAAATACCAATTAAATAAAAGATGGGCTGATTGGTGGCTCAGTGGTAGATTTTTCCACCTGTCATTCGCTGGACACAATTTAAAAAAATCGTAGTGTTTATTACTTTTTTTTAATGTTCAGTAACATCATTTATTTTATTTATTTAAGGGAAGTTACAAGTGATTTACACACATACCAGTTAAATTAACGTAGGGTGTTCGTAGCTCAGTAGTAGGTTTTTCCCCCTGCCGTGTGGAAGGCCTGGGTTCGATTCCCACCCAATGTCCAAACTCCAGCCACTGGATGCAGTGCCGGTTCCAGGCTCGGATAGAAAGGGAGGGTTGCATCTGGCGCGAAACGTGGCAAGTTGCCGAGTGGATCGAATGGTTCGCTGTGGCGAACCCTCGACATGTGCAGCGGAAAGACTAACAACCACCACCAATAAAATTAAAGAATTGCTAAATAACCTTTTCCCATTTTTCCCAAATGTCATTTCATGTTGTTTCATTATTTTATATGAAATAATCTCATGATGAAGTAAGCCCTGATGCTTTCATCATGTGCCGAACTCATCAGTGACTATTTACTATTTATATTCTTTATTATTCCCTCTTTAAATTAGGAATGATGGAGGATTCCCATTTCAACTCCTACTTCTGGTCCCCGGTCCAGGGACAGGTGAGAATGTGTGCCGCTATTCCCCGCCCGCTACCGCACACGCACATCTTAATCTATGTGTCCACATCATTTTGTTTTAATGCCTCATGTGTGTGGGTGTGTGTGTGTGTGTCAGATTGAGAATGCTGTGTTTTTAAACAAGGTGAAGGAGCAGTTGGGCCAACAGGACAAAAATCCTCCATACCCACATGGCTCCTCCCATTACCCCACCACAGCGGTGGTGGCAGTTGCAGGGGGCGTGGCAATGGACACAGCAGCTGGAGGGCGGGCGCTGAAGCAGGAGCAGCAGCATCCGCCACATTCCTCGCACAGCATCACTGTGGTGCCTGTACCGTCCACCGGAATCATGACAGCTGGTACGGTAGATACGATCATGGTTGTAAAATGACTCATGGTCCAGTAGGCATGTGCTGATGAGACGTACATGTACCATACAGGGTGTCTAAATGGTCTTAATACATATGGGAAACGACCACATTATCTACAAAACATCATTGACATGATTGATGTTTCTTTGGGGAGTTGTCTCTGCCACTCATATGGTGATCTCACTTACATATTACTCATGTAGTTGCACTTTAAATGATTAGTCTAAAAGATCTTTGTACTGCATTATTTCCTGGTACACCGTGCCAGTCATGTGCCCCCTCAGGTAAAAAAAAAAAAATCAAGGAGGTTTAGATCAAAAACTGTTGATTTAACCATCGGTTCATTTCCAGCATGTATGAAGTCTTTCATGGCATCCTGTAGTGTTATGGTTTTCCTTTCTTTCACAGGTGACACTTTGTACATGTTTTGCTACACATCATACAGGTACAAGGCTGGCTGATTGTGGAGTGTTTTTGGTCACAACAGAACACGTCCAAAGTTTCAGGGAGGCACTAAGTAATTTCAAATCCTTTATTTTACTCCCTTGAGGAACAAATGAGACAAAACAACAAGAAGGGCACTCCATGGGAAAAGTATCCTCAATAGTCAACCAATATAAGTAGATTATATATAACATAATGTATAAACCAATGTATTATTATTTTTTTTTTTCAAAATTGTATTTTAACTAAAATTCCAAATTAGCACACACATAGGTATGCAGTTGTTCCTCTGATCTGATTTGTATACCAGTAAAGATACAGTGAAGGCAAAGGCATTTCCATCACCAGAGTTAAATCTAACGTTCATTATTGATGATAGTCTTCCTCTTTCTGCCTCTCCCGTTAGGGGTCACCATAGTAAGTTTTTTTTTTTTTTTTGATTTGGCTCAGGTTTTACACTGGATACCCTTCCTCATAATACAACTCTTCCATTTTATCCGGGTTGAGGACCGCACCCGTGCTTGTTCAACCCCCAGATACTGGTTTTGAAGGATTCGAAACCTGAACCGTAGATGCCTAACCCAATAATAAATCAAATCTAGCCAGTGTTTTATTAAAAAATGTAAATAGAAAAATCCGCACCAGAATGGCTCAGGTCAGCGCATTTAGTGGGGAAAATTTGGTTCTTGCCCGAATACAACATGGTCAGTTTCACCACAACGCAAAGTCATTTGCTTGTTTGTGATCTCGCATGTGGAAGTAGTTGCAAAACAAACAAACAAAAAAAAGCTTGAGACCGAGGACTTGGTTGTACACGTTTTGTCTGACAGTCCTCGGTCTCAAGCTTATTTTTGCTTATTTGTTTTTTTTGCAAAATAAGCCAAAACTTCAGCAACTTCCTCTTTCACGACCTCATGAACTGTTATTGTTGTGTTTCTTTTTTTTTTATTGTCTGTTTGAAGGCATCTGCCTAATCAAACATTTTGACCCGCCAGCAAAGTACTACTTCTCCTTGGATTCTGTATAATCGTGCCTGCGCACACGTAAACAGTTGTAGAAAGCAGATTTGCATTGGATTTATCCCAAATAACATCTCACTTAGAAGGTACTGAGCTTAATTTGGTTAAATGTGTATTATTATTATTATTATTATTATTATATATTTATAGCTTGTTATAAATATATAATAAAACTTTTTTATTTGTCCTTTTTTTTTTTTACTGCCTGTCATATTATTAATGTTTGTAGACTGCCTCGAGACATTTACATGGTTAATTTTAATAAGCTGCAGTGAGCCAGCCTGACAGGAAGTTATGAGTCATGTTGACACTGTAGTGTTTTGTGTCAGTCAAAGAAGTTTTTCTTCTTAAGGTCTTTCTGGTGCCTTTTAGGCTAATTGCAATGGCGAAGAAAATGTTTACAGGCCACTTTATTTTCCACGACCGTGCCCACGCCTTCTCTTAAAACTGCTTTTCCTTTCTAGTATTTCTTGTATATATCCAATTTGGGGGGGCGGGGGGGTAGAGATAAAGTGCACCAGTTTGTCCACCTGATCAGTTTGATTATGTGGGTAATGATGAAAACCTATTAACAGTAATAATAGAAATAATAGTGATAATGTGTCGTGCTTTAAAACAGTCCATGCTGCAAATTTGACTCTATTTGATAGATGATAGTTTCAAGGTTGGATTGGCATTAAACTAACACTTGCAAGCTAATCTCAGTGAATTAGTGTTTTATATTTGCTAGAAATTTAGCAAGGATGCAGAACCTAAAAAAAAAAAAAAAAAAAAAAAAAAACATTTTCAAGTGTGGGCGAGCTTTGATGAAACCTTTTATTACTTGTTTTTTTTCTCATGAAATCTCTTTAAATGTTGGTTCCATTCGATGCATTTATAATCCATTTAAAATATTACACTTGTGACATTTTGCATACACTGACCTCATTTAAAACTGGCTAATAAAGCATGCAACGTGATTAAAAAGCTGCACATGCTGACCGGACCTTGTAACACTGTCACTAAAGCTCTCTCTACTTTACATGCGTATAAATAAAGATTGCTCATTTGGAATCTGCAATCCAAATAAACTGGTGATGTAAACAGTTTTTTTTAACCTCCTTCTCTCTCTCTGTCTCTCTTTCACTCTCTCTCTCTCTTCTCTACTTTTCTGACTGTTCAGCGGGCTTAGTCACTCTGGTATCTCCGGTATCCTCCGCTCCATCTCTCATCCCCGGGCATCCAACAACTATGATAACAGTACACACAGGTACCACACACTCATATTCTCTTCAAAGAATATCATCTGAAAAAAAGAGCCAAATTTATAAAATACAAATAAAAAAACGATATTTCTCTCAGATAAGAAAGATGACGGCATGTCCTGCTCCCCCGTCGTCATCCCGTTACCATCAAAGCGAGGGAGGAAGAAGAAATCCACACTCCCACTGGTGGGCCCGCCGACAGGAAGTGACGCGCTGATGCTCGGTCACCTGGCTGGACAGGTACGTCTCTTTAAAACATTGGAGATCCAACCCGTCCCAGTTCAGAATGGTAGATATAAAGTAAGGCATACATCTTTACTGCATGTAATGATGGTGTTCTGATTGGCCAGTTGAGCTGTCAGTCAAGGGTAACAATTATCATCGATTAAAGTGTAAGTGATGTATAATCATCTGTGTTTGATCCATTCGAGTAACCATAAGAACACAAACCAATTGCATTTTGAACGCTTGAAAGCTTTGAAGTGCTTCATAGGTAGAAAATCACTTCCTGACCTCCAGTCGCAGGTGGCGTCACACAGGACCGCAAACGTGTCATCACGTGCGAACAAGCTACGACTTCCTGTCCGTAACGCTCATACAATTCTGCTCCTTTTTATTGATCGCGTCAGATCGTGTTATCTCCCACACAAGCGCTATGAAGGAGAGCTACAGCGACATTACCATAATATAATTAGATCGAGCGCATTAACATGAACCTACAATTTGGAGCGGCACCGCTGTCAGAGCATCGCTGTTAAATAAAACGGACGAGTGTCTTCCCGACCAATCAGATTAGAGAATTCACCAGCACTGAGGTACAGAACTGTGACTAAAAACAAACTGCCGATTAAACCCCCGTTTTAAAGTGAACGTATCTCATATTTGCATGACTGGAACGTTTGTAGTCGAGGGGGGGGAAATAAAAGTGTCATTTCATGTATATAACATGGACAGGGTTCCGCGATGCGCCTGCTGCTTTGCACTTCCATTTTAGCGTACAACACAGTTTGCACAGACATTTTGAATAAGTGTGTAGCGCAGCGTTCTGCCTGACCTTTTCATCTCCTGATTAAAGCCACTCAGATTGCTTTCTAGTGCCTAACATTAGAGAGAAATGGTTTATGTATTATAAAAAGATGTGCCTTCAATTGTTCCGACCCATTTTCATTACTGAGGTAATGCCAGAGCCTGTAATAACGAAATACATCGTTTATATTTTAACAACGTTGCTTGTCTCTAGCCCAGCGTGTAGTCCAGCATCGGGAAAATAGCTAAGCATTTCTCTCTAGGATAACAACTACAGATTGAGTCGTTTGACCTTATAGTGTAGATAAAATGGAATAAAAAAAAAATAATAATAAGTCAGCTCCTTCGTTAAAAGGAAATCGCATTTTCATGAAAAGTGTTGCATCAAAGTTACTCATTGTCTTTTGAATGAAAAGCCAGCGTTTGACCAGATCAATCAATAAGCGTATGGAGCATGAAACAAGATTCACAACTGCGAGGAAAGCGCACTGCTTTTAATATATATTGCTGAGAAGCTTAAGAAATGGATTTATTTCTCCAAGTTAGCAAAGTTTTGTCGCACCATTTTAGCAAATTAATTTGTAACAGGTGAAGCAAATAGCTACAAGGGGAATTCGGGTCTTTTGATAGTAGAGGATAAACTGCTACACTATCCCAGAGTTTCACTAGTGCTTGGATACCGTCAAAGTAGAATCGTTTCTCCGTACATCGGAGCACGGTCGTGCTCGGACAGGCTGGAATTCCGTTTATTTACCAGAAATCGCCACATCATGCCTGCTTCACGTCTGAAACGCTGGCCTCTACCTACAGTTTCTCAGGATCGAGGATTAGACCACCTGATTCACGTCTGAAACACTGGCCTCCCAGGAACCCTGTTAATGGCCCGAACAGTTGGCGCGAGGTCAGGACTGTACGGTGGATGTGATGAAAACTTCCAGCCGCAAGTGGTGCGGTGGACAATATGACCTTGTGCGTTGTCCTGCAAAAAAAAAAAAAAACAGAACGCCTCAAAAGAAAGAGCCATCAAAGGAGTTCCTGGGAGGCCAGCATGAATCAGGTGGTCTAATCATGGATCGTGAGAAGAAGAAAAAAAAAAGACCTTGAATGTCTGCAGTCTCTATCGAAACACTGAGATAAGGGCATTAGTGTAGCAGAAGGATTATATAGAGAAATAAATGTAGTTTTACTCTCATAACTGTGCAATCAAAAGTCCTGTTCTGACTTGCACACCTCTATTTATTAAATCAGATTAGCAGTTTATTAATGTGGTAAAATGAATCATACCACAATATATGTACGAGTTGTTTCGAGCTTTTTTTTTTTTTTTTTTTTTGTCAGTCTGCTTCTGTTTAAGCTGTTATAGTTCAGGAAGGTTTGGAAGTGATCCATCCTCATCATGATAAAAGTAAATGAATGTATTCTCTAAACAAAGGCTACTGTTCACTTTTGGTGCCTAGACTCGCTCCGGCTGTGTAGGCCGCAGTAACAGCATGGACGGTTATCATGGGTCTGAACATAAATCAGAGCGAGAACAAAAGAGCAAGAGGCGTTCTCGGGTTTGGTGCGTACAGACTGCGACTGAAATGGCGAAGCCTGTTAAACAGGAAGTGTGAAACAGGAGCAGAATGAAAGGGATGACTCAGTGCATGCGGGCGACTGCAACCGATGTGTTCACCTTATTGGCTCGTTTAAACAGATCTGAATAAATCACGGAAGCAAATCTGGTTAGATCTGGCATCGAACGCCTCGGCTCACCTTGGGTGTGTTGATTTACTTTTACTCGACTTGGAAATTTCTGTAGCTTTCACTAGACTATGCCAGACTAAAAAAAAAAAAGTGTCACTGCACCATTAATGCCATTACTAGCATATTAATGAGCTACAGCGGTGCACATCATGAGGGGAAAGTGTGAAAAGTCCTAAAGCAGCAAAATAAAGTGGGTGGAATTCTGAAGACGTCTATATCCAGCAGCTTTATTTGATTGAAGGATACCGTCTCCCCAGTCGCTGCAGCGCAGGTGTGAACGTGTTGCATCAGTTCATTTGTAACTGCGGTGCGATTCCAAAATGGACGTCCAGCCTGTGATTTGCACAGAAGATGAGCAGCGTGCAGTGATTTTGGTTTCATTTTTTCATGGTCTGTGGGTTTATCTGGTGCCGAAACTATAAAGGTGAAAGTTTCTGAAAGGTGAAGGTGAAAGTTCCTAAAAGAGAATCATAACTGGTGATGAGACACGGACTTATCACTACGAGTCTGAGAGTAAAGCACAGAGTATGGAACGGAAAACATCCTCAATCGCCGAACGATAAAAAGTTCAAAGGTCAACCATCAGCTAGAATATGGATGCTCATTATCAGAAAAAATTGCCGAAAGGCCCAGGTTTAATAACCACCCAATACCCAAACCCCAGCCACTGGATGCAGTGCCGGTCCCTACACCGTATAAAATGGGAGGGTTGTGTCAGGAAGAGCATCCGGCGTAAAAACCTGTGCCAAGTCGCGGCGACCTTTCGATGGGAGCAGCCGAAAGACTAACAACTCGTTATACAGTGAGAGGCTTATTGAAGACCTGAAGCCTAAATTCCGTGGAGGCATTGTGATCTGGCATTAAAGGAGATCATGTCGAAAAATGTCAAATAAATTCTACAGCCAGAGTGCGGATCATTTTTGTCTCATCTTTTGTAAATTCAGTATCTGAACAAATGTTTAGACTAAAGTCTGTGATTTAGATTTGGTTTTTATTATAGGTTTGTTTTATTCTGAACGTCGAAGCGTTTTTTCTTCCCCAAAAGATTGAAAGTCAAAGTGATGCCAAGTTAAACGGGTAGACTGACTTACACCCCAGCTGGCAGCGATATCCACACTGTCCGATCTAAAGAAACCTTATAGTAGTTCTGTGAGACAGCTAAATATAAAGACACCACTACCAGAATCTTTTACTTCCTAATACTGATTTATTATTCCAGCATGTCCGTAAAAAACACTTAAACCGTTTTTTTTTTTTTTTTTTTTGTCCTTGAACCAAGCAACGGTCGGTGAGAAAATAGTGTAGACACGGAGCCAAGGACACAACAACAAACCATGTTTACTGCTAACGAGTAAGTTCGAGGTGCAGCCACTAGGGACGGGACTTTCAGCGTACGAGTCGAGAGATCTTTTATTTGAACATGAAGCTTTGCCTAGTTAGGATTCATGAGAAAAATTATAACTGTGGGGAGGCATGATGATGTTAGCACCGTGTTCTCTCACCTCGAAGGTTAAATGTTCGTTTTGCCGCCTCGAGTCTTGCGTGTTTGCTTGGTGGGTTTTCTCCAGGTTTCCTTTAACAACCCAGAGACAGGCAGATTAGGATAATAGGCGTTCCCAAATTGTAGTGTCTGGATGTGTGTGTGTGTGTGTGTGTGTGTGTGTGATGGCAACCGACCAGGATGTGTGTCCCGCCTAGCGGCTGAAGTTTCCTGGAAAGGGTTCCAGAATAAGCGATATATACATTAGAAGATGGATGAATATATGAATGAACAGTAGTGTTTTGTTTTTGTTTTGTTTTTTCTCCATATGTTTGTTTTGCTGACTTGGAGATTCTCTCTCTCTCTCCCCCCCCCTCTTCTCTACTCAGCATCATCCCGCCGACCCCTACGACCTCTCTGCTGACGAAGGACCTGCGGGAAAGGAGGGAGCAAAAACATACAGGTACATTGGCTCGGACTTTAGCATGCATTCCGCGTGTGTGTTTCTGAACGCTTCTAGCAAAGGCAGGATTGTAATAGAGATACTTAGTGCATTGTCCCTTTACACTGCAGCAATGCATGGCCCCTAGCAACCCTCCCACACGCGCGCACACAGACACACACTCGCGTGCACTCGTGCTTCTTAGGCTGTGTTGAATGTGTCTCAGTCCGTAGGTGAGTCGGCTTCGTGTAGTGTAAGTAGTGTTTCATTGGCTGCATGTGCCAGCATGGCTTTGCTAGTTTCCAAACGCAAACACACACACCCACATACCAACGTGCGTGCGCGCGCGCACACACACACACACGCACACACACACGCACACTCTGCCACCTGGCGGACTTTACTCTCCTCCACTTGCTCGGTCACTCCTCTCTCTCCTTCATTTTGTCTGCGCTTGTACGTCTTGCCTTTCCTTCTCATCTTTCTGTTTTGTCGGCAAAGTCTACAGTTTCCCTCTGTTGTTTTTCTTCACTGATCTCATCCCCACTCTCTCTCTCTCTCTCTCTCCCTCCCTCCCTTTCTTTACCCCCCCCCACCATCCTCTGTTTCTGCCCCACCTTCTTCTCATTCCACTCCTTTCTCTCTTTCACCTTTCCTCTCATTTTCACCTCCTCCATCCATCCATCCATCCATTCAATCATTCTTTTACCTTTGCCTTACCCTCATATGACCCCATATCACCTTTCCCCAACCCTCTCTCTCTCTCTCTCCACCTCTTGCTCCTGTGTTTCCTCTTCGGCTCATCTCTCTCCTCTCTCCCCATCCTCCTATTTCCTTCCCCGGTGTGCGTGCGTGCGTGCGTGTGTGTGTGTGTGTGTGCATGTGTGTGTGCGTGTCTGTAGGTGCCGGATGTGCGGCCTGACGTTCTGCAATAAGTCAGACATGCAGCTGCATTCCAAGTCGCACACGGAGGTGAAGGCGCACCAGTGCCCGCACTGCTCCAAATCCTTCGCTAACTCCAGCTACCTGGCGCAGCACATCCGCATCCACAGCGGCGCTAAGCCCTACATCTGCTCCTACTGCCAGAAGGCATTCAGGCAGCTCAGTCACTTACAGCAGCACACACGGTACTGGAGGATGCACCGAGCGCCAGGATGTGGAATGTGTCTGTCTGTATGTGTGTGTGTGTGTGTATAAGAGAAAACATGCAGTTTAATGGTCAACATGATAAGCTGGTGTTGGTTCAGGGAATGTAATGCAGTGGGGGAGTTTAACAAAACACTAGTAATAATATTTAAAATAAAATAAAAAGCATGAAGGAAATTACAGCAAGTCCCCTATATACGAACATTCGAGTTACAAACTTTCCAAGATATGAACGTTCGCACATGTTCAACCATGGAGATTAGATCTGGCGTACATCGTCACGTGCGTGCAGCACGCACCCCGGGAAGCGAGCGTAAAAGCAGCAGCGATGAAGCTGGTACTGCTAAGAAGCACCAGGCAATAACGATGGAGATGAAAATCGAGCATCGGCACGATTCTAAGCAATTCAATTTTCAGTTAAATTTTAATTATATAGCACTTTTTTATCAATTGTTGTTATCACAAAGCAGCTTCACAAAATTAAATAAATAAAAAAAATCTATTTTGAAAATAAGAACAAGATCATGGAACATGTTAGTTTTACACTGTGTATAGCCAGTTGTGTTAGTACCTAGACAATGTTTGTTGGACTTACGAACAAATTGGACTTACGAACACGCTCTCGAAACAGAACTCGTTCGTATGATGGGGGACTCGCTGTTCAAGTTTTACCTCGTGCATTTAAGAACATAATTCACCACTATCTAAAGAAAAAAAACAAATACACTTTAGACCCTGTACACAGCACAGTCTTCACGTCACATACACTCACCGGACACTTTAATAGGAACAACTGTACTCCTACTGCTTTATGCATCCTGTGGCAGCAGCACAATGCATAAAATGATACAAATGCATGTCCAAGAGCTTCAGTTTAATGTTTACTCTAATCATTAGCTTCAGAGGAATAAATGAGATCTCATGCCTCAAAATATGTAAAGATATTTAAAAACACATTTAAAGGTTTTCGGTGTCAACTGTGCTTTTTTTGACGTGGGAGAGTGTGCACTGCATGTGCCATGTCTCCTATGTCCGAGCGAGACTGATTGGCCAATATACTGTAGATATATCATCTGTGGTTTATTATTCTTTCAAAGCCTGTTTTTGCATGTTCATGTCTTTTTTTTAAAAGAAAGAAAGTGTATATATGTGGACAAGGCGTGATTGACTGAGGGATGGGTTTTAGTAGAGATGTGGAGAAGAGATTCTGTGATGTATCGCTCTTCTTTGTGTGGCAATTCATGTATCGCCACGTTGATTCCAAAGTAGGTTAAAATAATATTTATTATTATTTATTTATATGTTTTGCATTTGAAGTGGTAAAATGTTGCCGTTCCTCTATAGCACAGCATTTTGTGTGGCAGGAGTAACTTGTGTTTTTTAATTAATAAATTCTAAATTAAAGTTTGTTTGGAATTGAAACAAAATCTGAAAGAAAAAAAATATTAATATTGAATCGGGATATTTTTTTTGAATCACAATACATATGGAATCGGCACCTGGGTATCATGATGATGATGATTTCCCTAATGATTCCCATCCCTAGTGTCAGACTCTGTGTTTCAGAAATCGCTGATCTGGGATTGCGCAACTACGTGGGGTAAGGACGACAACAAAAGCAATCAAGTGAACCTCGGTTTTAGACTTAACGGAATGCATTAAGTGAAGCTCTTGATGTGTGTCTAACCCTCATCCTGATTATATGTATTATTCTGCTTGTTTTGATTATTGCATGAACGAAGAACGGAGAAGTACTAGTGTTCCTATTAGAGAGACCAGTCAGGGTATGAGTTACAGATTGTTTATACCAACTCCTGTTTGATTTTGGGCATAGATACAGATTTTGAGTTTAGATTTATAAGCATTAACAACAACATTCCAGTTGAGCTTCATCGGTTGGCAAAATTGCCAGTTTTGGGGGAGGGGTGGCTTGAATGGTTAAGGCTCTGGGTTACTGATCAGAAGGGTGTAGTTTTGACGGGAGACTGACCTTGTACTCCGACCCCGACTTCCTAACCGGGACATGCGAGAAAAAAAATTTTTTTACTGTGCTGTAAGATACAACAACAAATAACCGAGTCTTAATTTACAAGCTGTTAGTCTATATAGCCTAATTTGAGTTGTTGTTCATCATGTGACATCATGTCTACCCCATTTCTCATGCCCCACAGTTCTTGGTTCTATACCAGCATTGTTTTGGATCATTTGTGGTGGAAGATATGGAATGTTTTTTAAGATTAATATACTATTTCGATACATGATCAATAATATGGTTTGGAAGAAGAGCGAGTTAAGCATGTACTCACGTTGTAAGGCACAAATTCTTAATCAAATTCATCCAACATCCTTTGAACAGTTGAGTCAGTGTGAAACACATGCCGGAATGAGTGACTGTCTTTGTTTGAACACTTCTCGCTTTCTTACACTTCCGCGCTGCTCTATTTCTGAAAATTCCCTCGTTTCCTTCCTCTCACACCTTCCATTACTATTCAAACCTGTCATTTTTCTCAGCTACTTTTTTTAATCTCCTGTAGATGTGTCTCGGCCTAACTCTCAATCACTGCACAGACTCGCACAAACACATTAAAACAGAGCAGCAGCAGTATAATCGAGGTCACAGGAAAGGTGCCGTGCCATGCTGAACTCTCCACGGCACGATTTCAGAGAGCAGGTCTTCGGAAATGTTACATTAAATGGTGGAGCTGATGGGGCTGGCCTTCTAGTCACCGCGCGCAAACATTTCCATCAGTCGCCCAACCGCCAGGCTTTACAAGAACAATCAGAGAGCGTGTCGTCGTGTGACCTCAAGTGTAACCAAATTATGACCCCAATATGGAAAAGGTTGATATACTGTAAAATAGTTTTTTTTTTAACGTACGATATATTCGAATATGCTGTATTTATACAGTATAATAAATGTTTTTTAATTTTTTTACATTTCCATCATTGGGGTTTGGAAGGGATAATGATCTTCATGACGGCTTGGTGGTAAATGATGAACTGCTGTAAATGTTGCTAAAAATATAACGCTGTTCATGACGTGGATATATTTAAGCTTGCCGTCTAGGGGAGATGATTAGAATTAAATCAGCTCTGGATGAGTGTGAATAGTTGAGAAATGAAAATGATACGACTCCGGTTCATACACCTCACCGCATTTACAGCTATTCATATACAAGTCGTCTTTAAATTTCAGCACCACTGCCATCGGTCTCACTCTGTCTCTCTCTCTTTTTTTTTTTTTTTTTTTCTTTTTTCTTTTTCCCCTGCTTGTGTTTCCGTACAGAAACCACACTGAATCCAAACCCCACAAGTGTCCGCACTGCTCGAAGTCGTTCGCCAACACCAGCTATTTGGCTCAACACGTGCGGATCCACACCGGGGTGAAACCCTACACCTGCTCTTACTGCCAGAAGACCTTCAGGCAACTCAGCCACCTACAGCAGCATCACAGGTAGCCTGTCCATCTACCCCCCCCCCCCCTTCTTCATCTTATTCTCTCTGTAGTCCATGTATTATTTTTTTGAACAAGTGATCCTATTCTCATTTGTGCAGAATCCACACAGGAGACCGGCCGTATAAGTGTTCCCACCCAGGCTGTGAGAAAGCCTTCACTCAGCTATCAAATCTTCAGGTATAGAGAATCAACTCCCTAATTTACAAAGTCTTCTGATGGAAATCACAAGGGCGGTACCGAAAGTGATGCAAACTCAGTCCAATGCAATTTGATTTACAGTATACAATGGCGCCTTTAAAAAGAAACTTTTACAGAATAGAATAAAAAAATATGGAAATGAGTGAGAAAACATGTATAAAACATAATTATCAGCAATCCGAGGGTGACGATGGCAAGGAAAATCTCCCTAAGTTGGCAATAGGAGGAAACTAGGGCTATATTATACCAAAAATGTAATCGATTAATCGAGTAATCTGATAAAATGTTGTACGTTTGCTTAATTAAACAGCAAAGTAAAATATATAAGAGAAAAAGATTAATTGGTTTTCTTTTTAGAAAAATCAACTTTTATTTTTTTAAACGCATACAGCATTTTATCAAAAATAAACACTGTCATTATTCACAATAGAAGGAATAGCTTCAAGTTGACTGAGATGAATTAAGTGTATCATAGTGCCATAGAGTCTTATTTTAAAGTCTTTTCTCAGATGCAAAAACTAAAAAAAAAAAAGTATAAAAAAAAAAAAAAAGGCTCACATTAAATTAAATAATTATATAAAATACTAAGGTGTGCAAACTTAAGTTTCAGGACTAAAAGTTTCTAAATCTACAGCTCAGGCATAAGATTTCCTCCTGCTGGTTTCTTCATCTCTTGGCTCGCGGCTAATTTTATCTCTCCTTTCCATATTGCATCCCGCAACAGAGCGCTCCCTCAAATCAACACACAGCTAACTCTTGGCGTCTCCTTCAGCTTTGTGGGTGACGTAAGCGCTTCTTCTTCGTCTGCGTTTACTGACGGCTTGTATCCGGAAGCGCACTTTGTGACGCCAAACAAATAATTGCGCAAAAACATAACGCAAGCTTTTAAAATTAATTAAAAGTAGCTTAGATGCAGAAGATTTCGCCTCGATCATATTATGTAATCGAATTACTGGAGTTACTCGAGGAAACGTTTCAGCCCTAGAAGAAACCTTGAGAGGAATCCGACTCAACAGGGGAACCCATCCACATTTGGGTGATAACGGATATCAGGAATTGTTGTGCGGTCGTACTGTGTGTCAGGAGGCTGGAAGTTCAATATAACAGGAGATTAGAGTTAATGTGGAGTCCATTTCGTTATTGGAGGCTCAAAACGGTTTGTGGGTCCTAAACTTAAGACCATCTTCATGGTAAAGTGAAACCCAAGCAGACTACTTTGGCCTCCACCAGACCAGAAGCGGGGCACCAGGACAGGTCCGGAGGGCAGAGGGGGTCTAGATCACTGGCAGCTCAGGAGGAGAGGTATGTGTAGCTCGAGAGAGAGACAGGGAGAGAAAACGACAGCGAACAGGCAATCATGGGCACATGGGCAATAACTTTTTTTTTTTTTCTCTCTCTTAACTAACATATGTAGGTTTTCCACATTGTATACGTTAATAGAGTAGCTTTTCCACCATACGAAGATACTCCTCAATCACAAGCCATTAACTTGCCTGCTTGAAAATCCTCTTTGTCTCAGTTGACGGTCTCACACTGCGCTACAGAATGTTTACAGAGATGACACCATTGACGAGGGCCATGTGCACAGATGGATGAACAAGTTTAAATAAGGGGAAACCAGAATTGAAGACTATCCACTCAGTGGGAGACCATCAGCTGTGACGAAGGGGATTTTTCGAAGTGGATTTGAGAGTTGGGTTCAACGACATTGCGAATGCATTACTTGTAATGGAGGCTATGCTGTAGTACCGTTGTTGCATAGAGGAAGTTACTCAACCAATGTGTCAGTTAATGAAAATGTTATACCCACTTTTTTCAGTATTGAAAGCATGAGGCTCAATCAGGGCTAATTAACAGAAGGCCTGATAAAGCTCTGCAAATGAATTAGTTCGTTTGTTTCATTTTAACCATTCTTCACAAGATGAAGAAAGGAGCTTGCTGTCTTGTTATTCCACTGCGGAGAAAAATATGTCATTAAACTCAGGACTATAAATTGATCTACGTACTGTACAAAATGTGCTAATGATGTAATTGTTCATTAGCAAGCTAAACTTGACACTGTAAACATGTCTCTTTCCCAAAGAACTAATTTAGCGTTTCATATAAACGGAGGCAAATTCTTGGGCAATCACAACTAATAGCCGCTTTTTCGATATTATGAGTCATTTTGTGTAACTTCATGACACATTATACCAATTAAGTAACACTACAGAATGTGGAAGAGTACTTATTGCCGAGCAGTGTGGATAAATGAACACATTTGTGAGGCGTTGTTCATGTATTAGAGGTCATTAAACTGATTTTCATAGTAGATTAAGTAATGTAGGCCAGTATATAAGCTTTACGTCTCTGGTCTAAATCAGTCACCTGGGGGAATAGAAGAAAAACAAAACTGCTGGCAAGATATGCTTTAGTCTTGGCCAACAATTTTCTGGCTTGCTAACAAGTAATCGTAGGAACTTTTCACTCCCACTTTTATCAACATTTCACTGTATGCCAAAAAACAACTACTACTATATTATTACTTCCTTAATGATAGGAAAGTAAGGATCCAAGTTATAGAAGAACCATCCCCGGGTCATGACCATCACCAGTTATGTGAAAACCACTTTTCAGTTATCGGAGTTCGATTTCTTATCATTTGGTCAGAATAGAGGGCGGAGATTATATGGTAACATTGTATTATTAAATTAAATTATCTTATTTTGAATTTCTGTAACACCCAGAAGTGAAAGTAGGATTAAATTCTTACCGGTACTGTGTAGCCAAAAGGTCTACTTTTGTTTCCTTCTTTGTCTCCGCTTTAGAATAGCCTCAGCGAACCCAACAGTTGTGTTAGAATCCTAAATAGTGTGGAATGGAAAACTAGTGTGCAATCCATTGTTCCACACACCAAGTAGTGCCTTTGTTCAGGGATTAGAGAGGGCGAGTTGGGATTCAGCCTTGTGTTTGGAGCTCTAGTTATCTTTGCAACTCACATTAGTCGTGGACAGAACAACACAGACGTTCATAGGCAATTCAAAGCAATTTGGATGCAATTACTAACCGAGACAAAGTGTTGTTTTACGACAACATAACACAATCAGATGCATCTTTTTTTCTGAAAGTGCTTTCGTGACTGATTTTGAATGTGGGTTTTGGCAGGAAGGTGCTCTCCCCTCTTTCCCGCTACAGCATACCACCTGAATCTTTTAATGATGCGCAGTACCGGTTACTTTCACCCATGCCTACATCCTATTCATCAGGTCACTTAAACTTTTTATGTTACTGTATCACTGATATTGAATACAATTAACCGACATCGTCACCTTTCATTTAATTCTTACTTAAATGACATAAAATTTGAAACAATGCACATATTATGAAAAGATTTGATTTTGCATTTCTTTGAACTGGTATACACTGATAATGTAAGTGTGACACTTTATATGTTAAAATTCTCTTAAAGAATGTTGTTTCTAGCATGAATTAACAATAAAGTATGACCATGAAACAAAGTACAGTATAAAAATAAGTTAGCGTAGAATTTATTTCCATTCGCATTAATACAACATAAATTAGAATTTTTTTTTTTTTTTTTTTTTTTTATTACAGCATGTTAGTAACTGCTGGTGTAACTGGAACTGATGCAAATATTGAAACCCTGCTTTTAACTTAAATTGTGGTGTTGGTTTATGTTAGACACGTATATAATTTTCTGTTTGTGTGTTGACGCTACAGGTTTGGTGTGCTCATGGTACATAATGTCTATTCAAGGAATCGTAATGGCGTACAGCGTTACCTTGAATATTGTTCAGCTTTGAGGCATTTGGCAGTTTACTAAAGATAGACATCTTTTTTTTTTTTCTCAGATTTAGATCTCAGTCTTGTTTTCTAATGATAGACCTGTTGTTCCACAGTCTCACCGTCGCCAACACAACAAAGACAAGCCATTCAAGTGCCACCACTGTAACCGCGGCTATACGGACTCGGCGAGCCTCGAGGTTCATCTCTCAACCCATACAGTTAAGCATGCAAAGCTGTACTCCTGCGGCCTATGCAATCGCACCTACACTTCGGTACGGCACTAAGCAACTGTATGTACACATATCTTTATCAGGATTTAATTCCCTGTCAACAATGATCCATCTGTGTGTGTGTGTGTGTCTGCTCATAGGAAACGTACCTGATAAAGCACATGCGGAAACACTCTCCGGACCTGGTACAGACTCCACCATCATCGGCTCAGCAGAGCCACAGTCCCGGGCATGGAGGAGCAGGCGGTGCCGGAGGAGGTGCAGACGGACCCGCAGCAAGTCGTGCCGAGAGGACCAACCCGTACCCACAGCCAGAGGGAGTGCCATGCGTGTTTGACCTGCAGCAGTACAAACCAGTAACAGCGCCAGATGTTTCATACAAAACAGTCAGCGTGTCTGATCTGTCCTCTCACAAAGACCTGTGCATCACAGTGGAGGCCTCGGCTATACAGGTGGAACACCTGAGTTCATGAGGTAGGAGAGGCCTATGGGAAGAAAAGAGTGGACACAGACTCTAGAAACAGCTATTGTGCAGCAGAAAGGAATCAATAGTGACGTGATCTTACACGACCTCTCCAGGTACGAGAGGCCTACCTAAAGTAGGGATTAAAAACAAACGCAAGGACTGATTTAAACGAAATATATGCTGATGGAAAGGTATTTCCTACTAGGCCTGTTCATGTTCACGAAAAAAAAAAAAGAAAGTACAACAAGGACAACTTTGAGAAAATGCCTTTTTTTTTTTTTCTTTTCTTTTTTTTTTTTTTTACTTTTACTTTCATGGTTCTTCACAGATATCCCGCTCTTCCTGATTCCCATCTATGGCTAGACCTTTTGGAAGCTTTTATTTAATACAGTGGTTGTCATCTGTAGATATTTCTATCTACTTGTACACTAAGAAATTTACAGTTGCTGTTAAAGGACAGTATATGAACATCTTTCGCTATGTTGCGCAATATGCATGTGATATTTCGCCCTTGAAGTTTAAAAAGGGAAAAAAATCAGTTTTCAATTAGGTTGGGAAAATGTATATCTGAGTATCTAGTATATTGTGTGTATGTGTGCAAGTTAAAGGATGCTTACGTAGTGATTTACAAAGAAAAGGAAAAAAAAGAAAGAAAAAAAAAAGGAGGAGTGATGGACTTCAGCACCAGCCAGTCACAAGCTCTGAGTTCTGGCATGAACTTTTAATAATCCTCCTCACTCTTCATTTGTGTGGATGATGTACTACGCTCACTATTGTTAGTCTACTGCTATTCCATCTTAGTATTAACTCTTGTAATGGACCCTATGCCATATCATAGTCATTAATACGATCAGAATAGAATGAATTATGCTTTGAAAACAATAATAAAATGTAAAATGTGTCAACCTGAGTGTTGGTACCTTTTATTTTTCAGTACCTTTATTTCAACACTGTTCATGAAGCCAGATGACAAGTTGACAAACTGAAGAGGGGAAAAAGTTACACGTATTTAGTAATTGTCAGTAGATACCTACTTCAAAGATGGCAGACAAAAGTTATTATACAAAAATTAGTTCCAACCGAACAGTCTGACTGGACGAGACGCATTCGAAGAGTAGTGATGAACCACTGGGATGTTTCGTTTATATATATATAATCAGGTCCTCAATCGTTAATTACAGTAACTGTCAGCCGCAACATGGGTGAAAGTAGGTCTGCATGGAACACAGTGCTGAGGAGAGAGAAGTTACCTTCCAGAATGCACATTAAAAACCACCCACTGATGCAGTTGTAGCATCTGATAATGTCATTTTAAACAACAGTTTGTCTACTTAATAATTGCTTTATAAGTCTTTCCAGATTGCCCTTATGTTGTTTTATTCTGGAACGATATTCCAGAATAAGTGGATAAACTTACAGGACTGTCCTCTACCTCCATCTTACCTTTCGGAGCTGTCGTTTGCCACCTCTGCCAATCGTGGTTCATTAGTTCAGCCAGTCGCAGAAAGATAGGTGTTGGCGGAGCAAAATAACTGCTTAAATAAACAAATAAATTATAATCTGTTGTTGAAGAATGCTGTTTGTGGAAGTGCTGTACAAAAGCAATATCATCACAGCCGTGCTGATGAACAGCACTCTCTCTCGTGTTGTTGAAACAAGACAAGATTCGGGAAGGATGCATTAGACATTTTAAGGAAGGCTGGTCTGGAAAATCATTAAGAGTCCAGGAAGATGAGGGGAAACGAGGCCTATAGTTGGCGATAATGTAATCAAGTTACTGGATTCCAACCTCATTAAACAACAAAGAAGAAGTGGTGGTGGTAGACAGCAGGCCATCCGTTCCACACAACTTAGCACAGGTTTTACGTCGGATGCCCTTCCTGACGCAACACTCCCATTTTATCTGAGCTTGAGACAGACACTGCATTGTGTGCCTGGGGTGCAGTGGCTGGGGTTTGGGCATTGGGTTGGAATCAAACCTGGGCTTTCCACATGGTATTGTTTATTTATATTAAGTTTCATTTGAAAAAAATGCTTTTCGGATTTTGGCTATGTGAAATGATGATATTAAAGCTAAGTAAGTCATTAATAGTCATTACTTAGAGCTTCCTTTTGCAAACGTATCCTTAGTAATCTTCATTGCTTCAGTAACATGTTGTACAGACAAATGTATTATGTATGTATTAAGAACCTGTTAATTATTCAATTCTGGTGTTTCAATTAGGCCCCTTATACCCAGTGAATGGCAATCTTAAATGTTTTTGGCTCTTTTGAGTGACGTACATATCCAGCCTCACCTTGAAAGTAAAGCACAAAATTTGAAAAATAAAAAAGAGCCAGGTGCTGTGACATACTCTGGCACATAACTTCACTTCCACTCAACATTTTTTATTCATTTATGGCACAGGTTTAACTTCAGGCGGATATCGAAGTAGTGCAAAAGTTTCAAATTCTGTCCAGCCATGTTTTGCGTGATGCTGTGACAAAATCTGTCTGGACAGACAGAATTACAGACAGACAGACAGTAAGACTGACATCCAGTACAAACATACAATCAGACAAACATACAATCAGACAAACATACAGACAATCAGACAAACATACAATCAGACAAACATACAGTCAGTCATATAGACAGTAAGACAAACAAACATACAATCAGACAAACAGACAAACATACAGTCATATAGACAGTAAGACAAACATACAGACAGTAAGACTGACATCCAGTACAAACACAGACAGTCAGACAAACATAGTCAGTCATGCAGACAGACAGACAGACAGATATACAGGCACACAGAAAGCACCACAGACAGACAGTAAGACTGACATCTAATACAAACATTCAGACAGACACACATTTTTTCTGAGACTGGTTTCGGGTCCTCCAATGTACAGACTAATTCTAGACTAGTTCCTTTGTGTCTTCTTTATGGATGTCCCTGTCTGTGGTCTTTTCATGCCTGGACTCACTGAGCCGCTTGAGTTGTTTAAATAATGGACACTACCATTCCCCGTTATGTGTTGGGGGTCTCGTAGTGGCTTATATTATTTATAAACCGCGCTAAAGTAAACTTTCACAGCAATTAATCACATTAAATGTAAACCTCTATACGTGATTTGTTTTTGTTTGTTTTTTTTTATTTCCTAAAGCAGCGTCGTTGCTGCGACATAGTGTGGTACAGTCCGGCCAGCTCGGTCGCAGTTCGACGTCACAGGAGAAGTAACATGCAGGAGAAACTTGACTGTAAACACTGAGGGAGGACAGACTGGAGCAGAGAAAGACAAGCGGGGGGGGAACTGAGTGTGTTTTGACTCAGGCGCAGGAAGAGAATTACAAAAAAAAATGCCTCGGAAGAAGCCGTTTAGTAACAAACAGAAGAAGAAGCAACTCCAGGTGAAGCGCGAGAGGAAGCGAGGTGAGTGAGGCGTTCCTGTTGTTAGCTAACAATGCTAACACAGCTGCGCGTGCAGTGTCACTAGTGTCCGCGCGCATTCCACGACTCTGTGGCGTGTTAGTGAAACGAGTGCAAAACAAACGGCCACTTTTTTTTTCTTTCTTTATTATTATTATTATTATTTACAAAAAAACAATAATAGATAAACTGTAGACTCTCTTGTGAGCTGCTGAAATAATAATTCGAACCTGTGTTTTTGTGTAACTATGACACGACTGACACACTGAGTGAATGTCTCAGGTGTGTTTGGGACATCAGCAGTGTGTGTGTGTGTGTGTCTCCATCAGCACCAGGCTTTGCGTTATGCGGAATGCTACTGCGCAGACTCACTACACTGTTACGTAACACCCGAGCCATGGAACTGTGCAGGATTGTGTGTGTGTCTTCTACACACACACACACCTTTCACTTTCCTTTTAGGGCTCAGCAGCTTGGTATATGATCATCTAAAATTCTTTCCAGTTAGTAGAGTAGTTCTAGGTCTAAGTTACATGATTAAAGATTAAAGTTAAGCCTTTATTTGTCATGTATACATTACACATTACAGGACAGTGAAATTCTTTCTTCGCATGTCTCAGCGTAACAGAGCGCAGGGTCAGTCATGATACTGTAGATTAAGGGCCCAACAATGGCAACCTGGTGGAGCTGGGGATTGAACCGCCGACCAGTGTCCATGTCTGAGCTACCACTGCCTATTAATTAGTCAAGTAATGTTAGTGAACATTAATTAGTAATCGTAATCAACAAACATCGTTCATTCTTTCCAGGAATCTCTCTTTATTCCCATCCATTACTGGGTCTAACTTCACTATTCATTCTTGCATTAAAAAAACAAAGCAAAACTCTAGGTACATATTTCGCACAAGTAGTGTTCTTTTATTTCTGAATAAAAGCAGTGTTTAGGATTTGAGTTTGGCAGGGAATATGAAAAAAAAAAAATCAAGGTACAAATAACAGTTGCTCTGTAACAGTTCTTGCAAGAAGAGTATTGTTAAGTGTTTTTGCATTACCCATCAAGCCCCATGATGAAACAGGCTCTCATGAAGACTATCCAAGTAAGCAAGACCAAAATGGAGTATTCAACGTTTAATATTCAAGAATTTTATTTGTCACATACATGAATATACAAGTACAGTGAATCGTGATATCCTATACAACTATACTATACAAGTAGTGAAATGCGATTGCGACAAACTCCCGACTATGCAGGTAAAAAGAAAATGACATATGTGCAAATACACTCACCTAAAGGATTATTAGGAACATGTGTTCAATTTCTCATTAATGCAATTATCTAATCAAACAGTCACATGGCAGTTGCTTCAATGCATTTAGGGGTGTGGTCCTGGTCAAGACAATCTCCTGAACTCCAATGTGAATGTCAGAATGGGAAAGAAATTTGATTTTTAGTGTGGCATGATTGTTGGTGCCAGACGGGCCGGTCTGAGTATTTCACCATGTCCATCCCTTCATGACCACCATGTACACCCCATGGTGTAGTATCCTACTTCCAGCAGGATAATGCATGATGTCACAAAGCTCGAATCATTTCAAATTGGTTTCTTGAACATGACTATGAGTTCACTGTACTAAAATGCACCCCACAGTCACCAGATCTCAACCCAATAGAGCATCTTTGGGATGTGGTGGAACAGGAGCTTCGTGCCCTGGATGTGCATCCCACAAATCTCCATCAACTGCAAGATGCAATCCTATCAATATGGGCCAACATTTCTAAAGAATGCTTGCAGCACCTTGTTAAATCAATGCCACGTAGAATTAAGGCAGTTCTGAAGGCGAAAGGGGGTCAAACACCGTATTAGTGTGGTGTTCCTAATAATCCTTTAGGTGTATGTAATATATTGAAGTTGGTATACAACAATGTTCAACTAACATTTTTTTCCCCATTTAGTAGAGTAGTTCTAGGTCTAAGTTATCATGTGCTAGAGATTTGTCTGATCACTTACACACATACATCTTTCATTCATACCAGGTGTTTCTGTTTTTGCTCCATACATAGACTTTATTCCTAGTTCTAACTTTTCTATTCATTCTTACATAGAAGAAAAGAAAAAATCTAGGTACATACTATTCACACAAGTAGTGAAGCTCTCATGAAGACCTTTTCAGGAAAGCAAGACCAGTTACCAACCTCAAAAATCATAAATTAACAAACATCATCTCAGATTAGAGCCGTTATGAAGACTTTACAGAGCATAAGTAGCAGGTGACATCTCAATATCAACAGTTCAGAGGAAATTATTAGCATTGTTATGATAATTATTATTTAGCAGTGTTTGACAGTGTAAAGAGAAATAAAACTTGGAGTTGGAAGATGTGTCTGAATTTTCCTCTTTTTTATTTTTAACAAACAGACATCTTTTGTTTAGGATGCCAACCTCTTGCGATGAAATAAGCATCAGTCATGATAAATTAACATCAGAACTAAAAGAGGATCTTTGTCCTAGAACTTACTGTAGGATCATGTTTGTTAAAGAGAGACTGTGTGTGTTTGTGAAGGTGATACAGGCTCGGGTCAGAGCAGCCGGAATGCGAGTATCGAGCGGACCGTTCGACGGGACAGACAGTCAGATACGTCAGACAGCGAGACGACGGATATAAGGAGGATAAACCACCAGCCTGGCACCAGAGACGGCAGATATGACCCCAACAGGTGAGCCAAACAGTAATTCAAGATGTGTGCGCGCATAAATTGCAGGAGTTAGTTACCTGTTCTCATCAATTCGAGGTACTTTAACACGCAAGCACACTTTAAGTTGTTCTATAAAAAACTGTGTAGCATTTAAGTATGTATAAATTTGAGCACAACATTTTATATACACACACAACACACACACTGTGTCTGGCCAAAAATGTCACTTGTCTCTGGAGGGTCAAATTATTGGCCTGCATCAAGCAAAGAAATAAACTGAAATAGGGTTAAGAGCTGTTCACATTATTAAAATCTGGATAGTGATGAACTGTCACCTTCATGAGCGAATTTTTATGACTTAATCACTCACACACTTAAAGTTGTATAATGCAGAAAAAACTGTAGTAGAATTCACATCTAAGTATAATACACACACTGAAAAAACCTTGCTCGATGGCATGAAAATTGGACTTTGTAGCCATAGAAAAGTCATGTGGTCTGATGAATGCAGACTAACCATATTCCAGAGCAACAGGGTAAGAACGGAAGTGCATAGTGGTCACTGTACAAAGCTCTGGAGGAAGTGTTATGATCTTAGGTTGCTTCAGTTACTCAGGTCTTGGCTCAATTATGTGATGTGGCACTAAAATAAAACTAGCTGACTACCTTAAGGTACCGAATGATCAGTTTATTTCCAGTTGAAAGAGTGGTTCTGAGAGCATGACAAATAATTTTCCACTTTGCACAAAACATTCAAAGCTAAAGACGAAATTCAATGTGTGTGTGTGCAACTTTTTATTTTATTGACTTTTTTGTGGGCATGCAATGTATGTAAAAAAAGAGCTCTAACACAAAAAGTAGGTTTAGGTAGTATGATTTATTGAACAGAACCGTTGTTTAAAAAATGAACAGCACCCTTAAAATTCATATTTTGTAATGCCTGAGTAGGAACACTGAGCCTTTTCCTGTATTGTATAACACAGTTGGAGACACTTGTAGAGGGATCCCCTCCTACATGCCCGAATATTTTAAGCTCCTTTGTTATACTTACAGTATATGTATGTTCATGTGAGCCTGAACCTCTTCAGGCTAAATATCCTGGTACCTCAGAATTGATTTTCACAAGCGCCTCGAACTATCAGCTAAAAAAAAAAAAAACAGCTTGAAAGTTTATGTAATTCTGGAGGTGCTGTGCTATTGTAACCTCAGGTTCCTGGTCATAACAGAACTATTAACCTTTTAGGCTTCGAAAATGCTCCCGGAGGATATGATCATGTAAATATTAACCGTTATGTCCTCCGAAATACATCTTTGGGGAATATTACTTTTTTAGGACATTTATTCAGTCACAAGGCCACACAAACATGTTTTCCCAGCAAGAAGTGAGCAATTCCATAAAACTCAGATGTTTGGACGAGAATGAAAAGGAAGCTTTTTTTTTTTTTAGCCCATTCATCAAAAAGAGCTACGTGGGCAGTATTTTAAATGTCTGATCAAGACATTAAGGTAATTGACTCCTATTGAGTGTGTTTTTTGTTTTTTTGTGCAAGCAGTGAGTGAAATTGTCTACCAGATGTCCTCTTGGGATAGACAGGGCCAAGACTGAGATAACAGCCTTACGGTGCCTTTTTTTTTTGTTTGTTTGTTTTTTTAAATTCAGGTTTCGTCTTCACTTTGAGAGGGAGAGCAAAGAGGAGGTGGCAAAAAGGAAGAAAATGGCCAGAGAGAAAATACTGCAGGCGGTTCCAGACAAAGACCTGGAGATGGACATAAAAGATGTCTACCCTGATGAACAAGGTCTCTCAGATTTGAAAGTCAATTCTTCATTGGTCTTTGAATCATTGAATCATGTCGTCTGTCTTTCTGACTTCAAGTTTCCTTACTTTGACATTGCATGATTTTCAGGACTGGATTTCCCACGAAGGCCCTCTTGGCATTATGGGATGCGCAGAGAAGAACTCTTAAGGAAGGAGCAGAAGGCATTTGATGAATTTCTAGAGAATCTCCATTCCAAGAATCCCACCGACTCCCTCAGCCATTTCGAACACAATCTGGAGGTTAGTTGTTTTTTTTTCTATATTCTATCTACTGTATATATTTTTTTTCTTCCTAGACGGTGCCATTTCAGTCTGTGTTCAGGAATCCAAGAGAGCATAATCCATCTTCGAGTTCCTTATAATATACACACACAGTACACTCTACTACTTTAAATCCTTTGCACTTCTGTGCAAAGAAAGAAAGAAAGAAATTATTCATAACTAACTTTTTGCTTCTCGAAATTGTCCCCTCCCAGTTTCTCTTAATTATTATAAATTTTTTCGATTTTGTATTTTCTTTCTTTCTCAATGTTCTTTTTTTGTTTGTTTGTTTGTTTGTTTGTTTGTTTCTGCTCTTTCTCAGACCTGGAGGCAGTTATGGAGAGTATTAGAGATGTCCGATGTCATCCTGCTTATAGTTGATATCAGATACCCGGTGAGTGCTTCATTAATTCTCACGGCTGTGTGAGTCCTGTCAGCAGATGGGGCTAACAGATCCGATTAGAGGTTTAAATTAGCTCCTGTAGTTCACTCTGCACAAGTGAACAGCTTTCTGACTGAGTTAAAGAGATGTACCGTTTTAATTTTCTCCCAGTGAAGCAAACATTTAATATTTCCTGCAACAAAATTAATGAATAAATAAGATTACAGAAGAATATTTGCATGCCTTTAACGGAGCAACATATTACAGGACGGATCAGTTTTCAGTTGGAAACAAAAAACCTAATGTAGGCTCTTGGGTTTTGCATGAAAGTATAAATTAGTATAAGTGTGACAAAGTTACAAAGTCCAGCACACTCAGTAAAACCTAACAGATGATTGGCTTATAAAACGTCACAAATCTGTATCTAACACTACTGATCATTTTCAAGCAAAGAGTTTTCACACTGAATATTGTCTGGGATTATTTTATTACTCTTTATTACTTTCTTTAATAAAGAAATGTCTGCAAAGGCATCTGTGCTTATTAGAGAAGCGGTGGGGAATCGATTCAGTTATGAATCGCGATTCTTTTGTGTGGTGATTCACGTATCACGACATTGGCTCCAAAATTAATTAAAAAACAACAATAATAATAATTTTCACGAATATAACAGAGATGAACCGAACTATCGTCCAGTGTCGTTTTGATGGGCCGTGACTGGTGATCGCCCGATCAGCCTCACATACAAACAATTCTATACCGAGTGCAGAAGCTTCCAAGTGGAGCAACAGAAACGCATTTAATGGTGTTACCTTATCAAAAATCAAAAACATCAAAGGGCTCCGATCCGCTTTTTTTTCCCCCACAGAATTTTGAGACACTGGAGGCATTTGAGGGGGTAAAACATTTCCTTTATAATCCTACAGGAGATGCACTGAACTATTTACCATATTTTTACCTACTTTTACGCAGTACTATGATTAATACAGCAGTTAGGTTTTGCTGAGCATGCTGGAGAATGAGAGTTTGTCACACCTGCTAATTTCTATTTTCATGCAAAATCTGTCAATTAATATGTTGCTTTCTTTACAGGCATACAAATATTCTTGTGAGATGTTAGTTATTTATTAATTTTTAAGTCATGTTTATTATGTGAATGATTTTCTACATAATAATGCAGACATGATAAACGTACATAACAACATTTGTACTAAAGATATTATGGTAAGACTTTTGCACGTCACTGTATAGTTGTGGCCAAAAGTTTTGAGAATTACATAAATATTGGAAATTGGAAAAGTTGCTGCTTAAGTTTTTATAATAGCAATTTGCATATACTCCAGAATGTTATGAAGAGTGATCAGATGAATTGCATAGGCCTTCTTTGCCATGAAAATTTACTTAATCCCAAAAAAACCTTTCCTTTCCAAAAAAACATTTCATTGCTGTCATTAAAGGACCTGCTGAGATCATTTCGGTAATCGTCTTGTTAACTCAGGTGAGAATGTTGACGAGCACAAGGCTGGAGATCATTATGTCAGGCTGATTGGGTTAGAATGGCTTGACATGTTAAAAGGAGGGTGATGCTTGAAATCATTGTTCTTCCATTGTTAACCATGGTGACCTGCGAAGAAACGCGTGCAGCCATCATTGCATTGCATAAAAATGTCTTCACAGGCAAGGATATTGTGGCTACTAAGATTGTACCTAAATCAACAATTTATAGGATCATCAAGAACTTCAAGGAAAGAGGTTCCTTGTTAAGAAGACTTCAGGGCGTCCAAGAAAGTCCAGCAAGTGCCAGGACCGTCTCCTAAAGAGGATTCAGCTGTGGGATCGGAGCGCCACCATTGCAGAGCTCCTCAGGAATGGCAGGAGGCAGGCGTGAGCGCATCTGCACGCACTGTGAGGCGAAGACTTTTGGAAGATGGCGCGGTGTCAAGAAGGGCAGCAAAGAAGCCACTTCTCTCCAGAAAAAAACATCAGGGACAGATTGATCTTCTGCAGAAAGTGTGGTGAATGGACTGCTGGACTGCTGAGGACTGGGGCAAAGTCATATTCTCAGATGAAGCCGCTTTCCGATTGTTTGGGGCATCTGTAAAAAGGCTTGTCCGGGGAAGAAAAGGTGAGCACTACCATCAGTCATGCCAACAGTAAAGCATCCTGAGATCATTCATGTGTGGGGTTGCTTCTCATCCAAGGGAGTGGGCTCACTCACAATTTTGCCCAAAAACACAGGCATGAATAAAGAATGGTAACAAAACACCCTCTAACAGCAACTTCTTCCAACAATCCAACAACAGTTTGTTGAAGAACAATGCATTTTCCAGCGCGATGGAGCACCATAAGGCAAAAGTGATAACTAAGTGGCTCAGGGACCAAAACATTGAAATTTTGGGTCCATGGCCTGGAAACTCCCCATATCTTAACTTGTGGTCAATCCTCAAGAGACGGGTGGACAAACAGAAAGCCACTAATTCTGATAAACTCCAAGAAGAGATTATGAAAGAATGGGTTGCTATCAGTCAGGATTTGGCCCAGAAGTTGATTGAGAGCCCAGTCGAATTGCAGAGGTCCTGAAAAAGAAGCTCCAACACTGCAAATACTCGTTGCGTAAATGTGTCATGTAAATGTCGATAAAAGCCTTTGAAACGTATGAAGTGCTTGTAATTATATTTCAGTACATCACAGAAACAACTGAAACAAAGATCTAAAAGCAGTTTAGCAGCAAACTTTGTGAAAACTAATATTTATGTCATTCTCAAAACTTTTGGCCACGACTGTGTATAGGACCAGAGGTTATTGGTTTTATGATTATCAAACTGACTACTTAAAAGTAAATTTTCGAGGGATAAGTTCTTGAACATAAGTGAACACGGAGGTGGTTGAAACGCGACATCGCTAGGTTGTACTTGGTCTGAATACGCTCTGTTTAATTGCTTAAAATGAATTGGAAACTGTGCCAGTATTTCCTGTTGTGGCCACAAAGACATCTAAAGTTGTGCCAGCTTTGAGACACTAATGATTAGATACACTGAAGTAAAAGAGTTCACACATTCTTGTAGAGAATCATTTACATTAATTTGCGTTTAAAAGGGTTTTAAATACAAATGCATTCGTTTTTTTTTAATGTTGTTGTTTTTTTTTTTTTCTTTCTTTTCATTTTAATCTGTGAGAGAGGTTACTTTATTTAATTTACTACTGAAATTAGACCTGGTTTATTCGTGCACATTGTCTCCCTCATGTGTCCTCTCAGGTTCTACAGTTTCCTCCTGCTCTGTATCACTACGTAACAGGTGAACTGCAAAAGCAGGTAATTGTGGTGCTCAATAAGGTCGACCTTTGCCCTGCGCCCCTCGTGTTGGCATGGAAACACTACCTGAGTAATCACTTTCCTCACCTGCAATGTGTCTGCTTCACCTCACACCCAGGACAACCTTACAGCAGCTGTGAGTGCACGTCGTTTACGCACCGAAATATAGGCTTGTGTTCGAGTAATATACCTGCGGAGAGGTGTTTGAGTCGTGATGTATGCATTCCGGTTCTTTATTTGTTTATTATCTCTGTATCTTTCATTTTGCTTCAGTGTTTCAGAAAAGGCGAATGAGGAGGAAGAATGGGTGGGGCCAGGCAGGAGGACCCATCCACATTATGAGGGCGTGTCAGGAGATCACAGCTGGAAAAGGTCAGACATACTCACGCTGCCACAGCAATTAAATCCGCCATGGATTAGGTAGTTATAGTGTTAACTTTATTGATTTTGGTTTAACAGTGGATTTAAGTAGCTGGGAAAAGAAGATACAGAGGGATGCGATGGGACGAGACGATAGTTGTTCTGGTGATGGCGTGGAGACAGTGCTGATGGAACACCACACGGACGTTGCCATGGAGCTGAACAGTCCCAAACGAGAACTTTACAAAGATGGAGTTCTCACATTAGGGTGTATAGGTAAGAACGTGCAAAAAAATATCTTGATGGGGAAAAAAAAAAATGTTGCTAGTTGTGTAATTAATAAGTATTAGGTTCACATTGACATTGCTGTTTTAAATAGATTTGCTTATAGTATCCTCCAAAAGTATTGGAACAGCATCTTTTTCCGTGTTTTTTTTTTTTTTTTTTTTTTTTTTTGGCTACATGGTGAAGACATTTGTGTTTGAGATCTGAGAATTAATTAGAGATGATTAATCTGATTGTCAATTTTCAATTCCTGATATGTGCATCTTGATGTGTGAAAAAAGTAAAGTGTAAAAAAAAAAAGTCATCCAAATGTGGCATGAAGTTTAGGTGCAGACGATGCATAATATGTCTCTTTTCCACTGCATGGTACGGCACGACACGGTTCAGTTCAACTCACTTGGGTTCGGCTCAGTTCGGCTCGGTTTGCGCTTCCACTGCAGTGTAGTAACGCTTTAGAGTGGGCGGGATTATTCACGTGTCGTTATAGTTGCGGCGCTGCTACTGCCGTGACGTCATCGTAAACGCGCCACAAACAAACACACAACAATGGAGCATATCGACGGCATGGTGTTCTTCATTCTCGGCATGTGGATGTTTTTAACAGCGAGACGAAGGAGTTTGTTTCAAAAGAGGCCGACGGTTAATACAAAACGGTGCGTGCGATCCTTCTCTGGCTGTTTCTAAATATATCGGTTCGGTTTTGTCTCGTGTCGCGAGTTCGGTGACGTAGTAATGACGATTTTCTCCGGCCAATCAGTGACCAGCCGTGTTTACACGTCACGTTTTGGTAACGGTTCGGCGCGCTTGGAACCTCGGCTGAGGTGGTACTAAAAAAAGGACCAGGTACCAGGTACTGTTCCCAGTGGAAAACCCCCCAAAAGTGAGTAGAACTGAACCGTGTCGTGCCGTACTATGCAGTGGAAAAGCGCCAATAGTTACTAAACAGTTTCATTCATCGTTTAACTAAGGAACTGAACAGGACACACCAGGACAACAATAAGCACCTGTTCCGTTATATTTGACCAATACTTTTTTATATTTGAAAAATGGCTGGTTTTAATCAAAACGTACCATGTTCAACATAGTTGAGTACATCTAGGATCAAATATTTAGAAATGAAAGCTGAAATCATAAACCATCATTTCAAATTCATGTTTTGATCTTAAACCCAAGTGTCTCCAGTGTGTAACAAAAACACAAGAATTAGCCTTGCCGTTCCAATACTTTTGGAGGAACTGTGTATATTAGGCTACAATTATAAAACATCTTTTAAATATATTAATTGCACTATATAACCAGGACACTGTTCTGTGATCTTCGCAAAAACTGTTGCCAGAAACTCAGTTAAGTTCCCCACGTTCCCAGTAGAGCTCTTGCATGTAACTTCAGACCCGATGTAAAACCAAATCAGCCGCCATTTTGTATTGCGATGAAATAAACGTTCAGTAAATGTAACACAATAAATTTGCAATATACAGTATGTGATGTGCTCGGACTACTGTACGTTTACTAATTTAGAGGAGATGTTGGGTTTACAGTTGGGCCTGGGCTTTTGTTAGATCATTAAGCTTCTAATGGTATTCAGTTCACTCACTCACTCATCGTCTATACCGCTTAATCCTGTATACAGGGTCGCAGGGGCCTGGAGCCTCCTGCGTCCTATTTCAGTGGGTTTTCACCATGCGTCCATGTCCCGTGCCACATAATTGCGAGGCTTTGAACTTCTGCGACTGTTTGGCTGTGATGCAATAGACAGTTTGAAATCCGACTTGAGCGGGTAGAGATCCCAGACTGAGACACATCTTTTAGAAATCTGAACTGAATCTGGATGTGAATTCAGGTTGAATTAGCAAGTATTTGTACTGTTCAGAAAGCAATCTCATTCCAATCTCACTCACTCACTCACTCATCTTCTATCCCGCTTCATCCAGTATTCAGGGTCATGGGGGGCCTGGAGCCTATTCCAAGAGGCTTAGGGCATGAGGCGGGGTACACCCTGGACAGGGTGCCAATCCAACGCAGGGCACACATACATACTCACACACACACACTACGGGAAATTTGGGAACATCAATTAACCTTACCTACATGTCTTTGGACTGTGGGAGGAAACCGGAGTACCCGGAGGAAACCCACCAAGCACGGGGAGAAATGAAATTTCAGTGAAATTGTCAAGCTACACCATGCAAAGACGTCCTGTACAGCTATGTTTCTCCAGGTTTATGGTCGCAGTTTTGACACAGGGATAGATATGCATGCTATGTTCATACTATGCCGTATAGTGTATGCAGTTGTCACTGCCTAAAGAATCTGTTTGTTTTTTTTCTCGCTGCAGGATTCCCTAATGTTGGGAAGTCTTCAGTGTTGAATAGTTTGGTTGGTAGGAAGGTCGTGAGTGTGTCTCGGACTCCCGGTCACACAAAGTATTTCCAGACGTACTACCTCACCCCTACTGTTAAACTGTGCGACTGTCCTGGACTCGTCTTCCCGTCCCAAGTCAGCAGACAACTACAGGTAACTACAGAATTAGAGTGTTGTAATCAAATACAAACACTATTTCCAGTCATGTGACTGTTGGTCTCTGTGCAGATTCTGGCTGGTATTTACCCAGTGTCCCAGCTGCAGGAACCCTACAGCTCGGTGGGATACCTGTGTGAGCGCACTCCCTTCCTGTCAGTGCTAAAAATTACACACCCAGAACAGACTGCAGATACACAACACGCACATGAGTGGACAGCATGGGATGTGTGTGAAGGTAAGGACTGATTGAATCAGTGCTGCTCTGTGTGAGAAGATCCAGTAGTGATTATGAGGCGCGTTCAAGTCAAACCGGGACTTTTGATCCTCCAAGAAGGACAGAAGACTGTCATGAGAGTTACAAACGAGCTTTAATTCTCTATATATTCCCCTGCTGCACTAATGGACTTCTTCACTAGTGCTTGGATACCATCTAGCAGTGGATCATCAGACTGCCCGATTTTTCACATCTGAAGCACCGGCCTCCTGGGAACACCTTTTGATTTCTTTGACGTGGAAATCACTTGGAGGAAATCACAAGTTTTTTTTTCGGTTTTATGTTTTTCATCCATGAGAAACGTCATGGAAAGTCCCATTTTGACTTGAACACCCCTCGCATTTGGAGAATCGCTTTTTTTTTTTTTTTTTTTTTTTTTTTAAATTAAGTGCAAGAATGAGATTCAAGAATGTGTTGGTAAACAGAAATAGATGGTAATGAGTTCAGAGAAGCTGGCACCAGGGCTACTGTTGATTGCTGAGATAATGAGAACATATTTCTCATAAACACGTCCCTTCTGTTGCTTTTCCTCGCATGAACAGCGTGGGCAGAGAGAAGAGGCTATAAGACAGCAAGGGCAGCACGGAATGATGCGTATCGATCCGCTAACGGCCTGCTGCGCCTGGCCATGGACGGACGCTTATGTCTGAGCTTGCGGCCTCCAGGATACACGCAGAACGAAGGTGGTAAAAGAATTTAACATACTAACAAAATCTGCTCCGTTTATTAGTTTTTTTTTATTGTTCCATGTGGTTTGGGTACCCTAGCTCTTAGCAGTCTCATTCCTTCTCCAGCACTGCTTCCATCCCTTTTTACTCTTTTCTCATGCGAGATTAAATGAAATGTTATTTACCTTTTTTAGAGAAATGGGAGTCCCACGCAGAGGTACCAGACATTATCGTTCTACAGGGACGCTCTACAAGGCCCGAGGACGAAGAGAACGGCGATCGGGACGAGGAAGACGAAGAGTCGAGCTCGGAGCCGGAGGAGGAAGACGACAGAGACGCGGACAACGACGAGGACGCTGACGGAGACGACGAAGACGAAAGCGTGCGGTCCGATAAAATCGGCAAGACCAACAGACTGAACATGTTCGGCCTGCTGGGAGAGCACGAGTGCGAGTGAAGGAGGAGCTCGACCTCAACGCTCATTCTGTCATCTCAGCTTTTTGTTTTGTTTTGTTTGTTCGTTTCTCAGATTCCTCTTGCCTGCATATTCTCTCAGTTTGTGACTTTTTTTTTTTTTTTTTTTCTTCCTCAATCAAATACTGGAGGTTTCAGTGACACGGTGTCTTTTACACTCCACGATAAATAATCCTGCTCTTGTGTAAGCAGCGGAGCGTGTATACAGTACGTCTCGACGCTCTCTCAGCTTTGTTTCTTCTCGATTTGTAATTTAAAAAGTATTCATTTAATCTCGTGTTCGAGAGTTTAGATTGAATGTAAATACAGTCGGGCCAAGCGTTCCAGACTGTGTATCGAGTACAATCGTTGATTGATCAAGAATCCGAGTTCTTTATTGAGCTTTATTGCCAAAGGTCAGCCGGAGGTCATTAAGAGAAGGCAAAAGTGCTGCACGATCGACGCATGCAGCTTTAGGGCAAATACAGTACGCCAGGTGTATTTAAGGGATGTAAGTAAATACAAAAGCCAGCCATGAAATGAAATAAGAGGGGTGAGGTAAGAGAAGATGAGAAGTAGAGAACCACATGAGAGAAAAGAGAGGGAGTGGCTGTCTAAAGCACTTTTTAAATCAGGAAGGTCTGTTCAGTAATTCTGAATAGACCTTGCCAGACCAGGGGCGTGACTGGCATAAAATTACTGCTCGCTCAGGCCGTGGGTAGGAGGATATACATGCCAGGGTTAGATCAATTGAATTTATTTTGCTTTCAGATCTTGTTTTTGTTGAAGACGACACGCATGCATCCTTTGCTTTCCTACAATGAGAGCAAAATCTTTGTAAAGCTTTGTGTGCTGCCTTTAAAGGAACGTACCAAATGCTTTCTTTATGGATACTTTCTACATCACTGACTTATAAGACAGCACAGGCTTCATGCTTCAAAAAGCATCAAGGCTTCAGTTTTTTTTTTTGTTTGTTTTGTTATTTGCCACCGCTCAGGTTTTGAGCAATAATTCGGAATATATGAAGGGAATCGTGGGTAATTTGTAGCCTTTTCAAGTTCATTATGATTGGTACACTATGACATTCTATCCTTGTTTGTGTTTCCCGGCATCGCTTTTTGCGTGAGTACTATCAGGTTTAAAAAAATATATATATATATTTTTTTTTTTTGAAGAAGGAAGAAATCTTGATAACGGGACTAATGTGATATAGATTTAATTTACCATTGAATAAATAACATTTTTGTAGTACATGAAAATATTAGCTCACAGATTATTAGCTGTACACACAAAAAAATCAATCAATGACCTGTTTTGAAGTCATGGAGATATTTTGTTACTCGGTATAGATTTCTATATATGGGCCATTCCGAATGGGTCTACAGTAAATCAGGGTTTGTAACGCCGAGTTACTGGGGGTTTGTCTGTGCCTGTGCTCATCACTGAGCTACACTATGCAAGAGTAGGAATATATTTTCATTAGATGAGAAATAAACGAATTTGCTCTGTTAATTTGCCCCGACGTGACCGAAGGGACACGTGTGTAAGACGTGTAACATGCTTGCACAAGTTATTTACGGGAGAACACCGAAGAGGTTTTCATTAGTGGACATGTAGATTATATGAAGTAAGAGACCTTGATGGAGTAAATGCTGATATCCCAGGACCATTTTCCTCAAATATTTGTTTATAGCACTTCCAATCAAAACTGCTACAATTCCAGTGTTGTGTTCTATCCTCATATTATCATCAGACAACGTAACACTGACACAAGGGCAGGGAACATGAGCAGAGACTTGTTTGAAATATGTATGCCTTAGGAACGAAGACATTTGTTCGGGAGTGTGTGACTGGAAAGAGGATGTTTGCCTACTGTGTGCAGGTGACCAAGTAAACATGTGTTTTATTGCTTATATTGACTTGGTAGTCCTCTGTAATAAAGATGACATGTCTTGATATCACTTGCTTTGTCTATGCGCTTTTTTTTTTTTTTTGTGTTGCTTTATTTGACATCAAGTCCAGTCAGTGTATGCAAGTATGATTCTACCAGGCCTGGATAACCACGAGTAGTGTTTTTAAATGCATGTGAATACACACTATCTGACCAAAAGTATGTAGAAACCAAGGGGTTTTCAAGTCAAACCGTGAGTTCTCGTGAACAAAGTCGCAGTATGATGATGAAACTCTTGAAATGGTGCAAACGTTTTAAAGAAGAACATATGTCCGTGAAAGACGATGTCCGCTGTGGTGGCTCGGAGATCACTGCAGTCCTTCAAGTGAACATTTATCCTGATCTTTAAAAATCGCTGGATAACTTGTTGCCAACTTGTAGAAGAGACGCATCTGTCTGTGGGAACTGTACACGCATTCACCAACACCACTTGCACATTACAGGAACTCAGCTGGAAGGTTTTGCCATATCCCCAGTACAGTCCTGACCTGGCACCAAGTGATTTTTCACATGTTTGGGAGTTCCTGGCAGGCCAGCGTTTCAGACGTGAAGCAGGCAGTCTGATCAAGTCTCCAGTGTACTGAGAAAACTTTCTTGCTTGATGGGATCCAAATACTAGTGAAGGAGAACTGTGTTCTGTTATTCTGCACAATGAAAAGTCCCGGTTTGACTTGAATGCTTATCAAAGTTCTTCTCCAATCCGTTGCAGCAAGTAGTAACTATCTGGAATTTCCATCTATGTTGTACCATTACAGTTTCCCTTCACTGGAACTGAGGGGCACAAACCTGTTTCAGCATGACGGTGTCTCGGGGCACAAAGCCAGGTAGAAGATTTAGTGCACACACTCCTGAACTAAAGCCCACTGAACACCCTTGTGGATGAACTGGAATGGCATCAGCAACCCCAGGGCGTCTAGGACAAAATCAACGCCGAATGTCATTAATGCCCTTGTGGCTGAGTGGACAAATTCCCACGAGCACAATACAAAGGTTAATACTAAAAGATGATGGAGATAGTACACTGATTATCAATCATGTACAGCATAGGCTAGGTTTCCTCGTCTGTACGAGGTTATAATCCGGTGCACCAGTCTCTAGTTAGGTAAGGGGGCTTTGCATGTTTTTCCTCTTTAATGGACAAATAATTGGTCTGAGGATCAGATATCAGGTCTAAATAGTATTGTATAGCACATACAGAGTGCAAAACTGGTAGTGATATGATCCTGGGTAGAAATCCTATATCAGTGGTTTTTGTCAACAGCAACCGTTGTTCTTTCAACTGCTCCCATTAGGTGTCGCCACAGCGGATTATCTGATCCATGCATTTGATTTTTGGAACAGGTTTTATGCCAAGATGTCCTTCTTGACTCTCATTCTATCCATGCCCAATTCTATCTAGTTGGCCCGCAACTCCAGTGGCTCGGTGTAGGGTGTAGGTCAGGTGTAGCTCAGTGGTTAAGGCATTGGACTACGGTTCGGAAGATCCCAGGTTCAAATCCCACAACCACCATGTTGCCACTGTTGGGTCCTTGAGCAAGGCCCTTAACCCTCAACTGCTCAGATGTGTAATGAGAAACAAATGTACAGTAAGTCGCTCTGGATAAGAGCGTCTGCCAAATGCCTAAATGTAAATGTGTTGGCTGAGGCGTGAACCTGGACCTTCCACATGGCAGAGCCACCAGTAAACAATAATTACATTTGTCAGGAAATGTTCAAGACTCTCATGCATCCAGAAGGTTGTTGTTGTTTGCATTTGAACATTTCGTCCCAACGATAAAATCTGCACTTCAATACACATGAAGAACCTACTGTATATAATAAATCACAATCAACTTTGTTTTCCTGAATTTGAAGTCAAGTGTTGAGTAAGCTTTTGCATACGGACCACAATATAATTGATATTTAATTGGACAATCCATTTCGCTGTCACATGGTGCCGTGTCATTTTACCTTTAAAACACAGCAGACTGGAATTCCATGATTTGACCTAGTGGTGTTCCTTAGTATCATTAATTCCAAAAATTTGTTCCTGGATTCGAATACAAATCACCTGCAAACTAACGCCCCCATCACACCCACCATCACCATCGCCCCAATCCATGCACTCATACACACACAACACAGAAAACAACCTAATTTCCTGGAGTTGGTGTAAAATCATGTGCCTGCGTATGAGTACCATGTTCCCAGCGCTGTTCTCATGTTTCGCTCAGAGCAGAACCTATAAACTGTGCTAATTAAATTCTGGCGTGTCAGATTGTTTGAGGAGCCGTTGGTCATGCCAGCGCTGGCCATATGCAGTGCATTAGTGCGGAGTGAGACATGGAGCAGCCTGCCATTCCCATGTCGTTCCAAACAACACACCAACACCCTTAAGACCCCTTACTCAAACACACATGTACACACACACACGCCATTCATTCCATATAAAGTAGTCTAATGACACGGGGTAATGAACTGAAGGCATCGCATTACCAGTGTCTGAGATTGTTTTTGCCATATAAACCTCAAACAAACAGTAAACAAGAGTTTAGACCGAGGTCAGACAGACACCCGGCATGCAAGGATTAGCCTAAACCAAGCCGCATCCTATTTTGCGTTAAATGAGGGAAATCAGGCTCTACGTAGTTTCGTGTTCCATGTCTTTTACCACGGATTCAACCCACATGAGTTTACTGCAAGATACAAAAGAACATATCTCTGTAGTCTTGTAACCCTGAAGGTGTTGAGTCTGATGTGACTACGGTACACACAGCCAGGGGGCAATGCAGATTCATTATTAGCATATTATTCAAATTCATCCTGGCTGAATTACCGTAGCAGTACAGCACACAGGTTTAAAATCTGAGCCTGATGTTTTTGCATTGTAGAGCATAATCCACTAATAAATCTATTTTGTGCTCTATGGACTTTATACTCATTCATCTTCTATAACGCTTTATCCTGTATTTAGGGTCACGGGGACCTGGAGCCTATCCCAGGAGACTCAGGGCACGAGGCGGGGTACACCCTGGACAGCGTGCCAATCCATCGCAGAGCACACACACACTCATTCATTCATACACTATGGTCAATTTGGGAACGCCAATTAGCCTAATCTGCATGTATTTGGACTGTGGGAGGAAACCGGAGTACCCGGAGGAAACCCACCAAGCACGGGGAGAACATGCAAACTCCATGCACACAGAGACGGGAATCGAGCCTGGCCGGGGAATCGAACCCAGACCCTGGAGGTGCAAGGCGACAGTGCTAACCACTACACCACCGTGCCGCCGGACTTTATACTGTATATATGAAATAGAAACCAGAAACACAACAGTATTTTCCAACATGATGCAGTTTACACCGACCAGCCATAACATTATTATTATGTTGATCACCAACTATACACCAGCAAAGTCGCTCAGGCCTCATAGACTCATAGTTACAATACATACACAAAAAGTGGTTACACCTCGGAATCTAATGTCAAATGAAAAATCTAGACATAAACAGGGCTCATCCATTCCGATGGGATCAAAGGCCAACCCGTTCTATCCAATAGCACAGAAAAGCCAAAGCAGCACCGCAAAAAACCCAGCTACGACAAAATGGGCCAGGGGTAGCTCAGTGGTTAAAGTATTGGACTACGGTTTGGAAGGTCCCAGGTTCAAACGCCACAACCACCAAGTTGCCACTGTTGGGCCCTTGAGCAAGGCCCTTAACCCTCAACTGCTCAGATGTATAATGAGATAAAAATGTAAGTCGCTCTGGATAAGAGCGTCTGCCAAATGCCTGAATGTAAATGTAAATGTAAAATGGCACCAGAACACCCAAAGCACCACAACCTACTTTGCATAAGGTCCAGCAGACAAAGAGCCCAAGGCCACCAATCCGGCCTCCAAACTCTCCAGATCCCAATCTGATCAAGAAAACAAATACTGTAATTCCTATTCATGGAGGCCTCTCACCTCACAACCCAGAGTACGAAAAGGATCCTGATGCCAGACACCACAGCACACACACAATGCCCCTGTGGAGCCACAACCCAAAGGGCCTGAGGCACCCCAGTGGCGCAAGGAGAACATAAACACCTAGGTGGTTTTAATGTTACTGGTTTGAATTTATGCTGAATGTTGCATGTCCATATTATTTAAGACACAAGAATGCTGGGTTACATTTACAGTGGTGTGAAAAACTATTTGCCCCCTTCCTGATTTCTTATTCTTTTGCATGTTTGTCACACTTAAATGTTTCTGCTCATCAAAAACCGTTAACTATTAGTCAAAGATAACATAATTGAACACAAAATGCAGTTTTTAAATGAAGGTTTACGTTATTAAGGGAGAAAAAAAACTCCAAATCTATATGGCCCTGTGTGAAAAAGTGATTGCCCCCCTTGTTAAAAAATAACTTAACTGTGGTTTATCACACCTGTGTTCAATTTCTGTAGTCACCCCCAGGCCTGATTACTGCCACACCTGTTTCAATCAAGAAATCACTTAAATAGGAGCTACCTGACACAGAGAAGTAGACCAAAAGCACCTCAAAAGCTAAACATCATGCCAAGATCCAAAGAAATTCAGGAACAAATGGGAACAAAAGTAATTGAGATCTATCAGTCTGGTAAAGGTTATAAAGCCATTTCTAAAGCTTTGGGACTCCAGTGAACCACAGTGAGAGCCATTTTCCACAAATGGCAAAAACATGGAGCAGTGGTGAACCTTCCCAGGAGTGGCCGGCCGACCAAAATTACCCCAAGAGCGCAGAGACAACTCATCCGAGAGGCCACAAAAGACCCCAGGACAACATCTAAAGAACTGCAGGCCTCACTTGCCTCAATTAAGGTCAGTGTTCACGACTCCACCATAAGAAAGAGACTGGGCAAAAACGGCCTGCATGGCAGATTTCCAAGGCGCAAACCACTTTTAAGCAAAAAGAACATTAAGGCTCGTCTCAATTTTGCTAAAAAACATCTCAATGATTGCCAAGACTTTTGTGAAAATACCTTGTGGACCGACGAGACAAAAGTTGAACTTTTTGGAAGGTGCGTGTCCCATTACATCTGGCGTAAAAGTAACACAGCATTTCAGGAAAAGAACATCATACCAACAGTAAAATATGGTGGTGGTAGTGTGATGGTCTGGGGTTGTTTTGCTGCTTCAGGACCTGGAAGGCTTGCTGTGATAGATGGAACCATGAATTCTACTGTCTACCAAAAAATCCTGAAGGAGAATGTCCTGCCATCTGTTCGTCAACTCAAGCTGAAACGATCTTGGGTGCTGCAGCAGGACAATGACCCAAAACACACCAGCAAATCCACCTCTGAATGGCTGAAGAAAAACAAAATGAAGACTTTGGAGTGGCCTAGTCAAAGTCCTGACCTGAATCCTATTGAGATGTTGTGGCATGACCTTAAAAAGGTGGTTCATGCTAGAAAACCCTCAAATAAAGCTGAATTACAATAATTCTGCAAAGATGAGTGGGCCAAAATTCCTCCAGAGCGCTGTAAAAGACTCGCTGCAAGTTATCGCAAACGCTTGATTGCAGTTATTGCTGCTAAGGGTGGCCCAACCAGTTATTAGGTTCAGGGGGCAATTACTTTTTCACACAGGGCCATGTAGGTTTGGATTTTTTTCTCCCTAAATAATAAAACCCTTCATTTAAAAACTACATTTTGTGTTTACTTGTGTTATCTTTGACTAATAGTTAAATGTGTTTGATGATCAGAAACATTTTGTGTGACAAACATGCAAAAGAATAAGAAATCAGGAGGGGGGCAAATAGTTTTTCACACCACTGTAAGCCAGTTTCAGTAATTCTCTATCCCACTGCTTGGTCAATATGTAACACATTACATGTTGACTTTGTTCAATCATGAACCAGGAAGCTGTTTTTTTTTTTTTTTTTTTTTTGGAGAACCTGGTGTGCTTTATTTCTTTAACTCCCCAAAATCTGTTTATTATGATCCAAGCCAGGACTTGCTGTCACCCCCTTTTTTTTTTTTTTTTTTTTACTCCTATTTCAAATTATGATGCCACCCACGATACCGCTGTTAGAAATCAAGTTCATAGTGAACAAACACACACACACACACACACACAAAAACAAAAAAAAGAACAAAGTGTTTATTGAATGCAATTGATTGTAGAATCCATGAAATACTATTTATATACTCTAAGGATTATTTCACTTATATACAGCAGTATATGAGTTGAAACAGCTGCGCTACGCGTATTAATAATTGGCAATTAAAGATGAGAAAAATAGAAGCACCAATACAAACAAGGTCATAGATTTCCCTCAGTAGAGGGTGTTGGTGGCTCGACTTGTTCAGTCATGAAAATTACCACTAGTTACCATGGTTACAAAGTTCCATCACTGATGAGAATCTTCATGATGGTGGGGAAAATCATCATCGTCGTCTCACTGTCTATGCCGCATAATCCTGTATACAGAGACGCGGGGAGCCTGGGTACATCCTGGACGGGGTGCCAATCAATCGCAGAGCAGGCAGAAAATCCCCACCGATTATTTGCTTTCTGTGATTCATACAGTACTTTCTGCTGAACGCCGGAGACTGAAGCGCAAACAGGATCCAGAGATGTGAATCGGGGGAGACGTGCCAAGACACCGCTGGGGATTTTCATTTGACTTTTCCAAACCTTTCTCAAATTAGTGTTCCTGGTCTTTCTTTTGTAATGAGACAGCTGAGTGCCGACTTGAGAAGGTAGTTGATATCTAGTTTTATTATAAGTTAGGAAGTGGGCCATCAGACTAGAGCACATTCTTGACTTGGTCCATGATCGAGTTCTGATTCTCCTGTAGGTGCTCGTTGTAGGTGTCCCCAATGATGGACATGAATCAGCATGGGGAGTCCGACTGATACCCCCATACACATCAAGCTGCAATGCATTGTGGGTTCTGACACCACTTTCTTTCCTTGACCTATTTCAGTAAGTTGTGCTACAGTAGCTCCTCTGTTAGATTGGCTAGTTTCTGGTCCATACACTCATCTGTCTCTGACGCCGTCTCTGGTTCACCGGTTGTCCTTCTTTGGACAACTTTTGGTAGGTACTAACCACTGCATACCAGGAACCCCACACAAAACCCAGCATTTTTTTGACTCCATATTTTAGCAATCACGGTTTGGCCCTTATTAAAGTTGTTCAGATCTGTACGCTTTCCCACTTTATACACTTCATCAGCGTCACGAATGAACTGTTTACCTGCGTGCTAATATATTCCACCCTCTAGGCAGGTGCCGAGGGGTTCTCTTCACCTGTCATTCATTCATTCATTCATTTTCTATACCGCTTAATCCTGTGTTCAGGGTCGCGGGGGGCCTGGAGCCTATCCCAGGAGACTTCGGGCACTAGGCGGGGTACACCCTGGACAGGGTGCCAATCCATCGCAGGGCACACACACATATACACACTCACACACCCAATCACACACTACGGGCAATTTGGGAACGCCAATTAGCCTAATCTGCATGTCTTTGGACTGTGGGAGGAAACCGGAGAACCCGGAGGAAACCCACCAAGCACGGGGAGAATATGCACCTCTTCACCTGTCAGTGGTTTTTAATGTTATGTCTGATTGCTGTGAGTACTCTTCATCAAGTAGCTTTCTTAGACATTTGTGTCTATAATCTGTTGCCCTTGAGTGTGTCTGCATGTGTGTATGTGTTTACCCTGTCTCGGTTTGGGAGTCTGAGTCTGTGTGTCAGCTGATATATTTAGCCTGGGTTCTCACTTCATTGCAATGGCAGACATTTAAAAAGAAAGCCCACAACCCCCACTCTCACTATAAAGCAAGATACAGCTCAGAGAGAGAGAGAGAGAGAGAGAGAGAAAGACAGTTGAGGTTATACCTGGAGCTGCAGAATTAGACCTCTGTATCCATGGACAACAATGAAAAAATAGGCAGCATGGGTGTGTTCGGACTCACCTGCCTTCCTGTTTTAGCTCCGAGCCTATCGAGGACCGCAGTGGGCAGCAATTTGCAGCATGTAGTGTTTTGGCGTAAACAGAACAGACTGAAAATTATAGTCATTTAGTTGAAGTAGTGTCGGAGAACGAGGGAAGGAAGGAAAGAAAGTGGCTCCAATTAGGAAAGACAATGAGTCAGACAAGGAGTCTTAGACAAGGCAAGGAGTCTTAGGCAAGAAAGCTATTGAATTAACCAACAGTCTCACCAAAAACCACTTATTTTGACCTGGCAAAAAGAAAAGACCATTGAAATTTAAAAGAAAGATACATGGTTTGGTTTGGGGAGGTGGGAGAAAGCAACAAGATGAGAGAGAAACAGATTTCCAACCATTTCTTTGCGGTTCTCTCTCATTAAGGAAATCAGGAAAGGTTGAGCAGGAACAGAAAGCTGTTGCTGAATCACTTCCAGACATACGTACACACCAACCTTTTCGGAAACCCAAAGATCACAGAGGTATGATAGACTGACAGGGGGTTCGGACGCTCCATAGACCGTAAGACCGTAAGACAAAGACAGGGGTTGATGCAGATAAAAAAGTTTGTCTTTGTCTTGATAACATTGTGTGAGAGAAGAGATTGTGAGCACAACTGATAACGTTGTCCACTTAGGGTGACGAGTTTAGGGTGTGTATTACCGAAAAACAGAGAAGAATCGAGCGCTTACATGCCTGTCCCTTATCCATAGATTGAAATGTCTGAGCGCTATAAAAAGCAAGATACTCCCATTTAACCCATTGGAGAGTTCCCAAACCTCCATGCTGCCTCCTGCTTAGACGCCACCCAGACACTGTGACCCTACGACCTCTTGACATCTCTACCCCTCCTAAAAATCCTCCTGGGAAATGGCTGTAAATGGCCACCACACTCTCAACAAGCCCGTACAACTTATTGGGAAAAACTTCCTGCTCTCACACATTTCACACATACTAACATACAGTATGTTTGAATTAATCAAAACAGTCTGAACTAATGAACTGAAATTTTCTTGTGTTGTAGTCATGGGAAGTAGTTCTAATAATGGGACAACCCTGACTCAGATCACTTTTTATGCTTGTTTTTATCGCAGTTGAGATCTCTTTTTAAGCTCCAAATATGAGTCATTATTTCTTGAAATTACAATTCAAGTCAAGTTTTTATCGTCATTTCAACCATATAAAGTTCAGCACACAGTGAAACGAGACAAGACCAAGCAGCTACATACAACACAAATGAACAAAACGAACCAGCTAAGACACCTAATTACCTGACTAGTGTAGACAACAAATTACCAGCATTAATTAACAATATTATCTTAAAACTATACAAAAGATGAAAAAAAAACGACAACAAAAGTTAACATAAAACGCACATGCAACTGTGCAAACAAGAGCAGCAATTGCTCTGCATCCAATTTGATTGGACAAATGCCATTCCACAAGTGGTGATAATAGAAAACAACAGCACTGGGACTTTTTACTATATGTATCACTCTACATCCCAGTTGATCTAACAATCGTTAATTACTAGGATTGTTCCGATTCCGATACTGGTATCGGAAATGCTACCGATACCACAAAAAATCTGGCATCGGAATCGGCGAGTATTTGAGTCCACGTACCGATCCGATACCATTTTCCTAAACATAACCTATTTATGCCCGCTAGCTTTGCTAGCTTAGCTTACTTACAGAGTGTCACGGCGTGCGCCTGTGATGGGCGTGCGCCCAAATTGATATCGCTCCTCGCTCACTAGTTAGGCGGCCTCCCCCCCCTTTAGGTATGTGAAGGAGCAGGGCCGCAGAATCAGGCAACGGCCCATGAGCTATCGCCGCTAATGATCCCGGCGCTATAAAACACAGCGGGGAGTGTAGCTCGGGGTCTGACTGTTGGGAAGCTGGACTTTGCGACGCGTTGGATTTTATGAGAGACAGTGACACAAGAGCGGGGCGATTTGATGCCCCCCAGAGGCTTAAAAAAGGGGGGCGCCTTTGATCTCCGCAAGAGGAGCGCATGAATGAGCTGCACGAGCTCCTGTGGCACCTTCACTTCCGCGTAGAGCCCGCCTTCGCATCCCTGCCGCCGAAGTGGAAAAGGCCGCACAGAGCCTTTAACCCTTTCCTTACCCATTTTTCTAAATAAATTACCCTTTTTCCTGTAAGACCTCGCCTCGTGTCTGTGTTTCATGGTGTCGCCCGTGCCCGTATAGCAAAAGAAATGCTATATATATATAAAATTTCTTTTTTTTTCACACACACACACACACACTGTACAGATAGACACCCAGGTATCGGATCAGTACTCGGTATCGGCTGATACCCTGAGCCCAAGTATCGGAATCGGTATCGGGAGGGGAAAAATGGTATCGGAACATCTCTATTAATTACATTAATCAGTCAGTTCCCGGCATGGGTGAAGGTACTTCGGTATGTCCACAGTACCAGAAAGAGGAGAGATCAGCTGCCTGCCAAAACCCACATTCAAAACCAGTCACTGAAACACTTTCAACAAGAAAACTTCCCATAACAACACTTTGTCTCCTTAGAGATTGCTTCTAAATCGTTCCGAATTGCCTCTGAGCCGTCCGTGTTGTTTTGTTCACGGTTATCAAAAGCTACAAAGCTAACTAGCTTCTAACAGAATGCTGAATCCCAAATACCTCTCTAACGCCTGATTAAGGGCACTACTTGTTGTGTGAAAGAAGGGATTGTATATAGCGTATACAACCGTATATAACGCACTAGCGTTTCATTTTATGCTATTTGAGATTCAATCCTGGAGGAGTTAGTTACTGAGACCGTTCTAACATTGAATAAGTGGAACCATAAAGAGAAACGTATGAGATTTACAGGAATGTCCAGCACCTCCATTGTTTATTCTCCTCACCTTTGGCTATGTAGTCCTGGACAGAATTTAATACTACATTTACTCCTTACCCACGTTTCACCTACTACCTTCACCCACATTAGTGTCGGAAGGATATGTGTTGGCAGAGCAAAATATGACTGGGTGAAGTCGAAAATCATAATCAGTTGATAATAAATAGTGTTTGTGGAACTATTGTATAAAAGCAATATCACACTCATGGTTGTGCTGTTGTACTGAATATCAGCATGGCTGTCATGTGTATCTTCAGCACTCAAGCTGCTCCGTCACGTCTGCGACGGCGCCACAGATGTGCTGATATTCAGTACAGCAGCACTCTCTCTTGTATGATGTAGCTTAAATATCCGTTTCAAATACTTCATGTATCTTATGCGCTAATATATTGTAGTCACCTTCCCTTTGTTCTTCTCTGTGGCTCTGTTTCATGCACACACTCTCTCCTGTGGACAAAGCCAAATGTCACCAAATCACCCTCAGGGCCCAGACAACAAGTGTCACTGATCTTGTTTCACATAACACACACACACACATATAAGCTGACTTCTTTTGGAATGTCTCCCTGAATCATCCCAGTTTATTTTCCATCTTCAGAAGCTCTTGGAAACAAAAAGATCTTAAACTCCCGAGATAGCATGCAACAGGACATTCTGCCTAATGCATAAGCATCTGCACCTTTCAAGTATTTTCCCTAGAAAGGTAGACGATATGTACAGTCGTCTACTGAGAAAGACACTTATTAAAGGTGTGGAAGTTCAGGGTACCAATGCAGCATCAGGAAAAAGGTCCAGCTCTTTTTAGGTGAGTGTAGTAGACAGTAAGTGGACTAATCTGTGCCGTGTGTGTGTGATTGTTTGTTGGTTTGCGCGGCGAACATGTGACATTGAGAGCAGCCAGTGGAGATGTTGAGGAGGAGTGTGTAAGGGATGGAAAGAGAGAGAGAGAGAGAGAGAGAGAGAAAGAGATTAAATGCTTCAGAAGGGGAATGAGTGGAATGTACGTTTGTGTCAAGTTCCCAACATTCTGCGGGCCTGACATACTGAGAGTGATCAGACTGCTCTGCCCCTCAACAGCTGTGTGTGTGTGTGTGTGTGTGTGAAAGAGAGAGAGAGAGAGAGAGAGAGAGGCGACGGCGGGGGAGTTGAAAGCAGAGGAACACAATAGAAGTGTGATTATGTCTGGATATGGTATGTGTTTATTCCTCCCTAATAACTGAGGTTTTGTTACAGGCGTGTATATATCAAATAGAATAAACCTAGACAAATGCGTACTTTTATGCAAACTGTGATGTCAGGAAATTTAACGCTGCCCTGGGATATAAAGCACACAATGCCCCCCCCACCGCCGCCCCACCACCACCACCACTTTCTTGCTTTTCTCGCTGCAGATTTATAACACTTGTCAAAACCGCAAGACTATCTTCCCTCAGCTGTCTGAGTCCCTTAGAATGAGGCCTTTTCTCATCTTTCTGCCTCTCCCCCTCCCTCCCTCTTTCCCTCTCTCGCTCTCGTTTTCAGGGTGAATTCCACACAGGATAGGACCTGCATTTTTCATGCTTCACTGTGTCCTTCACAAAGCATAAAGCAAACACTGAAAAAGTTAACGTTTTTTTGCTGCGACGGGAACGAAATGAGAAAAGAAGCCAAGACAACAAGGCAAATGTGTGGACGCCCAAAGGTCATAACAACACTGAAAAGAGGATAAGTAGTTACCAGGACGACACACAAAGCCCAGCCTGCAGGAGCAGCATGGAAAAGAGAGGGAGGGAGGGAGGGAGGGAGGGAGGGAGGGAGGTGGGGGAGGCAGTGAAAAGGAATTAGAGGGAGAGATTATCTTGCTGTAATGTTAAAAGTTAAGCTCGTGTTTTGGAGAGATCTTACTGTAGGTGCTCGGGTGTATCATATTGCCTCCAGATTTACAATATGAGGCTTAAAGCTCCTCCTCCACCACCAGTGCTTTATGGCATTCTAACGATTCGTCCAGTACTGCTGGATCACTTAGGAATGTCTGCCCGGTTATTATGTCTGCTACACACAAAGCTGCCAATTTATTAGTTACTAATAAACTATTAGAACTCGATTAAACATGTGGTTCACTGGTGCTTGGTACAAAGTCTTCTCAGTACATCGGAGCCATTATTGGACATGCTAGCCTTCAGTGTCAAAATGTTCCTTTAACTCTTTGCAGATTAGTAATCTTCTCTGATTGTCGAAGGCAGAGAGCTCTCTCGGTAGTCACTTCCCAACAGTGCAGGTGTTCCTGAATGATTGTGTGTCCAGCTCCCACGTGTCTCTTACACAAGTTGAAAAGTCGACTTTCGACGATGAAGAGTTACCCTTGCTGAATGTTCACGGGAACGACTGCAGCAGGCTCAGAGCCACCTCAACCAGGTGTCTACATACTTATGACCAAATAGTGTGTATGCACGTGCACAGAAAGGCACCCAGGGACAACCTACACTACGGTGGTTATCCAGACCTCATAGTGTCCTAGTTACATATATGATATAGTTACATATATGGATTTAATGTCAAATAGAGCATCACAAATAAAAATATCTAGACTTGTCCAAACAAAAACAGCATAGGGACACAGCAAGTGATATCAAGACATTTTATCTTTATTAGAGAAGGCTGCTTCAATATAAGCAATAAAACTCATTTGTTCACTGGGTATGGCGGCGCGGTGGTGTAGTGGTTAGGACTGTCGCCTTGCACCTCCAGGGTCCGGGTTCGATTCCCGGCCAGGCTCGATTCCCGTCTCTGTGTGCATGGAGTTTGCATGTTCTCCCCGTGCTTGGTGGGTTTCCTCCGGGTACTCCGGTTTCCTCCCACAATTCAAAGACATGCAGATTAGGCTAATTGGCGTTCCTAAATTGACCATAGTGTGTGAATGAGTGTGTGTGTGTGCTCTGCGATGGATTGGCACGCTGTCCAGGGTGTACCCCGCCTCGTGCCCTGAGTCTCCTGGGATAGGCTCCAGGTCCCCCGCGGCCCTAAATGCAGGATAAAGTGGTATAGAAGATGAATGAATGAATTGTTACTGATTTAGTATGATGATAATGATAAAGTGCATAATATTTATGCAGTTTCTTACTTTGTTTTAAAATCTCATGAGTGCAAGTCCCCCTTATTCGATAAGAAAGTTTTGAAAAAGGAACTTCGCCTGCCATGATTTCTTGTTTTTGTAATTCTCCAGTTGAAAACTCATAATGATGTACAGTACAGTATAAATATTACACCAATATTACGCCAGTATCTCACTGTTCTAGCAAGCTCTACTCGATATTCTCTGGTCAATTTATTTGACATTCCTCGAGTGTCTACTGATTGAAAACAGCGATCACAAGACTTAAAGCAGCAAATACTGACCTTTCACATAGCTGGAAAAGTAAAAAAAAAAAAGAAATGCATAAAAGGATACCTTTGTGTTTATGGATAGCATTTCCAACAGTGAAAGCCATCATTCACAAAGAGAAGAAAGCTGGACACAAGAGTGGAAAAATAAAACCTGCCAGAAACATTAAACAGAAGGAGACCTGACAAAGTCCTTGAATAAAAGTCAATGTTTCTATCATATTCAGAATCGTCATTTGGGATGTTTTTCCTGTTCATATTTCAGGCTATACTTTTTAATCATCATGCTTCTTCTATCCATAATGATACATCTATCTGAACTTTTTAATTTAAAACCAAAAAAAACTTGTCAGATGCTTTGTTGGTTTCATAATGTTAAAAAAGGGCAAGTTTACTTTAGTGCTCAGCTGTAATTTGCAAAGTCCAATTTGCACAGCTGTGTCATCTATTTCAGCTTTGTGCAGCTCCTGCAGGCTTGTGTAGTTAGTGTGTGTTAATGAGGCATTACAGTGTTACTGTGTACTGTCCTGCTCTGGTATTTATTTTGTTATACTGCACTCATTTTACCATAGGATTCACATTCCAACATAGCAGATGTTGTCTTGTACATTAATAATAACATTTTACAAAGTTGCACACTCAAATATTTAGTTTGGTACATAATACTGCATCCAGAGGTTTGTACAGTCGCCGGTCTGCATGATGGGTGCATCACTTAATGTTCATTCATTCATCTTCTATACCGCTTTATCCTGTATTTAGGGTCGCGGGGACCTGGAGCCTATCCCAGGAGACTCAGGGCACGAGGCAGGGTACACCCTGGACAGCGTGCCAATCCATCGCAGAGCACACACACACACACATTCACACACTATGGTCAATTTGGGAACGGCAATCAGCCTAATCTGCATGTCTTTGGACTGTGGGAGGAAACCGGAGTACCCGGAGGAAACCCACCAAGCACGGGGAGAACATGCAAACATGCACACAGAGACGGGAATCGAACCCGGACCCTGGAGGTGCAAGGCGACAGTGCTAACCACTACACCACCGTGCCGCCTCGCTTAATGTTATTCTGGATAACACATGATCGTTTTCCATTTCTCCAAAGTCCTATCTTTATGCACCTTAGCAAACTGAAGCTTTTTTTCCGATAAGTCTCACTAAAAAAATGGTTTTCTTTGTCACACAGCTGTCACAAAATTCTTGTCACATTATGTTTGTGAAAATGCTCTTAATTTCATTATTTAAAAATGTGCTGAAGTTCTTTTACCATGCAACTTCACCTGCGGTTTAAGCGTCTTGGCTGGTTTGCTCAGGTGGTTAGAGCATGGTGCTAATAATGCCAAGGGTCGTGGGTTCAATCCCTGTATGACTGGAGCAATGATTTACAGTTTTGGGGCAGTGGAGGCTTAGAGGGCTGAGGCAATGAGTTACTGTACGGCAGTTAGAGCTCCAGCTCCACTAGGGTGCCATTGTTGGGCCCTTGAGCAAGGCTCTTAACCCTATCTGCTCCAGGGTGCTGTATTTTGGCTGACCCTGTGCTCTGACCCCCCGTTACACTGGGATATGGGAGGAAAGAATTTCACTGTGCTGTAATGTACAGTATGTGCCAAAGTATATGGTACGAGCAATATTACAGTACCTTGCCTATTTCTCCTGACAGAAACGAACATACTGTACACACTATTAGCGTGTGCAGATTCTCAACTTGGATTCTCGGTTGCTACAGACTACTGCAAAAACGAGACAGCTCTTGGTGGACTTCACAGTTGAACACACTCTCCTTTAACATTTCCCACAAGTAGGCTTTAGGTGGTGTAAGATTGGGGGAATGGGACGGGTTATGGGAAGGAATTGTTCTGCCACCTTTTTTAAACTCGGGCCCCATTCATAACCACTTACGAAAATAATACTCAACTATGAATACTTCTTCCTCCGTCGAGAGACATTTATAACAAGAACTGCTCCATCCTTTGTCAGTTAGATGTTGTAAAGAACACACCCTAAACAAAATGCCAGGGTTTCTGCACACAAACACACACCTCGCACTATTTGCAATTAAGCATAGGCAATCTACCTACTGGCTTGTTTTTAGAAAGTGTGAGGAAACCCATGCAGACAGCAGAAAACGTGCAAAATTCTGCACAGAGTGTTACCTGAGCTCAGGACCCTGGAGCTGTGACATTAGTGTTCCATCGGGTAAAATTCCACATAGACCTATTCAAGCCAAATGCCATTAACCACACCAGGATGGCAATAAAGCTGAGTGAGTTAAGCAAACAGAAAGGGAATAGCAGGAAAGCAGAGAACTTCATGGTTGTAAAAAGACTCTAAACGCTAAGCACCTGCATTGGGGTCAGTATTTAACAATCAAACACCTGGGCTGGACGAATATCTTCAGGAATCAGGTAAGAGAGTGTAAATATCATGCACGCCCAAATAAATTACTGTTCTATAAGAGCTGGGTAGAGAGGAAATCTCCTGCATTAAACATGTCCTAGGTGCTGATTTGCTTTGTATTGCAATTTTGTAAATATCAAATGTAATATTCAGTATTTTTTTCCAGGGTTCATACCATTCTAAACAAACTTTGCAAATAATTTGTCCCTACCACACAGGACGCTGTGCTGCTCTCTGGCGACTTATGCATAGTTTAGAGCACAACGCCTGTAGGATTATAAAGGAACAGACAGTTTGCACATCAAATGCAAACATACAGTATACATTTTAATTGTATTTTTACAAAAAATTTATTCTGGAGATACGTGAATTGCCACACAAACAAATTATATAAATATATATATATATATAAAACCTGAATCCATTATCCCCATGTCTCTAATGTATACTGTTTAAATTAATATAATAAACTATCTCTTTTTCCTTCACCCTGCAATTGTTTTTCTTCTTTTTTTCTTGTTCATATCTTGTGCCTTGTCTAAACCATTTTGTATTTTTGCAGTGAACCTATACCCACAGGCTCATGTAAGAGATATGTGCTGATGCAGGAATACCTGTAGAGTCATAGCGCTGGATCCAAGTCTCTTTTGTTACAACCTTGCAAAGAGATGGGCAAGTATCAACAGATGACTGGTAACACTCTCTCTTTCATCCTCCCTCATCCTTCACTTTACCACACCCTTTTCTGGCTGATATTTGTGAAAGTGAGACTCCAATTGAGCCATTTTTCCAACTTTGTTACCTGAGCGCGATGCATGAGCGTAAAGAGCAAAGCTCTGCTAACAGTGAAGCATTCAAATCACTGTCTTTACTGCCTCAGGCAGGTAATTGTATACAGTTAAAGATGCCTGCTCTATAATAATGTACTCTTCTGAAGCAACAAAGAGGGAAAGCTTCAGGTGAAGATAGTACTTTGGTTGACTCTTTATTTCTCTATATAAACTCAAGGGGCGGCACGGTACTGTAGGTTCCTCTAGGTACTCTGGTTTCCTCCCACAGTCCAAAGACATGCAGTCATGCAAGCCTAATTCCCAAATTGCCCATAGTGTGCGAATGCACATGTGAATGCTGACTGGAGGCCCTACAACGATCGTAAAACCATGGTCTGTATATTAGCCATAACTTGCTCCTTCAGTAATATATTTATAAAAAAAAAATTTTTTTTATTGTGTAAAGCTGCTTTGCGGCAATGACAACTGTTAAAATCGCTATACAGAACAAAAACTTTTTACCTGAATTGATTACCGAACAGAGAATGTATTTATTTGGTTGATGACAAAAGAAGTACAACTTGGCGTAAACAAGGCATAAGATAATTCAGAAAATTTCATTTGTTTCTATAGGCATAAAGTTCTGTACAGAAAGACAGGCGGACATCTGAGGACCCGGAGGAAACACACCAAGCACGGGGAGAACATGCAAACTCCATGCACACAGGGACGGGAATCGAGCCTGGCTGGGGAATCGAACCCAGACCCTGGAGGTGCAAGGCGACAGTGCTAACCACTACACCACCGTGCCGCAATATAATAAAATGATTACATTAAAGCTAATTTAACTTAAAGCTAAGTTAACATTTTAACTATTTCTATAAACTCTTTAACGGTCATTGACCTGTACGTCAGCTAGTTCAGCTATAGTTTCTGTCACAAAAATGACAGAAATGACAAATTCTCCAACCAAAAAAAAAAAAAACAGAAAAAGACCATTTTCAGGCTATGAACGGGTTAACAAGGTGAATCCTGTTGTTTCCTTTTCAGTAACATGATCGTTCATTCCCCCCCCCCCCCTCCCTCCCACTCCCCCGCCCCCCCCCCCCCTGACAGGGCTGTAAAAAATGTTTCTCTCCGGGGCGCGAGCGCACGTCAAGTATCATTTACAACCGCGCGCTGCCAGGTCACGGGGTCTTTTCTTCAACGCGCGCTCTGATTGGCTGGGCAACTGATCGAATATTTAAATCGGCGCGCGGTGATTGGACGCCGGTGGGATCAGGTTATGCAAATGAGCACCTGGTAGCGGTTTCTGGGAGAAGGGCACGGGGAAAGCAAGCGCGAGCGTCGTCTGCTCGAAACGTACAGTAAGGAAAGTAGTTTGCGCGTGACCGTTGCGACTAAACACCACCGTTTGCTTTGCAGGTGTGTACAGGTGTTTACATCTGCACCGCGGTGTTTGATACACTCTGTCTCCTGACTTTGTACTCGTGTTGATTTTTAGGAGCGCGCACGAGACTGTGTGTTTTAAAACCTTGCGTGAGAATTAAAACCGTTGGATCTTAAAAAAAAAAAAATATATATACAGTATATATATATTATTTTAAATCTTGCACTGATACACTAAGAGGAGGATTAAATCAGGAAGCAAGAAAGTTTTTTTAACAGCTGTTAAATCTGAAAACTTCTTGCCTCTGTCTTTTCGGTAAGTAATAAGAAGACTGGATCACTATTTTTATCCACACTCAATCTAATAAAGTGTGTGTGTGTGTGTGTGTGTGAGAGAGAGAGATAGAGAGATTTTGGATTATAAACTGCTTTATCAGAGTTGATCTGTTGAGTGTTAAACAGTTGTTCCAACTGTTGCTGGTGTGTAAGGAAGGAGAGAGAGAGAGAGAGAGAGAGATCACACATGGGCTTAAGTGGTCTGAGATTTATTTGTTTATTTTTCTTGCTCTCGATCATGTTTAAAGTTTTTCTTTAACTTGTTGCTACAAAGTATCATACTAATATTGTTTGATCTGTTTAGACTCTCTAAGAGGTGCCTAGTCTTTAAGTCTTTTCTGATTTCTCGGCGTCAGTGTGTCTGTGTGTGTGTGTGTGTGTGTGTTTGACTCTCAGAAATGTTCCTATGTAGTTTCCTGGGGCAGGAATTCATAATGCCTGAAGTCTTCATACACCTGTAGATCAAACCAGTGTGACTAATTCCAGGGATGAGCGATATACCGTTATTTCTCACCACGGTATCGATTTATTTATTTATTGTACTGACTTAGTGGTTAGCACCGTCGTCTTGCACCTTCAGGGTGCATGACATTCTTACGGTTTTGCAAATATTATCTTTTTGGTTCATAAACATGCAAAAATGAATGGACCCATATCAGTACCCTGAGGATCAGTCGTAGCGACTGTGTACTGACATCCCCTGTGTGAGACTTCATGGCTTGTGTAATTTTTTTTTTTTAAAGGTGTATTCAGCTTCAATCAATTTTAACTTGGAATATCACAACAGATGTGTAATCATTTACAGCATTTTGGCAGATGTCCCCTTATCCAGAGTGTCTTATATTTTATCTGCTTATACATCTGAGCAGTTACGGGTTAAGCCTAACAATGCCCGGTTGGTGATGGTCGTGGTTGTGAAGTTTGAACCAGGGACTCTCCTTCGATCAAAAGAATGGTTAGAATAATGAATATAATGTGACAAATCTGTCCAAAATATATGTGTTTACATGTATAAATTAAAATGTAAGTTTTATTTTTGGTCCCAAAAAACATTTCATGTGTCTTCTTAGATGTTTCTCATCAGTGTATCCGTAATGTGCTTTCATCATTCAGCCACGGTTATCAGCTTGTTAATATATGACACATCACACTCCTAACTGTAAATGGTCACAGAAATATGTGTGTTCCATATTTCTCTTATAACAAGTTCAAACAGTCAGCCATTATCCAACATCTTTTTGTCTTTTCTCTAAATGTTTATGAAGGAACCTCAAAGCTGTTTGTCTTGAATCTATGGGTTGTTACCAAGCACTGATGCTGTAGATTTCTTCTATAAATGTTAAATAACCTTGTGTCCTTGCAAAAGACTTTACCATGAAAAAATGTATAAGATATAGATTGTTTCTTATCTACCATACAAATCCCTGAGAATTGCTAACTTTCTTTTAGACCAAGCACATCAAAATCGATGCTTCTTGGCATTTCTGAGCTGCGGTTTTACAAAATTAATCAATGCCCTCTGATCAATCTGTTTAGAAATTTCAGCAGCGATGTAGTGTAGCACATATTATATGTTATCAGGAATGTCTGAAATGTCTGAATAAGAAGTTAACCTTGAACCTTCAATGTGTTTACCTGGATTTACGGACACTGCTTTTTTAACAGATAGTAATAAAACCACAGTGCACCACAGAGTCTCAGATTATCCCGGATTGCACTGATTTTTCCATGGGAAATTCCACACCGCTCAGTGAAGGGAGCAGTGACTTTCCCTTTTTTTTTTTTTTTTTTCAAAACAAAATTTAATAACTGTGACATGCATAATTATTCCAATATACAACAATAGGAAAAAAAGAAAGACCTCCCCATTCTTCTCAGAATACAACCAAACACAAACACACACCCCTGGTTCAGATGGATCCATTTGCATCAAACAGGTCATATGTACACTCGAATGCATGACCCAGTTTGAACATTCAATCGGGTAATACCTGTACATTTGTAAAATAAGAGATGTAATTTCTAAAAGAATGTCTCACTAGAACCTCGTCGTGTATATTTAATCTTCTTTAGCTTAAAACCTTAATCCATTAAAAGATGGAAGGACACCTAATGGACTGGCAGTGTAAAAGTATGCAAAGTCTGGCCAACAAAGATGAGAAAGTGATAACATCTTTATGTGCTGAACTCAACAGAAGGGAATCATCTGGTGTCCCAAATATAGAAGCTAACAGACATGGTTGGTACTGTGCTTCAAATTTTCCGGACATGATACTGAAAAAAAAAACCTGTCTAGAACTGTCCAGTTAACTTGTGACTTAAGTGACGTGAAGAGGAATGACACCTGTTATATCCTCAATCAGGATAGATTCTAGCCAGCCTTGTTTTGGACAAATAGATAGGCATTGTGCAAAACCATAAACTGAATAAGACTGAGCCGTGCGCAGGAAATGCTGGAGCGTATCCGGTCTATGGCTTTCTCCCACCATTCCTCACTCAGTTGGAATCCCAATTCATTTTCCCAAGCAGTTGTGGTTTTGGTGATTTTAGAATTACTAACTGATAAGATAAAACGACATACATTCTGGAGATCATTCCTCGTGGATGTGGATTAAATGTGACCTCATTCCTTCTACACCCCTCAACTATCTGTTGGGAGACGTCGAAGGAAAATTAGGAAAACACTTTGATACAACGTTGCGAATTTGCAGGTGGCACTCCAAGGACGTTCTTGCGAAACTTTTAAACGCACTGTGTTCCTACAAATTATGAAAATGTTTAATGCCTTTGTCATGCCGTGATGAAAATATTGAATCTAGAACTGACTGGGGAAACAAACTTTTTTTTATGCAATGGACCCAGTGCTGATCTTAAGTGTATTGAGTAGTGCTAGATTACTGAGCAGTGAATTGAGCTTGGTAAATTGGAGCAGATCTAGATGATGATCTACAAGACCGTAACTCTTAATCCATCGCAAATTGGGAACGCCGATCAGCCTCACCTGCATGTCTTTGGACTGTGGGAGGAAACCCACCAAGCACTGGGAGAACTTGCAAACTCCATGCACGCAGAGGCAGGAATTGAACCCAGACCCTGGAGGTGCGAGGTGACCGTGCTAACCAACTAAGCCACTGTACCGCCTAGACCAATAGTATAAATTAGGCAGAACAAATCTACCAGAGTCTATATCTCTGTAATGAGGTCTTACGCATTTATAAGAGATAAGAGCTGATGATTTTGTCCAAAGAAATAAAGTATTTATATAGGAAAAAAAATGGCTTATTTTAAGTTGAATGCTCATGCAGCGATTTTTTTTTTTTTTCCAGTTGAAGGAAGAGGTGAACTGCCTGTGAACATCTGTGAATATCAGATTTTAGAGCAGTAATAAGAGGGGAGAAGTTGGCATAGGAGAGATCAGACAGAAAGCGAGTCACGTTAATTCCAGGATAATTAAAGCTTGAACAGTTAAGTTTAAAAGGCAAGTGTAGATACTAAAGTTGTAAAGCACTATTTTCCACCGGATAGCACTGTCTCTCATGCGGATTTAGTTTATATCCTGAGAAACAGCCGAAATGATTCAAAATAATTACAACAGCAGGAACAGTGGCTCCAAGGTCAGGTCAGTCTCCTAGAACAAAAACTCACCAGCATATACTGTAGTGATAATGTCTGCTCCAGAACATTATGTATAATACCTGTAAAAGCAAGACAGGATCTGAGCTTAATGGATAGCGGTTCAGTGGCAATGTCAAGGAACATTGGCAACAGTGGGCACCCCTGCCGGGTACCACATCAGAGAGTGAAATAATCATAGCTAATATCATTTGTGTGAACGCTACCTTGAGGAGATTTGTAAAGCAGGCGATAATTTTATCACCAAACTCAAATTTCTTTATTAATGCAAACTGATGCAAACAAGTATTCCCAAAGCTTTCTCAGCATCCAATGAAATTACAACTTGAGGGGATACAGAAGTTTGTTTGGAGTAAATTATATTAAAAAGTGTATGAGTATTTAAGTTTTTAAGTATTTGAGTATTCGTCTTTTTTTTTTTTTTTGGTCTGTTCTATGGATTGTACATCCTATAAATCGGGATGCGGGATAAAGAGTGGGATCTTACATTTGTTTTAGTAGACAGACTATTGAGAATTGGTTGAAATGAGGTGATAGCGAGCCTTGGTCTTAGGCTTATTGATGGAATGCAGGATTGTTTTAACACACCAAGGAGCTGCGGTGCCAATTTGTCTCCATCTGGGCCTGGAGTTTTATTAGATTGCATTGCTTAGCAGTGATTTTTCCAACTGCACAGTGTGTAAGTTCAGTCACGTTGCTTTTTACAACTCTTAATGGATTGCCTAGGCATAACAATAATAATAATAATAGCACTTGGTTGTGAAAAGCAGTCGTATAGGGATTTGCATTGTTTATACCCATTCAGTGGTTTGTGTGTAGATCAGCTCCAGTCATGCACTAAATGACTGAGCTGACGGTTTCTGAGTAAGTGCAGGTGGCTTCTCTATGTGTGTGTGTGTGTGGGTTTAGAAAAGGCCCAAGATGGGAAACGTTTATATTGGGATAAGTTATCATTGAAATTGCTTCTTGTCCAGTTGGATGGTTCTCAATGATATCATACTGCACTCTCAATTAGCCTCTTAATTTCTCAGTTGTTGAACAGATGCACTTTCCTCACACTCTTAGCTTCGTACATATATTAGTCATTTCTCTGCTAAATGCTCATAGTAATTACTGAATATTAACATGGTATTTTAAGGGATTATAACTAGAAAGCAATATGAGTTTGTTTAATTATTTTCTTTCTCTTTCTCGTTAAATGGTTTAAGCATTTATCTGTTCATAATTTTTCGTGTCTAAGTGCAATATCATATTTTTCCATTATATTGCAAACTATGTTGATCTAGTAGCGTATTCTCCAATGTTTCATTATATTGTGGTGTTTAAACTGTGCCTGAATTTTATTTTTGTTTTAGTTTGTTCTGTATCTGTCTTTTATTCTAATAGATACAACATTATCTGAAAATGTAATATTCTGAAAAATTTGATTGTTTTTCCGCTTCTAGAAAAATGATTCACTTTTGCTTTGATGATTTAAATGCTATTGGAGACGATACGTTTAACAGTTACATAACACAGTTTAAATCACAGTGTGTCAAAATAGGCTACATATAGGTTCCTAGAAAGTATTGGTGTATATCTATTCTTTCAGCTGCTCTGATGTCAAAGATGATGTGGTTGTGGGCCGAATGTCTTTACGGTACAAACGGAGAGTGACAAATCAGACAATAAACTTTAGTGCTATTTAGGGCTGGGCGATATGGCTGAAAACTGTATCACGATATCAGTGTTTCATATCGGTCGATATCGATTAATTATTGATATTTTTTATGACCCATTTAAAATAAGGACCAGGAGAAGAATATATTGTATTTAAACATTTTTATTTTAAACTTAACCTTCCTACGATCATAGTCCCATCAGTTATTAAGACAGAAATGTCAACAACTGTGGAAAAATCAAATAATTAAAATCAAATAATTAAAGTCTAAAGTCACAATGAACACTTAACAATTATCTCTTAACATTTAAGGTGCAAAATTAAAAGAAAATGTAAGAAATGCTTAATAAAGTGTAATAAAATAGTGCAATGTGTTTATTATATCAGATACCTTTAGAGAAAACCACAACAAAAATATATTGTTGTAATATATTTGAGTTTGATGTTAATTCACTGGCGGGCCACCAGGGGGCTGTATACTATGTGTCGTGTGCACTGAATGCAGTAAAAGAATAATACCGTTTTTCTCCATGCCTCCGTTTCTCACAGAAAAAGCAAGTAATATTATAGATGTTAGTTGTGCATATTGATGCAAACATAACAATTGTCATACCAAAGATTAAACTACCCGCCAATGTGGCTAGTGAGACTAAAGTTATTACCCGCATTTGGCGGGTGGGCGGGTGCCAATGTCAACGCCATCTTGTCTCCGTTTATGCTTCCTGAATCGTGACTGTACTACTTCCGGCTCCTAGAGCCGGTTGTGCGCATGACAGCAACCAAACTAGCTTCGCGAACTGTTTTCTTCCGACAAAGAATAAGAATAAAAAATATCGAACGTTTTATCGAACACATTTTTTATTGATATCGATCACGTGTCTATCTCTAACTCAGTCTACTAACTCATTGTCTATACCGCTAAATCCTGTATTCAGGGTTGCGGGGACCGACCTGAAGCCTATCCCAGGAGACTTCTGCTCAAGGCGGGGTACACACTGGACACACACATACATCTCACACACTTAGTTATTAACTCAGTACAGGCAATTCGGGAAGGGTAGTTAGCCTAATCTGCATGTCTTAGGACTGTGGGAGGAAACCGGAGTACCCGGAGGAAACCCACCAAGCACGGGGAGAACATGCAAACTCCACGCACACGGACCCCGAGACGGGAATCGAACCTGGACCTTGTTGGTGCAAGGTGCTAACCAACTAAGACACCCTCTACATGTTCATATCATATGCATGACAGTAACTGCTATAATATCATCAGTTTTTATCCCGACACTGCAGTCCTTTTGCTTTTAATACTAAAATACATTAGGCGTGTCTTCACTTGCAGTCAACGCACCATTATCCAGTACGGCAGTGAGTTTGATCACCAAGAGCAATACATCAGGCTGGTATGCCTACTGGGTACCTGCTATCTAATATAGCCATGATTTTGACACATCATCATTCTGATGTTCCAGTCAGAGCCAAGAAGCCATTTCACAGGCTCTTAAACTCTCGTATGGGATTAATGAGGGAGAGACCTTGATAACTTCAGTACAGTAAATGTTCTCAGAGTCTGTATCTTTTTTATTTTTTTTTTTACTCTTAGCAATTTTCCCAGTATTACATCTACAGCCTAAAGCAGTGATTAAATGTGTCTGCTCTTCTCCTCTCAGGTTGTTGCATTCCTTGATCTAGTGCCTTGTCTCTCATCATAATTTATCCCAGCTTCATGTCTTGTCCTCCTCTCGACACTCCCTCACTTCCTCTACTCCGCCCTGCGTTTGAAGTCTCCGTAAATCATTCACCCATCATCGTGTATTTCCCTGTCATCTGTTCCTCTCTCTCTTATCACAATCGACTGCTCTGTGCGTCTTTGTGTCCGTATCTTTAAATTCATGTTCTTGTCTTTTAATGCCCTGTTTGAACTTCCACATATTGCAAGTGCATACATACAAGTCTCGGATTAAAGTGAATTTCTTTTTCTTTGTGAATAATAAGCAGTGTTCGGGGACGTTACTGTTTAAAGTAACTAATTACATTACAAAGTTACTGTCTTTAAAAAGTAATCAGTTACATTACAGCATTATAAAAGTACTTTTCCATTGCAGAAAAGGAAAACTCCTTTGTGATTCCTCATGCATGTTTTAGTCAAGAGGGGCGGGGTTATGGGGCGGGGCTTTTAGGACGACTTTCACTCACATGCTAATGGATTGGGAATCACTGCTGTCTGGCTTACGGATTACATAAATTGTCTGAAACCCAACACTAATAACAAAGTATAAGTTAAAATAAGTTGAGTATATGTTAATATTTACAGATTAGTAGTGCGCAGGAAAACGTAAAATCTTACATGATGCTTGGAGGAATCCATCTGATTTAGTGTTGCATCCAAATAACAACGTGTCCCGTCATATGTTCAGTCCCGCTGTACCCATCATGCATTGTGCCCACTGTACAAGCATCTGGAGGTTTGCTTTATTTGGTCAGGTCTAGACTCAGTAGAGTTACATGGCAATAACATGAAGTCAGTTGACGACCTGAATGACCAGGTTATCACATCTGCCTGGAATATTTTAGAGAAAGAGGTACTTCTCTCCACATTAGCTGGCCAACGCAATATCCTGAATTTAATCCCATTGAAAGCCTTTAAAAGAACAGTTTACGGAGTGGTTCAACTCTCCTGTCATCAATACAAGCTCCCAGCCAAAAATGTATGAAACTCTGGAGGGAAAGAAATTGTGAATTTGCATGAGATCTTTGAAACAACGCCTTGGAGAATGCGCACCACAATCAACGCTGAAGAAGCTCCAATGAAATATTAGAAGGTGCAAATTTTTGGCGTGCCAGGCAGAGTAATATATAAAAAAAGACATTTGCCTAATGTATTGCCATTTTTGGACACACTGTCAGGTCTAATGCCTCTTTTGTAAAGTACCTGTTTTGCAACCCTAAAAATTCGCCACAATGCTGCTGTGAGGTTAATAATGACACCAAGGGTGCTCTCACACTACTCATGATGGATTTGTACCATGTGAAGGAACGATTGATTTCCCCCCCACCCCCCATCCACTGGCCAGCGTTTACATGAGACGCCATTAAATAAAAAGAAGTAGAGAATGAAGAGGTCAAACTTTGTGCTAAGCCTAATATTATTGATATTTCAGAAACAAATGTCCGAAGTAAATCTCTCTTGTGCCTTCCGACTATAAGATATGGTCGTGTAGGTCAGGGGACGAGATTGCCGCATGCTACATGCTAACAGGGCAGGGGAGATTGGGGCATGCTACATGCTATCAGGGCAGGGGAGATTGGGGCATGCTACATGCTATCAGTGCAGCCCTGGTGATGATGCGCCACTACTGTTTTCAGGTACGATTGGCTTCCATATCTGATTCGATCTGTGCTTAACTGTGCCGATCCCGAACGTGAAAGGCTTGCATTCTCACTGATCAAAATTAAACCAGACTTTGTGGAAAATGTTCCCGGAAACGTTTTCAGTGTCCTAATGTGAAAATGTCCTGAAACACTAACGCACCTGAATGGGACATTGAAATACAATGGTTATGAAAATGGTGCATGAAGGTGCTCTGATTTCTCTTATGTATTAAAACAATCCAGAATTGGATATGATTTCAGATTTGTGTGAGCTTTTAGGAAACTCTGCTAGTATCACCCGCTTAAGATTCAGTTAATTGTTATTTGTACCTTACAGCACAGTGAAATGATTTTTGATTATTGAGGGTTAAGGGTTACTTGGCAGTGCTGGGATTTGAACCCTCAACCTTTCCATTAGCAACCCAGAGCCTTAACCATGATCATCATTATCTGTACTGCTTTATCCTGTATACAGAGTCTCTGGGGGGGTCCTGGAGCGTATCCCAGGAGACTTGAGGGTGCCAATCCATCTCAGGGCACACACATACACACTTATTACATACATTCTAATTCACACGCTAAGGCAATTTTGGGAAATGCCAACTAGCCTAATCTGCATGTCTTTGGACTGTGGACGGAAACTGGAGCCTCCGGAGGAAACCCACCAAGCATGGGGAGAACATGCACAAAGACCCGAGTGGGGAATCGAACCCTCGACCCCGGAGGTGCAGGGCAACAATACTTACTACGCCACCATGCCGCCAGAGCCTTAACCGTTAAAAAAACATATATTTTTTGCCTGTAAGTGAGGCCTGCTCCACAGATGTTGACTTTAATCTATCAGAAGCGTACACACCCACCTGCGTCAACAGACCTTTGTCTAAAATGACTCAGCCGTCTCACTGGAGGCTGACGAGCTTCGTAAGCAATCAGCATTAATCCTCATTAAATGAGCAAATGTCCTCTATCCTGCTGCTGCGAGGGTATCAGGTACAGCTCCGGGGAATTTCACGTCTTTAGTGTTGCTGCTGGGAAAACAACATAAGCTGTTGTCTTATCGTGTTTTGAAATTATGGTAACATTCGCTCCCGGGGCAGACGCTGTAACTGCGAATGATCCACCACCCCCACAATATAATGTCCTCTGTGGTGGTCCGTTTTATTGATGGACAGGGTACAGGGGGTCGGACATGTTTTCCACAGCAACTCTGTAATTGTACACCTACAGACTGAAACTGCAGAACTGAGCAACATCTATATGTCCATGTCAGTTTAAAGCATAACCAAGCCTCAAAAACATCTGTGTGTCCATGGGACCCAGGGCGTGTACTTTTTGTTTTTAAGCATACAAACCTCTTTTTTTTTTTTTTTTTTTTTTTCTTTGTGCCTGTTCTTTTTTTCCCTTTGTTAACGAACTAAGTTGGTCAAATACCGGCGAATATAAACAAGCTTTCTTTTTAACCAGCACAAGATATAGAGAGATTGATTTCTCATGCAAGCAGACAGTCACGAGCCAGGAACCCTCGGCCTGAATGCAAATATTTACCTGGTGAAAAAAGCCAATTATACTAAAACAGGGAGGATGCGATGTTACCAGAAAAGAAGAGACGAACGTTGAGTTCATCTAGGTGGATATTAAAACAAACATGAGCCGATAGGAACCAGCAGGGCCGTCCGTGCTCTCTCGCCTTCCTGGAAACGAACAAGGAGGAATGCTGATCATTAAAGGCATAGTTTTTTTTTTCTTTTGTTTTTCCTTTTCTTTTAAGTCAGTCTTAAATCAATATCGAAGTGCATACAAGTACAATACGATTGTGTGTTCTTGTGTGTTGTACATTTTCCTAGTCTGCGCAACAGTGCTACTTAGCAGTGTGGGGGATTGAACCCCCGACCTTCTAATCAGTAACTCAGAGCCTTAACTGATTGATTGTGAAGTTTGTCGCCCGGAACGTCCAATGAAACTAATGGAGGTCAAATTCCACAACCCTCATTCCATGCACAAATGCATTCCAAAGTTCAGCTGAGGGGAAAGGAAAAGAGTAAAAAAGTTATTTATTTATTTTTCCCCCCCTGATTTTCAGCCTTATTTTGTCGTGTCCAATTCCTCCTCGTCACTAGGGGGCTCTTGCATTAAGGCTACTACTACCACTCGACCGCATCGTTTTGAACTGCTCACTCATTTGGGGGCGGCGTAACACACTCGGAGGACAGCGCTATCCGCTCATTCCGCTTGCGCGAGCTCATAGACGCCCCTGATTGGCTGTAGAGCCGTGATTAATGTGGGAGCACTAAGTACCTCTCATCCCTCCCCTCTGAGAGAGCTCGGCCAATCCGCTCTCTCTAGACCTCCGGCTGCGAGAGGTTACAGCATCACCCGGTAATCGAACTCGGGCGAGCACTTTACCACGGCGCCATTTAGCTCAAGTGAGGCTGCAGTACCCTTGGAATGCATTTTTGCATGGAACGACGGTTGCGTAATCTACAAGTGCTTACATGGTACTCGCATTCTGGGTGACACACTTCATGGCCGGTGGAGGAAAATGTAAAATTTTTCAGCCGAGACCTATTGTAATGTATGTACATGCACCTCGCTTTTGATTGAAGACCGAATTGAAAAACCCAAACTATCCATTTAAGTAGCTCTTTTTGATCTATATTTCTGACCTTGTACTCCAGTCTGTGAAGGGGGGGAATGTCAAGCATGCCTGACCTTTTTGTTAACGATGTAGATGATATAAACTTTTATTTCACTACAGTGAATCATGAAGCTTTCCTTTTTCCCTTTTCTCTACAGTTTTTTTTTTTTTTTTTTTTTTGATGGTTTCTGGACACGTCATGTCTCTTAGACTATACAAGGATTATGTTGGTGATGCAGAAGACATCGTCTACAGATGTTTATTAATCTCCAATTCCTTACAGAGAATTTTTGATTAAAAACTTTACAGGGCATAAACGGTTCTAAAGATTGCCGCCCGTTTCATTCGCATCAGAGTTGTGGTCCTGGATGCTTGGTTGCATGACTAAACTTGTTAATCCTGAGCGTCTTCGCAAAATGCAGTCATGTTTTCCGTTAATTATTTAAAAAAACATAAATAAAATTCTCACAAACACTTCCCTTGCTATACCTTCCGGCCCAAACATAATCACGTCTTCATGATCGGTTAGAGCTCGAGGCATCAAACGTATGTCACATCTCTTCTGTGTCAGCATATGCGTTGTGCTTTGGGTTTGTGTGGGAAACAGATTTGGGGGTGGGGAGACAGTTTTCTCACCAGTCTTTGTGAAAACCACACAGTCGTGCCACATACTTCAGGGGCCAGAGTTACCGCCACCATATAGGTGGCATAATTACTACAGAGCTGTGATGTTTTATCATAATGTGCTAATGGGCGCTCGTCCATCCATGCCCATTTCGTTCCCGCAGTCTTCTCGGGCTTTGATCCTTTTTATATAAACATTAGATCCACAGATCACAAATTGTATTTGATCTGGTACTGTGGTGTCTCAAAACAATACGTTTTAATACAGCCCTGCCCAAATATGTGTCTTGGGTCTCTGTAGCATTTTTGTGGGCTCTTGGTGTCGGATAAAAGAACAAAATGTGTGCATTAGAACATAACAAAGCAAGACATGGATAATTAAACATCAGCTCTCCGAAGCGCAGGGGTTTTTATTTCCCGTTCTGCTGCGAATATCACACAGCTCTCTGTAGCCCTAAATGTGTTTCTCAGTTCTGCATTCTCCATTACAGAGTAAAGGCTCATACACTGCCAACCAGATGTTCAGACACACCTTTTAATTCCATGTTCTTCCTGATTTTTCTTTCTATACATTGTAAAACAATGCGTAAATGCGAAATTATGGAAAAATCTCCTTGATATTGTGGTGTATCTGCTACTTCTGTTCTGTAAAGCCTTTATAATGCCTTTGGTGAGGTGCTGGTTGTTAATTGGTGCTTTTTGAGGCTGGTAACTCTAAATGAACTTTTCCTCTGCAGCAGAGGTAGGTTTTGGTCTTGCTTTCCTGGGAAGGTCTTCATGAGAGCCATTTGGGTTTCTCAAATGCACTTCTCCAGTATTGTTGTAGAAAGTAGGAAATTAATCACTAAGCAAAACACATTGAATTAGAAGGTCTGTCCCAACTTGTGACCGGTATTGTACATATTGACCGGTTGCTGCTGGGTTTTTTTTTGTTTTTGTTTTCACTCGGGATTGAAATCAGCAAAGAAAGAGCTGCTTATCTGCACACGTCTGTTTCCATCTAGTTTACTGACCATACGTTTATTGCCGGTTTAATGTTTCATGCATGTTTCTGTGTTATATATTAGGAGAAAGCCAAAGTACTCACAAAAACCAGACATAAAAGAGGACCTGTTTCATTTTTAGTCATTTTTAGACATCCGGTTGTGTATCTAGTTTGTGTGTGTACAAACAAAAAAACATTTCCCTTTCCATTTTTGTATCGGAGCGGACAAGTTTAAGCAAATGAATTCAAACTTTCCTGCCTATTGTGACCTCATATGAGCTGATATCCCATCTGCAGACGTTATTAATATGGGTTTGTGAGATTGAAGAACTCGGGGCAAACCAAAAACCTCCCAATCTCTGCAGGTCTGTATAGGGACGTGGTTCAGGAGTAACCCTGAAATAGACACTGAAACAGCACATTTGGAGAAGGATTAAAATAAAGGGGGTTGGAGGTATATAGTTACGGTGAAACCTCGGATTGCGAGTAACGTGGTTTGCGAGTGTTCCGCAAGACGAGCAAAGATTTTAAAGAAATTTTGACTTGGAAAACGCACAAGTCTTGGATTACGAGTACCGAGTATCATGTATCATGCTCTTCTTGTTTTGATGCCTTGTTTTTCCCTCTCTTGTGCTGCAGAATTGTGGGTCATCGTCTCCCCTGCTGGGTCTTAGTGCTCGCCCCATTCTTATACATGTGTACTGTTTACTATAACACTGTGACCACGTGTGTGTGCATAAAACATATTTTATTTTGTGTCTGTGTGTGTGTACAGAGGGTTGTTTCAGCTGTGGCTTTAAGAGGCACACTCTGGGATCTGCGTTAATGTTTTATATAAAAAAAATAATAAGTACTAAAATATGGGACCTTTTAAAGATTTTAGCTCAAGGTTTGCTATCGACTACAGCCATTGTTTTCCCCCTCTAGCCTAGAACACAGGTATAATATGTCGATGATTTGATATTTCTATTATACATAGAAGAATTGGGTTTTTGAACCACTTTTTTTAGTAGATTTTCATTACGGCGGGGATTTTCCATCATTTGCTGTCTAGTTTAGCCTAGACCTGTTTCCATCCACTCGTCCCCTTTATTATATGATGAGGAGATTGAAAGCTGACATTTGAAGCCAGGCAGCTGAATCTTGTTGAACTTCTGATTTTCAAAGTGCTCAAATGCTGTCCGCCCCCTTCCACATGAATGCACTCTCAGATTCAGATGATTGGCCAGTGTTGCTGTGATTGATACGGGAGAGATGGGACGTCTCATCCCCCGCAGAGAGCGCAGCTATTTTTACCTCCTGCCTACTCCGTTTTGTGTATTTTCTGATATTTAGTCGAACTGAATAGAGGGTCGAATGACATGATGATAAAATCCACTGTAATGTTACATTTCTAATACAAGCAGAAGCACTGCATGTGAAATATATATATTTTTCTAGTTCAAAGACCAGACATGTCAAGCTTAAACACACCAACCATTACAGTCAGTTACTGTACATGTGTGTGTGTGTGTGTGTGTGTGTGTGTGTGTGTTTGTACCTCTCCAGGATTTGCAAAGTAAGGAATCCAGAATTGTGTGTGCGTCAGCTGAAACACTGGTGTGTGGGAAAAGTAATAAATTTAGCTTTCCGTTACTAGCAGCACAAGTGTGTTATGGGAACTGTGAGAAAGCAGGTGCGAACTTATTACCAGCACTGAAGATCAGGACAAGCGCAGACCTGCTCGTCTCGAATGCCGCTATTTTTCCCCATGGTGAATTATGACGGTTAGTATCGATCACAGTTTTTTGCATAAAACTGTTTCGGCTGTTCAGAATACAGAAACTGTTCCCGCATGACCTGATCCACACTCATCATTAGAATTTGTTATTTTTACAATTATTTGTTTTTGTATAGAGGTTTTCTTTCCTTTTTCTATGTTATGGTTCTTTCATTTTCAGCCAAACATGGTATTGGTAAAAAGTGTCCCACTTAGGCGAAAAAGTAAATTTTCAGATCCATGCTTCATTTGTAAATATGCATACATATTTATATTTTTATTAGATAAAAAGAAACACATTTGCTAAATACAATTTCTTGCCCTTTTATCTAGTGTCTTATGTTGTAACTTTCTTGAATTCAGATTTTTTAATGATCTTAACCGTCATTCAGATGAAACTTTGCCAAATTAGATTTCACATGAAAAGACATAAACCTGAAAAAAGTCAATTATTCTAAAACACAATATTGTTAAGATATTGCAACATGAATATGACATGGTTACGGACACTACGGATGTTTTTGCTTTTTAAGTTTATACCAAAAAATTTATTTATATTTAAGCAAAAAGTCATGTGCTTCTAGAAGCTTACGCCAATTTTAGCATCAATACTCATAAAGACATATGAATAATTAGCATTTTTTATTCTTTTTGTTTGACTTGAAACAGTATAACAGTGAAAAACTGACGTTTTTGGGGAACATATAAAATCATCCCTCCAAAATGTCTGAAGTTAGCAACTTGAAATCTTTAGGGAAGCAAGATTGGCCACTTACATGATGTATAAACTTCATAACCTTCAGCAAGGTTTAACTGAAACTGAGAGTTCAATCCAGTCAACACTGTTTGTTTTTGTATCCCATTTCAGTACCACTTTTTTTTCCCCCTCCTCTCAGGCAATTTAGAATGAGTCAGGCTTCCTCGTATTATGCTCGTCTTCCATGCACTCTGTCTTTATTTCTGGTCCAAACATGAGTAACTCTTAGTCTTCCTGCTACTCACGCAGAATCCTCACTGAAGCTCGGCTCGGCCGGATGCCTGAGTCACGCCATTAAAATGAGACACGCTGAATGTGCTTGGCATTAAAATCATGTTTTCTTACATAAAAGACCAGCGAGCGTCACAGAGCGTGCATGTTGGAGGTGAGGATGTGAATCTCCAGGAAAGGTCAGAGTGCACGCGTTGAAGAGAGAGCGAGGTATTCAGAGGAACGGAAACCGGCAGTAATACTGGAACAGTAGTAATAACAGTATAACAGAGACACCTCACACACTCCCACATTGTATTTGTTCAATTTGAAGGCACATGTAATGTATGCACTGTATATAAGGTTAATATTTTTGTTTGGCCACCGTTAGCTTTGATGCAATGTGGTGGCTAGATCCGGTGTGAAAATGATTGCTCATGTTCCCAGGAACACTCTTTTACAATTCAAGTCCTGGTATTTATTCAGTACATTCAGGTCGTCAGCTGACTTAATATTATTATTATGATTATTATGATTATTATGATGATTATTATTATTGCCACATAACGATGCTGAGCCTTGACCTGACCAAATGAAGCAACACCAGATCATATGCATGATGGGTTAATCACTTCATGTGCTTCCCTTCTTACCCTGACACACTCATCGCTCTGAAACAGGATCAGTCTGGGCTCATCAGACCACATGACGTTTTTCCACTGCTCCAAAGTACAGACGTTTTTTTTGCTTTCTAGGAAATTAAAACAGGGGTTTTGTCTGATTCGTGTGACTAAAAAGTTGTTTCTCTTATGACCACACAGCTGTTTAGTCCCAATCCTGTGAATTCTCACTTTTTGTACATGTGGAAATGCTATTAATTCCACCATTAAACACAGCTGTGATTACCTTTTTTTGTGACCTCACTGTGTTTAAGTGATCTTCAATTGTCATTGAAGATTTTTTTCAGACCACATTTTTCTCTGAAACGAATTGGAAAAGAAAAGAGTAACATTTATTCAAATGCAATTTTGAAAAATCCCAACTTGATTGATCTCTGTGGGACTGCAAAAGCTCTATGAGTTTCAGCTGTTTTGCATGGAATTTGTGGAATTTGACCCCAAATACTCGCGTTTAGGATGACAAACAAGCAAGAAAACTTATGACGATCAAGACCTGGGGGAACCTCGTATGCACCCCAATTTGGTTTTTGAATGACAGACTTAAAAAACCGAAAAAAAAACCTGAACTATCAAAGAAGCATTGAACTGTGCAGATTACCTGACTGTTAGCCAATCATCCATTTGTTTACTCAAACTAATGATTGATTATGGAGTGATTTCTGACTCCCATTAGTACTCATTAATAAAATCCATGTAATTGCAGGAATGTTCTTAATTGTTTTCTGTGCTTGATGCAGGCCAATAATTTGACCCTACTGAAATATGACTTCTTGTTGTTCCAGACCAAATAATAAAATCTTCATCGTCACCATAACCTCAGATAAACCCTTTGGGTTTAACATTGACATTGCAGGTAACCTCTTTTTAATTGACTTTAATTTAATTTAGTTATTTATGTACATCTCCCTCCATAGTCCGGACAATTTCATTTAAACAGTTAACAAAACCATGCATAAATTCACTCACAATTCTGGGCAATCTGACAATACAGTGGTGTGAAAAACTATTTGCCCCCTTTCTGATTTCTTATTCTTTTGCATGTTTGTCACACTTAAATGTTTCTGCTCATTAAAAACCGTTAACTATTAGTCAAAGATAACATAATTGAACACAAAATGCAGTTTTTAAATGAAGGTTTACGTTATTAAGGGAGAAAAAAGCTCCAAATCTACATGGCCCTGTGTGAAAAAGTGATTGCCCCCCTTGTTAAAAAATTACTTAACTGTGGTTTATCACACCTGAGTTCAATTTCTGTAGTCACCCCCAGGCCTGATTACTGCCACACCTGTTTCAATCAAGAAATCACTTAAATAGGAGCTACCTGACACAGAGAAGTAGACCAAAAGCACCTCAAAAGCTAGACATCATGCCAAGATCCAAAGAAATTCAGGAACAAATGAGAACAAAAGTAATTGAGATCTATCAGTCTGGTAAAGGTTATAAAGCCATTTCTAAAGCTTTGGGACTCCAGCGAACCACAGTGAGAGCCATTATCCACAAATGGCAAAAACATGGAACAGTGGTGAACCTTCCCAGGAGTGGCCGGCCGACCAAAATTACCCCAAGAGCGCAGAGACAACTCATCCGAGAGGCCACAAAAGACCCCAGGACAACATCTAAAGAACTGCAGGCCTCACTTGCCTCAATTAAGGTCAGTGTTCACGACTCCACCATAAGAAAGAGACTGGGCAAAAACGGCCTGCATGGCAGATTTCCAAGGTGCAAACCACTTTTAAGCAAAAAGAACATTAAGGCTCGTCTCAATTTTGCTAAAAAACATCTCAATGATTGCCAAGACTTTTGGGAAAATACCTTGTGGACCGACGAGACAAAAGTTTAACTTTTTGGAAGGTGCGTGTCCCGTTACATCTGGCGTAAAAGTAACACAGCATTTCAGAAAAAGAACATCATACCAACAGTAAAATATGGTGGTGGTAGTGTGATGGTCTGGGGTTGTTTTGCTGCTTCAGGACCTGGAAGGCTTGCTGTGATAGATGGAACCATGAATTCTACTGTCTACCAAAAAATCCTGAAGGAGAATGTCCGGCCATCTGTTCGTCAACTCAAGCTGAAGCGATCTTGGGTGCTGCAGCAGGACAATGACCCAAAACACACCACAAATCCACCTCTGAATGGCTGAAGAAAAACAAAATGAAGACTTTGGAGTGGCCTAGTCAAAGTCCTGACCTGAATCCTATTGAGATGTTGTGGCATGACCTTAAAAAGGCGGTTCATGCTAGAAAACCCTCAAATAAAGCTGAATTACAACAATTCCGCAAAGATGAGTGGGCCAAAATTCCTCCAGAGCGCTGTAAAAGACTCGTTGCAAGTTATCGCAAACGCTTGATTGCAGTTATTGCTGCTAAGGGTGGCCCAACCAATTACTTTTTCACACAGGGCCATGTAGGTTTGGATTTTTTTTCTCCCTAAATAATAAAACCCCTCATTTAAAAACTGCATTTTGTGTTTACTTGTGTTATCTTTGACTAATACTTAAATGTGTTTGATGATCAGAAACATTTTGTGTGACAAACATGCAAAAGAATAAGAAATCAGGAGGGGGGCAAATAGTTTTTAACACCACTGTATATTATCAGCATTGTGGTAAGTTGTTGCAATGCTTTTTTTTTTCAGAGATATAAACATTATGATATTTTAATGCACTTAAAAAATATATAATTATTATTATTTTTTTTTTTTACTGTTTTTATCTTTGACAATTTGTTTAAACAGTAAATTTTTTTTTTGTGTGTGTGTATTTTCCTATCGCTCTGAAATAGGATCAGTCAGACTCCGCAACCTTTTTCCACTGCTCCAAAGTACAGTTGAATTGCTTTCTATGTTTTTATTGCTTTCTAGATGTTTATTTTTTTTATTTAGTTGCATTGTAACCTAAAAACCAAAATATTTGCACACATTATTTAAAAGGATCTAAAACTGAGAAAATGTTTGGAAAATAAGGGTAACCATATATAGAGAACAAAAAGAACAAAATTACATCCAGTGGAACCTTGGATTACGAGCATAATTCGTTCTGGAAGCGGGCTTGTTTACTCCAAATGCTCGTAAATCAAAGCAAATTTTCCCATAAGGAATAATGGAAACTCATATTATTCATTCCACAGCCCAAAAAATAAATATATAAAAATAATTAATGCAAAATCTAAAGTAATAAAATTAAACAAATTAACCTGCACTTTACCTTGAAAAAAGTAAAAATATATCTTGACAGATAAGTGTTCCGTTTATGTGCGCCAGAGGTGTGTGTGTGTGTGTGTGTGTGTGTGTGTGTGTGTGTGTGTGTGTGTGTGTGTGTGTGTGTGTGTGAAGCCAAAGAGGAGAGGAGGATTCAGACCTCCCCCCCTCTCCCTCTTCTCATCTTACACTTTAACCCCCCCTCCTCTCTTATTTGAGTTTCTCACACACATGCACAAAGACGCACGCACGCACATTGACGGAAAGTTTTATTGCAAAGATTAGCAAGGAACATCACTAATAACTCAAATGAACTAAAAAATTTAAGAAATTAACCTGCACTTTACTTTTGAAAAGAATTGCGAGAGAGCAGTGTTGTGCACTAAGACCCAGCAGAGGAGACGATTACCCACAATTTCGCAGCGCAAGAGAGAGAAAAAACGTTGCGCAAAACAAGAAGCGCATTCATGATACATTATACTCCGTACTCGTAAACCAAGACTTGTTCATTTTTCAAGTCAAAATTTATTAAACATCTTTGCTCGTCTTGCGGAACACTCGCAAACCGCGTTACTGCAATCCGAGGTTCCACTGTAGTTTATCCAGTTTATCCAGGTTAACTCTAATTGGTTTGTGTATATTGTGTTGCATTTTGTGTATATATTGTTTGATGGAAAACACTAAAAAATACTGAAAATTTGCAGTAAAATTGTCAATGATAGAAATAGTAAAACATTATTAAAAACCGTTTTAAAATGCACAAAAATATCCATAATATCTCAGAAAAAAAGCATTGCAACAATTTATGACAAACATATCACAGTACTGAAATAAATATGGAACTATTGTGGTAAGATATTTTTGTCATGGGAATCACAGGAAGGCTTAGAGAGTCAGTCTACATACCAACAATAAAGTGTTATAGTACTACGGGTAAGTAGATAACAATGAAACTGAAGTAGTACGTTGTTGGATAAAACTTGTGTAGTTTGTCTGTTTGCACTGAAATTTGTAAAGACAATAGGCCTGTATTTACAATGTGCCTGTAGCCATGCTTTACAGCTTCAGGTTAGCTTTGGGTGGAATTACAGCTCAGATAGAGTGATACGACTCCAGCAAAGCTGTGCTGTAGCATACGAACAAAGACCTTTCAGATAGTTAAAATGGCTGTGATGAAGGGATTAGATGTAGGCAGTAGTTAAACCTGTGTGCTGCACACAAGCCTGATTAAGGCCTCAAATGTGTGTGTGATCACCGCAAGCGATCAGAGTAATGGATGTCTGCTAATGTCAATGTGCACTGAAACAACATCAAACAGCGATTCACACAGCAATATTAATGACCTCATTTTCACCAACCGGTTGTGGAAATTAGCCAGGACCTTTAGTCACCGAGGTCATTAGTGCAAAACGGCTCCTGCTTTCCAACTGCCAGGACTATTACCTTATAAGGGACGGTTATTACAAACACCTCCTGAGCTTGGTTATGAAACCTGTGCAATGTCTCCCCTGCTCGCTCAACGTGTTCTCCGCACACGCGCGACTCAGCCTGCACGCGCGTGCAACATTTCTTTTCTGTGCGCGCTCAACATTGTCCAGCGTTACAACACTGTCACAAAACCAGCCAATCACAGACTTCCACACACTACTTCTGATTGGCTGTTTCTCCTCCAATCAAGTGGCATTACTATCGACCGCCTAACGGAAGCGTTGTAAATAAAGATTGATACTGTAAGTAAAGCGACCGAGTTGTCCGATTTGAATTTTAGTCGATGTAGTCTAACAATGAGCGATATGGATAATTAGATAAGTAAATAAAAACACACAATGGACAAACGAAACTGGTATATACTAATATTTATTAAAAAAAAAAAATACTATAATATTTGTTAATAATATTTATAAATAAATACAATTTTATTTACATTGCTTCCCTTATATAATTTATTTTCATTTGTATACAATTATATATAATAATAGAATTCAAATTTCTAATAACTTTCTTTAGATTTTGTAAAGCTGCTTTGAGACAATGATCATTTTAAAAGCACTATACAAATCCGTTATGCGGTCGATATTGCCAGCTGAACAGCCAATCAGAAGTAGTGTGTGGATGTCTGTGATTGGCTGGTTTTGTGACAGTGTTGTAACGCTGGACAAAGTTGAGCGAGCGTACAGGCAGAGTCGAGCGCGCACAGAAAAGAAATGTTGCACGCGCGTGCAGGGTGAGTCGAGCGCGCGCAGAATTGAGAAGTCGCGCGTGCGCGGAGAACACGTTGAGCGAGCAGGGGAGACATTGCACGCGCATAGAGTGCTTTGTCTGCTCTCAGAATGTCAAACCACGCGCTCAGAATTGTGACAGGAATATAACGCCATAGTTAACTAGTAAGATTTCTGTATTTGTAAGATTCTACGTTTCTTAGATATTTAGGTTTATTCGCTAAAAAAAAAAAAAAAAAATTCCCAACAGTGGTTGATTGATGGTACCTACTTAGTCACCTAGTAACCAGTGTCAGGATCTATCCAACGACGGAAACTTCAAAGCACTTTTGTAAGCCCGCTGAAAACCTATGTGTAAGACGGATTCTTAAGAAATTACGTTATTAATTCAGTATGCCTTCAACTCTGTTCAGCTTATCTACCGAACCACTAGTGAGTTTTGCCAAATCAGGTCTGCACTGTGCTGATTTCTGAGCGTGACTTGGCAGTCTCACAATTAGACCCCCGGCACATAAATCAAACTCATTGGCCGCAGTCTGGTGATATTTGCACTCATTTGCATGAAGTCAAGAATTCTTATCCTTCTTTTGCTCTTCCTGCCTGCCTCGTGCCACGTTCACTTCTACAAAGCTCAGTGCAGGATTTTCATCCATGCTTCATGCTTCACCTGAATGCTGGGTGCAAGTTCTGTAAAGCAACATGGGAAAATTAAATACACTATATGGACTTGGCCAAACATGTTAATAATTGTATTCAGGTGTTTAAATCAGGCCCCTTATCCTCAGTGATGACCGGTCTTAATGTTTCAGCATATCAAGACATCTTGACATATCTTGGACAATCCTATGCTCTCAATTTTGTGGCAACAGTTTGGTGAAAGGCCTTTTTCTATTTCAACATGACACTGTGCCCCAGTGCACAAAGCAAGGACTGTAAAGTCATGGTTTGATGAGATTGGTGTGGAAGAACTTGACCTCAACCCCATCGAGCACCTTTAGGATGAGCTTGAACAGAGATGGCGAGTCAGACCTTCAGAGCCTGACCTCATAAACGTTCTACAGAATGAATGGGCGCGGTAATGAATTCCCACAGAAACACTCCAGAAATTTTGTGGACAACATTCCAAGAAGAGTGGAAACTGTTATAACTAAAAAATTGGGACTCCATATTAAATGGAGTACGTGTATTTGGATACAATGTCACTGCAGGTTTGGCTAAATACTTTTGTTCATGTAGTATATGCTACTGTATGTGTTATAATTATACATCCTTAGAGAAAAGAAGTACATTTTCTTATGTAATAATATTAAAATGCAGTTCCAGCATGGACAGGTTTAGAATCAGTGAACTACTTTCTATAAGTTTTAATTACATTTCCTTAGCCTAAGAAAAACAAATACTCAAAATCCATATTTTACATTCCATTTACATCCTGAAAATATTAGAGATGTTTCGATACCATTTTTCCCCTCCCGATACCGATTCCGATACTTGGGCTCAGGGTATCGGCCGATACCGAGTACTGATCCGATACCTGGGTGTGTATCTGTACAGTGTATATATGTGTGTGTGTGTGTGTGTGTGTGTGTGTGTGTATGTGTATATATATATATATATATATATATATATATATATAAGAGAGATAGATAGGTAGGTAGAGAGAGCATTTCTTTTTTTTAAAGTAAAATACTACTAGCCCTGTGTAACAGGTTCGGCCCTAAGTGCACGGGCGACACCATGAAACACGGACACGAGGCGAGGTCTTACAGGAAAAAGCGTAATTTATTTAGAAAAATTGGTAAGGAAAGGGTTAAAGGCTCTGTGCGGCCTTTTCCACTTCGGCGGCAGGGATGCGAAGGCGGGCTCTACGCGGAAGTGAAGGTGCCGCGGTAGCTCGCACGGCTCGTTCACGCGCTCCTCTCGCGGAGATCAAAGTCGCCCCCCTTTTTAAAGTCTTTGGGGCGCATCACATCGCCCCGCTCTTGTGCCACTGTCTCTCATAAAATCCACTGCGTCGCAAAGTCCAGCTTCTCAACAGTCAGACCCCGAGCTACACTCCCCGCTGTGTTTTATAGCGCCGGGATCATTAGCGGCGATAGCTCATGGGCCGTTGTCTGATTCTGCGGCCCTGCTCCTTCACATACCTAAAGGGGGGGGGGAGGCCGCCTAACTAGTGAGCGAGGAGCGATATCAATTTGGGCGCACACCCATCACAGGCGCACGCCATGACACTCTGTAAGTAAGCTAACTTAGCGGGCATAAATAGGTTATGTTTAGGAAAATGGTATTGGATCGGTACGTGGACTCAAATACTCGCCGATTCTGATGCCAGCTTTTTTTGTGGTATCGGCAGCATTTCCGTTACCATTATCGGAATCGGAACAACCCTAGAAAATATTTACCATATTATCAGTGTTATGGATGTGACATTAATTGAAATTTCATGGGGGGGGGGACAGAACTTTTTTAAGAGAGGACAGAATTTTAAAGACACCCGCAGAAAGCGTTACACTTGTACCATGAAAGGGATCTGAATAACCTCAAGAAATTTTGAGAATGTTTTCCATGTTTGAATAATGATTTTTTTTAGTGCATCAGTATGGTTTGGGGAGATCCTTATGAATGATGCTGACTTGTTTCCCCATATACACTCACCGGCCATTCCATTTAAGAGGTACACCTGTTAAAATGGTTGTTAATCTAATCAACTTATCACATGGCAATTCCAATTTAATGCATTCAGACATGGCAGACATGGTCAAGACGATCTTTTAAAGCCCAAACAGAGCATCAGAATGGGGAGGAAAGGTGGTTTGGGAGACTTTGAAAACCTGTGTATTTCTAAAACTGCTGATCCCCTGGGATTTTTACACAAGGTTTAAAGAGAATGGTCTGACAAAGAGAAAATATTCAGTGAGCGGCAGTTCTCTGGGTGAAAATGCCTCGTTAATGCCAGCGGTCAGAGAAGAATGGCCAGACAGGTTCGAGTGGATAGAAGAGCATCAGTAACTCAAATAGCATCTCATTGCAACCGAGCACCTTTGGGATCTGGTGGATCAGCATCATGGATGCAGGACAAAATCTGTGTGATGTCACTGACAGACCAAAATCTCTGAGAAAGGTTTCCAGCAACTTGTTGAATGAAAAAGGGGTCCAACTCTGTACCAACAAGGTGTATGTTGATGCTCCACAGCTGGTAAATTCATTTCAACTGTGCTATAAGGTACACGTGACACATAATAATGGAATTATTATTATTATTATTAATAAATGATGAGCGCCTTAGATTGTTCTGTCTTTTCTAAGTAAGAGCCTCTCAAATCTACAGTAATAAGAACCTTATGTACGTGCGAGGCACCTTTGATGTTCGTTCTTAAAGGAATTTCTATTAGTTTTACTAGCTCAAATTAAAAAGTCGTAGCTTAGCGCGGTAGGATTGCCAAGATTAATTGTACCTGATGGGCTGCTGCGTCTCAGTGTTTGTTTAAGGCCGAATCGTGTACGATCTTCAGATGAGTTCAATCCCGTTTTTATGGCACACAGATAAAAGAAAGCGAGTTTATGAAAGGACGTGAGGAAGTGATGAACAATACGCCTAATAACACTTGTGTGGGCATGAGGTGTCAGCAGAATTCTTTTCATGCAGCGTGTTAATGTGTTTATGCGAAGACGCACTCGGGAACCAGGGGCACTATGTACAGTATAAGGGCAGATGGTGTTCCAAATCAAAACTCCAAATTATTAGCTTCGAATCTAGATCTGCCCTCTGTTTTACGGTTTGTATTGGGGTTCGATGGGATTCGGGTTTTGTGCACCATTACATCATCAGTTAAAAAGACAAAATTTCTAACACACTCTTAAGTAAATATATGAAGCAGCTGTAACAGGAGGTTCTTAGTGGAAGTGTATCTTTTCAAGATTTGTGCTTTGCGCCTACTTCATGTTCATCTTGTCACCTTCCACCTCCAGGGTCCGGGTTCGATTCCCACCTTGAGGTGTATGTGAGTGGTGGGTTTCCTCCCCCTGTCCAACGAAATGCATTCATTCATTCATTCATTCATTTTCTATACCGCTTAATCCTGTGTTCAGGGTCGCGGGGGACCTGGAGCCTATCCCAGGAGACTTCGGGCACAAGGCGGGGTACACCCTGGACAGGGTGCCAATCCATCGCAGGGCCCAAAGACATCCAAATTAGGCTAATTAATTGGCGTTCCCATTGGTGGTGTCTCATTGCATGTGTGTGTGCCCTGTAATGGATTGTACCTCACCTCGTGCCCAACTACAGGCCAAAATATAGGCTTGCGACCCTGTATACAGGATAAAGTGGTATAGACAATGAGACAATGAGAAATAGCGTGTGGCTGATTGGGTCAAAGTAACTGTTGTTCTCCTTATTCCCAGTTGCTCTGAGCCCCCTCACATATGCTTCTGAGACTAGATTAAGAATAATTAAGCAGGTTTTGTTTTTATAAGGAATGATGGGAAAGTAAGGAATAACGCATGATAGGCTGTAAGCTTGGCGGCACAGTGGCGTAGTGGTGGTTAGCACGGTCACCTTGCACCTCCAGGGTCCGGGTTTGATTCCTGCCTTGGGGTCTGTGTTGATGGAGTTTGCTTGTTCTCCCCTGTGCTCTGTGGATTTCCTCCGGTTTCCTCCCACAGTTCAAAGACATGCAGATTAGGCTAATTGGCGTCCTCAAATTGCCCATAGGGTGTGAATGAGCGTGTAAATATCGACCGGAAGTCCCACCACGGTTGAGAAAATGGGAACAAGTAGGTCAGCACTGGCCACCACGGTCCTTAGTTTGACTAGAGAAGTTCCTCCATGGATGGAGGCTGTAGGATTATGCAAAAATGATTTATGTTGGACTCCTGAGATACAGTAGGTATGACATAAACTGATTACGAGCGTTCATTTATTAATGAATGAAATGTTGCACATTTTATCAATTAAGAGTTAAGATTTAGATAAGGCGAGTTAGTCATTCCTTCACTATCATCTTCCTCTCTTCCATCTCCTTCATACACTCTCAAAAAACTGAGAGTCAGAAGGAAAGCACCTTCTCATCCCCAGCACCGTGACTGTTACAAAACACTCAAGACTCCTTCTGTAAAATTTAAGAACATTTCTCCGACCAAAAATGCCACCACATCAAGATATCAAGATGTTCTTTTTTTTTTTTTTTTCAAAACTGTGAAATAACGCATACTGTATGGCATTATATAATAGTCAATTTTCAGGTCATCTGGTCTCCCTGCATGTTAATTAATGAAGGATGAAGGATGAAGGAGCACCATGATGAAACTGTCTCTCATGAAGACCATCCCAGGAAAGCAAGAACAAAACTTGCCTCTGCTGCAGAGTTCATTTAGAGAAATCACCAATTGACAGACAGAACTTTACATTAGAGCCGTTATGAAGGCGTAAGTAGCAGACACATCTCAATATCAACTGTTCAGAGGAGATTATTGCATGTTTTGGACGCCTTCTTCAGCATTAAGAAATAAAAATCAGGAAAAACCGTGGCGTTAGAATTCCCAAACCCCAGCCACCTGATGCAGATCCCAGGGGAGTCAGGAAGGGCATCCAGCATTAAAATTGTGCCAAGTTGTTGTGCGGATCACAACTGAGTGTAACTTTAACTGTTGTAACTCTTCCTCTATACACAGGTGATGGAGACAACATGGAGGAGTAATAGCTCACGTCGCACCGTTTCACCATCTTCAAACCCGACTCTCGAATGCTCTTTGAAATTCCTCTTGTCAGCCGATGGTCTCCCACTGTGTGATTCGTCTTCAAAGCTTTGAACTTCTTCATTCGTCTGTGCACATCGCTCTTGTCCAAGGTGTCCCGTCCGTAAACATTCTGTAGCACAGTGGGAGACCATCAGCTGCGACAGAGAGGGTTCAAAGATGGCACAAATGGATATCTTGTGAATGAGACTGTATTGAGTTGAGTTGATATAGAGTTCTAACTAGAAACTACAGAAAGAAGCAACATCTGAACTGAAGTGTAGTAGTTACAGTGAAGTGTTTGTCTGCGGTACAGTACTGTTTTCTGTGGAGGGTTCATTAGTTTGACTTTTTTTGGTAAACTAACTATAAGGTTTAGTTGGGGAAAGCCCTAGTGTGTCCTCAAGTCCTTGTTTTGTGTGGCATTTATCCAGCTTTTTGCCTTCGAATGTTTACTGGCTGAATAAATCCGCCGAGTGAAATTCCCCAGAAACGAATTTGGAGCGCGAGCCGAGATGTGTCGGGTGTGTGTTGTTGCGTCCGAACCCGAGCGTAGTCCTGCAGCTGTTCCAAATCCCAGATCATTCCTGAAGCTCTTCCCTCAGCGGGCCTCTTGGCGCTGAAAAGCTGCATAGGTGGAGGCTGTTTGGCAGACTCGCCATCCAAGCAGTGAACTCATTACAGCTGTATTGTTGCTGTGTGTCTTGGGGCACGGGGACAGAAAAGCATTTTGACTCATAGCTGGAGCGTCTCCGAGCCTGTCTCATCGCTTCGCTTCAGGACCGTTGAGGCTCACTCTTCAGTTCCACTGTGGTGACTCGTCAAGCTTCTTTTAAAAGCCTTTTTCTTTCTGTCCTCTGTCTCTCTCATTCTGTCTCTCAGTTTGTCTCTGCGTAATTGTCCAATGGACAAGCAGAGGAGCTCATCAAGCCATATAGAGGTTAATCCTTTTCTGTGTTTTGTGGATCTGGCCCAGTGAGTTTGGTAACCGGTTGCCAGGGTTACTCAATAGCCGACCATATTGTTAGCGGATGTGCAAGGAATCCGTGAGCCAACGGTAATAAATGCACAGCTTGCTTTTCAGCGCTGAATCACGAGGCTCCCGCTTTCCACATATTCCCGCTGTCTGTTCTCTGAGTATTGGATACACTTGCATCCTGTGTCCGTGTATGCGTGTGTGTGTTGGCCACCGCCTGTCTCTGGCACAAGACAGCTGCACTTGCTTATACGCGCGCACGCACACGTTCGAAACACCCCGGCGTCCATTAAGCAGGGATCTCTACATGCTTCCCTTCTCAGTGTATCCCATAACAGTGAACGCTGCTCCTTTTCCACACCTCGCTCTGGTTTCTTTCTCTCACTCGCTTCGCCCTTGTTGCCTGCACAGCTGTGCGTCAGCTGCCTCCTTCAGAGGCTCCACAACAACCCCTCGACTCTCCACGGCGACAACTGTCACCTCCCTCCCCATCCACCCACCCACCAGCCGCCCCTCGATTTCTGTCTGTCTACAGTCAGGGGAAATAGGGAAGCACCTAACTATTAATCAGTGCCACTGTCAAGGAAGCTTCAGTGCTGTCCGTGTTGAGAGCAGATGGTGTGCAGTGTAATTACAGCGTAACGTGCGTACGAGGCGTGTTTACAATGCGGGAGGATGAATAGACACCGTCGCGCTAAGGGGAGGCAGGCAGAGGTGCTCGGCTTAATTAATGAAATGTTCAAGGCTGCGAGTTTCAAATGCAGGGAGACCACATCACCTGTTCCTGCTGCTTAAATGAACCACACACACCAGGATTAGGAATGCATTGAATCGTTATCTTTTTTTTTCGAGCGAGTTCTATAAACTGTTCCCCCCCCCCCCCCTTCTCAAGTTAATAAGACAAAGAAGTGCAGCTTTTCAAGCTACCGAGAAACTGGAAAGGGCAACGTCTTCTGTTATTCAGTTACAAAGTGTTGACTCCTTCTCGGAAGGTTTTTTCCTCTATTATTAAAAGCCAGGGTATCGTTAGCTTTAGAGTGTGGAGGCACTGATGGCTCGGTGGTTGGTTTCTCACCTGCCATGCCGATGGACTGGGTTCGATTCCCAGCCCATGTCCAAACCCCAGCCGCTGGATGCAGTGCCGGCCCACATCTGGATAAAATGGGAGGGTTGCATCAGGAAGGGAACCCGGCGTCAAACCTGTGCCAAGTTGTTGCACAGAATCAGTTGGTCCTCTGTGGCGACTCTTAAACGGGTACAGCTGAAAGACCAACAGCAATTAGCCCTACAGTATCCCGATTGTGTCCTATAGAAATCCCTGTAAATGAGATGAAAGCTTTGTACAGCTATTATAAAAAAAAAAACTCTTTGTATTAACGTTAAATGACTCTGAACATAAACATAATGACATTTTGCTTTGTTAAACAAAAAAATAAATGTATTTAAAATATATCGCAGTGGTACCTCGGCATACAAATTTATGAATGGCGAGTTCTTAAGGCGAAATTTCATATTGCGAAACGCATTTTCTCATAGGAAATGATACAAAAGCGGATAATCCGTTCCAGCCGCCCATAAAAATATCACCAATACTACATACACCGATTTCCATCACTCATTTAAATGAGTTAAAATATTAAATAAATGCTTCGTATGTCGAGGGACCTCTGTATTAGTCTTAGATCATGTGTCATGTCCTCTGTCCAAGTCTCTGCATATAATCGGTTATTAGAGAAACAACAACTTAAATCTGACTGAGTGCATTTTTATTACTCCATCATTCACGTTCCAGCCATATTTACTGTGCAATACACAAATTATGCAGACCAGTCAGATTGAAGAATACAACCGTGGTTTGTAATCCACTTTAGGATGGGAAAGCTTTGCATCATGGCTTATCAGGCAACTCGTCTGCGGTTTATTTTCCTATAACAGTAACACCCGGTCACGTTTCATTCATTCATTAATCCATTTTAAATACCACTTATCATTTTGAAGGAGACTACACAAGGGGATTTTGAGACACGAGGTCGGGTGCATACCGGATGATTCGCCAAAAACATGACCGGGCACAATCTCACACACACACACACACACGACAGTCAGCCTACACAGCATGTCTTTGGACTGTAAGAGGACACCCTCCAAGCACAGAGACAGACGTGAGATTCAAACCCTGACCCCGGAGGCAGGAGACAACAGTGCCTCCACCTCCACACCCACCTCCAACACGAAATATAAAAGATACTGAATATATATTTTTTTTCTGGACACGCGTCCATTTCAGCCAAGAGAGCTCAAAGCATTTGCGCTTATTCCTCCGGCTATGTTCCAGATAAGGTGATTTGATTCAACCTATAATTAAGTTAACGCAATGAACTTAAGGATGTACAGTATTTATTGATGGAGACTTACTGATAAATGCGGTTACGTGGTAACCGTAAATGTAGAACAAGGAGTAGTTTGCAGGTTTTTACTTCATGACTAGTATTGAATACTGTTGTCTCTCTCTCTGTCTGTCTCTGTCTCTCAGGCATGTCTGGGGCAGTCAATCCAGACAGGTAACCAGGTGTGTCGCTGTTGCCATGGGAACACGGCTGCAGCCGATGTTGCGTCTCCTCCTCAGCGCCCTCCTGCTCTCCTCGATGACGGCACAGGAGCACGAGTGGCATTTTGACTCGGGTAAGGAGAAACAGTCGTCCGGCGTGTTCGAGTTTATTTGTCAGATTCATCCATTATTTTGTGTAAGTTTGCGAGGGGCTCGGAGACTATCCATGGGTCACAAGGCGGGATATACACGGTCACGATACAGCGCCCCCTGGAGCAGAAAGGGTTAAGAGCCTTGCTCAAGGCCTCAACAGTGGAAGCCTGGCAGTGCTGAGACTTGAACCCCCACCCTTCTGATGCATATGGAAATCAAATCAATTCAATTTTATTTATATAGAGTGGGTCATGGTCTCAAGGCAGCTTCACAAAATGAAAAGAAAATTTATGGAAGTGTACACTACCTTTCAAAAGTTTGTGGTCACTTTCTAACTCCATGTTGGTTCCTGATTTTTATTTCTTTCTACATTGTAAAGGAATGCTGAAGGCGTCGTCCAAAAAATGCATGAATCTCCTTTGAACAGTTGATATTGAGATGTTTCAGGCTGATAACTCTAAATGAACTTCTGGTCTGCAGCAGAGGTAGGTTTTGGTCTCGTCCTCCTGGAACGGCCTTCATGAGAGACAGTTTCATTATGGTGCTTGACGGATTTTGCAAATGCACTTGACAATACTGTTCTTGCAAGAACTATTACAGAAAGGCCGACCTCTGTGTCTTAAAATAATAACTAACTATTGTTTTTCTTGTTGTTACGTAATTACCTAATACCATGTGTGTTATTTTATAGTTTTGAAATCCCCAGTATTGTTGTCGAATGTAGAAAATAAATCACGAAACAAAAACTAAGAAATTTGCAAGTGATCTAAAACTTGTGAACGGTAGTGTATATGAGTGAGAAAAAAACGTGTTTAGATAATAATAAGATTGCGAGATTGTCCCTGATGAGCAAGCCGAGGGCGACGGTGGCAAGGAAAAAACCCCCTGAGATGGCAATAGGAAGAAACATTGACAGGAACCAGGCTCAACTCATCCTCATTTGGGTGATAACAGATAGCAGGGATTATATAACGACATAATGTGTGTAGTGATGGGTCGGGCATGAACGATTCGTTCTTTTTGAACGAATCTTTAACGTGACTCAGAAGAACGAGTCGCCTTGGAGAGTGATTCGTTCATTTTCTACTGGGCACGCACGCGCAAATCATTGTAAAATCTCCGTAGGTTATGTACAGGAAACAGAACTGACCGATACTTTCTCTCTGACTCTCCTACTCTGAGTTGTTCGTTCTTTTTTCACGTGACTCCCATAGATGCTAGGCGGTGCCATAGATTCAAAAGAACGAACGACTCCGACTAGAAGATATGAGAGGTGAGCTACTCATTCTGTTTATTATAATATGTTCTGTAGTGAGGGTCAAATGGAACGGGAGATCGACAGGCGGATCGGGGCAGCGTCTGCAGTGATGCGGGCTCTGTATCGGTCCGTCGTGGTGAAGAAGGAGCTGAGCCAAAAGGCAAAGCTCTCAATTTATCGGTCGATCTACGTTCCTACCCTCACCTATGGTCATGAGCTGTGGGTAGTGACCGAAAGAACGAGATCGCGAATACAAGCGGCTGAAATGAGTTTCCTCCGCAGGGTGTCTGGGCTCTCCCTTAGAGATAGGGTGAGACGCTCGGTCATCCGGGAGGGGCTCAGAGTAGAGCCGCTGCTCCTCCGCATCGAGAGGAGCCAGATGAGATGGCTTGGGCATCTATTTAGGATGCCCCCTGGACGCCTCCCTTGTGAGGTGTTCCGGACACGCGCCACCGGAAAGAGACCCCGGGGAAGACCCAGGACACGCTGGAGGGACTACAGTATGTCTCTCGGCTGGCCTGGGAACGCCTTGGGATCCCCCCAGAAGAGCTGGAAGAAGTGGCCAGGGAGAGGGAAGTCTGGGCATCCCTGCTGAAGCTGCTGCCCCCGCGACCCGACCTCGGATAAGCGGAAGAAAATGGATGGATGGATGGATAATATGTTCTGCATTGTAATATTTTCATTACTGGAACTAGAGCCAAAATTTGTGTATGTAGACATATTGGGGGTCGTTTATTGAAAACGAAACGCAATTAATTAATTAATTAATTCACCAGATGAACCTAGCTGGGAAAGCTTAATCATAGGGTTTTGATTTCTATGTGATTAATTGTGCTGCACTAATTTTCTTTATACAGAGTGGCTCAAAAATCTGTATCTATAGATATATTTTTTTTCTATTATGAAATCTTATATATTTACTTCTTATTTCAGACCAAGAAATGTCTCCAGACCTTTTTAAAGCAATATAAAATAGAACCAGACTTCACTTTTATTTTATCTGTCATATTTAATAACATTCACTGCACTCAAGGAGGAAATTATCTCTTTACATAACATCAGTTCTGATCGATTAAAAAGAACTGTTCAGTGTGTGCTTGTGTTCAGAGAACACACAAGTGCTACAAAGCCAAAGGCTGTCAGTTTGACGAGGGTGAGTCAAAAATTATCCAGAGTCTGGCTGTAAAATTTATTTTAATCAACTCGTCGAAAAGACAAATACAAGTGATCTTTTGATGTAATCTCCTTGCATTTCAGTACACTTTGTCCATCTGTCAACAAGCTTTCGTATTCCCTCGTTAGAAAATGTTTTGGGCTGAGCTGCTAACCAGGAATGCACCGCTGTCTTCACTTCTTCATCGGAAGTGAATCTTCATCCTCGTACTGTATCGACCAAACTAATGAAAGTCAGATGGAGCGAGATCAGGACTATAGGGAGGACGCTTTAACACCTTGGAGTGTCGCCAGTGTCGCCAGAAGCGTGTAGACAAACATCGCCATGCAAGATCTTGGATATCAGTCGTCCGAGTTTAGCCTTAAGCTCTCCAATGCCTCTTTTCCACTGCATGGTACGGCACGACACGGTTCAGTTCAACTCACTTCGGTTCGGCTCAGTTCGGCTCGGTTTGCGCTTCCACTGCAGTTTAGTAACGCTTTAGAGTGGGCAGGATTACTCACGTGTCGTTTAGTCGCGGCGCCTCTACTGCCATGACGTCATCGTAAACGCGCCACAACAAACACACAACAATGGAGCATATCGACGGCATGGTGTTCTTCATTCTCGGCATGTGGATGTTTTTAACAGCGAGACGAAGGAGTTTGTTTCAAAAGAGGCCGACGGCAGCCAAAGAAAAATTTTGGTTAATACAAAAAGGTGCGTGCGATCCTTCTCTGGCTGTTTCTAAATATAGCTGTTCTGTTGTGTCTCGTGTCGCAAGTTCAGTGACGCAGTAATGACGATTTTCTCCGGCCAATCAGTGACCAGCGGAGTTTACACGTCACGTTTTGGTAAAGGTTCGGCGCGCTTGGAACCTCGGCTGAGGTGGTACTAAAAAAAGGACCAGGTACCAGGTACTGTTCCCAGTGGAAAACCCCCCAAAAGTGAGTTGAACTGAACCGTGTCGTGCCGTACTATGCAGTGGAAAAGCGCCAATAGAGGTTCAGGTGTAATAGTAAGGGTGAGATATGCGTGTAGTGTTCCTGTACTCCGTCAGATTAACGCAAGCTGATGATTAATTGACGAGAGCGTAGCCTATTAGTAATGTAAAATAAAAAAAAAAATTGGATTAACCACAAAAAACCTCCTGTTCAATACTGATGCGTTAGTATCTAGGGTTAGGGTTAGGGTTTTATAAAATAAAAGCCCCTTAATAAATGTGTCGCATGCACCGTGTGCCATGTAGTTATGTGTAAGTTAACGCATAGAGTAAAAAAAGTCTTGAACACATCACTTTTAGTCAAGTAAGACTAAAACATCATTCGCAGTTTCTGTTTCGATGAAGCTCAGAGACGGACCGATGTTAACGATGTACTACGTTTGTCTGTGAATGGAAAATCTGAATGAATGAGTTTCCTCCTTCCCGCTCATAGGAAGGATCCGTTCTAGCGTCCGAATGAGTAATAACACACAATGCATGACTCTCTGCCGAACAATGAGATGTCGTCGTTCGAACAACCTGCATCCGGGAAAGTGATAAAGTCTTAAGGATTGTCCTAAACGCCCGCTTCTACACCCTCTATTAGTCACAGTGTTCATAGTACAGACATTGAGGAAGACTCCAGGGTCTTCAGAGTCCACAAAACAACATTCACTGCTGCTGTTTACAGGTTAAAAAAAAAAAAGTTGTGTAGTTACTCATATAATCAACTCATGCATTTATAATAAGAGTGAGCAGCGCACATGAGATGACGTAATGATATAGAGACATATGTATGCCTGGGTATGTGTGTGTGAGTGTGTGTGTGTGTGTGTGTGCGCATAACATTCTTATTCAGTTACTCATGGAGAGCAACTGAGTCCCCTCCCTCCTTGTGAATGCGCACACACACACACACACACACACACACACACACACACACACACACACACAGCCTAGGTTTGATTGCATTGTAAATATTTTAAGAATGTATGCATGGATGCTGTATTATGGAACTTATTTCCGAGTTCACTACAATAAGAAGTTATGAAATTGTACATCAAACATTAATATCTGTGCTTTGATGATACAGCATCATTTCTTAGAGCAGAGCCACTGAGAGCTGAGAGTTCTTACTTTCGAATACATTGTTAAGAAACCTTTGTTTCGGAATTGTTTGGTACTCCAGACTGTGTTTTATACACGTAAGTGGTGGCCCTGATGGCTCAGACCTCCAGGGTTAGGGGTTCGAATCTCAACTCTAGGAAAACCAACCACCTGCATGATCTCCAGTGTAGTTCTCATCCGGTGTAGCTGGCTTGATGTTTCCAAATTGTCCATAGTGTGTGATTGGGTGTGTGAGTGTGTGTATGTGTGTGTGCGCTCTGCGATGGATTGGCACACTGACCAGGGTGTACCCCGCCTAGTGCCCTGAGTCTCCTGGGATAGGCTCCAGGTCCCCGCGACCCTGAACACAGGATTAAGCGGTATAGAAGATGAATGAATGAATATAGCTATAGAGGATAAAACTAAAATATAAAATGTCAGAAAAAAACCTAGCTGTACAAATACATTTTTTTTCTTTACAAATAGAGAAAAATATAAAAAACTTTAGTGTGGAGATGAAATAGGATTTAAATAGAACTGTGCACGAGTGTGTTTATGTACAATGAGCAAAAATGAAATAGAAATATGTAGGGTTGTTCCGATTCCGATACTGGTATCAGAAATGCTGTCGATACCACAAAAAAATCATCGGAATCGGCGAGTATTTGAGTCCACGTACCGATCCGATACCATTTTCCTAAACATAACCTATTTACTGTATGCCCGCTAGCTTTGCTAGCTTAGCTTACAGAGTGTCACGGCGTGCGCCTGTGATGGGCGTGCGCCCAAATTGATATTGCTCCTCGCTCACTAGTTAGGCGGCCTCCCCCCCCTTTAGGTATGTGCAGTAGCAGGGCCGCAGAATCAGACAACGGCCCATGAGCTGTCGGCGCTATAAAACACAGCGGGGAGTGTAGCTCGGGGTCTGACTGTTGGGAAGCTGGACTTTGTGACGCGGTGGATTTTATGAGAGACAGTGGCACAAGAGCGGGGCGATGTGATGCGCTTTGATCTTCGCGAGAGGAGCGCGTGAACGAGCTGCGTGAGCTCCTGCGGCACCTTCACTTCCGCATAGAGCCCGCCTTCGCATCCCTGCCGCCGAAGCGGAAAAGACCGCATAGAGCCTTTAACCCTTTCCTTACCCATTTTTCTAAATAAATTACCCTTTTCCCTGTAAGACCTCGCCTCGTGTCCGTGTTTCATGGTGTCGCCCCTGCACTTAGGGCCGAACCCGTTACACAGAGCTAGTGGTATTTTACTTAAAAAAAAGAAATGCTATATACTGTACAGATACACACCAAGGTATCGGATCGGTACTCGGTATCGGCCAATACCCTGAGCCCAAGTATCGGAATCGGTATCGGGAGGGGAAAAATGGTATCGGAACATCTCTAGAAATATGTGCAAATGAAGTCTAAACAGACGTCAGCGTTGGAGCACTAAACCATGTTCGTAAGTCCAATTTGTTCGTAAGTCCAACAAACAGTGTCTAGGTTATTGTACCCCGATACTAACACTAATACTATACTAATTGTATACACAGTATAAAACTAACATGTTCCGTGATCCAGTCCTTGTGCCGATGGTTGAAAATTCGTGTTAAAGAACGATCAGCATCTTTTCACCTCGCTCCATTCTCCATTATTTTCACTTTTGTCTACATTGTTATTGGTGGTGTTTCTTAGCAGTACCAGCTTCATCGCTGTTGCTTTTACGCCTGCTTCGAAAGTTTGTAACTCGAATGGTTGTATATACTGTAGGGGATTTACTGTGGGGATTTGTGCTGTGAAGTGACTCTGTCTCTGTGTCTGTTTATGGCTCTGTCCAATCAGCCAGTTGGGTGAAGACCTTGATGTTCACCTGTGTATCCGCAGGATGTTTTTGTACCGCACTGCTGCCACTTGACTGGCTGGTTAGATAACTGTACAAACGTCCAGGTGTGGTAATAAAGTGGAGGCTGAGTGTATGTACTGTACAGACTTTCAAACCCACCAGAGTTTTCAGACTACCAAGAGATTTGATGGTAAAGAATCTGAGAGCGAGGATGAATCTCAGGACATCATGAGGCAGAGTAGCTTATGACTGTATGACTCAAAGGCAGCTTTTCACCTTTAATGAAAGAACTGAAATGACTAAGCATGTACAGTGATACTGTACCTCGGCATGCACATTTAATCTGTTCCAGAGGCGTGTTCTTAAATCGAAACACATTTTTACATAGGAAATTATGTAAATGCAGATAATCTGTTCCAGCTGGTCAAAAATAATAGCAATGTTCAATTTCCAGCACTATAATCATAGTTTTTCATATAAAATCAATCAAAACATTTAGGAAATACATGTACAGTAAATGAAATAATAGACATTAAACCTCTTGGCACCGGCTGCTTTAAAAACATAACTGAAATTGGCTCCGGTTTTATTCTTGCTGACGTGCTTCTTGGGAAACGTTCTTGGGACCCCTGGTGCTGCGTCTTTACTCAATCCTGCACAAAATGCAAAAAAATCCCACAAAAACTACATAAACCTGCGTTGACACAAACTCATTTTGAACACCTCCCGGACGTAAGCACAACCGGATGTACACGTGACCGGCTCGGTCCCTCCTATGCCGAAAATGCTTCGCCGATTTCTCGCACAATTTTAGTTCTTAAGGCGAGAATTCGCAGGATTTCCAAAATGATATGCCGAGGTACCGCTGTATAATTGTTGACCGTGAACCAGGCGGTCCAGATCTTAAAATATTAAGGACTGTTTTAATTCTTTTTTTCATGTCTCTGTTTGTCCCGCACCCCTTAGCTAAGTGTCGGTATGCACTCGGTATGGAAGACAGAACGATTCCAGATTCTGACATCTCAGCATCCAGTGCCTGGTCTGACTCCACTGAGGCCAAACATGGCAGGTAAGCGTCTCCGTGCTCGTGTGTGTGTGTGTGTGTGCAGGCGAGGGTGTGTGTCTGGGTGTTGTGCGCTCTATAAATCACGTCAAGCGACACTATTGCATTACGTGAGATGTTAGTAATGAGCTGTATTCTGATATAGCACATTAGGTAATGGCATTACTGCACTGACTGTCTGGGGTAGACTTACTCGATACAGAGCGCAGGCCAAAAAACACACGCACACTCCTTTATTATTTTAAGAGCGATCTTTTAGTCTGGTCTGCGGGTGGCTCGGTGGCGGGGGGGAATCTGTGTGTGTGTGTGTGTGTGTGTGTGTGTGTGTGTGTGTGTGTGTGTGTGTGTGAGAGAGTGTGTACGTCCTTTGGCGGACATGCCGGTCATGTGTTTGCGATTAAGCTCATATAGAGTGCAAGTCAGGCACGGGTATTTACATGGCCTTACAGGGATCATGTGGTTGTTGGAACGTTCTCAGGGTCTCCACCAGTGAGGTAGTGAGTGTTACAGGGTGGGATATACAGAACAATGGAAAACTCTCACTTGTATTTTAAGTAGAAGAGATTGAGTGATTGATTGATAGTAATGCACCGCTATGCGTCGGGCACCCGCCAGCTTGAAAACCATGAGCGGCTGAGCTCTAAAGCACAAAAATCAAGCTAAACATCAGTTATGAAATGCCTTCGATATTACTCATCCCGCGTTCACATTTGGTCTGCGTAAGCTGTTTCTGACCGGGTTCTACATGTATCTCTCGGAGTACGCTATAGTGTCAGCACGCGTATAATTCTACCCTGCAAGAAGTGACACTGAAATAACTTCGACGGTGCGGAAGAAGGAAACTATGTGGAAAGTCTCCGCTAAGTATCACTTGGATCGCAGCGGCTTCATAATGAATTACCGCCACAGTGACGCGTTTCTCAATGGCCCCTTTAATATTGTTCTGTCTGTTCTAGCATGCTTTAATCCTCAGCAGGCTCTCACACCAGGTGTGTACATATGGTACGGTAGTGTGAGGTCTTGGCAGCGTGTAGGAAATCCATCATCTGTATGCGCGGGCCGTCAGGTAACTAAAGTGCAGTTGGATTTCCGTCAGGATTATTATTGCAGTCAGAACAGTCATGCCTCACTAGAGCTTTATAGACATTAAGAAAGTCTGAGGCTAATGTACAGACTGTACAGAACCCGAGCTGTCTGCGCCCGGGTTCTGATGCGTCCTGTGCTTTGTGTGTAATGGACGGAAATGTTGTGCAATGCACATGGTGCTACACGCTCTTCTTGAGTATATTGAACCCAAATGTTTTAATTATTCATCAGAAATAGAGTAAGTGGTATTCCAGTTTCGAAATAGTCTATATACACTGATCAGCAATAACACTAACATCACAATACATTAACACATTGACAATCACTCACTGTATACAGGGTCACAGGGGGCTTGGAGAGCCTCTCCCAGGACACGTACAGTAGGGCACGAGGCGGGGTACACCCCGGACAAGGTGCCAATCCATCACAGGGCACACACACGCACTATGGGCAATTTGGGAACACCAATTAGCCTAATCTGCATGTATTTAGACTGTGGGAGGGAAACCCATGCAAACCCCATGCACACAGAGAAGGGAATCGAACTTGCGCGGGAATCGAACCTAGACCCTGGAGGTAGCCAATGCAGCACAATTTGCTGAAAAAAAAATCAAAGGCTGGCCCAGATAAGAAAGACACCAGAACACCCAGTACACCACAGCCCGTCGTACATGAATCGCCAGATCTCAGTCAGATTGAGCAGCCGTGGGATGCACCGAACAAGTCAGATCCACAGAGGCCCCCCACCCCACCACCCACAGCACCAAACTTATCCACCAGTACACACCATAACACACCTCCCCAGAGATCTTATGCCTCTTTTCCACTGCATAGTATGGCACAGCACGGTTCAGTACAGCTCACTTCGGTTCGGCTCAGTTCGGCTCGGTTTGCGCTTCCACTGCAGTTTAGCAGCGCTTTAGAGTGGGCGGGATTACTCACATGTCATTTAGTTGCGGGGCCTCTACGGCCGTGACGTCATCGTAAACCAACGGAATGGTGTTCTTCATTCTCGGCATGTGGATGTTTTTAACAGCGAGACGAAGGAGTTTGTTTCAAAAGAGGCTGATGGCAGCCAAAGAAAATTTTTGGTTAATACAAAAAGGTGCGTCCGATCCTTCTCTGGCTGTTTCTAAATATAGCGGTTCTGTTGTGTCTCGTGTCGCAAGTTCAGTGACGCAGTAATGACGATTTTCTCCGGCCAATCGGTGACCAGCAGAGTTTACACGTCACGTTTTGGTAACTGTTCGGCGCGCTTGGAACCTCGGCTGAGGTGGTACTAAAAAAAGGACCAGGTACTGTTCCCAGTGGAAAACCCCCCAAAAGTGAGCTGAACTGAACCGTGTCGTGCCGTACTATGCAGTGGAAAAGCGCCATTACAGAGTCATGCCCCAAGCGAACAAATACTGGCCATAATGTTTTGCGGGTCAAGGGTAGCTCAATGGTTAAGGCAGTGGACTATGGATTGGATGGTCCTAGGTTCAAACACCATGACCACCAAGTTGCCACAGTTGGGCGCTTGAGCAAGGCCCTTAACCCTCAGATGTATAATGAGATAAAAATGTGAGTCACTCCTGGATAGGGGTATATAAAACGCAAATGTTTTGTCTGTGGTCCAAGAGCACAAATTTGACATAATCTTTGGGAGATAGTGACGCCATGTCTCGAGAGTCTTTACTAACATTATGTCTTCCTTACTAAAACTTTAGTGCTGAGCTTTTTACAGCTCTATAAGCGACCATTTTCACTATTTCAAAACACTTCGCACTTCACATGTGGAACATGTATTATGCTGTCCCAGGCAGAGTTAACATGTTGAGCTTGATCTTGTGTAAATGGAACGAAAATGTCAGACACATTGCGAGCATGTTGTGCTCTGTGCTTCTTCACATACGTACATCTGGCCCTTTGAGTTTGAAATATGACTGATTATACTTGGCAGCTTGCCCTGCTTTACTGATATGCGTCCTTGGCACTTATTCTATTGAAGTATAAGCATAAGTCAGATTTCTCAAGCCAGGCACTAAACTTGGCCAAGAATCACCTCAATTTTTTTTTTGCACATGACCAACCAGAGACCAACCTGGCAAGATCCTGATAGGTGTGGCCAGTCCGGCATATAACCTACAGTTTAGAGTGTCCAGAGCTTGGACCAAATATGCGAGTTTAATTCCAGAAGATCCGCAGAGTCTCACTTTAACGACCCTTCTGCTAATATTCAACTTCTTTACCTACATGGTAGTGGATTTCCTGGATAGGAGCTTGGAAACTGTTCTTTAAGGTTGTCAGTTATATGCACCCTTGGCATTAATATATTATTTTAGTTATTATAGTTATTATTACATTATTATAGTCAGATGCTAGAGAAACTCCCTTTTTGTGTTCCACAGGCTGAGTACAGGAGAGGGCGATGGTGCGTGGTGTCCTTTAGGGCCGGTGTTCCCTAATCCATCAGAGTATCTCCAGGTGGACCTGCACAAGCTGCACTTCCTGTCCCTGGTGGGCACGCAGGGTCGCCATGCCGATGGGCACGGTCGGGAGTTTGCACGCAGCTACCGGCTCCATTACTCCCGGGACGGTCGTCAGTGGATCACCTGGAAGGACCGCTGGGGTCAGGAGGTCAGTCAGAGACATCTATGTTTGTTTTGGGGGGTTTTTTTGGACTCGTTTAACAAGTTCCAAATTGTGTGTACGATTTTGGGATGTATATATTTACATATTTAAAATCGTGTCTAAGTGACCATTCGTCTTCTGTGTGTATGTCTCAGGTGATATCAGGCAATGAGAACACGTATGACGTGGTTTTAAAGGACCTGGGTCCTCCAATCATAGCACGAATGGTCCGGTTCTACCCTCTGGCTGACCGCACGATGAGTGTGTGTCTAAGGGTGGAGCTTTACGGCTGCTTGTGGAGTGGTAAGATTATTCCCAAACGTTTTTTCATTTTCAAAACGTACTTCATTTTTAAAAGACGGGGAACTAACTTTTACTAAGGACTGTAACGTTATGAGGTTATGTTTACGTTCTAAAGATGAAAGCTATTAGTTTTGTTGTGCAAGAGATTGCAAGGTACTGTAGGTTCTACAGCACCAGTAGGTTATAGCCCATAACACCTGACAAATGTTTGGAGACATCATAATGGGTTTTCTTAAATTGTGCTGATTTGGAAGAGACCAGAAAACGAGGAGGAAAAGCCATCAATAGCGTATGGAACTCTTGAGATCAAAACATATGAGTTCAAATCATGACAATGCCCAGGGGATGGGGTGGCTGCGATGACTTACTGTCTCACCCCTGTCAATCACAGTGAAACTAATCAGTTCTGGGTGGTGAGCGCCTGGTTCCAAGTATGTTATGCCGCTTAAGCACCAGGTCAAAAAGATGCCATTGGTTGGCTTCACTTGGAGGACATCACCCTGTTGGTATTTGTCATATGATCCGAGAGAGCTGACTGGTAGGTTGGAAAGGGCCATGACTAGATTAGGGGGTAAAGGGGGTGCAGAATCAAAAGTGTTTAATAGTATTCCTGGCTGAGTGGTTGGCACCGGCACCTCACAGGTGGGTTTTCCCCCTCACAAAGTCCAAATACACGCGTTGTACTGTAGGTTGATTGGTGTTTCCAATCAAAATGTCCATGCTCGATGATGATGATGCATGGAAAAATAAAGAAGGGATGATTGCGATGATTATTTGTACAAATGTTGAAATGTAACCAGAGTGAGGTTAGAGGTTAGAGGTTGGCATGGTCACCTCACATATCCGGGGTGAGGGTTCGAATCTCGCCTCCTCTCTGTGAGTGTGAACATGTAGTTTCCATGTTCTTCATGTGCTTAGTGGATTGTTTCCTCCAGGTAGTCTGGTTTCCTGCTATGGTACTAGGACATGCAGTGTAAGGTGATTGATTGCGCCCCACCCATGTTGTACCCTGTCTAGTGCCCTAAGTTCCCCAGGATAGCCTCCAGGCTCCTCCATGATTCTACACAATGGATGAATTTTACTGTATATCTGTTCTGTGAGCTCATATAGTTACGTGAATGTTCTCTTGATTAGATGGACTGAAGGCCTACACCGCACCAATGGGTCACATTATGCTCCTTTCCGGCTCCCCTGTTTATCTTAATGACTCCATCTATGACGGCAGCGTGGAAGGAGGGTAAGACACACACACACACACACGATTGAGGTAGTGATGGATGAGGTGACTTTTTAAACAACAGCTGGACAAAATTACAAAGCTCCTGCGATTCCTTTCACAATTCTGTATTATAACAAGTTTGAACATATTACTTATTGAACATCTAGTACATACAATACTGAATACAACTTCCCCAAGAGGCCATATGCAATTCCATTTACTATCCTCGCTCACAGTGATGTAATAGACACTGACCTAATGTTCGGTTTTCCGTCTTCCCTCATCCTGTGTGGTTTCGTACCTCATGATAAATGCGAGCGTCGGTTTCCTCACCCACGGTCATCACTGACTGTCAGGTTCCCTGTGTGTCAGAGCTGGTACGTGTGGGGTGTAAGCACTCCCAGATGTGTTTTTAATGGACCTGAGATGTTTGCATTAGCTGAGCTAAGGGCTTTTTTTTTTTTTCACCGAGGCCAGATGTGACTGCCGCAGCTGTGTATATGTGTGTGTGTGTGTGTGTTTAACTTGCTGGATGATTTGTCTTTGGGGTTTGCCCATGTTTTGTGTCAAAGCTGTGCATGCTCAGTTGCCTTCAGTTGTGTATAAGATTGGCTTTCAGATTAATTTGTGGTCTCGCTCTCGCGCTTTTTCTCTCCACAGGGTGTTGTTTGGAGGTTTGGGTCAGCTATGTGACGGGGTGTTAGGAGGGGACGACTTCGCGGAAAGTTTGGAGCTCCGCGTCTGGCCAGGTTACGACTACGTGGGCTGGAGCCGTGAAGCGCTAGGCAAACCCACCGTCGACATCGAGTTCCACTTCGAGAAACCACGTCTCTTTCACACCATGCAGGTGAGTGTGTGTGTGTGTGTGTGTGTGTGTGTGTGTGTGTGTGTATGCACAATTGGAACTGTAGATTCTACCACACTTAATGCAGACCACAATTTAGCACAAGTCCATTGAGTGTGTGTGTGTGTGTGTGTGTGTGTGTGTGTGTGTGTGTGTGTGTGTGTGAGATGATTTTTTCCACAGCACCCACATAACACCATATTACATGCCCCATTATTGATGGACATTCCCTACATTCCTACCCCTCACTCACACTCAGTGTCCACTTTATTAGGAACGTTCTAAAGTGTATATTTACTTCGTTATCTAATAAATCGGAAGCAGAAAAATGCATGAAGATACAAGTTAAAGGCCTTTCACTTCAAACAGCATGACATCGGCCACGGCGCAGTCACCAGTGTCAGAAAGCCAAGATCTCCTGGGACTTTAGGACGCAACAGTGTGTGTACGCTCTTATCCAGAGCGACTTACATTTTTATCTCATTACACATCTGAGCAGTTGAGGGTTAAGGGCCTTGCTCAAGGGCCCAACAGTGGCAACTTGGTGGTTGTGGGGTTTGAACCTGGGATCTTCCGAACCGTAGTCCAAAATGTCTTGCTGATGAAAGAGGTCAGAGGAGAGCTTGTCGCGGGGCGTACTGACAGACAGGAAGTCTATTGTAATGCACTCAAGTGACTTGCTGAACATTGAGACTGTAACAGCGAGAACGGCTTTGTCTGGCGGTCTGAGGCTACACTGTGAGCAGGCTCACCGACAACTACACATTTTCCGCGGCCAGTAACTATTCCATTCACACAATCCGCACAATTCCCATGAAACTCTTCTTTCTCTTTTTCTCTATTATTTTTCCCCCTCCTTCCGCTCTCATAGCCTTTTTTTCCTTTCGAGCATTTGCTCATGATGTATGTACAGCCGTATTCCCTGGAGCTTCTAGCATTATTTCATTCGCGCGCAGGATATTGCCCAACAGCCTGACAAGGCAAGAGGCGCTCACTCGGTTGTTTGTTTTTTTTTTTTTTCCTCCTGAGATTTCACCCTCCCTCCTTCCCTCCGCGCAGATTCCTGAGTTAGGCCCTAAGAATTCCCATAAAAAAAATTTTCTGCAGGGGAAATGTATTGTTTTGAACGTCCGTTTTTCTGCCTCTCTCAGGACGCTCGGGAACGCTCTCTCTCTCTCTCCCTCTCTCTCCCTCTCTCTCTCTCTCTCTCTCTCAGAACGCTCGGGACGCGGCTCGCGGGATGTCTCTTAACTTGTCGCACACGTCCCGCGGGCCACGTCCCGAGTGTTCTGAGAGAGAGAGAGAGAGAGAGAGAGAGAGAGAGAGAGAGAGCATTCGCAGAGCGTTCCCGAGTGTTCTGAGAGAAACCTTGTACATCTTGTACCATCTACCTCGACTATTCGCAGACATTCGATTGGTTTATTTTGTACCAGATGTGAATATATAGTGTCATAGGTTGATTATTAACCCTACATGTGTGAGGTATATGTATATGTATATACCTCACACATGTAGGGTTAATAACCAACATCACACTCTAGTCGTCCGTTTGCCCCCTTCTTTCCTCGCTCGTTTTCTTTTCCTCCCCCCCCCCCCTCTCTCATTTCCAGGCAGAGGTGTGACTACATGTGGTTTTGATTTTTCTTTGCTGTCGTCATCTCATCAGCTCTCCCTCTCCTTCCCTGTGTCTTCTCAATCACATCAATTCCTCCATTGTTTCCCTCTTCTTTTTTTTTTTTTAAAACCAAAAAAAAAAGAAAGAAAGAAATCTTCTGCATTCCAGGAGTTCCAGTGTTGTTCGTGCGGTCCAGAAATTTACCCCGACGCTCTCTTGTTTGCAACTCGGGTTCGGATCGAGTCATGTTTAAAAGTGTTCTGTCGTAACGCTCTTGCAGGTTCACAGCAACAACCGGCACATGCAGGGCGTGCGCGTCTTCTCCGAGGTGCTGTGCGAGTTTAAGGTGAGCCTGCTGAGCCCGTGGAGCGAGCCGGCCCTGAGCGTCCGCGTGCCCCTGAGCGACCTGCGTGACCCCTCGTCACTCAAGGTCACGCTGCCTCTCGGGGGCCGGCCTGCGCACATCCTACGCTGCCACTTCACCTTCTCTGACCGCTGGCTGCTTATCAGTGAGATCAGCTTTTACTCTGGTACGCGCACACACACACACACACACACACACACACACACTACAATGTTGTCTTGACACACAAGCCTCATACACTCATACAGTACATACCTATCTCTCACACACATACACCATGTGACCAAACCGTCACTTACCCCTGGGGTATACATGGCACATGACTCTATACACACATTTACACACACTTGTATAATTATTAAAAATTGTATTCTCCATAATAAGCTACTTAAATTAAGCGCTCTCTCTCTCTCTCTCTCTCTCTCTCTCTCTCACTGTCTCTCTCTCAGAACCGTTCGATAGTGGTTTAGCGTTACCGTCTGTAGCGACCCCTCGTCCCTCCCTCACTCCTCGCTCTCCTCCCAACACTACACCCTCCATGACCTCTTCCATCTTTCCCAGCACCACCAACTCCAGCAGGAGCCGAATGGGTGAGTCAGGGTTCTAATACCAAAGTCTCACTTCTGTGTGTATGTATGTGTGTGTGTATGTATGTGTGTGTGTGTGTATATGTGTGTGTGTGTATATGTGTGTATGTGTGTGTATGTATGTGTGCGTGTATGTATGTGTGCGTGTGTGCGTGTGTATGTGTGTGTGCGTGTGTATGTGTGTGTGTGTGTGTGTGTGTGTGTGTGTGTGTGTGTGTGTGTGTGTGTGTGTGTGTGTGTATATGTGTGTGTGTGTGTGTATATGTGTGTGTGTGTGTGTATATGTGTGTGTGTGTGTATATGTGTGTGTGTGTGTATATGTGTGTGTGTGTGTGTGTGTGTATATATGTGTGTGTGTGTATATATGTGTGTGTGTGTGTATATATATGTGTGTGTGTGTGTGTATATATGTGTGTGTGTATATATGTGTGTGTGTATATATGTGTGTGTGTATATATGTGTGTGTATATATGTGTGTGTGTGTGTGTGTGTGTATATATGTGTGTGTGTGTGTGTGTATATATGTGTGTGTGTGTGTATATATGTGTGTGTGTATATATGTGTGTGTGTGTGTGTGTATATATGTGTATGTGTATGTGTGTGTATATGTGTGTATGTGTATATATGTGTATGTGTGTGTGTATGTGTGTGTGTGTGAGATTAATGGTGTGAACACACAGACAACAACAGTCAAGTTTTAAACCAAAACAAATGAGCTGTAAAAAAAATGTGTCTGTTGGTGTTTTGTTAATAAAAGTGATTAGCGCTACACTACATTTATAAAGTCTGTAAAATGGTCAGCGCTACTTTTACACGCCAGAAGCGCTGGTTTGTTGTTTCTGTTTGTCTCTGTAGAAGGTCTGCTTTCCACAGCGTTAGCTACTTTTCATCACTCATGATGGAGTAGGAAAGTCCTATACTGTATGTCTGTGTGTTCTTCAAGTTTATTTGATCTCCCTGGAACTTCCAAGAATTGACGCTAGCTTAGTAGTGTTAGCCGTAGCGTTAGGCATTAGGGAAGGGAGTCACCAAGGACCACCCCATACAATATTATCACGCTATATTATTATGCTTTTTTGTTAATGTTGTTACCATTCTATACAAACTTTTACAGCAAATAATTCACTCCTAATTCATTCACACAGCTTACTGTGCTGCCTGCCAATGTGTGACTAGTTCAAAGTGCTCCACCTGTAGGATCATTAAGGAACTGCAACATTTTTACATTCTCAAATGCAAACAGTTTCTACAGTTAAATCTTGGATCGCGGAAGCGAGCTTGTATAAAAATAATTAATATAAAGTAAAAATAAAACAAATTACCTTTGGAAAAAAATGTGGCTGGTATGAAGGAGACGAGAGGAGGTGGGGGGGGGGGTGTTGTTGTGTAGGATGACTTTCTCACACACACTAACAGAATCTTTTTCTTTTTATGTGACTTTAACAAAGTAACCTCTAATGACACTTGCTTTTGCCTCCTTTTTATGATTTTGTGGAAATGTGATGTTGCATTATAGTTAAACAGATCCATGTCCTGCACTGCTACAGCCTTTGTAGCATTTTACTTCACGAGGACTGTTGTTGCAGTACTGTTACTAAAGAACCGTCACTAAATACAAAATAAAAAAAACACAAAATTAAAAAAAAAATCTTTATGCACACACACACACACGTGGTCACAATATTGTAGTCACACAGTAAAAACAATGCATGCACACATGGATGTTGACTATACGAGTGACTCGCGCACTGAGACTGAGCCTGGGAGACGATCACCCACAATTCCACAGTGCAAGAGAGAGAAGTTGTTTTGATCACGTGACGCTCGGCACGTAAAAAGTGCATGCGTACTACTCGTATTGCAAGACCTCACTCGTTTATCAAGTTAAAATGTATTACACGTTCTTTGCGCATCTGGCAAAACACTCGGAGACGAAGTTACTCGCAACCCAAGATTTTACTGTGTGTGTGTGTGTGTGTTTACATAAATTATCTAAAATCATGTGCATTAAAAGCCTGAAATCTGCCTTTAAAACCTTCCCATTAAACAAGTCTCAAAACAACCCCAGCGCCAATTAGTCGGAAATTCAGACAGCATGATTACAAATGATAACCAAGGAAGGTAGCCAGGAAACTCCCCAGACCTTAATCCCATTGAGAACTTGTGGTAATTCCCACAAATTCTGACAAACTCCAAGCATTTATCCAAGTACGGGCTGCCATCTGTCAGAATGTGGCACAGAGGTTGATAAAAGCGTTCGACGATAAAAGCGTTCAACACTTATTAAATGCTTCTGATAATACTTCAGTAACACCGAAGCTTTGTGAAAATTAACATTTGTGCCTTTCTCAAAACTTTTTTTTTTTTTTTTTTTTCAACAATATTTTTATTGATTTTAACAGGGATAAAACAGGGTAAACATGTAATATTTTAATGCAGGTTTTATAATCCCCTTATAAACCCTATAGCTCCCACCCCGTCCCTCCCCGACTCCAAGCCAGTTTTACAAGCATATGAAAGGCTAAACGCCAGGCATTGAGAGAAACCAAAAAAGAAAAAAGAATATGGAGCTGGAAGTTTTTTGGTTCTACGTGCAAAAAATAAATAAATAAAGAGGAATAAAAAAGGGAAAGAAAGCAAACAAACAAGTAATTAAATAAGACAGGAATCAAACTATAAATGTATATGAAAAAAGTGAAGGAAGGGCCCCCACACCTGTTGAAATTTAAAGTCTGGGTAATGAATTGAATAGTGAATCTTCTCCAGGGACAGACAGGACATGATATCTCTGAGCCACTGGGCGTGAGTGGGTGACGTGGCATCCTTCCACTTGAATAAAAGAGAACGCCTGGCCAGGAGTGTCGCAAAAGATAACAATCTCTTTTTGGCTGGACTTAGACTCTTACCCTCTTCTCCAGTGACACCAAAAAGAGCAATCAGAGGGTCTGGTTCAAGATTGCAATTCAATATGAAGGACAGGGTCTTAAAAACATCCCTCCAGAATTTTTCCAAATTCGGGCATGTCCAGTACATATGAATAAGAGACGCCTCTCCACTTTTACATTTATTACAGCAAGGATCAATGTCTGGGTAGAAACGGGAGAGTTTAAGTTTGGAGAAATGAGCCCTGTGTACAACCTTAAACTGTAATAAAGAGTGGCGGGCACATAAGGAGGTTGAGTTGATAAGTTTAAGAATTGAATTCCAAGTATCATCTGATAGTGACAAATTTAAATCCTTCTCCCAAGCAGTTTTAATTTTACACAGAGGGGTGTGACTCGAAGCCATCAATCCACCATAAATAGTGGATATTAGGCCTTTACGCAGCGGTGACAAACAGAGGAGATTATCTAGAATGTTTGCAACAGGAGCCTCAGGGAAATTTGGTATTAAAGAGCGAATGAAGTGTCTTACTTGCAGATATCTGAAAAAATGAGAATTGGGTAAGTTAAACCTCTCGGAAAGCTGTTCAAATGATGCAAACTTATGGTCAACGAACAGGTCTTTGCAAAGCTTGATGCCCTTATTGTACCATTCCTGAAACACTGAGTCATGTAAAGAAGGCTGGAAGAGATGGTTAGAGACGATAGGACTGGACAGAGAGAAGCCTAGAAGACCGCTGTGCTTTCTGAACTGAGCCCATACTCTCAAGGTATGCACCACTACTGAGTTATTGATTAATTTAATTGAGGGGATGGGGAGAGCAGATCCAAGGAGTGCAGAGACAGAGAGATTTTTGGCAGACTTTATCTCCATTTCCACCCAGGCAGGCCGATTAGGTTGGTTATGAAAATATGACCAAAAGATGACAGATCGAATGTTTGCTGCCCAGTAGTAGAAACGAAAATTAGGTAGAGCCATGCCACCGTCTCTTTTAGATCTTTGAAGTAGGGACTTATTCAATCGTGGATGTTTACCTTTCCAAAGGTAAGAAGATATAATTGAGTCTAAAGCGCCAAAGTAAGATTTGGGAATAAAAACAGGTACAGACTGAAAGAGATATAAAAATTTAGGGAGAATACTCATTTTAATGGCATTAATGCGGCCCACCAGGGACATGGACAGTGGTGACCATCGTCCCAAGTCCTTTCTTGTTTGGTTCAACAACCTAATAAAATTTTCTTTAAAGAGGTGTTTATGTTTCCTTGTGATTGTAATACCAAGATAGGTAAACTGATTTTTCACAATGTTGAATGGAAAATTGTGCATACCCGTTGTTACTGCTGTATTATCTAGCAGAAAAAGTTCACTTTTGTGCAAATTTAATTTATATCCTGAAAAATAGCTAAATTCCCTGAGCAATGACAGCACAGGTGGCAGTCAAAACTTTTGATCAGGGATGTACAGTGGTCACCTAATCGGAGCGTTCGTTTTACCGCCGCGGCGCTCGGCAACAGCATTTGGGTTTGTGCATTTGCTGGCTTTTACCACTGAGTGGTGCTATATAACTACAGACTGACGCCTCATGCCTTAGTTCATTCTCTGCCGGATTAATGAGACGCGCTCCATTAGAACTGCACGTAGTAGCCGATAACATCAAGTGAAACACTGTAGTTGACCGAATTCATAATCACAGTACTAAAATTACAGTACAAATGTAGAATTAAAATTAAATCAAATCTTATTAGGATCAAATTTAACACAGTGAGCCTTTAGATTTTATCACGTGTAATTAGAAAAGAAGTGTGTAGGGTTTTGGTGTTATTTGATCTTATTGGTTTAGAAATTTATATTTCGATAAATAGTAAACTTGGCCGATTTTCATTAATTTTGTTGACAAGAGAGGCTTGAAAATTCTCCCACCCCCTTAAGTGGGGAATGACAGAAATATGGTCATTTATTTCAGTTAATAAATCTACTATACATTTTAAAAGCCTGTAAGCTACTATACATTGTTTGTTGTGGAAATTACCATCACTGTTGTATTTACTGCGATGAATGAAAATGTCACTTTGCGCCACCTGGCGGCCATTTTTTTACGAATGACTTTGAAATGCAACTGATTTATTTTGGCCGCTGTCGCCTTTAAACGGCGGTGAGCGTGACGGTAATAACCATTCCGATTGAGTAACCACTGTATGATTACGGAAACATACGGCACAACAGACCTACGATGGTTAAAAAAAAAATCTATGAACCAATTTCATTTCTTTTCTTTCTTTTTTTTGTTGTTGTTGTTTTGGTATGCGTTCAACAAATTCGCAGCCCACGCAGTGAAGCTGCAGATCAGTCCGGTTCATCCCAGCACAACTCCAGTAATAAGTCATGATCTTAACCTTACGACTACCCAAGGCTCGTTACAATTATTGAATTTCATTTTCAGACTGAGTGTGTGAATTCTTGTAGCACTAATCCACTCGAATTGTATCCAGGTTATAATCTGATCGATATGATTTTATCTGATGATCTGATCTGCGTCCACCGTCCAGGTAAGCTGAGTCACATCTACTGTAGAAGAAGAAGAAAGCTGAAAGTAAAACTTCAGACTTGCACTCAGTCACGATTCGAACGATGCAGCTCCGAACCTCATTGTTCTCGAGTTGTTAAGGGTCAGAGAGCTGTTTGAGTCGACAGATGAGAAGCATCTGCTGGGTGGCTGAACGCCGCGCCTTGCTCTCACCCGTCTCTCCGTCTCCCGTGCTCTTATGCCCTCTGTTCTTTCTTGTGTCTTTTCTACATTTCTAAACACAGCTGGGCTATTGTGTTGAAAGAGTGCGGGGCGCAGAAACTGAGGAGGCTGAAGGTGAGACGAAGAGGGAGAGACAGGCCACACAAGCAGATAAGGGCTGTGCACATAGCCGGGTTTTTTTTTTTTATTAATTAAAAAAAAATTTCAGTCCGAGCGCCGCAGTAGCACACAATTCTGCACAATCTGCCTCGCATACAAATGCACAAAGTCAAGCGTGCACACCGCGGTTATTTGTCCGGGGAAAGCACCGTGGTCATTCGAAACTCAACGCCGCCTGTGTGAGTCAGCACACGGAAAAGATCAGAAGATAACGCTTTTACATCATTGTGGCATTCATTCATAACGCCTTCATAAAAGAGCAGCGTAACATCCCAGGGGTGAAACGGTCTTCTAAAAAGCGTTTTAAATGCAAATTAATGCAGACACTTATAAATATGTATGTTTTTTTTTTTCTGTCTCTTTTTTTTTTTTAAGCTGACGCCGGTGATGAATTTGCTGCTCTCACCCCAAGGCCAGGGTTACCTGTTGCTAAGGATGACAGCAGCAACACCGCTATCCTGATCGGCTGCCTAGTGGGCATAATACTGCTGCTCCTGGCCGTCATAGTTGGCATTCTGTGGAGGCAGTACTGGAAGAAACTGCTCGGCAAGGTGAGAAGAGAAGAGCGCGCCCAAGAGAGGCGCTGTTCAAAACCAAATATGAATTCTGATATTTAAAATGTGTTTGAAATGTGTGTGTCTGTGCGTGCAGGCCCAGGGCAGCCTCTCGAACGACGAGCTGCGAGTTCACCTCTCGGTCCCGTCCGAGAACGTGGTGATCAATAACACAAACACACACACGTACTCCAGTCGTTACCAGCGCATTCACACTTTCCCCGAGGACCCGGACAGAGACGCGGAGTACCAGGAACCCAGTACTGTGGTCCGACCCCGAGAGCAACGTGACAGCACGGGTGAGGCTCATTAATACCCAGGCTAATTAATATTAATGATAACAATAATAAGGAGAAGGTGAAGGATATTTAACCCATAGATTTTTTTTTTCAGAATCTAAAACGTATTGTTCCTCAAACATAATTGTTTTAAATAGTGTATCGACATTTATTTATGAACATTAAATCGATGTGAATTACGACAAATCATTTAACACACAAAACTATTTAAAGTCCCCAGATTTTACTGTCGTTAAACAAGTTAACTCCGATCCCAAGAGCTCCTCCAAAGTGTGTGTGTGTGTTAATGCCCCAGCTGAAATTATGAAATTATCCCTCAAACTGCCATTATTTCACTCCTTCTTCAAACCCAGCCAGAGACCAGCAGAGCTGAGCAACAAGCCAGTGGAGTAGGGAGGGGCACTTCTTATATGACATCACAATAGGGGAAAATCAAATTAGCATGTTTTTTGAAAAAAAAATTGGAAAAAAAAAAAAAGCAGGATTTTTCCCCCCCACTCACGTTTGTACAAACCTCTGAAATCTGAATGTCTAAAAATGACTAAAAAGTAACCTTGCATAATGACGACCCCTTTGATATAGATTTATAGAAGTCATAAAATGTGTCTATTGACTATTACTGAGTTTAGACGCGCGGGACTCTTCTTCTCTCTGGTTGAACAACCTCAGTTGAACAGTGTCAAGAACGAGTTATATTGAGCTACATCAGGAGATCAATAAAATACTCTCAGCATTAAATAATAATAATAATAATAATAATAATAAGCAGGACTTTGTAGCCAGTAATACAGTACTAGCTTTTATTTCTTAAGGAAATACTTCTTAATAGAATACACTAGTTTTTCCGCATGCTGTGGGTTTAACATACAGTACTGTGTAAACGTCTTGAGCCCTCATTTCCTTATATTCTTTATATTAAATCAATAAATGATATAGATGAAATTAAAGCACTGGGAAGAAGTGTTTTACTGTGACAGGCTGCAAAGTGCCTAAAGATACGATTTAAAAATTTTTTTTTTTTTTATGTAACAATCTCAGCAGCCACCTGAAATGCATCTGTACTGTATGTACAACATCATACAAACCTGTAGAAAGTCTATGTAGGTTTCATATGAATAGATGAATAGATAAAACAATGTCTCTTATTTGTTTGAGTGTAAAGGAGAGTTAAGAGCGAGACAGACTAATGAACTTTTCTGTATGTAAAGACTCCACATCTTTGGCGAAAAGCATCACTCCAGATGTGGTTATTATAACGTCTGATCCACTGAACCCCCGGTGTCTCAGGATCCTTACGACACACTGGACATGTCAACTCAACATACTGATGAAACGTTGATTAACTGCCTGCAGTATGAATAACTGTAACCCTGCCTGCTTTGTTGTCTTGTTCCTGCATCTGATCTGTGACAGTTCTGTCCTTACCTGCCTCCCGTCTCCCCTAACCATCACGCTTACTTGTGTTTGTTTGTTTGTTTTGTACATGTTCTGGCTTGTACTGAATGGTGTTTGCTTTGTTTTTTTTTTCGTGTTGCATTGTATTTGGTGTGTCATGCATCATGGTATTGTTACCGTGTTCTGTGAATGTCTGTGTGTGTGTGTGTGTGTATCCGACCAGCCTTGCTGTTAAACAACCCAGCCTATCACGTTCTCCTGTCTGACCTGAGACATGGCCACAACAGGCTGCCAAACTGCTCCAGAGAGTCTGTTAAGCCCCAAAACCTGCCCCAGGGTAAGACATGTCGTCTAGCCTCACAGGGTAACGAAAAAACAGAGAATCAGGCAGGAATGATGAGGGAGATTCAGTAGAATGGAGGTTAGGTAAAGGGTTCTCAGGGAGAGGAAGTGATTGAGTGAGACGTTGTGACACGGTGCACCGTGTTTATCCCCTGATCACATGAACAAGCGTGACCTCCAATAACACGTACGTTATCTCATCAATGTCGTGCGTTGATCCGAGACTGTTAATTGAAGGAGCTTTATCTAAATAAATATCGAATATTACCTGTTAAGTTCAATCATTTTTGTTTAGTATTAGCATTTCCGTTCCCACCCCCGTGTCCTCTTTCATCCCTCTGATGTCCTGCTTATCTGAATATTTCCTTCACAGCATGCAGTTCAGACATGGACGAGAAAGCGCTGCCTGTTCAGGAAGGACCGCCCCCATACCCTGGAGCCCCGCCTCCTCTCCTAGGAGCTCATTATGCAGAAGCCACAGGGGGTGGGCCCAGTGTGCCTCATTATGCAGAAGCGGACATCATCAGCCTGCAGGGCGTAAGCGGGAACAACACGTACGCCGTTCCTGCCCTCTCAGCCACGCCCGCGGACTGCCCGCCCCTTCCCGAGCTGCAGCGGGAACGGCTGCTCTTCAAAGAGAAGCTCGGAGAGGGCCAGTTTGGAGAGGTAGCGTACAAATGAGCACCATCGAAGAGAAATCCGTGCTATACTGTTACACAAATTGCTGAGAGATGGTTGATTTAATGCTGACTGAGTCGTTCAGCAGAACACGAACTGTATCGTATCCTGCATTATAATCCCGAAACGTCGCTTAACAGCCGCGTGTCCTCGTTCCTCCTCCTAGGTTCATTTGTGTGAGATCGAAAACCCTCAAGACCTTCCAAATCTCGAGTTCCCTTTCAATGTGAGGAAAGGGCGCCCCCTGCTGGTGGCTGTAAAGATCCTGCGGCCTGATGCGTCGAAAAACGCCAGGTTAGAAGCGCCTGCTTTCTTTTTTCCACTCATCCTATCTTCACAGTTGAGCTGCACGTCATGCACCTGCTATGGTTTGTAACCTCCCACCTGTCTGTCCTCCTGCAGGAACGACTTCCTGAAAGAGGTGAAGATCTTGTCTCGTCTGAAAGATCCCAACATAATCCGCTTGCTGGGCGTGTGTGTGAGCAGTGACCCGCTGTGCATGGTTACAGAATACATGGAGAGCGGCGACCTTAATCAGTACCTCTCCCAGCGAGTGTTACTGGACAAGACCGGCCCGCTGCACAACATGCCAACCATCAGGTACAATCTGCGTTTTTAATTATTTATTTTTAGTGGTAAACTAATAATGCATAGAGATTATATATCTGAGAACATTGCATACGGTTTTGTAAGATATAGGCGTATGTGTTCTGCGCTCCAGCTACCCCGCTCTGATCTCCATGGCTAGTCAGATCGCATCTGGTATGAAGTTCTTGGCGTCGCTTAACTTTGTACACCGAGACTTGGCCACGCGCAACTGCCTGGTCGGGGGTGATCGAGGGGAAGGAGACGACAGAGCGGGAGAGAGGCACATTAAGATCGCCGACTTCGGCATGAGCCGGAACCTGTACGCTGGAGATTACTACAGGATCCAGGGCAGGGCCGTGCTCCCCATTCGATGGATGGCCTGGGAGTGTATTCTCATGGTGAGTGAGGGTGTGCAACATGATAACGTCTCAATTTACTCCTTTACATTTATATTTATTTAACTTTTTATAATTATTATGTATTATTATGGGGTGGCTAAGTGGTTAGCACCTCCAGAATCCAGCTTCGATTTCCATCTCTGTGTGCATGGAGTTTGCATGTTCTCCCAGTGCTTGATGGGTTTCCTCCTGGTGCTCGGGTTTCCTCCCACAGTCCAAAGACATGTAGGTTAGGCTACTTGGTGTTCCCAAATTGCCCGCAAAGTCTCCTGGGATAGGCTCCAAGCCCCCCATGACCCTGAATATACAGTAGGATAAAGCGGTATAGAAGATGAGTGAGTATTATGATTATGATTATCTTTATTATGATTATTATTATTAGGGGAAGTTCACTACAGCCAGTGATGTGTGGGCGTTTGGGGTGACTTTGTGGGAGATGCTGAGTGTGTGTCAGGAGCAGCCCTATGGTCACATGACTGATGAACAGGTCATCGACAATGCAGGCGAATTCTTTAGAGACCAAGGAAGACAGGTACACACACATACACACACACACACGCACACAAACAACACATTGACCCCCAAATTAGCCTGGAAATCAATCTCAATGTCCCTCCCTCTCTGTCTCTCTGTGTGTTAGGTATATCTGACTCGTCCGGAGGTGTGTCCCCAGGGCCTGTACGAGCTGATGCTAAGCTGCTGGAACAGAGACTGTAAACTCCGGCCCTCTTTCACACAAATTCACTCTTTCCTCACCGAGGACGCCATGAACATGGTGTAAAGAGAGATGGACGCAGGAGACCTAGCGGATCCCTCCTTCACGCAGACGAGACGCGTCCGTCCAGCCGTGCACAAGCCGGTGGAGGCGCTAGTTGGTGTAGAAGTAGGCAGAGCTAAGCACACTTATGTAAATTACCGTTTCGCAGGTCAGGGCTGAGAGATGCTGCTGGTTCGGTTCTCGTGCTCGACCTGCTCCAGCACCCTAAACCTAACGTTAGTCCTGAACTAATCACCGATCCGCAGTTCATCTTAAATCTCTCACTGGTAACTGTTTTACACTAAAAGGTGGAGGGTTTTTCTGTTGCCGAAGACTATATAGACTGTGAATGAACTAGTTTATATCATTACACACGTAGCCTGTGCGTTCCTGGTGAATGATCACGGCAGTAGGCTTTTAGAAACATTTCTAGGCAGAGGTAACCAGTGGTCGAATCTCAGTGCTCCCGCCGCGTTACGAGGGCTCTTCATTCCGATCTCGAGCCTTTTCGCCGGGTTCACGCGCGAGTGCTAAATCTGAAGCACAAGGCTACAGCACTTTTCTCTCTCTCTAAATAACTCGGTATACACACTTAAGACTGGTTGAGGGATTTTCTGTTTGTAGTATAACTATAAGTACATGCTTATTATTTCAAGGTGTTGTTTTTACATCATGAAATCACAGACATGGTGCTTCATAACCATTTTGACATATTCTCATTTTACACAACCACAAGTTTGTTTTTTTTTCTTTTAGGTTGCTCTATAATTCACGGCAGACAAGTTCGATTGACTGATGCTGCCCAAGTTATTCACGTCACAGGTCGATTTCTGTTACAGATTTAACATGAATAAGGTAACGCGATTTCATTGTATAGAGTGCAGTACAGGATGCGTTTTTTTCCCAGTGACTGCATATAGTGCATAGAGTGACTGAATCTCTCTGACGTCCTCCAGCAGCAATGGTTTCAAACCTACCTGATGATGGGCACGATGATGATGATGATGCAGTGATTTCTTCAAAAATGGGTCTATTCAGGAGGTTGTTTCAAATAGTCTGTACTTTGATGTACAAGCACAATTGTATCCCAAAGCCTCATTCAGAAATCCTACACTGATAATGGCCCAGTCAGAAAAAAAACAAAACACATCATCAGACGGGACAGTCTGACTCGATCTGGTGTAAATCTTTGAAAATCCAGTTAATAGGTAAATATTAGCATGGATTTATTTTCTTGATTCCGACTTAAAGGCGAATAATTATTAGGTGACGAGGAAATTTGGCTTCGATAAACGCCTCATGAACAGTTGGGTTTGTTTTCATCCACTCTGGCTAAAAACCATACAAGGGTATAGAATATAGAAGGATATAGAAGGAGATCTCTTTCTGCATACACTTCTGTCGTTTAAAAAGGGACACCTGTAAGATTTTTTTTTTTTTTTTTTGCAATCATCCAAACAGCCAATCATTTGGCAGCAGCAGCACGATGCATTAAGTCATCCGGATACAGGGTACAGACGGATACATCCGTCACTATAAGCGAGCGGCTTGTTTAAGCGTGAGCAGAGGAGCTGACAGGAAATACAAATAGCCATTCTTTACAACCAATGTCGAGCAGAAAAACATTTTAAAATACACAATACATCACACCTACAGTAGATGGGCTGTGACAGCAAAAAAAGCCACACTTATTTCTATTGCTATCGGGGTAGATCAGGAATCTGAGGCTACAGTGGGCACAGACCCAACAACATCTGATGCACAGTGAATACATATTATTTAATATGTAAGTCAAATTTATGATAAAATTGGAGCAGACTTGGGTATTATTTGATCTTAGTCCAAATAACATACAGTCGATGCTGTACCTACTGTAAGACAGTTTGACTGTTTTATGCTTTTTGGCCACTAGGAGGCTCTAAGAGTTGGTTTTAAAAAGCTTTAAAGCCTTGTAGTCTTTCTGTGACTACACTGAGTAAAATGTGGTCCTGAAGATGTGGAAGATCTTTTGGATCATCATGTATCTCACATGCTAGAACAAAATCACAGAGTCCATCATTAAGCATTAATATGACGAAAAGCCTCGTCTTATTCTGTGATCACCTGTTCCTCTTGAACTAGTAGGCAAACATTTTTCTAAATCTTTTAAGCATTTTAAGGTCTTCAATATGAGTGTATTTGTTAGGGGGAAAAACATTCCCTGCTTTTTGCCTTTATTTCTCAATTGGCTAGGGCTTAAACCAGGTTGCTTTGATTTTCCCACCTAATGTGACCTCATATAAGAGGATTCCCCTCTCCCGGTTATTGTTGATCAGCTCTGTGGCTCAGCAGTAGCCCATTCACATTTATACTGAGTATGTATTTGAAGTATTGGAAAAAAATAAATAAAAGCACCTGATATATCAATAGACACACTTTGGGGGAGCGCTGAGACCCATTTTCATTTGTTAAAGAAACATTAAAATATGGGACCTTTAATGATGAATGAATGAATTTGTGGACCTCAGAAGGATAAGTGTGATGTTTTTAGTATTTGTATGAAGTTTTCAGTAGAGCGAGCAGTGAATCGACTTTCAGCAATCAACTAATAAAATAAGTACTGGTGGTTTTTACACAGAATGAATGGCTTATGATAGATTGGTAGATTAGGTATGAAACCGTCTGCTTATTAGTCATTGATATTGAGATATGTGAGATTTTGGATAGTCAGTGTGGATGAACCCTGCACTAGCTGCACTTCAACAAAGTAAAATAGGCCTCAGAGCTCCCCAAAGTCTTTCTATCTAGCACAGACAGTTGATCAGTTTTTAGCTTTAACTTTTGAATCCAGAACAATAGAATTGGAACCACTGCTGCCTCGTGTATATTAACGAATATGTGAATACGAAGGTCCAGTTAACTATAGCAGGGAATTACTGCAACCTGTTCGCTGAAAACCAGCTACGCATTGCATCGTATTGTCAGTAAAGATACGTAAACAATTTCAGATTCGATTTTGTAGGAGCGTCTTTATCAGTAAGAGAACGATTTAGGAATGTCGCTCAGCCATTGTTTGCACTTTACCGTCAACTGTGAGGTCATCGCTTACACTCCGTGACAGCAGAGCCGTTACAAACCTTTATTGTAAGCTTTCAGTGTGAATGAGTACAAAGTGTAAAATGTACATCAGAATGCTGGTTCGAGGTTTTTTTGTGTGCCCCCCCACGGCACTTGAACAGCGAATTCGTCATGACTTTTAGGTTGTGAAACCCGCGAGCGGTGGAGTCTGAGGATTGTAAAGCCCCTCGCTTGACCCTTTTAATACGGTAACATTCAGAAACGAAGAATGTGTTTCACAAATGGTTATGTTGCCATGTCAGATGTCCTTTAACCTTTTTTTTTTTTTTTTTTTTGATACACTGTAATCCTGAACTAAAACTTGTATTTTTATAACTCAGATTTCAGGCAGCGTTTTTTTTTTTCTTTTGTTCAGCCAGCCTTGTGCTCCTGTTTCGTTATTGTAAAGGGATATGAGGAAATGTAAATAGTCAATGGGACATAACGTTCCTCACTGATATTTGGTATGGTCGTTGTTGTGAATGGTTCTGTATGGGTCTGTCTCTCTGGGCTTTGCTGACTGTGTTAAGTGTTGTCTATTTTTTTTTTTTTTGTAGTTTTAATAAAGTAACCATTTCAGAAACATTGTGTCAAAAACAAATGCAGTTCATTCTACTTACGAAGAAAACAAATTCAGTGGATTTAGTTTATTTTTGAAATAACCCGAACAGTCATATGGAGTTGCCTTTATATATATATATATATATATTTTCTTGTATACAGTGACAACGTATTTTGAGGAATTTAGTATGGGATAATGTATAAAACACAGAAATGCAAAAATGATTAACACAAACACTACAAGGTAATAGAGTGGCAATTTTGCATTCAAAAATAAAAACAGTACATTTTGATTCTGTACAGATGTGGGCTATGATGCATGCATGCTACGCAGATGTTAGTTTGAATCGATGCATGAACGTGTGTATTCAGGCACTTGGTGATAACTGAAGGCAGATACTTCAAATAAACCTTGCATTAATAGCTAACGAATCGCACTTCAATTCAAAACTGAACAGAGGCACGATTCTCTCCCTCAGTAACAAAGAAACTTTTTTTTTTTTTTTTGAGGTTATGATTGAATGAGTAAAATTTCCCCTCTCACGACTTGACCTACATTAAACAGGTTTCACTTACTGTAGACGTGGCCAACTTTACCCCACTTCATTTCTCTCCTCTCCTACACTTCCTTGCACCGCTCTCTGCAGATTTCTGCAAATCTCAGAAATCCAGTCACTTTCTCTCCACCTGTGATTATCTGCAGTTTTTGGTCACTGACCTTAGGAATGAAGCTCTGGCTTCCTAGTCAACAGTAAACAGGAAGAGTTAACCAGTAAAAGGAGGGCAGTGTGATGGCAGGATGAGCGATCACGTCATTCGTCACGCTGTACAAATCTCAATACCCGCTTAAAACACACTTCTGTTTCACTTAACGCTTTCGTTTAATCAAGTTTTACCAAATAGTATAACTTCATAGTTGTGACTGAATCCTGTTTATACCAGTATTAAGATTTGTAAAGCCATTAGTAGTACGCACACACACACACACACACACACACACACAGTAGCTTGAATAACAGTTAGACAGTTAGTAAATGAGGATTACACAGGCTAAATGCACTTTGGTTTTTAGGAACTATTAGCAGAGGTGCATGCTTATTAAACAAGTCACAGGAAAAAAAAAAGCAAGGGTGCACACTTATACAACTAACACTAATTACCTGAATAATGTAGCTGGATCTTGGGGTGGGGGCGGGGTACTTTTCCATATAAATTTAAATGTCTCATGCTTGCATATAAAAACAGACAAAATAGGTAAGGGGTTTAAAAAAAAAAAAAAAAAAAAAAAAAAAAAAACACACCTATGGCTATCATAAGGCTACAGCAGCTAGAACATTTATAACATGCAGGTATACACAGCGACAGGACGACTGGTGAACACAGCATCCCTTAGTGAACAGCTTCCTCTCCGCACTTTCCCAGCTTCCTGTTTTAGCCCATGCGAGTGGAGGCAGCCTGGTAACACAGAACACACACCATTAGTTCTTGTATTTCTGCAACCAAACGTAAAGAGCTTCTCTAACCACTGTACACACACACACACACACACTGTGCTGTGTAAAATAGGTGGTGTGCGAGAACTATTATCGAGGACATGTTAGTTAATAAGGCTGTTTTTATTTACTCCTATAACTATAACTACTCTATAACTACTTAACACCTTTTCACTTCCAGTGTGTTATGAACATTTAAATTCTCTTCAATTGTATCAGGTCCATATGAATATGAACCAGTTATATTGTCAATAGCACCCAACTTGGGCATCTTATACCTTCCTATGGCTCAATATGCCTTATGGTTTCAGAATAGTAAATGCAAGTGAGTGATAAGCTGTAACATAGTAAGTTACTCATTACTGTAAGTTAAAGATGGGGTAAAAAAATAATTTCCGATTTCCGATCAAAATTGATATTTTTTTAAAATAAATGTTTAATTTATACAAGTGTACAGTACTGAAACTTTTGCGTTTAGCAAAGCTCCAGCCGTACGTGTTCCCAAGTGTGAAAAGGAAGTTGTGTTGTACAGTTTTATAGACAAGTATTATTTTTTTGCTCATGCGGAAGTGTCGTGTCTTTTTAAAATAAAAAAAAAAAACCCTTGGCAGAACAATTCCTCCCCATACCCTTCTCCTTCCCCTGATCTTACACCACCTGATGCCTGCTTGTGGGGAATATTAAAGCAGAGTGTCTTCGACTGTGAAAGTCTGTCAGAGCGAATGATCTCCTTTTGCAGGAGTCTGCAGCGACCTTTGTTCTGGGATATGTTTGAGAATCTCCATGAACGATATGAACTCGTCTACAGCGACGTGCCGCGCACACACACTACGAACAATTACAACACGCATACCGCGGTAAATCAACACACTTATAGTGTGCATGTTCGTTTCTTTCAGGAGAAATAAACTTACAGATGACGAAGTTAATATTGTTAGTTTTTTTAATTTCAGTACTGTATATTTTGGAGCATACTGTAAGGTGGTAAAAATGTTGCAGTTCCTCTATAATCCTGCAGGTGGTGGGCTCTAACCTACATAACAGCATGCTGTGTGGTGAGAGCAAATAGTTTGACAAGTTTGTTTAGAATTGTAAATAAAAATTGAAAAAAAAAAAAAAAAGATTAACATACAGGTGAAACTCAAAAAATATGAATATCGTGCAAAAGTTCTCATTAGAAAAGAGGCCTTTCGACCACTGAGCAACAGACCAGTTCTTTTTTTTCCTTTAGCCCAGGTAAGACGCTTCTGACGTTGTTTATTGTTCAGGAGCGACTTGACAAGAGGAATACGACATTTGAAGCCCATGTCCAGGATCCGTCTGTGTGTGGTGGCTCTTGATGCACTGACTCCAGCCTCAGTCCTGACTCCTTATGAACACTTGAATGGCCTTTTCCAGGCTGCGGTCATCCCTGCTGCTTGTGCACCTTTTTCTTCCACACTTTTTCCTTCCACATAACTTTCTATTATGTGCTTTGATACAGCACTTTGGGAACAGCCAACCTCTTTTGCAATTACCTTTTGAGACTTCCCCTCCTTTTGGAGGATGTCAATGATGGTTTTCTGCACAACCATCAGGTCAGCAGTCTTTCCCATGATTGTGCTTCCTACTGAACCAGACTGAGAGACCATTTAAAGGCTCAGGAACTCTTTGTAGATGTTATAGTTTAATTAGCTGATTAGAGTGGGACACTGAGCCTAGAATATTGAACCTTTTCATAATATAAAAATTTTCTGAGATGGTGTATTTGGGGTTTTCATGAGCTGTAATCCATAATCATCTCAATTATGAAAAATCACGACTTGAACCATCTTTCTTTGCATGTAATGAGTCTCATATATTAGTTTCACCTTTTAAGTTGCATTACTGAAATAAATTAACTTTTGCACGATATTCTAATTCTAATTCTTTCACCTGTAGAATCTTGGGTATTCATAAGAGAGATACTTACAGAATCACAATACAAATCGAATGGGCACCTGGGTATGGTGATATTACCATATCGGGAGTTAACTGGCACTAGTGTATGTATCCATGCATGCGTACACTGACGAATGAGTGTGTATCCGTGTTCACCTGAGAGATGTTGACTCCGGTCAGTTTCTCCACGGTCTGAGGCAGACGGACCATAATGTCCAGGACCTCTCCTGTCAGTTTGGCTGCTCCGACCTCTGATCCTCCGCTGGACACCATGGTGACTTTCTGAGCTGCGGAGAGCGGCTTGCTGATCTCTTCCGCCATCTTGAACAAAGAACACGTCGCATGTTTATGGAACTGCTCTAGTACGAGGAAAATAAGGCAGGATTCAATTAAAAGTGGGTGTGGTGGCTGACCAAGGGCAGTTTCTCCAGCAGCATGTCCACCATGGCTCCCTCCTGGTACTGTTTGAAAGCTTCTGCCTTTTTGGCCATCTGCTCTGCCTCGGCACGGCCCTTCGCCTCAGTGGCAAATGCTTCTGCCTCGCCCCTCATCTGAGAGACAGTGACCAGGCTTTTTATGTCCCCATTAATTTTTACAGTCATTAAAATAATCTTAGGACATTGTGTTGTATGGAATTTTTAATGGGGAAAAAAAAAAAAAAAAAAACACTTACTCTAATAGATTCAGCCTCAGCTTCAGCCTCCATGATCAACTGCAGCCTGTCGGATTAAAAAAAAGACAGCGAAGACATGACTAACGCATGTCTGAGTTGCAACAATACAGGGAGGATTTGAGTGAAGAACAGAGCCGTGTTGTGGTCAGTGTTGCCAACTATTTTCAATGGAAAGTAGCTAAAGTCTGTTTGAAAATTCGCCAAATGTCGCTAGATGACGTCATGCATATATTTGCATATTGATGACGTAATTACGTCATATTTGCATTCTGCATTTTTTCCATAATCCTTCCTCACGTGTCCAATACAAAACTGTTATCATATTTTCACACTTTACATATTTTCTGTCAAACACAACGGAACTTATTAACCAGCAGTTACATCCTCTGCAATGAAATAATTCCGGAATCCGGATTTATAACTGCGTTGGACAAAAATCACTACTGTAGGTCAGTTAAAGACAGCATATGTGTTGTGATATCAGTTATATTTCCAAGTAAAATGAAAATAGATGAAATAGGCCTATTTGTAAATTTACAGACCTCGCGCTTACAGGACAGTACTGGCGACATTTGGAATGTTGCTAAGTTTTGTCCAAAAGTCGCTAGATTTGTCGCTAGGCGCTTTTTTGAAGAAAAACAAAAACGTCATCAAAGGGGTCTGAAAAGTTGCTAAATCTAGCAACAAAGTCGCTAAGTTAGCAACACTGGTTGTGGTGCAGGCGGATTTCCACCTTTCAGCCTCGGCGAGTTTCTCCAGCTTGTATTTCTCCGCCTCGGCTGGCTTCTTGACTTTGGCCTCCAGCTCCTTCTCTTTGCGGGTGATCTCCTGCTCCTGCAGAGTGATCTGCTGAGTGCGCTCCACCACCTGCACCTGCATCTTCTCCTCCTCAATCCTTTGCTTCGTCTTGGCCACCTGATTCATTTAATTATAGTTTTTTTAGATAAAAGGATTTACTTCTCATCACCTTAGCTATGAGTTAGAAATCGCATGGTTTCTGCTTGTTTTTAGATGCGTCATGTGACTGCTGTACCTGAAGCTGATAGGCCATCTCAGACTCTGCTTTCTTAGTGTTAACCTCCATATCATAAACCGCCTTTTTCAGCTCGTAGTCTCTCTGAGCCTTCGCCATCTCGATCTCGTTCTTGTACTGTGCAGAAACCTTCTCCTGCATGGCATGGGCTTCCTAAACACACCCATGCACAGATATTTCACTAATTGAAATCTTTAAAAAAAAAAAAAAAAATGGACAAAGTATTCTAAGCAGAAAAGCAATCGTACCCGGATCACTGCGTCTCTCTTGTACTGAGCCTCTCCGATGCGGGCGTCTCTCTGCACCTGAGCCGTGCGAGCTTTACCCAGAGAGTTCAGGTAGTCCTTAAAGAGGAACGTCAAAGACAGCATCAGCAAACGTTAAAAGATTCGAGCGTGCGAACGAGGACGTGTTGCACACGTGAACGTTACCTGATCGTCATGAACGTCTTTAAGCGTGTAGCTGACCACGCCGATGCCCATGTTCACCAAATCAGAAGACGCCACCTTGAACACTTGCTCGGAAAACTTCTTACGATCCTGATAGATCTCCTGCAGGAAATCAAAGTAAAAAAAAAAAAATGTTCAAAATACTATTAATGAGTGTTATAAAACAACTGTTGTTAAATCGTTGGAACAACGAATGTATACAAACAAAGATAATCATTTAAGTTATTTTCACATATTTAACTATCCATACTCTTTATTTCTGTTTCTTTTCCTTGTGTGTGTGCGTGCGTAATATGAGAGTAGTCTCAGTACCTCCACAGTCAGGTGAGCAATAATGGCTCTCTGATGACCTTCTAGTGTCTCCAGGGCAATCTGGGAAATCTCAATCTCTGATTTCCCCAAGAACATCTGACAGGCTGCTGCCAACATCTCCTTATTCTGGCCCTGGATTTTCACCTGTGCAATGCCAGTCACTGAGATGGGGACGCCATGCCTGGTGTAGACCTTATCACTCTTCACGTTAAGAGTCAGAGTATTCAGAGATATCCTGACAGAGAGAGAGAGAGAGAAGCTGGATTTAAAGGCAACAGCAGGCCATTGTGTATTAATACAATCTATAGACAAACTGGATCATGCTAATGATGTTGCTCAGATCTAAGGAGCAAAAATACAAAAACCAAAAAGCATATTTCTCTGTGGCTGCTAAAAAAAAAAAAAAAATCGTGAAATAGCTACCTGTGGGCCTATAAACCATGGACACGTACCAGTTCGAAAAAACATCTGGATGCCTCTCTGTGTCCATTCATGCCAAGACCTTCTAACAAACTTGTGTATAGATGCATGATGATGTATTTATCATAAATACCACCGTCATGCATTAATCAGTCTTATAACTAAACTGAATACGGATTAAGAATAAAGACTACTTTTTCACCCTAATTACCAGGATAAGTGTGAGACATCATTCAATTCGATTCTATTTTATTTAAATAGCACTTTTAACAATGGTCATTGTCGGACAGGAAGGGAGGAAGGAACACTCTACAGACTCGATGTCCTCGAAAGCAACAAGGTCAATAAATCTGATTCACATAGTTGTGCGATACCACTTTAGCACAAATCTGGGTCGTCCTGCTACCAATGCAAACTAACTTGCCAGCTCTGTGACTACTGGCAATCATCTCTGTAGAAACCAACCTCAAACCACTTCTTTCAGGGAGCGGATCATAAGAAGCCATCAGCCATTACTGTTCATTTGTGTTCCAGTATCTTAGTCTATGTATCCTGGAAGTGTCCTCTTTGGACCTGTAGACCTGATGCTCCGTAGTTGTTCTGACTCGGAGTTAAATCATCTTGCGATCTAAACTCTTGTAATAAGAAATGGCTTGCTAAACTAATCATGTTGCAATTCTCTCTCACTGAAGTCAGTCTTTTTAAATTTCTTTATATATAGATACTCCTCTTCTGGAAAGGGCCCGAGAGAGGCAGAAACAGAAAACCTTCAAAGCTACCATTGAGGAATTCCTTCCTGCAGTTATTGCTTTTATCATGTGCTCTTCTAATGTTCTTAACAAAAGACGATATCGCAGAAATCTTGTACAGGGGCAGGAAAACCAGACCAAACTTTACTACCTTGTAAAGTTTTCATGTTGTCTGGAAATTACCTTGAGGCAGCTAAGAGGTGGCCAAAAGTATTGAGACAAATGTTAAATTCAATGCTTTACTGACATTTTTTTTAATATCACAATAAAGATATGTTTTTTAATGAAATAGTTATACAACAATCAATATCTAGTATTTAGTAGTCCTGTTAATTAAAACCTGCTAGATCCGGATGGCCATTGTCTCCCTTAATCCATGCCTGCTTGATTGTTTCCTAAAGAGCACGTACAGAAGACGGTATCTTCACCGCCTCTGCCTTCTTCATCACTGTCCAGGAGCTTTCTATTAGGTTTAGGTCAGGAGACGACCCAGGCCGTTTATTTTTAATAGTGTTTCACAGATAAATAGTGCAGCCAGATAGACGAAGAAATATACAAATCGTTAGAAACATTTTATTTTTAAACAACAAACACATCATAAAAAAAAAGCCTGTGGCTGATGTGCATAACACTTTGCAGAGTCTTTTTGTGCACAACAATAATAAAAAAGAAACGACAGTAAAAGGCATATAATTTGATTGTCCCGGGTAAGTGGATTGTCCAGTCCTGCTATAAAGCCATTATGTTATACTACATACTCAAGAGACTTTAGTCAAGGGTGCATGCACAGGGTGTCTGGAAGATCTGGTGTATCAGACATACTGATAACATTGATCACAGTGTAAACACTGACCATGCAATGTTTATAGTTAACACCATCATTCACCACCATTGTTAAGATACAGCAATATGCGCCATGTTAAAAGCATTTATCTCTAAAAATCAATTGTAAGGCTGGATTTAATGATGATTATGACCTTTGATCCTAAGCAATGAATGCAAAGAATTCCTATGCAGACAAAGACAAAAGAAATCCTGCTGACTTTCCGGAGTCAGTTTTCCAGAAAAAAAACGGCAGAATAATTCTCTGTGATGGACGGAAACTAGAGTGATATACAGATAATCTCAGACTTAAGAACTAATCTGATTAACGTACGTGCTCCTGAAACAGAACTTGTTCGTAAGTCCGACAAAGTGAGTCGTATACGCCTTTGATACGAATATACAATGTAAAGTATACCAATCCACTTGACTAAATCTGCTATCATCTTACCAAAACTCTTAACTGCACCTAAGAAAATTAATCTCACGGTAAAATGTAATATTGTCTCTGCACCTTTAAATCATTAGGAGAATCCCAGATGCCATTTTGTCTCAGAGCTGTTTTCCACTGTATTGGACTGTGAACTCTGTTTTGTTAAGGATTTTCTAAAATTAGGATTATTCACCATGTGAACAGCTTTACAGGACAGACATTTTCTATCAATGTGCTTCCGGACTGATTCGTTAAAACCGACTGGTTTCTCCCACAGCCCCACACGCACCCACACACAATATACCACTTTAGACATTTACTTACACACTGAAAATATTGTATATAATTGTAAATATTGGTATATGGTAAACTGCAGTGTCTATTTTTAGTGCGATAAATGTGAGCTACTTCCACAATTTGTTCGCATCTGTCAAATGTTTGTAAGTCGGGGACTACCTGTATGTTACATTTGCTCAAACTGTTGAATTTCATAATTAATCATTTTAGCCATGAACGCTTGCAAATGGATCGCTCAATACAAATAATGAGTGCTCTGCTATAAGGAGTTTACAGTTTACAGAATTTAAACTGTGATGTATGTTTGATATGTGCAAGACTTTAAAATCGGACGGACAGGCACTGAATCTGTACCTCTGTATCTGCTGAATGCAAGGGATGACAAACACTCGTCCACCGGCAACCATGAGTGGAGGAGAACGGCAGCAACCTGAAGATAATGGAAAGAAAAAGACATATCAGCACCCAAAAATCGACTATCCATGTAGAAAGATACCTTATTACTTTCCTCAGGCTAAAAGCAGCCTCTCTTCATGTTGCTATTTTCACATCATACAAAAATCCAGGCACAGAAAAAAAAAAAAAAAAAAAACTTTCCTTTTATCTGTAGCGGAATCATGGAACCACTGAGCAGTGGTTTGAGATAGTGGAAAAAAAACTGCACCGAAACATGATTGCAACACGACCCATCACTGAGTGCAACCACTGGACAGGAAAATGAAGACAAGACAAGAGTATGTCACAACAAAGATCAAAGATGCTAAAAGTTAAGAGTGAGGGTTTTCTGCTTCTTCACAGTTTACAATGATTCAGATCTTTATTTCCATAAACTGTGAACCCACTCCACACTATAGATATGGGTGTGGTATAAATAAAAGATGGAGATAAAATTATTCAGGTCAACACAAAATCTAGATTTTTATTTTATGCTTAGATATTTTTTTTATGCTTAGATACATTTAACGGCAATGTCAAGAATTGAGAAACATTGAGAACGGTTGGGATATTTTGTAACCTGACAATTTGCAATTCCCCCAGTTGAAACACTCTCCTTACACACAGCGACAAATTCCAAATATAACCATTCAATTCCATTTACACTTACTGGGCACTAATGGTGAACCTGGCCGTAGTTGAGTTGCTTGTCCATAATTTAGGTACATAAACTGCAGATGAACTTTAAAGTCTAAGCATCACGGTGCAGAATGAAAATTACAGACGCTTTACATTTGGGTCTCATTCCTGATCCTGATTTTGCACATGAAAATTATAATTTCATTAGTTCAAACAATACAAAGTGTAGCTTCTGTTTATTTCAACGGTCATTCTTGCGCTTGTTCTACCAGGGTTGCCAGAGATCACTGATTAAAATCCCACCTAGACAGGGATGAAACTTCCAGACTCCAATAATAAAAAAAGCTTCAATATTTGCAGTACTAGATACTTAGTTTCAGTGAAATTAGCCAAATTATCTATAACATGTTTAGGGTGATTGTTGTTTACAAATAAATTCATAATAGGAGTAGCCTGTTTGTCTCCATCACAAAGTCAAAAAGAAATCATCGTGCTTCATATCATACTGCATTTTTATTTTACTTAACAATTAAATATTTGAATTTTTGTATTGAATCTTCATCTTTCATTTAAGGCCATGGGGAAAAGTTCCTCATGTTAAAGTGCTCTTTAAGTTCTAAAAGAAATAGAAAAGAAAATGTTTTCCTTTTTGCTCATCTGGAAAAAAAATATTTCTAAACCGTTAATCCATGGACCATGCAACCCTTTGCTGGATGCAACAGAAAGTCTATAATTGTATGTGTGTATGATGTATCATGTATGATGAGGAGAAAACTTTATGCAGCTCCAAGAAAGGGGTTGCTAGGTTTTATTTTTTTTCCTTCTTCTTTTATAGACTTCATTAGGAGTTTTCAGGTCGGTTTTACCACTTCTTAAAAATATTATTTCATGGATAATTAGCAACGAGGTTTAGTGTAACCACCGTTTAGTTTTCAACAGAAATATTTAGCGATACACTTTTCAATAATTCAATTTGAAATTAAAAGCATAAAGTCAATGTACAAGTCCTATTATGGTATTTTGTGCATCTATCAAGAAGAACTGTCCCACCCCCCTTAATTCTGTATTAATAAACAAAATAAATAGAAATTCGAAAACCTGGCATCATTCAGATTCACGCCTAGTTTGTTAACTCGTACTTTTCAATCACAAGCTCTAGTAGGCTTTGTCTGGACACACGGCAAGAAGAAATTATACTGTGAAGAACTGAATCTTAGAAATATTCACATGAATTTTAGTTCCTTTAATGATGACATGATCTTGAGCTGGAAAAGGTTGTGTAAAACCTGAGGATGCATGTTTTGTCTGAACAAAACTTTACTGGAAGCGATACGACTTTAAACGGTGAGATTTTCAGCTTGCTCTCAGCCTGTCTGAGCACATTGGATGTCTTCACGTTTTAAACTCACGACATCTGTTACTTTTGTGATTTTCACAATACGCTCGTAGGCGTGACTTAGGAAACGAGTCGTTCCTCCTGTTTGTTCAAAGCTTTTCATAACAAAACGGGAAATTATTGCGTGACACACTGTCCTAGGGGAAAGGTCACATTCTTGCAAAGGATTAACTTGTTATAAAAAAAAAAAAAAGGAGAAGAAAAAAAAGTAAATGAAGTGAGGAGTGACGTGCTTACCTGAGACCACCATGGCCTCGTTGGGACCGCAAGTGTAGAACATGGTGGAACTGTCCTGGACCTGCAAAGAGTTCAGATTTCAACTTCTTAAAAATATGCACAGAAGTACAAAAGACACAAAACCTGTTGACATTTACAGAAGTCGTGGAAGAAACGCATCTGTCTGTAGGAACACACAATCATTCACCAACATCACTTGCACATTACAGGAACTCAGCTGGGAGTTTCAAGCCATTTCCACAGGGTAGGGCTATCGCTCCGATGCACTGTGAAGCACTAATGAAATGCTGGGACACACAGTCAGTCCTCAAAGCCGCCACACATAGGGGAGTTAATACCAGCGTCCTGATACAGCCATAAAATAATTTCAACATGCTTTTCTTTTGTCTAAGGCAATTGTAACCTATAAGATCACACTGGTGGGGTCACTACCTGTTAAAAGTTCTGGAAAGTTCTTATTCAGCTTTATCTTTGACTTTAACTCATGAAGTCCCTGAGTGACATCTAATGAACGTCCCGATGCTTTACAGATAAATGAGAATAATTAATAATGCAGTAATCTAGTGCTTTTTCCTTCGAGGTGGGCGTGGCTATACATGCCACTCAACAGAGCCAATCAATGAGATAGTTTACAGTGTACAGAGTGCAGTGAAGAAGCAAACAAAAACACAACCAGTTTAAAACCAGTTTATAACACATATATAGACTACCGTTCAAACTCCATGATCATTCCTGATTTTTATTTCTTTCTACCTTGTAAAGTTTTGCTGAAGGCGTCCAAAAAAAAATGCATGAATCTCCTTTGAACAGTTGATATTGAGATGTTTCTGCTACTTCTGCTCTGTAAAGACTTCATAACGCCTCTAATCTGAGCTGCTGTTAATTGGTCATTTTTCAGGCTGATAACTCTAAATGAACTTCTCGTCTGCAGCAGAGGTAGGTTTTGGTCTCGCCCTCCTGGGATGACCTTCATGAGAGCCAGTTTCATTATGGTGCTCGACGGATTTTGCAAATGCACTTGACAATACTGTTCTTGCAAGAACTATTACAGAAAGGCCGACCTCTGTGTCTTAAAATAACAACTGACTGTTGTTTTTGTTGTTGTTACGTAATTACCTAATTCCATATGTGTTATTTTATAGTTTTGAAATCCCCAGTATTGTTGTAGAATGTAGAAAATAAATCACTAAACAAAAACAAAGAAATTTGCAAGTGATCTAAAACTTTTGAACGGTAGTGTAAATCCAAAATAATAAGCTGTAATGTAAAGTGCCACTATGAGAGAAAACACAAGTCATTTAGAGCAAACATAACCGCAGCAGTCCGAGGTGAGGACGTGTAAAAGACCCAATCTGAGAGCCCGGTATGACCGAGCGACCAGAGTCCTTTTACATACATTTACAGCCCAGTAGGGTGAAAAAGAAGATTCTCTAAAGATTGTTCTTTATTTTCCATACAAATACAAAGAAATATACAAGGCCACCAAAGATCAAATTGGCCACATGTGGAACATGGCTACTGAAGATAGACGAGAAATATATTTAATTGCTTATTTTGTATAGACTTTCAAATTACTGTATATATGGAGATCTGAATCCTAACACAAACATGAAATTAAGAGCTCGGCTCGAAGAAAATGTTATCGACCGGACCTTATTCAATTTTAACTCATTGGCCCTGATCTGGCACGTGGCACAGTGGTTAGGCACTGTCGCCCTGCACCTCCAGGGTCTGGGTTCAATTCCCACCCCAGGATCTTTATCAAGACTGTGAGTTTTGCATGTTCTCTGTACTTGGTGGGTTTCCTCGGTTTCCTCGAACAGTCCAAAGTCTAGGCTAATCTTGGTCCTACCATGGTGGTAAAAATAGTGCAGTAATCACCATTGGCCTCTACTGTCCCTAGCTGGACGGATGCAGGAAAGGATGGATGGATCTATAATGTAAACAGTGCTGTAGACAGTGTGTGTGTGTGTGGGCTTCAATTCTAAATGAACCCATAAACGCAGATGAATCAGATGTCAGCTTTCAGACAGAAAATGAAATGAGCCAGGCCACGTGACTTCTCCATCACACCCCCCCCCCTCCTCTTCCTCTCACTCCCTCTTTCTCACAAACATCCTCCCACTTCCTGTTTGTACAGCTCCATTCGGCTGCAGCCCACATCCATCACACACACACACACACACACACACACACCAGACCATTTACAGATTTACAGTAAAGCCTCGTGGATCCTTTGCGCAGAGGCACTAACTCAAGTACAACTGAATACAACAGTCTTCATCACACACACATATGCTACAAGGTGCTAGCTAGCAGGGTTAAGATAAACCAGGCCATACGCAGTTTTAAACTAAAATAAACTACACAATAACTGAAATTACACTTCGAAGATGCTGTTTTATCAAAATGATGTTTTTATTTTCCTACGGGAACCGCGTTACGTCATGTCAAGCGCAGTTACAGTTGATAAACTGCAGCTATGACCGATTAGCCGTTAGCTCAGCTAGCGTAGCCATGGAAACAAGCCGAACTGAATTAACGTGCAGTGACACTACGGTGACGCTCATATTCTGTCGAATTTAAAAACAAAACCCTTTCATATTTAAGGGGGAAAACGCGTCAAATATGTGAACACAGTCAGCTCCTGTAAACTAATCCCATTATGTGTGTGTGTGGTTTTAAATCTTATCTTCGGTCTGTAGTAACGTTAAGAAGGAACAGCGCGAGACTCGGACGCTACTTACCGAAAGCTAACACCAAGGAAAAAGCTGCAAGAATGCGAGGCAGAAATACGCAAACCCTGGAAGGAATGTCGACAATTTAATGTAAATCCCCTCCTCCAGCCGTGTGTGTGTGTGTGAGAGAGAGAGAAACACGACACCACACATCATACATACACACACACTGACCACGCCCTGTGGCCCGGAAAACAGCAACACAACACCACGCCCACTGTTTTTCATCGTTCGCAGCGCCCCCTGGTGGCAAAGATACCCCGATGCAGCTTTTGTTCAGAACTAAAACTGGTTTAATAATGAGGACAAAAAAAAAGTCTCCTCCCATTGTCTCATCGTCTGTTGAGTCTGGTTCCTCTCAAGGTTTCTTCCTAATGCCATCTCAGGGAGTTTTTCCTTGCCACCGTCGCCGTCACCCTTGGCTTGCTCATCAGAGAAATTTCATTCATTCGTCTCATTATTATTATCTGCACATTTTTCTCACACATACACACTTCCAATTATTTTCTCTTCTATAATTTTTTATTTATTTATTTTTTGTTAATTTATTTATTTTTTATTATTATTATAATATTTTTATTTTTATTTTTTTGTTTGTTTGTTAAATTTCTTTCATTTTTGTGAAGCTGCTTTGAGACAATGACCATTGTTAAAAGCGCTATATAAATAAAATTGAATTGAATTGAATTGAAATAGCTTTATCCTGCATACAGGGTCACGAGGGCCTGGAGCCTATCCCAGGAGACTTAGCGCATGAGGCACGGTACACCCTGGACAAGTTGCCAGTGCATCGCTGGGCACATGCACATACTGTACAGTACACCGACACGCTCATTCACACACTACAGGCAATTTAAGAACGGCAAATAACCTAATCACACACAGACCCCATAATGGACACATGGAGGTGCAAGGTAACAGTGCTAATTAAATGCGTGTACCCACTGTCTTTCTGGTGCAGCCAGGTGGCAATTGTGCAGGTGCTTGGACCCGATCATTGTTCCTTATTATTGTTATTATTATTATTATTTTCTACTAGTTTTTTGGTCAGCATGGTGACTTAGGTTCGGGTACAATCCCTAATAATAAATGACAGTTTGGGTCTAATAAAACTGATCACAGCAATGTACACGGATCTAAAAAATAAAAAAAAACATACACACACGCGGCACGGTGGTGTAGTGGTTAGCACCGTCGCCTTGCACCTCCAGGGTCTGGGTTCGATTCCCCGGCCAGGCTCGATTCCCGTCTCTGTGTGCATGGAGTTTGCATGTTCTCCCCGTGCTTGGTGGGTTTCCTCCGGGTACTCCGGTTTCCTCCCACAGTCCAAAGATATGCAGGTTAGGCTAATTGGCGTTCCCAAATTGACCGTAGTGTGTGAATGAGTGTGTGAATGTGCGTATGAGTGTGTGCCCTGCGATGGATTGGCACCCTGTCCAGGGTGTACCCCGCCTTGTGCCCGAAGTCTCCTGGGATAGGCTCCAGGTCCCCCGCGACCCTGAATAGAGGATAAAGCGGTACAGAAGATGAATGAATGAATGAATGAATGAACATACACACACACACACACACAGTTAGGGTTATTTTCAATACAGCGATGATTATGCCAATTCAAATGACTGATAAGCTACTAGTGCTTGGGCCCTAATGTTCACAATTTGTTATTTATTTATAAGTACACTCAAATATCATACACCTGTGAGATAACAATTTCACGCTTATGTCACATTATGACATAAGATATAACTGTATATAACAAAGAACGTTATTATAACTTTGAAAGTTATTAGACATTTTTCGCCATAAGCGTAAGGCCTCACCACGGCTGAACTGTTTGAGGTATCAAAAATCCCACAATTTTGCAACCTCTTTTACGTGTTTAAAAGAACAAGAGGACACGTCACTATTATTCTACAATGCTTGGGCCCATGACTTAGTGGTTAGCACAGTTCCTCAAACCTACAGTATTTAAAGCTCACCTGCAATCTGTGTATGTGTGGAGCTTACTTGTTCTCCCTGAGGTTTGTGCGTTTCCACCCAAGTTGTTCCCAACTTGCACATTGTGTATGACTGTGTGTGTGTGTGCGTGTGCGTGCATGCATGTGCCCTGGAATAGGTTGACACCCACTGCAAGGGTCCCGTCACCACTGCCCTACACAGGATATCATTCATTCATTTATTTAATCAAGTGATCATTGCTGTAAGGAGACATGGTGCTGAGAACCCACCTTCTTTTGACCTACAGATCTACCCATATTCTCACACCTCATTCATACACTACAGGCAATCTGGAATCGCCAATCAACCTACAACACATGTCTTTGGACTGGAGGGAACCTGGAGTACGCCGAGGAAACCCCCCAAGTATTTAGAGAAGATATGAACTCCATGCTTAGTGATCAGAGGTGAGATGCAAACCCCCAACCCTAGAGATGAGAGGCGACAGCGAAACAAAGAACGCAATATGGAAAATGACTGGGCAACACAGGACCTTATGTAACTGCCAAAAATAAAAAAATAAATGCTTTCATAATATAGTCATCAAGACAACTAAGTAAAACAATAAAAATTAAGAAGAAAAACAGATGGTGGAAATCTTAGAGAAATAGGATTTCTGTCAATGGTGCTTTAGTTTAAATTACATTATCACAGATTAGATTAGATAAAAGTAGATCTGATTAGAAACACAGGGCTGAGGTCTGGAGGAAATGGTCATGGGCAGACAGCAGACAGGACACAAGATCTCCGCACAACATACTGCAAATTCCAGACACAGAATTTATATATATATATATATATATATATATATATATATATATATATATATATATATATATATATACACCCACACACAGAGGGGGCCCAAAAAATGTATACACACTATAACATGAAAAAAATCTAACTCTATTCTGACGGTCACATGATAGGATCATCCATGGTTCAACTACTAATATCTTCAGAGGAAACATAATACTACACAATGCTGCCATAATTATATTATATTATATACATAAGTTTTAATAAAGGGTATTAATACTTTTATTATGGTATTAAGATCATTTGATCTGTAGAAGTCATATATGAAACATGTTTCCCCTCTGTGGAACTTCTTAAATGTTATTGGGGGAAAACTGTTTTTAAAAACATGTTTATAATAAGTACTTATCATTTCATCTTTTAAACATGTTTGTTGCCACACAAATTCAATGCAAAACTACACACTACTGTACTATTAAGAATTCATTTCATATGTTGGCGCTTAGGTTGTAAAAAAAAATTAACAAAAATTATTACATAATTTTATTCTATAAACAAATTCCATAATTGCATGCAATTCATGAAATAAAAACAATTTATGTGACATTGATAACAAATATATATATATATATATATATATATATATATATATATATATATATATATGCAGGTCCTTCTCAAAAAATTAGCATATTGTTAGCACTGTTGCCTTGCACCTCCAGGGTCTGGGTTCGATTCCCGGCCAGGCTCGATTCCCGTCTCTGTGTGCATGGAGTTTGCATGTTCTCCCCGTGCTTGGTGGGTTTCCTCCGGGTACTCCGGTTTCCTCCCACAGTCCAAAGACATGCAGACAGAGGTGGAAAGAGTAATAAAATTTTGTACTCAAGTAAAAGTACTGTTACTTCAGTGAAATTTTACTCAAGTACAAGTAAAGTTACCATTATAAAAATCTACTCAACTAAAAGTAAAAAGTAGCTCATTAAAAAATGTACTCAGAGTAAAAGTTACCGAGTTACTTTTTTATTTTTATTTTTTTAACAGCGGGGGTGGGATGAGGCATTCTAGCGTAGTTCAAAAAAGATGAGCAGATATAAAATCTCAAACTAGTTGTTTTTTAACTGAAGGAACACCTTAACATAATAAAGCTGTTGTCTTTCTTGTGCTTGAAATCAAAGTGGTCACTTAAATATGGTGTTACGTCCCATTCTAGGGCCATACAGCAAAAGAATGGTTTAGGGTTCTATTTTAAACTGTATGGAAATGGTGGAATATGGCAGAAAGAACTCGATCCAATCATTAACTGATGAAATAATGAGGTTTGTATACACACACACACAGACACAAACACACACACACCAGGAGGAGGATCAGATTCAGGATGGACCCAGGCCAAAATAATAAACAAAATGGTATTTATATTTAGTACCTAGATTACCTGCAAAAAAAAAAAAAAAAAAAACACAAACAAAAATACAGGTACCTTCCCGGACTCCCTAAACCTATATAAACTATATAAAATATAAACCTAAGCTAAACTATATAAAATACCTGGCTCAAAAAAGTCTCACAGTCTAATATTTCACTGGATTGTTTTAGCTATGATTAAGCTGTGGGACTGCTTTGATAACCTTATATATATTATGTATATATAATTTTATCCCCCCCCCCCCCCCATCATTCCGTACAATAAGGTAGTCAGCTATCTTTATTTTATTCCTGAGCAAATAAATTCCCAAATAAACTCCCTCTTCCAAAAATAAATGGCAGCCACGCCCCTGCTACTAGTGAGTGCACAGACATACAGTGAAATTATCTATAAATATATACAAAGACCAACCAAACCAAAGGGACAAAGCAATAATCAAAGTCAATTGGAGGCAAAAAGTCAAAACCAGAATACACAACCAAATATCAAAACGCCAAAATCACAACCTCTTTCATCTTTCGCGCGTCTCTCTCCAGTCGCGCTAGTCGATGACGTCACTCAGGGCGGAAGCGACCGTGTGGAAGGTCAGGAAGATGCCGATGTCAGAAAACCTGGAGTGGAGTCTGGAACGGCGCGCGACCAGGACATGATACACACACGCGGCGCAACGGAGCATTTATACAAAGCATAATTTTTTTTTTTTTTATTGTTTTATCATTTTCATTCATTTATTTTTTACTCAGTAGCGAATATGATTTAAAATGTAGCGAATTACAATACTTCAAACAAAACGTACTTAAGTAAAAGTAAAATTACAGATTTTTAAAACTACTTTAAAAAGTAGAAATACACAAAAAAGCTACTCAATTACAGTAACGCGAGTAAATGTAATTCGTTACTTTCCACCTCTGCATGCAGATTAGGCTAATTGATGTTCCCAAATTGACCATAGTGTGTGTGTGTGTGTGCTCTGCGATGGAGTGGCACGCTGTCCACGGTGTACCCTGCCTCGTGCCCAGAGTCTCCTGGGATAGGCTCCAGGTCCCCGCGACCCTAATACAGGATAAAGTGGTATAGAAGATGGATGGGTGGATGGATGGGTATTTATTTAATCAATATCACACAAGGAGGATTGTTGTCATGCTGGTTATCATCAATTCAATTCAATTTAGTTTTATTTGTATAGCGCTTTTAACAATTGACATAGTCTCAAAACAGCTTTACACAATCAAAAGAATTATTTAAGTTTGTATGGAATGTGAATGTGTATGAATAAAATGTTCAGATATTCCCTGGTGAGCAAGCCCGAGGGCGACAGTGGCAAGGAAAAACTCCCTGAGATGGTAATAGGAAGAAACCTTGAGAGGAACCAGACTCAACAGGGAACCCATCCTCATCTGGGTGAAACAGATAGCAGGAAATAATCTGCATTTATACAGTGTTAGGTTCAGCTATAATAGTTGATGTTAATTGATGTTATAATAGTTGATGTAAAATGGAGTCCAGTAGTTATTCGAGACTCAGATAGACTTGTAGAAAGTTCCAGTCCTGAACTATCGAATTGTCAAGTCCTCAGAGAAACAGCTGACAACACCAGTCGAGGCCAGAACCATCTTCTAAGTAGATAGAATCATCCCCAGACACCAGGCGCATCCTAAAGAGACACACGGGGCATCCATGCGATGAGAAACCATGCGACCTCCAACCAGAAACCGGGCACCAAGATGGATCAGACAGGTCCGGAGGGCAGAGGTAGTCTGGATCACTGGCAGCTCAGGAACCACATGTGTAGCTCGACAGAGAGAGAGAGAGAAAGAGTGAAAGGGGGAGACAGGGGGAGAGAGGAAAGAGAAAGAGGGGGAGGAAGAGAAGAGGAGGAGAGATTGCAATTAGGTATGGTCACAGTCACAATGTCTAATGTGAATGTATATTTACTGTAGAGTGCAAGCAGGGACTCCGGCAGGACTAACTATGACAGCATAACTAAAAGGGAGAGCCAGAAGGAAACACAAACATGAGGGCTCCCTGAGATGTAAAGCAAACAATCACCTCACCGTCAACAAACCTGAGTGATCAAATGAGACTGAGGAAGACAGCATCTAAACATACCAGTTCACCATAATACTCTACGTCCATGAGTCCCCCAGATCTGCTCCTTTACCTTATGGCAAATCTATTTATAAAAATGCTTGGCTAAATAAATAGGTTTTGAGCCTAGACTTAAACACTGAGACTGTGTCTGAGTCCCGAACACTATTTGGAAGACTATTCCATAATTTTGGGGCTTTGTAAGAAAAAGCTCTGCCCCCAGCTGTAGTTTTCATAATACGCGGTACTGATAAGCAGCCTGCATCCTTTGACCGAAGTAGGCGTGGCGGATCGTAAGACACTAGCAGTTCGCTCAGATACTGCGGGGCGAGACCATTTAATGCCTTATATGTCAAGAGTAGTATTTTAAAATCAATGCGAAATTTCACAGGGAGCCAATGCAGTGAAGATAGGATAGGGGTGATGTGCTCATATCTTCTGGTTCTAGTGAGGGCTCTCGCTGCTGCATTCTGGACTAGCTGAAGCTTGTTTATGCACCTAACTGAACAACCAGACAGTAAGGCATTACAATAGTCCAACCTAGAAGTGATAAAAGCATGAACTAGTTTTTCTGCATCGTTTAGCGACAATATATTTCTTATTTTGGCGATATTTCTGAGGTGAAAGAATGCTATCCTGGTGATATTATCTACATGAGCTTCAAATGAAAGGCTGGAATCTATAATCACGCCGAGGTCTTTTATTGTTGCACTTGACGGAACAGAAAGGCCATCTAAAGTTACGGTGTGATCTAAGATTTTACTTCTAGCAGTATGCGGTCCTATGACTAGAACTTCTGTCTTATCCGGATTAAGCAGAAGGAAGTTAATTAGCATCCAATTTCTTATGTCCTGCACACATTGCTCAACTTTAGTAAGATGGTTTTTCTCATCAGGTTTTGTTGAGACGTATAGCTGTGTGTCGTCAGCATAACAATGAAAACTAATACCATGCTTACGGATTATGTTGCCCAGAGGAAGCATGTAAAGGGAAAAAAGCAGTGGGCCTAAAACTGAACCCTGCGGAACGCCAAACTCCACTAGAGAACATGCAGAATAATCACCATTTAAGTCTACATACTGATAACGATCGGTCAAATAGGATCTGAGCCAGGAGAGGACTGTACCCTTAATTCCTACTACATTTTCTAATCTGTGAAGAAGAATAGCATGATCAATAGTGTCAAAAGCTGCACTGAGGTCGAGTAATACAAGCATAGTTACACAACCCTGATCAGAGGCCAATAGGAGGTCATTTACTACTTTAACGAGTGCTGTTTCTGTGCTGTGTTGAGGCCTAAATCCTGACTGATACAGTTCATGTATGCCATTTCTATGTAGATATGAGCATAGCTGCTCCGCTACTATCTTTTCCAGAATCTTAGAGATAAAGGGGAGGTTTGATATTGGCCTGTAATTGGACAGCTGACAGGGGTCGAGGTCAGGTTTCTTAATTATTGGTTTAATAACTGCTACTTTAAAAGATTTTGGAACATAACCAATGCTGAGTGAGGAATTATTCTCAACAGCGGTTCTGTTATTACTGGTACTATCTGTTTAAGAAAATGTGTCGGTATAGGATCTAATATACTGTACAGGTTGATGAATTTGCAGAAGAGATGAGTGAAATTAGTTCATTCTCTTCAAGAGGAGTAAAGTATTCTAGGTTTGAATCTGACATGGCTAGGTTAACATCTGTATCAATTACATTGTTTGGTTTCAAAGCCTCAATTTTATTATTAAAAAAGTTCATGAAGTCCTCACTATTGCATGATGTTGTGGAGATTTCTGTAGTGGTCTTATTTCTGGTTAATTTGGCTACGGTATTAAATAAAAATCTAGGATTATTTTTATTTTCTTCTATAAGAGTGGAGAGATACGTTGATCTAGCTACACTAAGAGCTTTCCTATAGTTCAGGATGCTCTCTTTCCATGCTATTTGAAATACCAACAATTTAGTTTGACGCCATTTACGCTCTAATTTCCGAGCAGTCTGTTTTAAAGTGCGCGTGTGATCGTTATACCAGGGAGCGAGTTTCTTATCTCTAATAATTTTTCTTTTAGCTGGAGCTACATTATCTAAGGTACAACGAAGTGTCGACTCTAAATATTCAGTCGCCTGATCGAGTTCTGTGGGGTCAGACGGTGGCCTAATCGAAGTTGGTAACTCTGGGAGATTACTGATAAAACTCTGTGGTAGTTGATGTGAATGTACGTTTAATACGGTAACGCGGTTGTAGGCATGAGGGCACAGCACATTTACACAACAGTTCCACTAACACCATTTATTATGAGTAAATTATAATGTATCTGTTTATTTCCCCAGTTATTTAACTAACTGGTTAACTTTATCGACCAACAGTATTATAGCTGTAAGTCGCATAAATTTCTTTTTTTATTTCTCTTCAGCTTTAGAAAATCAGCTCCGTTAAGTTCCAGATCCCAAATAGTGTTAAATGGAAAGCTAGGTGTGTGCAGGTGTGTACAAGGGGTGTGCAGTCACTTGTTCTACACACTAAGTAGTGCCCAAGATTAGTGGTTATAGTGGGATTTGGGATTCAATCTTGTGTTAGAAGCTAGTTAGTTTTTTAGCACAGTTTAGGCGTAGATAAATAGATACAGTCTTATGCAAAATTTAGGCACCCTTTGATAAATAACAGATTTTAGTGATTTTTTAATTGAAAAGATGTTAACACAGTCTATCTTGGAAATGGAAAAAATGCACAATATGTTCAGCAAACATTGATGCATAGTTACTTCTTATGCCATAAATTGAACAAAAAATGCATAAAAACATCATTACAGCATTGTGCAAAAGTTTGGGCACCCTAAGAGTTCCAGAGTCTCAGATTCTTTTTACAAGGCTTCAGACCTTAGATCTGATGCATCGCAACAGCTGTCATTAGTAAATGCCAATTTCAAAGCTTTACAAATACTTTGACACTTCAAACCTTGTGCACACACTCAACATCCATGGGTTTGTTAAGCAGCTGTGTAAAACTCTGAAAATGAAAGTTATTGATGCCCACAATGCAGGAGAAGGCTACAAGAAGATAGCAAAGCGTTGTCAGCTTGCAGTTTCCACAGTGAGAAATGTAATTAAGAGATGGCAGCTCAGGGGAACTGTGGAGGATCTGGAAGACCAAGAAAACTCTTGGAGAGAACTGCTCATATGCTGGTCAGAAAGATAAATCAAAACAAGGAGTGGTGGTGCACTGTTCCATAAGACCTTCATGGAAAAGTCAGCAGAAGAAAACCTTACCTGCGTCCCCAGCATAAAATCCAACGTCAGAAGTAAGCAACAGAACATCTACGGAAGCCTGATGCATTTTGGAAAGTGCTGTGGACTGATGAAGTTAAAATAGAATTATTTGGTCAAAATCTGCAAAGGTGTGTTTGGAGATAAAAAAGGAACAGGATTTCATGAAAAGAACACCTTGCCAACTATTAAGCATGGCGGTGGATCATGCTTTGGGGTTGTGTTGCAGCCAGTGGGACAGGAAACATTGCAGGGGTGAAAGGAAGAATGGATTCCATTAATACCAGCAAATTCTGGAAGCAAAAATTACACCATCTGTAAAAAAAAACTAAGAAAAACAAAGCTGAAGCTGAAAAGAGGATGGCTTCTCCAACAGGACAATGATCCTAAACATACAGTACCTCAAAATCCACTATGGAATACCTCATGAGACGCAAGCTGAAGGTTTTGGAACGGCCATCACAATCCCCTGATTTAAACATTATTGACAATTTGTGGGTAAACCTTAAAAGAGCTGTGCATGCAAGACGACCCATGAATATTACAGAACTAGAAGCCTTTTGCAAGGAAGAATGCGAGAAAATCCCAAGTACAAGAATTGAAAGACGTTTAGCTGTGCAAGCTGTGATATATTTGTATGAACACTAAAAGAGTCAACACCATAAGACATAAACTAAAAATGTTTCACAATGTGTCCCTGAATGAAGGGAGGCTCAAAATCAGTCAGTACCAGTCAGTATCTGGTGGCCACCAGCTGCTTGAAGTACTGCAGTGCATCTCCTCCTCATGGACTGGACCAGATTTGTCAGTTCTTGCTGTGAGATGGAGGGATTGTGTGTTCCTGGTGTGACTCGGGCAGTTGTTGTGGCCATCCTGTACCTGTCACGCAGGTGTGATATTCGGATGTACCCATCCTGTGCAGGTGTTGTTACACGTGGTCTTCCACTGCGAGGATGATCAGCTGTCCTTCCTGTCTCCCTGTAACGCTGTCTTAGGTGTCTCATAGTGCGGACATGGCGATTTATTGCCCTAGCCACATCAGCAGTCCTCATGCCTCCCTGCAGCATGCCTAATGCACGTTCGCGCAGATGAGCAGGGACCCTGGGCATCTTTCTTTGGGTGTTTTTCACATTCGGTAGACAAGTCTCTTTAGTGTCCTGCGTTTTTAGAACTGTGACCTTAAATGCCTACGAAGAAAGGGCCCATCTACCTGCCACCCAGCACATTTGGTGATGCATATCTACAGTATATGTCGTTTCTGTGGCAGTTACTTCCAGGGTCAGATCGCCAGCTTAATACTCGATTTTATTTGAGCACTTGGGAGTGAAAGACCTTGCTCAAGGGTACAACAGTGGCAACTCAACGGCGTCAGGGCTCAAACCAGGGACTTCTTGATCAGCAGTCCAACACCTTAACTACTGAGCTACCCTTGTTTCTATGCACATGTACATGATGATACATTACAAGAATACATTTTGTGCTATTAAGTACACAAACTGTTGCTGAAAATGACAATGTAATCAGATTTTTTTTTTGTTAAAATGGATTGAGTGTGTATTTTGGCAGGTAACTGCTCTCTGCTCAGTACTGCTTTGCACTGCACACTGACCTACTTTCACCCATGCTGTCTATGCTAGTGTAATTAACGATTGCAGTGCTACATATACAATTAAACATCCCAGTTCTGTTTGCATTGTGTGTTGTCATACTGTATGTACTGTGTTGATGCACAATGGTCCTGGAGAAATTACATTTTGTTACAAAGTGCAAAAGGAATATCTACATAATTAAAAGAAAGGTTTTGTCTGTACATTGGTCAGAACTCGCTCATTTAATGATATATTTACATTTCATACATTGGAGGACCTGAAACCAGTTTCATGAAAAATTCTGTTTGTATTTCTCTATGTACAGTATGTCTGTCTGTATGTCTGTCCAGCCAGATTTTGTCACAGGATCAAACATAACTGACTGGACAGAAATGAATGAAACTTCGGAAGTCTTTGGGTATTTGCCTGAAGTTAAACCTGTGCCATAAATGAAATCAAAATGCTGTGTAGAAGTGAGGTTATGAACAGTTATGTACCAGATGATGTCACAGCATCACAAAAAACTGGCTGGACAGAATTTAAAGAAACGTTTGCAGTATTTAGATATCTGACTGAAGTTAAACCTGCACCATAAGTGAAATCAAAATGGTGAGTAAAAGCGATGTTATGAACCGTTACATTGCTGATTTAATAATCTACTTTAAAATAAAAATACTCAGCGTATACAAACAGTCAGTTGCTGCACAGACTCACACTTTTTTATTTTTTTTTAAATAGTTTTGTAATAAAGTGTTATTTTAAATAATGCCCAACAATTTTAATCTTTCAAAAAAAAATAATAATAAAATAATAATAATAATAAAAAATTCTGGACCTTTGGCAGTGGGGGGTGGGTCGTTCAAACCACCCGAACCCCCCCTGGCTACAGGCCTGCATTCTACATCTGACAAATTGGGGGTTAAGGGCCTTGCTTAATGGACCAACAATGACTGTGGTTGTGGGGTTTGAACCTTAGATCTTCCGAACCATAGTTCAATGCCTTAACCACTGAGCTACCCCTGGCCTCCACTTAACAAATAGGAAAGATAAACTGAAATTTTGGTGGTATTATAAAAGTGGTATAAGTAAATTTTAACCACGCTAGAGTCGTTTTAAGACAAAACCTAATTTTTATCCGATCTCCTTTTTTCATTTATCACCTGTGATTCACTCGAACAGGGAGTGTATTATTAGGCTGACGACGTAAGAAGTACAGTACAACTTAGTGTAAACAAGGCGTAAGATATATAAATGTACAAAATTTGATTTCTTCGCAGTAATAAGTTAGGCAGAGAGTTCTGCCTTACAAAAAGACAGGCAGACATGTACATGTGCTTTAATCTGAAATAATAATATCACTGAGTACATTAAACCTCATTTAAAGCTAACATTTCTACAAACGTTTTTTTTTTTCCTGTCAGCAGCAACGCGAACTCATGCTAGCTCAACATGCTAACCTTTTTGACTTGATCTTTGCCGCGTTCGCTTGTTTGTATCCAATCAGATTGTAGGTAGGCGGGGACTTGGATCCGCTCCGCCCACAGCGCACCCAGTCTCGCGCTGGAGTAAATCCAGGAATATAAAGCCTTTGTCCGGCTACAGCGAGCAGCCACGCCGTTACACCCGAGACTTAACCAAGACCGTTACATCGAGCAATCATGAGGGAGATTGTGCACATCCAGGCCGGCCAGTGCGGTAACCAGATCGGGGCCAAGGTAAGCAAAGCTTAAAAAACGAAATATTAAATATATTGCACATGTACAGACTGCAGCTTAGAGATGCAACAATGAAAAGACTCCAGAGGAGTGTCCTTCCTGCCTCATTCATTCAATCCTGTAGTTCTTTTTCATTTTTACAATTGTGCATATATATATATACACACACACACACAAAAAAAAAAAAAAACAGATGTCTGCATCACTTTCAAATCCTAATATTTATATTATTTATAAATATCTTTTTTGCAAACTGATATTTTGCAATCAATGTAATGTAATGTTAAATAGCTTTATCATAGATATACTTACTGCTATTGTAATTTGCATATGATGAGATGAAATCAGTCCAAAATATTAATATTTACTTTTATTTGTAATGGTAAAATAATAAATCTCAGATAATCAAACACCCCCTTATGCAGACAAAAATGTCTCATCTGTTTTTTTGTTGTTGTTTTTTTTCGTCCCAATCCGCAAAGTTAATCTACGTGAAAATTAATGTGATTATTAATAGCATATACATATACAGTGCTGTAAAATATGGACTTGGGGGCGAACCATGAGCCATCTTTATCGCGTTCTGTTGCTGGGTGTCACCCGTCCCTTTAAACAGCTGTCACACCGGCGAGGAGGACATTTCATTAGACCAGTACTGTTATTAGATCAATACATTAAGTATATATTAAAATAAAATAGAAATATTGTTTTATCTTTCGTTAGACATATACATGCATAATGAATTTTTTGACTGTTTGACTCCGGATATCTTCATCGGAAGCTGTTGCTTTTCGCTTGGAGAATAGAGAAGGGTGGGGCAAGAGAATCATGGACAAAGAAAACTAATCCTCAGCCTAGAAACCTCATCACAGCGACATGGAGGAAGACTTTTAGCTTTCTTTTTGTGTTATCCTGTAGGACGTGCATGATTTTATATATATATATATATATATATGTATATAGAAGCATGTAGATCCTTTTTAATATTTTCGTTGTTGAACGATGAGCTGGAGAAGATGAGGTGGAACGTCTGCCATGATGGGCTGCAGGCGGAAGCAATTTGAATGATTTGTTCTTATCACTAGAGAAATCTGTTCTCATGTTAGGAAAACCGAATCCTATGTAATGACTCATTATAGCTTCTATTAACATTATTGATGCTTTCCGGTTTCATCACCAACGGCAGACTTAAAATGTCCTGATTTAAACATTTTTCTTTAAAGAAGAGTCACATTTGTCTGAGATATTCAATAGGTTTGGTCAGCCCAATTCTTTTAAGATAATGCCTTCCGTGTATTCCCCGCATTAGTGGGCGTGGATGTGCTTCGATATTCAGGGGGCATTGAAGTCTGTCTGTGTGTGTGTGAGAGAGACAGAGAGGGTGTGGGGAGGGGCGAGCCCCAGCAGATGGAAGACGTGGCTCTAGCAACGGGGTCTCCAGCTGCTCGGAGACTTGGGGTGAATAGCAAGTTGGTAAATCACGGGTTTGTCCCTGGCTGTTTAACAATGCAGCCGTCCTGAGAATAGCTCCGGCGCAGAGATGTGTGAAAACCCTGACATTACTGAACGGTGATGTCAATTGATTTTTCTTTCCCTCCTCCGACTGGTACATTTGATGAGAAAGCAACTTAGGTTTGGTTTGTGTGTCTGATCCGGGAATGGGTTTTGTCTTTGTGGTTTGACGGAGTAACGAGAGGGAGGTCTTGGCTCACACTTTGCGCTCCACATTGTCCTCATTCTTTCAAAGCCATTTCGCCACACTCACCTCGATGTCTGTCGAAACAGCCTTTTCGTTTTATTCTCTTTTTCTCCGCACTTTTAACCTGAATCGGACTGTAGTGTTTATATATTATACGAAGATATATTGCTTAAACATGATTAACACAATTGCATCCAGGGAATTAATTCGCAGTAATAAATTGCATGTCAGGCAAGTGCCATATTTTCAGACACAAAGAAATGAGGACACCACATGTTGCATTTGATTCAATAAAGAATTACATTTGAGTCGATACATGCACTGCAGGGGGTCCTGGAATTCCACCAGACATGCAGTGCTGTCGTTTTGTTTCCACTTGTTCCTGCCTCATGTCTCCCGGACATGAAATAACAAGTCATTTGGACTGTGGATGAGATGACAGCATGGTTTTGTAATGGAAAGAAGTCAATTAAGTTAATGATTTTCATTTCATTTCAGTTCTGGGAGGTGATCAGCGATGAACACGGCATCGACCCAACAGGAACCTACCACGGGGACAGCGACTTGCAGCTCGACAGAATCAGCGTCTACTATAACGAGGCTACAGGTACTACTGTAAAAAAAAACGCACACTTTACTTTAGGTCAGAGATCACATACAGGATTAATTAATACCTAGATGATAAATAAATTACGGCTGTCGTTATTAACCTTAACGCAAATTAATCATATGACCAAGCTTGACCCTAATGGCTTCCCATAATCACGTGATAATGGTACATTTAGCTTGGATAATACGATGACGGAGGAGGCATCACCAGCTGTGCTCGAGCTACCTTCAAGGCGAACTGATTTTACAAGTACATTAAAACGTAAGCTGTGGGAGTGCTGGCTCAGGCGGCTAAGGCTCTAGATTGTTAATTTTCGGATCTGAGTATCCGGGTTTGAGGCCCGCCGTCAGTAGGTTTGCCACAACCCAGCTACCGCATGCAGTGCCGAGATGAGATTTTAATGACTGTGATTAACTAGATAAATTTTGGAATTGATTGACAGCACTATTATAAATATTCGAGATGGGGGGGGAAATTCGTTTCAATTACATAACTCTTTTATGTAGAAATGCACACATCACAAATTTATTATTTTTTTTACTTAGTTATGTTTATAATGGAGGTGGCAATATGTTGCAGTTTCTCTATGATCCTACAGGTGGCGCACTCTAAATTATTCACATATTGCAAGGCAGCACGGCATTCAGAGTGGTAGGAGCAAATAATTTGTTTAGTCTAAAAATCATATAGAATCTGGATATTTTTTTAAATCATGAATCGCAATTCAAATTGAATCGGCTGTTAGGTATCGTGATAACATCGTATCGACTGGGTTCCTGTCCCTAATAAATAACCATGTTATCTTTCTGTGTGTTGACCTGCTGTCTTCTTTTTTTTTTTTCTCCCTCTCTTTTTCATGAAGGAGGTAAATATGTGCCCCGTGCTATTCTTGTTGACCTGGAGCCTGGCACCATGGACTCAGTGCGCTCTGGACCCTTCGGACAGATCTTCAGACCAGACAACTTTGTGTTTGGTGAGTGACAGGAAGAAACATTTGAGGATTGATTCACTTCAAACTTTACAAAATACCGTAAGATTTGTAGAAGAATATCTGCCTTTTTTTTATGACAATCGCTGATATTCACTCCTTGTATGCTCATTTATCGACCCAGGTCAGAGTGGTGCAGGTAATAACTGGGCTAAAGGCCACTACACCGAGGGAGCAGAGCTGGTGGACTCAGTCCTGGATGTGGTGCGTAAGGAGTCTGAGAGCTGCGATTGCCTCCAAGGCTTCCAGCTCACCCACTCCCTGGGTGGCGGCACCGGATCCGGTATGGGCACGCTCCTCATCAGCAAGATCCGGGAAGAGTATCCCGACCGCATCATGAACACCTTCAGTGTGGTGCCTTCTCCTAAAGTGTCGGACACCGTGGTGGAGCCCTACAACGCGACGTTGTCGGTGCATCAGCTGGTGGAGAACACAGACGAGACCTACTGCATTGACAATGAAGCTCTGTACGACATCTGCTTCCGCACTCTGAAACTTACCACTCCCACTTACGGCGACCTGAACCACCTCGTCTCCGCCACAATGAGTGGCGTCACCACCTGCCTCCGTTTCCCCGGGCAGCTCAATGCTGACCTGCGCAAGCTGGCCGTCAACATGGTGCCCTTCCCGCGTCTTCACTTCTTCATGCCTGGTTTCGCACCTCTTACCAGCAGGGGAAGCCAGCAGTACCGCGCTCTCACCGTGCCCGAGCTGACACAGCAGGTATTCGATGCCAAGAACATGATGGCTGCCTGCGATCCCCGTCATGGCCGTTACCTCACCGTAGCCGCCGTCTTCCGCGGCCGCATGTCCATGAAGGAGGTGGACGAACAGATGCTAAACGTGCAGAACAAGAACAGCAGCTACTTCGTCGAATGGATCCCCAACAACGTCAAGACGGCCGTGTGTGACATCCCGCCGCGCGGCCTCAAGATGGCCGTCACCTTCATCGGTAACAGCACAGCCATCCAGGAGCTGTTCAAGCGCATCTCTGAGCAGTTCACCGCCATGTTCCGACGCAAGGCTTTCCTGCACTGGTACACCGGAGAGGGCATGGACGAGATGGAGTTCACCGAGGCCGAGAGCAACATGAACGACCTGGTGTCCGAGTACCAGCAGTACCAAGATGCTACAGCTGAAGAGGAGGGCGAGTTCGAAGAGGAGGGCGAGGAGGTCGCCTAAGAAGCGGAGACGATTGGGAAAGGGGCAGGGGAGTGGGAGCAGGATTCGGAGGGAGTTGTGGTTTTTAAGGGGGAGAAAAAAATGTAGCACAGCACATGCGGAATCAACCGTAAGTGTCTTGAAGTTAATGTTAGCACTAGTCAAATGGGGCCAAAACAACCAGAGGAGTCTTGAACAAATGTTCTCGAGCACAGAATAAAAAACACTAGTAGTAATAGTTATCCATTACGAGCGTTCTATTTCTTTACCATACCAATGTCTTCACTTCCTCTCCAATTCACAGCAGGAAAGATCTGATGTGCCCTACTTTCTCTTACCCAGACTAACTTTAGTCCTACCATAGAAAGGATCTTCAGATGAGAAAGGCACTGAGACCAGTTTAAGTCTGTGTTTGGAAAACCAACCATATCAGTCTGGCCAATAAGATCGTTGCAGGGCGAGACGAATACACTCATGTCCAATAGTGATGCTGTGATGGAGAAGGTAAAGGTAATATGTGTGTTCAGACCCATTATTTATTTTCTCGTTTTTCCCCCATTCTTTTATTTGAAACACTTCCTTTTCTGTTTAAACATACATCGGAACCCCCAGAACAGAATCAAGTCAGAATGATTCTAAAAGTGTTTGTGTATTCCTCCTAACGTGGGTGTTGCACTACAAACGGGACAACTTTGCACAACGATGCCACTTCAGCATGTCCTTATTCACAGTATTCAGTCAAAAGGTTTACAAAGAGTGTCAGGCTTTGATGGAACGATGGAAGGGAAACGAAAAACAAGGACGAGACTCCGACAGAGAGCATGGTTCAGTCTTCCTGCCTGGACGCCAACCAACGTCTGCAGAGAGGGAAGCCTGGACGGCTTCGTGGGAACAAGGAATGTAGAACGGATCATGCGGGAAACTTTGAATTTTTCAAAAAGACCGATTGTAGAACGTTAATAAGAAAGTAACGCAGTTTTTTTGACATAAATCTAGAGAACACGTGTCGTGTGTCCTGTATCTGAGCCCAAAGCTTTTAGACTTTTTCTTTTTGACTTTTTAAAAAATTTTTTAAGCATGTTTTTTGTTTCTTTTCGATCATGAGGTATTAAGAATGTCCCTTACATTTTATACTGCAATTTCCTAATGGAAGGACCTGAGCCTCTGGGGGGAAAAAAAACAATAAAATAAACGTGAAACATTGGCTACTTTTTGACTCTTTCTTTCATCTCGACAAACACATGGCAAGACATTTTATAGGGTTAGCTTATGAAATATCATATTTATTATACTGTATTATACTATAATGCATTACAGTATATTATATTATTAAACATTAATAATAATATAGTTAAAAAGGGTGAACATAAAAGCAGAAAATTCACCACATTGCACAAAAATCTCGGAGATCAAGCAGCTTACCAGCACACTGGTTATTTTATAAAGTAGGACAATCCTAAACATCTGGCATAAAAGTTTTAAATGCTCTTTTTAGACCTTAACAGTTCGTGATCTTGGCGGGTTTCCTCCGGGTACTCCGGTTTCCTCCCACAGTCCAAAGCCTGCAGATTAGGCTTATTGGCGTTCCCACATTGCCTGTAGTGTGTGAATGAGTGATGAAATGATTCATGCCCCCTATACTGCGACCCTGTATACAGGAGAAAGCAGTATAGATGACAAGGTAGAGTGAGTGAAAGTATAAGCACCCAGTACTAAATACCCACATGTGATAATGACTGAATGGTGATGTCCACCGCTGTTGAAAACAATCACAGACCCCCTGGCTGTGCAGCACAGTAGAAGTCATAAGACTAACCTGTTTACTATATTCTATCATTAATGATCATATGGTTCAGCTGCAGGTCTCGCACATACAGTAATAGAATGTGTTTCAATCTAAAATGTCACTACATCTTAGTGTATTTAAGTGTTTAATGACAAAAGGCTTAGGGCATAAAGTACTGTCTTGAGCCAACACTCATTTTTTCATAGTTTGCATAAAGAGACTTACTAGGCAATATGATAAACTGAATTTCATTTCATTTTAACCAACTCCATATAATGTAGAGCTCCATATAAGCACATATTTTTTGTATTAACCTAAACTGAGTTGCGCACCAAAGATCAGGGCCCGTATTCACAAAGGTTCTTAAGCCTAAAAGTTGCTCCTAGTTCTAATTCTAATTCTTAGAATTATGACATTTTCTTAGAATTTCCCCTTAAGTTTAGGACTTTCCCGGTAGACTTGGGGCATGATGGGGGTACACCCTGGACAAGGTGCCAATGCATCGCAGAGCGCACACACATACATACTCACTATGGACAATTTGGGAAAGCAAATCAGCCTAATCTGCATATTTTTGGACTGTGGGAGGAAACCCACCTGTCCACCTGGGACACAATTTCAAACATTAAGAAATCAGTATTTGGTGAAATAACCCGATTTGCAATTATAGCTTTCATGTGTTTTGGCATGCTCGCCTCCAGTTTTTCATGTTGCTGTTGGTTAACTTTATACCACTCTTTTTTTTAAACACTCAGTACAGCTCAGTATTGCTTGATGGTTTGTATGACATTCATTTTCCTCATGATGACATTCTACACGTTTTCTGGAATAAATCTATTATTTCTCTTTTTTTTTCCGGAGCATATACAGTGGTGTGAAAAACTATTTGCCCCCTTCCTGATTTCTTATTCTTTTGCATGTTTGTCACACTTAAATGTTTCTGCTCATCAAAAACCGTTAACTATTAGTCAAAGATAACATAATTGAACACAAAATGCAGTTTTTAAATGAAGGTTTACTTTATTAAGGGAGAAAAAAAACTCCAAATCTACATGGCCCTGTGTGAAAAAGTAATTGCCCCCCTTGTTAAAAAATAACTTAACTGTGGTTTATCACACCTGAGTTCAATTTCTGTAGTCACCCCCAGGCCTGATTACTGCCACACCTGTTTCAATCAAGAAATCACTTAAATAGGAGCTACCTGACACAGAGAAGTAGACCAAAAGCACCTCAAAAGCTAGACATCATGCCAAGATCCAAAGAAATTCAGGAACAAATGAGAACAAAAGTAATTGAGATCTATCAGTCTGGTAAAGGTTATAAAGCCATTTCTAAAGCTTCGGGACTCCAGCGAACCACAGTGAGAGCCATTATCCACAAATGGCAAAAACATGGAACAGTGGTGAACCTTCCTAGGAGTGGCCGGCCGACCAAAATTACCCCAAGAGCGCAGAGACAACTCATCCGAGAGGCCACAAAAGACCCCAGGACAACATCTAAAGAACTGCAGGCCTCACTTGCCTCAATTAAGATCAGTGTTCACGACTCCACCATAAGAAAGAGACTGGGCAAAAACGGCCTGCATGGCAGATTTCCAAGGCGCAAACCACTTTTAAGCGAAAAGAACATTAAGGCTCGTCTCAATTTTGCTAAAAAACATCTCAATGATTGCCAAGACTTTTGGGAAAATACCTTGTGGACCGACGAGACAAAAGTTGAACTTTTTGGAAGGTGCGTGTCCCGTTACATCTGGCGTAAAAGTAACACAGCATTTCAGAAAAAGAACATCATACCAACAGTAAAATATGGTGGTGGTAGTGTGATGGTCTGGGGTTGTTTGGCTGCTTCAGGACCTGGAAGGCTTGCTGTGATAGATGGAACCATGAATTCTACTGTTTACCAAAAAAATCCTGAAGGAGAATGTCCGGCCATCTGTTCCTCAACTCAAGCTGAAGCGATCTTGGGTGCTGCAGCAGGACAATAACCCAAAACACACCAGCAAATCCACCTCTGAATGGCAGAAGAAAAACAAAATGAAGACTTTGGAGTGGCCTAGTCAAAGTCCTGACCTGAATCCTATTGAGATGTTGTGGCATGACCTTAAAAAGGCGGTTCATGCTAGAAAACCCTCAAATAAAGCTGAATTACAACAATTCTGCAAAGATGAGTGGGCCAAAATTCCTCCAGAGCGCTGTAAAAGACTCGTTGCAAGTTATCGCAAACGCTTGATTGCAGTTATTGCTGCTAAGGGTGGCCCAACCAGTTATTAGGTTCAGGGGGCAATTACTTTTTCACACAGGGCCATGTAGGTTTGGATTTTTTTTCTCCCTAAATAATAAAACCCCTCATTTAACAACTGCATTTTGTGTTTACTTGTGTTATCTTTGACTAATAGTTAAATGTGTTTGATGATCAGAAACATTTTGTGTGACAAACATGCAAAAGAATAAGAAATCCGGAGGGGGGCAAATAGTTTTTCACACCACTGTATATATATAGTATATGAATTATTGCAAACAACAACAAAAACACGCTGGCTGGCCAAATGAGTCCTTCTGGTGCTCCCGATGGCTAGTCTGGGCCTGGTGCACAGACATGCAGATAATGTACTGTAGGTGGCTTAGTGCTTAAAACTGGGGGTTTAATTCCCGCCTCTGATCTGCATGGAATTTACACGTTCTACCTGTGTTTAGTGGGTTTCCCCCACAGTGCTCAAGACATGCAGATTAGGTTTATTGATGTACCCTAATTTGCCTGTAGTGTGTGCATGAGCGTTTGTATATGTGCCCTGTGATGCAGTGCTACACAGTAGAAGACACGAGATTAAGCTGATTAATGTATTCTGTGATTCTGTGAACTAGAGGTCTTACACATACAATAGTATAATGTCTATATTCATTCTAAAATGTAATTTTTACTCACTGACTCTCACTCACTCATCTTCTATACAGCTTTATCCTGTATTCAGGGTCGCGGGGGCCTGGAGCCAATCCCAGGAGGCTTCGGGCACGAGGCAGGGTACATCCTGGAAAGGGGGCTAATCCACCGCAGGGCACACACTCACACACTCATTCACACACCCCTTCACACTTTAAGAGCAATTTGGGAATGCCAATTAGCCTAACCTGCAGGTCTTTGGACTGTGGGAGGAAACCAGAGTACCCGGAGGAAGCCCACCAAGCACGGGGAGAACATGCAAACTCCATGCACACAGAGCTGGGAATCGAACCCGGACCCTGGAGGTGCAAGGCGACAGTGCTGACCACTGCACCGCCATGTCATTTTTAGTTTGCTTCCAAAGAGACTTAGAACACAACTTAGGCAATATAATTTTAACCAACTACACAATATGCGGAAGGCCCAGGTTCGATTCTTAGCAAGTGCCCAAACCCCCCAGACACTGGATGCACGAGTGCCGGTCCCAAGTCCGGATAAAATGGGAGGGTTGCGTCAGGAAGGGCAACCGGTGTAAAACCTGTGCCAAGTTGTTGTGCGGACTGGATATTCCGCTGTGGCGACCCTTTGCCGGGAGCAGCTGCAAAACCAAAAACAACAACAACAATAAACGCGTCCAGGGTGTACACCGCCTTGTGTGGTATAGGGGATTAAGAGGTAGAGGTGATGAGTGTGTGTTATCTGGATGTCCCCAGACAGGCTCCAGGTCTATCCTATCCTATACAGGTAGATGGTGAATGAATGATACATTGATAGAAGAGGGCCTAGTTTTAAATATGAAATATGTTATTATATATATATATATATATATATATATATATATATATATATATATATATATATATATATATACATTATTTAAAAAATTTCATTTGAAAAGTTTCATTTGAAAAAGTAGAAGAAATCATTGTATTATTATTGTTAGTATTATGAAAACACAAACACATGCGCGCGCACACGCACGCGGGATACGCACCCGTGTAACCCAGCTCGTGCACGTTACTCAGTAGAAACGCGGGGAAATTTTCGCAACGCATTGCGCACTTCACACAACATCCAATCGAAGAGCATGCATTTTTGACTGACACACATGAAAACCAATCAGCGTCAGGCAGCAACCAATCTAACCAATAGGCAGCCGTGTTTACATTTAAGGCGTGTCTTACATTTCCGGAAGTGTTCAACGCTGCTGCAGCTGCGGGGTAAAGTATACGAATGTAAAGTATTTACAACAAATAAACGAGTAAAGGCGTTCACAATAAACTAACAGGCTTTAAATGTAACACGGTGGCATGTTTGTACGCCTGTAATGATTTCTGTGAAAGTGGAAAGTGTCGGGTTAGGAAGTAGCTGGAGAGCTAACACTACTGCAACACTTATTGATTCAGTGTGTTTATGATTGAGGAGATCAGCTGGTGGTTTCAATACAGACACCTGTGCTCTATGTACTGTGAGGTTGCCATGACGACGACCATGATGATGGAGTTCATACTGTAATCCTTGATGTGTGTGTGTGTGTGTGTGTGTGTGTGTGTGTGTGTCCTCTGAAGGCCTGCATGGACGCGACCCAGCAGATCGAGGACTCTTTCTTCGGAGAGGAGGAGGAGGAGGATGACTCTGATGAAGAGCACGAGGGTGGAGAAGGAAAGGGTCAGGGAAGGCCACTGGCTGTACTGAAAGTGTTCAAGAACAACCACATCCCAGAGACAGGTGCACACTCAGCACTACACTGACAGTACCGTGCACATGCAGATGTGTGTTTTTAACCTAGTAAATGTTTAAGCAAAGCTCCACTGTACATTAAATTTGTTGGTGTTGGGAGTTAATGGCTAGCACTGTCGCCTTGCACCACCAGGGTCCAGGTTCGATTCCCACTACGGGTCTGCGTGCATGGAGTTCGCATGTTCTCCGGGTGCTCAGGTTTCCTCCCACAGTCCAAAGACATGCAGACATGCATTAACCTATTTAGGTTAATAGGTGGTCCAAATTGCCTGTAGTGTGTGTGTGTGTGTGTGTGTGTGTGTGCTCTGCAATGGATTGGTGTGTATATGCACAAAAGTATTTGGACAAACCTGTTAATTATTGAATTCAGGTGTTTCAATCAGGCCCCTTATACCCAGTAAAGGGCAATCCTAATGCTTCAGCATTGCCAAGACATCTTGGACAATGCTGTACTTCCAAATTTACAGTTTGGGAAAGACCCTTTTTTCTATTCCAACATGACTGTGTATGACCCCAGTGCACAAAGCAAGGACTATAAAGACATGGTTTGATGAGTTCGATGTGAAGGGACTTGACTAGCTTGAATGCATAGAGCCCTGACCTCGACCCCATCAGACACCTTTGGGATGAACTGGAACGGAGATCGCGAGTCAGGCCTTCTCGTCCAACATCAGTGCATGACCTTGTAAAAATCTTGTGGACAGCCTTTCCGGGAGAGTGGAAGCTGTTTATACTTTAGCTGCAAAAGTGCAACCAACTCAGTATCCACAAAAGTACAGTATATGTACTCAAATACAATGTCATCACTGGTTTGGCTAAATAGTTCAAACACTTACTTTTTGCTTACCAAAAACAGAAGTGCTTAAATATTACATCGTCATATTTGTGCCTCAAGTTCTTTACTGTTACTATTGTTTTTTGTTTAGTTTTTTGCATGCATTAGTTTTTGTTTAGTATTTTCGCTCACACAAACCCTCTGTCTCTCACACTCGCTTAACATCTGAGCCCTGTGCTTTTTCAGCTGGCACAGCGTGACATGTGGCACAAAACCAGCCAAACAGACTGAGAGAAGGTAAATTATGACTGGGCGTTTCAGATTGCAAAGGAAAGAGCCAATCAGAATTGTCCTACTTTTAGTTTTTGATGGGCTGGATTTGTAGCGCATTTGTCACAATTACATAATTTTTTAAAAATTATTTGTCACACATACAGTCATACACAGGACGATATGCAGTGAAATGCTTAGGTGACGGCCCGTGACCTGAAAAAAAGATTATTAATAGGAAATAAATATGGAATAAAATGAGATATAGAAAATAACTTTAGCTAAGGAAAAATATATCTATAGAAGATAAAACTAAATATAAAATATAAGAAAAACCTAGCTGTACAAATACGGAAAGAAATAATTTTTCTGTACAAATATAGAAACTTTAGTGTGGAGATGAAGTGGGATGTAAATAGAAATGCCCGGGGATTGTGCTAATATACATAAGTGTTTATGTTCAACGAGCAAAAATGAAATAGAAATATGTGTAAATGTTCATAAATGTGCAGGTGTGCAATGTCCATAAGTGTCCATGGTGTCCATAAACATTACATTACATTTACAGCATTTGGCAGATGCCATTATCCAGAAGCACCACATGTATTATTATTATTATTATTATTATTATTATTATTATTTTTAAAATCTCATTACTGATACAAACAATTGAACATTAAGTGACTTGCTGATGAGTCCAACACTGGAAGCTAGGTGGTGCTGTGGCTTGAATCTATAACCTTCTGAGCAGTAGTCCAATGCCTTAACCACTGAGCTACCCCTACCTAACCCTGTCCCGCTGGGCCAAATGTTCTGCGAGCGCAAAGAGTTTGAGTGAGCAAAAATACATTATGTATTAGAAATTAGAGCATAAAATGGCCATTAAGTAAATAATAACAAAATGCTCATATAAATACACGGTCTCAGGTTTCCTATCTGCAAGTTGTTTTATATAGATTGTTCAAGTGATTATAATTATCTTTGTTGGATCGCGTCCTATTGGCGGTCTAGCGCATGTGAAAGATGGTTGTCGGAGCTTATAAAATCGACCATGCCGGAGACTTTCTGCATAAGTGATGAACTGCACAGTTCTGTAAGATGGAAATGAGATACAGGTTTGATCATCCTGACACAGTAGAAAATACTCAACCGGCAAGAATCTTTTCCGTCTGAAACACATTTGATACGAACAGTTTCACAAAAAGTGTCACGGTTACTACCTGATGAATAATAAATATTAAAAGCTTTATGCAAATCCTTAAAAAAAATGAGAAACGTAAATCGTAGCTGCACAAGGTCTATGTGTAACCAAAAACAAGTACAAATTGTATATTTTTTGTGTAATCGTTGATTAAAGCCTTATTCTGATTGAGTTTACTGCACAACATGCATTCGCATTGGATTCTTTACATTTATTTAACTAGGGCTTCACAATTTGATGGAAATAACACATGACACATATTGTAATTGCGATTTAAAATGGGATATTTAATTATTAAATGTATCTTTTTAGCAAGTAATGGCACAGTTAAGAGGACATGCAGTAATATTTATTGTTAATACTTATTAAGTATTAAAATATAAAAATACTTAAATTTCTTTCAGGAAGGGGCAACTACTCTAAAAAGTAGTTACCCCTTCCTGACTTTTTTTTTTTTTGCGTATTTGTCAAAATTGGATGTTTTGGTTGCTGAATTAAAAGAATTCTGCAAAGAAGAACGTGCCAAAATTTCTCTACAGTGACGTGAAAAACACATCGTCAGCCAACACTAAAACTTTATTGTTGGCTTATTAAGTTTAGGGGGCAATTACTTTTTCATATAGGGCCAGGTAGGTTTGAACAGCCTAAAAAAAACTTTTATCCATGAAATAACTGTTAAGGTCAATACTGTGATTTGTATTTGATAAATTAATAAAGATGTATAACAGTGGGTAACGACTAGTTTCTCTCTCCAACGTGTTTTCCACAGAGGTGCCTCTCTACCAGGGGGAGAACGTTTTGGGGAGAGACCCTACCTCCTGCTCGGTGCCGCTCCAAGCCCGTTCCGTATCCGGCCGGCATGCCGTCATCTCCGTCTCTGTGTTTGGTCCTAACGAACGTCATGCCCACAGTGAAGCCACGGAGGCCCTGCTGTGGGACCTGGGCAGTTTAAATGGCACCAGGAAGGGTCGGCTTAAACTGACCCCGCACGTACGATACGCGCTGACTGAAGGAGACGGCCTGGTGCTCGCTGATCTGCCCTGCCAGTACGTCAGCCTGAAGAACGCGGACACGTTCACAGCCGATAATGGAAGAGAGAAAGCCAAGGGTCTGATAGCTGCTAGCGGCGGCTCAGAAGGAGGGACGGGGAATGGCGGGAAGAAGTGTGCGCTACCTCCTGTGCCCTTGTGGACTGAAGAAGCGAAAAGTGCTGAATCGGTACAGATGAGTCCCAGAAAGCCAGAGAGAACCCTGGTCCCTGAGTCTGACTCAGACTCTGATGGAGAGAGACATGGAAGAAGGGACAGGAAGAGGATTGTGGGTAAGTGAAGCGTGTAGCAAACATGCATATGATTTATAATGTACTGTAACCAGACATGCATTCAGAGCATCTGTCTCGACCTCTTGTTGTTGTTGTTTTTTTTTTTAGTCTCCGACTCGGCTTCTTCTGACCTTTCCAGCCCAACGTGTTCAACATTCCTGACCCCGGCAAACAAGGTCATTCCAGAGAGGTAACCAGCAGATCAACACCATATTTGCTCTGACAGTGTGAAAACATGCTGCATGTACACCGTGTGATGCTCTCGTGGTGAAGGATAGCAAGTCCATCACGGAGATGTTGCCATGGATGACATTGTTCTTTCAATGCAGATAACTACAGGCTTGTCTTCTCTCCTCTCCATCTTTTTTACGCAGTGAGGATGAGAGCTCCATTACTCCGTCCTCAACGCTGAAGGGTCGATTTCTAATAACGGGGAACGACACCAAAGTCTCATCAGACTCCCCTAAACCAGAACAACTGCTCTTCAACATAGACAGCGATACGGACGTCGAGGATGAAGAGGAGGAAATGATGAAGGACGCACCAAAAACCGTCAGAGCAGAAGTGGGTGCTGTAACTCCTGCTGATCTGCATATGGACAGTGACACCGATGTAGAAGATGAGGACATTGAGAAGGCCAAGAGCGATCCCGAAGCCTTGGCTGTACCCGTGAAACAGGACACCGTGAATCCAGCTGTTTTGAACATGGACAGCGATACAGATGTGGAGGACAACGAGCCGGTTAAAATGCGCACCACAAAGGTGCTTTCTGGAGATGAGGAGTCTCTAGAGGAGAAGAAAGATACTGAAAGTAGTTCTAGTCAGCTCCACTTGGAGAGCGATACTGATGTAGAAGATGAAGATGATGTTCCTCGTATGCAAGACTCGAAACCTCCAACCAGCCACGAAGCCGAGTTCAACCTGAACAGCGATACTGACGTCGATGAAGATGAGACTACAAAAGGCGATGTGATGGAAAGCAAAGATTTGGAAGCCAAATCTGTGGACAGCGTCAAAGTTCCAGATGCCAAAATGTCACATGATCAGTCAGACATCGATACAGATGTGGAGGACGACGACGACACTGAGATCAGAACCCCCGCTGCAGCCAAGGCAACGGGAAAGTCTCCGACACGTTCAGAGAACCAGACTGCTGATACAAGCGACATAAACGTACACCATGACCGTCCTGTTGAAGACGAGGATCCGTTCAGGCTGGACAGCGACACAGATGTGGAGGAGGATGAAGACAAGGTGGAGGAGAAAGAGCAGAAGAGTGCAGAATCAACAGTACAGGTCATCCACTCCTCTACACCAAAAGGTGCAGGTGGGTTAATTAAATGTTTTTTTTTTTTTTTGTTACACTCAAAACACGAGGGGTGTTCAAGTCAAACCGGGACTTTTGATTGACGGTTATCACAGTAAAAACTCTCTCCTGCTACATTAATGCACCCGTCCCAGAGTTTCACTAGTGCTTAGAAACCATCAAGGTAGAAAGTTTTCTCAGTACACCAGATCCATAAACGGACTGACCACTACACCTGGCCTCCCAGGAACTCCTTTATTGATCCCAAGATGTAGAACTGGCTTTGAGTGAGATCAGTGCACGGAGGATGTGGCAATAAATCCACTGCAGAGTTCCTGTAATGTGCAAGTCGTGTCCGTAAATGATTGTTTGCGCGTTTCCCAGACTGATGCGTCTCCACCGCCAGTTGGCAACAAGTTATCTGCTGATTTTTAAGGATCAGGCTTTCTATTCGCTGAATGTTCACAGGAACAGGATCATCATTCACAGATTTCATAGTTATAGTTTGCACCATTCAAATATTTGTAATACCGTACGGTGCTTAAAGTGTTCTGTACATCTCAGTTAGTGTTACGCCTTCATTCTCAAGAAGCGTTTGCATCAAAATCCCAGTTTGACTTGGACGCCCCCCATATCTTTGGCAAATAATCATATTTTATTATATTGGAGAGAAATAATCTGCAATGTGGTGGAGTAGAGGTCCGCCCCCCAACCCTACACTAAAGTAATTTAGCAGCAATTATGCATTTTTATTCATTCATGAACAAGATGTGCTTTGTAACAGTCTGTAGTTTAACAAAAAACTACAGTTCCTTCATCGTCCTAATACAGTGGAACCTCAGATTACGAGCATAATTCGTTCCGGAAGTGGGCTCGTATTCCAAAACACTCGTAAACCAAATCAAATTTTCCCATAAGAAATATTGGAAACTCAAATTATTTGTTCCACAACCCAATAAAATAAATACATAAAAATAATTAACACAAGTTTACATGGTGTCCAATGACGCGCGCACACAGACATAAAGCAGGCTCATGCCTTGAGCAGAAAGAAAATGGATTTTTAACCTCTCTAATGAGACTTGCTTTTGCTTTACATGCGCGCTGTACACACGCTTACAGACAGAAATAAAATATGTTTTACACACACGTGGTCACAGTGATATAGTAAACAGTACACGCATGCACGGATGTCGATTATACCAGTAAGAGACGCGCACTAAGACCCGGCAGGGGAGACGATTACCCACAATTCCGCAGCGCAAGAGAGAGAAAAGTTGTGATCATGTGATGTTCGGTGTCAAAACAAGAAGCGCATGCGTGATAGATGATACTCGGTACTCGTAAACCAAGACAATGCTCGTTTTTCCAAGTCAAAATGTATAAAAAATCTTTGTTCCTCTTGCAGAACACTCGCAAACCGCGTTACTTGCAATCCGAGGTTCCATTGTAGTGGAAACCCCACTGATACGCAAGACGCCTCCCAAATGTTAAAAAAAAACTCCTTTGAGAAAACCTAATCATATCAATGAATACAAATGTTTCTTTATAAAATAAAATAATTTCGTTTTAACAGGTTTAAAAGTCTATCATTAAGTGGAGCACCCATTGGACAAATCCATTTAAATAAGCTGTTACCATGGAAACAGTAACATATAAGAAATGTACAAATACTTCTCAAGTTGTTATTGACCTGAAAACTGTTTGAGAATTGAGCAGCACTGTGGGGTTAACTGGTGTGTGTGTGTGTGTGTGTGTCTTCCACAGGCGTGTCTGGAGAGGAGCTGGAAACACAAGCATTCCTCAGTCCGTCTCAGCTGTTCAAGCGTGAGTCATTCTCATTCATCTCGGGTGATCAGACCACAAGTGGACAGTGTTAAATGCAGGTCTAAAAGCGAACGTGTCTTGTGATCTGATCACTCTGACCACTTGTAGAGGGGACGCACGTGTCCGCGTGCCGTTTCCTGTCGCCGTTTCCATGTTTCTCCACAAATGAAGAGTCACTAGCGTTGTAAGATTTGTGGATTCAACCGCATTGAATTTTAGCCACTTTCATGTCGTTGAATTCAATCTGTAGAGTAGTCCTAAGGCGGCGCGGTGGTGTAGTGGTTAGCACTGTCGCCTTGCACCTCCAGGGTCTGGGTTCGATTCCCCGGCCAGGCTCGATTCCCGTCTCTGTGTGCATGGAGTTTGCATGTTCTCCCCGTGCTTGGTGGGTTTCCTCCGGGTGCTCCGGTTTCCTCCCACAGTCCAAAGATATGCAGGTTAGGCTAATTGGCGTTCACAAAAAATTGCCCGTACTGTGTGATTGGGTGTGTGCGTGTGTGTATGTGTGTGTGCACTGCGATGGATTGGCACCCTGTCCAGGGTGTACCCCGCCTAGTGCCCGAAGTCTCCTGGGATAGGCTCCAGGCCCCCCGCGACCCTGAACACAGGATTAAGCGGTATAGAAAATGAATGAATGAGTAGTCCTATAAATGTATAGCCAAAAGTATGTGGACACCTGACTGTTGTACCCACAAAGTTGGAAGTGCACTAATTGTATAAGATTATTATAATTTTTATGTATATTTTTAATTATTAGTATTTTCATTTAATATATGGGGCTAAAGCTAAATTAGTTCCTGCATGATATTCGCATGACAGATCGAAGAAACAGGTTTTAGAACGGCATGCACATATGGGAGTGACAGGCGGGTGTCCATATACTTCTGGTCATTTAGTGTATTTTTAGAAATGCCTTGTTTATTAATGCTTTGTTAGAAATTACTGTGGCATTATTATTGAATGATGATGGCCGTAATCCATCATGTTTTTTTTTCCGTGATTTAATTTTACACATTCTAGCACAATACTGGAAATTTTAAAATAAAACAATTAAATAACATGTATGGCATTAGGTAATTAAACGAATTAAACAGTTGTTATTTTAAGGCACGAAGGTCAGCTGTTCTGGAACAGTTCGTGCTAGAACAATATTGTCAAGTGCCTTTGCAAAACCCATTAAGCACGAACTAGTCAAGAACATCTGACATTTATACCAGACACATCTCCATATCGACTGTTCAAAGGAGATCATTGCATATCATGGATGACTTCAGCATTGTTTTGCAATGTGGAAAGAATTCGAAGGGGTGTACAAACTTTTGACTGGTAGGGTATTAAGGGGCGGTGGCATACTGTACTGTATATTCAGGTGTCTCAAAGCTCTGATAAAGGAAACTGTATAACCTGATGTGTGAGGAGGTGGGTGGGAAGAAGCGCTCTCGAGAACTGAAGAGTGAACTTTTTGTTATTTCTGCTGAGAGTTGAGAGCGCGCTACATCGAAAAATAAAGTCTCTGTCAAGACTCTGTAGTACACTCTCAACACTCAGCAGAAATAACAAAAAGTTCACCACTTCAGACTCTTGGTGTGCATGTGTTACGTGTGACCTCGGCCAACTCTATTCCTCTCTCTTCTCTACTTTACCACGTTCTTGCTTTTTTTTTCCTCCTCATAGGGCCGACCGTGCACACATAAGTAAACTTGCTGTGTGAAAATATTGCCTCCATTCTGCTTCCAATACACCATTTAATTTCTTGTCTTGGTCTCTCTCTGACTCATTCAGGGCCGGGTCTCCCCTCTCTCCTTCACCCGTCTGTCTCCCTGGGAGGTATCACTCACCCAGATGATGACTTTGCTGTGGCTGAAACTCAGTCCTTTGTGTGCGATGCCGCACAAGCCGATGCCAGTCTAGACGAGACGCCTCAGTCGCTGGATGGCCCCGAATCTCGGCATTCCCACGGAGCCTCATCCTTCCAGCTGAGCCTTTCAGACAGCAGCCATCAGGTGCCAGAAGCTGCTGAGCACGATGGGGAACCTGCAGAGGAGGAATGGCAGATGCAGGCGACTCAGTTATATGGTAATTACAACTATCATGTCCTTCAGCTAGCATGAAAAACAGTACGGAAGCCAATGCTTCTGGATTTCAGTGCAGGCATGGCAGTCATAAGTAAGACCAAATAACGCCACAAGGTGGCACTTCCTCTTTTGTTGGGGTAGATTAAAGTTGAAGGTGGGTTATAGAGGAAGTTGTTTTGCTATGTGCCCTGTGATGGCTTAGCACCTCATCCAGAGTGTACCCCACCTCGTGTCCCCAGTCTCCTGAGATAGTCTCCAATACAGGATAAAGTGGTATAGACGGTGAGGTGAGTGTTTTTCTATGTGTTTCGCTCTGATTAATACATAAAAGATGCGTTTTATGAATCTAATGTGAAAATATAATGTCGCATTATATGTGTTTTAAAAGAGTTTTATATTATACGTAAGCAATTTAAAACTGTTATCTTAAATTATTCTTTAAGTTATTGGAACATACAAATGTCTACTGTACAGTAAGTCTTCTAACATTAGAAGTGCTGCTAAACAAATTAAGGGTTTGACCTCGCCAAATCGGCACTACTCCGTAGTACACACTCCCAGAACAATACATTTTGGCATGTGTACGTAGCTGCCAGACCTCCTATGTATTCATGAAAATAATACATTACACAAATGGACATATTTTCATCTACACTCATGCAATCAGTACTCCTCATACAGTGGAACCTCGGATTACGAGTAACGCAGTTTACGAGTGTTCCGCAAGACGAGCAAAGATTTTTTATACATTTTGACTTGGAAAAACGAGCATTGTCTTGGTTTACAAGCACCAAGTATCATGTATCACGCATGCGCTTCTTGTTTTGACACCGAGCGTCACGTCATCACAACTGAGCCAACGGTTTTTCTCTCTTGCGCTGCGGAATTGTAGGTAATCGTCTCGCCTGCTGTGTGAATACAGTACGCACACTCTCTGCCTTACACATAAACTCTGCAAGCACTAAGACCCAGCAGGGGAGACGATAACAAATTAACCAGCACCTTACTTTTGAAAAGAATCGCGACAGAGCAGTTTCTGTGTAAGGCAAGAAGTGTGTGTGTTTGTTTGGGAACCTGAGAGGAGGAGGGCTGTAAAGCAGAGAGAGAGAGAGAGAGAGAGAGAGAGAGAGTGTGTGTGTGTGTGTGTGCACTCAGTCACTTACACCAACACAAACACAGACTCTCTGCCTTATACAGAAACTGCTCTGTTGCGATTCTTTTCAAAAGTAAGGAGCTCGTTAATTTGTTGTTGTTTTACAGCAGTGATTCCGTTAGTATGCGCTCACGCAAGTGTGACTAGTGATGTTCCTAATTTTTAAATGGTTTTAAAAACGGTCTCTCTGTTAATGTGTGTGTGTGCGTGCACATTATATATACACATACACACACACACACACACACACACACACACACACAGTGCCTGTGTGCACAAACAGAAACACTTATCTGTCGTGATTTATTTTTAAGCTTTTTTAAAGGTAAAGTGCAGGTTAATTTGTTTTATTTTTACTTCATATTTTGTATTAATTATTTTTTTGGGATGTAGAACGAATAATTTGAGTTTCCATTATTTCTTATGGGAAAATTTAATTTGGTTTACGAGTGTTTTGGAATACGAGCCCACTTCCAGAACGAATTATGCTCGTAATCCGAGGTTCCACTGTAATACTCATAGTACATTTGTGAAAATTACCAGCCAAAAAGTCTTTGCAAGAAATATATTAATCAAACATTTTAGTGCATGTGTGCAAAACCTCAAGTGTCCTCTCTCCTCCATGCCTGAAACAGTTCTACGGGAAACACTGATTTATGTGTTGCATTATACCTGAAGTACGTAGTAACGTGTAACTATAGTACAATACATTTAGAGATGCGCACTCTTTAACTCTGGCATTTTGAGGTTCAAGGACTGTATATTACTATTTATATTACTGTATGTTCAGGCTTATGGTTGCTGAAATTGTTCAAACCTTGCTAAAACAGTTTCTTATATTTTTTAAGATGCCCCGGAGAGTGGCAAGTACTGTATAAGGGAAAACTAAATTCGTGGAGTAGTTCAATTCAATTTTATTTGTATAGCGCTTTTAACAATTGACATTGTCTCAAAGCAGCTTTTCACAATCAGAAGAATTATTTAAGTTTGTATGGAATGTGAATGTGTATGAATCAAAATGGTCAGATAGTCCCTGGTGAACAAGCTGTGGGCGACAGTGGCAAGGAAAAACTCCCTGAGATGGTAATAGGAAGAAACCTTGAGAGGAACCAGACTCAACAGGGAACCCATCCTCATCTGGGTGAAACAGACAGCAGGAAATGATCTGCATTTATACAGTGTGTTAGGTGGCCGGCAGTTCAGCTATAATAGTTGATGTTAATTGATGTTTAAATGGAGTCCAGGTAGTTATTGGAGACTCAGGTAGACTTGTAGGAAGTTCCAGTCCTGAACTATCGAATTGTCAAGTCCTCAGAGAAACAGCTGACAACTCCAGTCGAGGCCAGAACCATCTTCTAGGTAGAGACAATCATCCCCAGACACCAGTAGGATCTGAGCCAGGAGAGGGCTGTACCCTTAATTCCTACTACATTTTCTAATCTGTGAAGAAGAATAGCATGATCAATGGTGTCAAAAGCTGCACTGAGGTCGAGTAATACAAGCATAGTTACACAACCCTGATCAGAGGCCAATAGGAGGTCATTTACTACTTTAACGAGTGCTGTTTCTGTGCTGTGATGATGCTGTGCTGTAGTTGCTCTCAGATCCAAAGCAGACTGTAAAGGAATGCTTTATTAAAGACTTTTCTGATTAAATTCTTTAATTTTGGAAATGAACTTTTTCTAAATATTAACTATAAACTGTGAGCTTTCAAATGTCAAGTCAGGTATTAAGTCGCACAGATTAGTTTTGCTGATCATGGATATAAATACAGATGCATGCTATGGTGATTATTTAAAGAAAATGATTAAACAAACATTGATTTGCTTAAAATTGTATTTCATTGTCTGATTTTTCAATTTTTAGGACCTTTTATAGTGAGATAATTTAAACAATAATAATAATGTTGATTATTCAAAAACTTTTTGCTTATTATTTTATTACTGAATCTATTCTCATTCAAATTTAGTGTGCAAAGAACTTTGTTAGGAATAATGTTAGGCTTTTATAATAAAAAAATATTTTTATCTATTTATAGTTACTAGATATTTCCTACAAGTCCTTTTTTTAGTGTTATCATATCTTGTAATGAAAAATATGTATAGATTTTTAAAATAATATAATGTCTTCATTATCATCTTAAGAATAATATCGTCATTATTTTGAAGTGGTAGGAATTGGTAAAATAAAGAAACCCTCAGGTTATGATTAACATATGTATTAGGACATTTGTAGCATTTGAACAGTATGTTTCATTTAACACGAATTTGTTCAGTCCATGCAGTTTCTCTCTACTTGTTCAGCATGCTTGGACTCGAATGGTGATTAACCTATAAATGATGTGTCCTGGAGTGTGGTATTTTAATTAAGAAGCACTTTTTTTTTCCTCAGCATGAGCACTAAACAGCTCTTGCATTTTGCTCTGCTCCTATTTCCAGACATTTCTCCTGTTATGAGTCACCAGGTTGGCTTACAACTACTAAAATGATTATGGCGGTCAGTATTAACTCGTTAATATATGTGATTAATCTAGCATAAAATTTGACCCTAATGGCTTCCCATAATCGCAACACGGTTACCCAGCTGTGTGTCATAATGGCACGTTTAACGTGGATAATAAGATGACTGAGAAACATCACCAGGTGTACTGAACTATTCTTACAAGAATACATTAAATGTACTGTAATATGTGGGAGTGATGGCTCAGGTTGTTAAGGCTCTAGTTTGATGATTTTCGGATCTGAGAATCCGGGTTCGAGGCCTGCCGTCGGTGGGTTGCCACACCCCATACTATCCAGGAACTGCATGAAGTGCTGCATTTTACTACTTGCTAACAGTGCTGTTATTATCATCCATGTTTTATAGAGATGAAAAATTCAGAAGACGGTACTAAAGCTGGGGAAATGCAGGATCTGGACTCTACGCAGGCGTACGTTTGTGCGACAGGCCAAGAGGAGGAGGAAGACGGAGAAAAAGATGAGGAGGAACAGGAGACTGAGCCACTGGACACTCAGACCCCCTCCAGCATCCACACTGCTGAAACGCAGCTCATCCAAACCGGAGCGCAGAATGAAGATAACGGTGATCGTGACACTAATGAGGAGGTTGTCGCTAGCGAACCGGAAATAAAGGCCGAAGAGGATGTCAACGACGAGATGCAAGTGGATTCGCATCTCTCCACTGCAGACACTCTGCTGATCGTCAGGAGCCCGAGGCAGGAGGAGCACACTCAACCCTACACATTCCTCACTGCCCAAATCCAGAAGGAACAGGAAGAGACAGAAAAGGAGGAGCACGAGAGCAGGGGTTTAGAAGATAGAGAAGATGAGGGAGAAAGGGCTCGGGAAGAAGGAAGAACGGGGATAGAAAAGGAGAATGAACTGACTAGAGAAGAGGACAAGCAGGAACGGGGTGAGAATGAAAGATTAGAAAATGATGATGAAGTAGATGATGCACAAACACAGCTTACTGAGGCTGATCCTATTGTCGAAACACTGCCTATGTGTGAGGAAGAAGAGGGACAGGAGGAAGAACAGATGAATGAACGTAGATCAAGCAGAGGAACACGGTCTGCTCATGTTGAGTCAAGACAGTCTCTCGAGCCTGATGATCACACTCGTGTCGCAGTTGCGGAAACACTGCCTATGTGTGAGGAAGAAGACGAACAGAATGAAGAACAGTTGAATGAACCTTGCTCAAGCAGAGGAACACAGCCTACTCACGTTGAGTCCACACAACCTCTCGAGCCTGATGATCACATTCATGTCGCTATTGCAGAAACACTGCCAATGTGTGAGGAAGAAGAGGGGCAAGAGGAAGAGAAGAATAAACCTAGGAAATGCAGAGGAGCTGGCAGGAAGAGACAGACTGCCAAGATTGAGACAGATCAGCCTGTCGAGTCGGATAAAGTCACCCGTGTGAGCGTTGCTGAGACGCAGCCTATGTGTGAAGAGGATGAGGAGGGACAGGAGGAAGAGAAACAGAGCGCAACCATTTCTACTAGGAGATCCAGCACGAGGAGACAAGGTGTTAAGACGAAGCCTCATGTCGCCATTCCTGAAACTCTTCCACTGTGTGAAGAAGAGGAGGCAAAGGAGGAAGCGCCACCGAGCGAAGCCGTATCTGGTAGAAAATCCCGAAGAGGGAGACAGATCGCTAAAGTCGAGACCGCACCAGCCACCGAACCCGATTCTACTACTGATACAGGGAAGATGGAAGAAGAGGAGGAAGTGCAAGACAGCAGGAGGAACCTGAGAGCAAAAGAAAGAGGAAGAGCAGCATCTGAAAAGGTTAAGGGTAGAGGACGAGCTGGTGCAGGGAAAGAGAAGAGAGGAAAGAGAGGGAAAATGGAGCAAGAGGAGGACAGCGAGGAAGAGGTCGAACGAGGGAACAAGGGAAGAGGAAGAAAGAGTCTGAGGCTGAAATCTAAAGATGATGACGAAGCCAGACTCGAGCTAATGGAAGCAGGAAACGAGGAAATGGATCACGTAAAACAGCAAGAGGAAAGTAAGAGACTACAGATGGAGAAGAAGAAAGAAGCTAGAGATCAGCAAGAAAGAAAGACGAAGGAAAGAGAAGAGAGTACAAGATTGGAGAAGGAGTGGGAGGAGAGAGAAGAACGCGAAAAGATGGAGAGATTGGAGAGAGAGAAGAAGGAAAGAGAAGAGAAAGAGATGAAAGAAAAAGGGGAGATGGAAAGGTCGGAAAGAGAGAAGCAACTGGAAAAAGAAAGGAGAGAACAAGTAGAAAAGGACCGATTAGAACGAGAGAGGATAGAAAAGGAAAATAGGGAAAAAGAAGAAAAAGAGAAGCTAGAAAGGGAGATGAGAGAAAGACAAGAGCTGGAGGAAGAAAGGAAAAAACAAGACGAAAAGGACCGGTTAGAAAAAGAGAAAAGGGATAGAAAAGCGAGAGAAGAGGAAGAGAAAAAATCAAGAGAAGAGAAAGAAAAACAAGAACAAGAAATTGAGCCAAATGGGAAGGAAAAAAAGAGTAAAGATAATAGAGAGGATATGAAAAAAGAAAATGAAAGGAGACCAGCACCAGGAAAACGAAAAGCAGGGCTGCAAAGAAGGGGGAAAAAAAGCAAGAAAGAGGAGGACCAGGAATTAGAAGAAGGTACTAAAGAAGGACTGGAGACTGAACAAGAACTGAGTGGGATGCAAAAAACAGAATGTGAAGAGGGGAACAGCAAAAAGCAAGAGGATGAACAAGCTGATGGTGACCGCAAGACCAGACGAGGCCGACGCACTACCAGGAAATCTGTTGCGCCCCCTGCTGGCGTGGAGGACGAAGGCGGTCCAGCTAAAAGAACTCGCTCGCGGTCCAACTCCTCCAACTCTGTGTGTTCAGAGCAGTCCGCTCAGGATAGCTTAAATGGAGGAAGAGGGGAACGGAGGAAAATTGCTGAAGAACAGAATGACAAAGGCAGGCCATCGGCAAGAAGAAAAACCGCTACTTCCACAGCATCCTCTAGTGAAAAGGAGGAAATAAAGCAGGCTTCTAACTCTCGTTCCAATTCCAGAAGCTCTGAGAGATCCAGCAGCAGCGCAGCCACTCCGAGCCGAGGAAGAGGAAGGAAAAGGAGTGTGAAAGTGGAAGAACCGGAGGAGGAGGAGGAGAGAGAGCAATCGGCAGCTGTGGGGAGAGGGAGAGGAAGAGGAAAAGGAAGAGGTGGGAAACATCCTGGTGGAAATGATATTAAAGAAGATGCGGCAGGGAAGACGGAGGTTATGGCTGTCGCTGAGGATAGTGTTATGTGCCAAAGCAGCAGCAGGGGGCGTAAAAGAGGTGTGGATGTCTCTGTGCTGATGGAGGAAACTCCGCAGCCGGCCCCTAAAACCCCTCGCCGCTCTCTAACAGGACAGACACACAAGGTAGAACATGTATATGCACTTCTTCCCTTCTTGTTAATTTGTCATGTGATTTCACTAAACAAATCTGAGTAGCAACAACCTCACAGAAGGCTAAATCATGTATTAAGTATTTATCCTGCATCCATGTGCAATGGCAACATTTAAGCAGTATTCTAAAATGAATTATAAAGGGGTAGAACTGTATATAAGGAATGACACAATAGTAGAACAATCCTTTGATGTAGAATTCTCTCTCGCTCCTTTTCAGGTTCTGTTTACAGGAGTAGTGGATGAGGACGGGGAGAAGGTTGTGGTGCGTCTGGGTGCAGGTTTGGCAAAAGGCGTGACTGATATGACTCACCTGGTGACCGATAAAGTCCGGCGTACTGTTAAGTTCCTGTGCGCCGTGGCCCGGGGAGTGCCGATCGTTACCCCTGACTGGCTAAGCAAGGTGAGGGATTTATTAAAGTTTGAGCTTAATCCCAAGAATAACAGCAATGTATTAACATTCTTAGGTGCTTAACAGTCCTCTAAAATGCCAGAATATTAAACTTGTTCAGAAATGCATCTGAAAGCTGATACTATCTAAATTAGGCAACACTAACACCGAGTAAAAAGGCAGATGAAGGATCATAGCAGCACAATCTAGTGTCACAATAACTACATTTACATAGACAATGTTACTTCAATCTGATTGAAGTCATTCCAGTTAGAAATTCCAACTGATTATATGGATGCCAACTGATGAGAGGTGCATTTATATATGGTCAAATTATTTAATCAGAATATGACTTCTTTGCCATGTGCAAATTGTCTCGCCTACTGTAACACACATAATCTGCCAAGAAACATAAAAGCAGAATAAGAAGTAGTCATTTTCTGAAACGTCGATCTTTGGCACCGTGTGAAATCCCGCGTTTTGCATTATGATTGGTTAGAAGAATTCTGACCTGTCTAAGATTGGTTAGAGGTTTTAGGGTTTTTTTCACATTAGGACCCCTGGATCGTTTTTTCGAGAACACTTGACCCCAAAGTCTGGGTCAATTTGATCAGTGAGAACACAATCGTTCCGCATTCGCGAGCCGCGCCCAAGTCCGCTGGAAAAGGTGGTTTTCGAGAACAATGCACTGCATTCAGGCACGGATCAAATCAGATATGGGAGGCTGTCATACATGAGAACGGAAGTAGATTGCCGTTTAGACGAGACACCCTCAGTGCCGTCGGTCTTCTCCAAAATCTCCGGACTTTAGACTTGCACAGCCATAGCTAATACAGGAGGCACACAAGAGCATTACCATTGCCATTTTTTCCAAAATACCAATAAAATTAGGCATAGTTAACTTCCTTATTCTCTTACTGTCTTGTGTTTAATGGCGGCCCACAAGCTAAGCAGTTACATTCTGCCACATTCTGTATTGCAGAGTGTAAATGTGCAACCGTACCAGAGAACGGAGAACAAAGATAATGTGAACGCTTACCAGTGGGGGAGAAGCAACCATTCTTGGGCATGATGAAAAACCAAATCCTGCCTAATGTGTGAAAGTTCTTGCTACGCATGTCCCTTCCTCAGCCAAAGACCCAGGGGACTAAAGTAAAGATTGATGAAAGAGAGATGTTCTCATGGAGTTTATCAATGAGAAATGGAAGTAAAAATTTCCTCCTGGTTGCTGTACTCTCCATGTGGGGCAAACATGCACAGAAATGATCCTATAAGAGAGAAATGATCAAATCAAGTGTTTACATTGCTAATATTTTCCTATCGAACAGAATATTAATAGTTTACACAACTCCTCTCTTTCCCATCTCTTTCTGACCACGCCAGATTGGGGCAAATTTCTTTGATTGAATGTTTACATGCACAGATTTATTCTGATTGGACTATAATCTGGATTACAAGTGGAATAAAGCGGTCCATGTAAAGGCACCTAAAGAATGACTGTTAGAATTAGAAGCTAGAAGTAGAAATGAATATTTAGAAGCAAAACATTATCACAATACCTGTTTTTTCACCTCACTCACTCGCCAACTTTCATCAGAGATGGTTGTTTGAACAAAAATTTCTAGCTCATATTGAAAATTAATGACCTTAAGCTACTTTGTTGCAATGCCATTAATGCCTTGCATATGAACACAGCTCAAAACAATGCTTCCTTCACATGCAGCACTGCATGTTTCCAAACTGCTATTTCACAACGCTCACAGATGCCCACAGTTGCCCGGTGTTGCTTTAATGTTCCCACCAAGAGAACAAGACCCCTCTATTTTGGACTGCAGCTCTGGGTGGATATGGCATCATCAGAATTCAAACTTGTGATGATCTGAGAATTGTATGACAACTCGAAAAACAACATGGCAATAAAGGCTTCTAGACGCTGACACAACTGTTTCGGGCGCACCAGAAACCGGCATCTTTGTTCCATTAATTTCAATGACATGTCTGTGTATTATAAATAAAATACCTTAAAAAAAAAAAAAAAAGTCGTCAGTTCAGGTGGGTCAAATTATTGGGCGAAGAAAAAAAACTAAGGTTACTAAAATTACTGGAACTAGGTTAAGAACTCAACACATTATGAAAAATCTGTTGCTGATCCATCGACTGTAAGACAACTGGAAGAAATGTGGTTGGAAAAAAAAAAATCATGACTGGAGATCACTTGTACTCTTAAAAGTTATAAATTATGTAATAAATACGGTCTATGTAATTGTCAAAGACTCTTACAGTAGTAAGACTGGAATTTGCTATGGAGCATAAAGATTGGGGTAATTTTAAAGGTCATATGGTCTGATGAGTGACCACTGGGAAAAGTGAAAAAAGGAAAGCACCCATCATGCATAGTGGCCACTGTATAAGCCTCTGGACGCAGAGTTATGATCTGGGGTTGCTTCAGTTGCTCAGGCCTAGGCTCAGCAATGTTATATGGCAAAAAAATCAGTCAGCTGATGACCTAAAAGTACTGAATGACCAAGTTATCACATCTATGGAGTTTTATTTTACTACACTAATGGAACACATTGTGTGCTGTAATCTATGCTTGAATGAAAGGTGATTGAAAGGTGAATGAAATATTAGAGTAATTGACTTTTTTTTGCCAGGCAGTGCATGAATAACCATCCTTTTCATTTGTAAAGTGCTAAATATATATGAATGAAATGAAACACTGGCCAATCTAGCGTTGGAGGTTTCATGGCAAAATTTGACCAGCCTGGTGGCCAATCTTCATTGATTTCACATTCCACCAGTGAGAGCAGAGTGTGAAGGTTTAATTAGCAGAGTAATAGCACAGTTTTGCTTAAAATATTGCAATGCACACAACATTATGGGCCAGAGTTCAAAAGACGACAAATTGTTGGTGCGTGTCTCGCTGGCGCATCTGTGACCAAGACAGCAAATCTTTGTGATGTATCAAAAGCCACGGTATCCAGGGTGATGTCAGCATACCACCAAGAAGGATGAACCACATCCAGCAGGAGTAACTGTGGACACAAGAGGAAGCTGTCTGAAAGGGATCTCCGGGTGATAACCCAGATTGTATCCAAAAACCACAGCTGCCCAACTCACTACAGAATTAAATGTGCACCTCAACTCTCCCTGTTTCCATCAAAACTGTTCACCGGGAGCTCCACAGGGTCAATGTACATGGCCGGGCTGCTATAGCCAAACCTTTGGTCACTCGTGCCAATGCTAAATGTAGGTTTCAATGGTGTTAGCAGCGAAAATCTTGGGCTGTGGACAATCATATCATGACATTCCCTAGGCCCAGTACTCGTGCTAAATGGGCGCGTCATTGCCAAGGAATACCGAACCATTCTGGAGGACCATGTGCGCCCAATGGTTCAAACATTGTATCCTGAAGACGGTGCCGTGTATCAGGATGATAATGCACCAATACACACAGCAAGATCTAAAGGATCTAAATATTATTGAGCCACTTTGGTGTTTTGGAGGAGGGAGTCAGGAAATGTTAACATCGCATAGTGACCTGGTCACTATCCTGAATAGCTCAAAAACCCTCTGGACACTGTGCAGGACTTGTATCTGTGATTCCCAAGACGAATTGATGCAGTATTGGCCGGATAAAGGAGGCCCTACACCATACTAATGAATTATTGTGGTCTAAAACCAGGCGTTTCAGTTTCATCGTAGAGATTATATATTCAGTGTACAGTATAAAATATATACACGCACACACACACACACATCTTTTAGCTGAATCCGAATTGCTCACCTCTACTTCAACAGTGGTTTTGACTGGTTTCTAAACAGTTTCTCTGGTGTTTCTCTCTCTCTCTCTCTCTCTCTCTCTCTCCCTCTCTCACTCTCTTTCACATCATGCCTGTTTTCATAGTGTGGTAAAGCTGGAAGCTTTCTCTCACCTAATGGATTCTTGGTAAAAGACACAGAGCAAGAGAAGAAGTTTAACTTCAGTCTGCAGGAGTCACTGAGAGTAGCCAGCGCCCAGCCGTTACTACAGGTACTTCCTTTCTTCTATCATCTTCAACTTACCGGCACGAGTGTTATGAATCATTTGCACCAGAAACGGATTTGTGTAGGACTGTTCTCAGGACAGCAGAGACACACGAACATCGCTATGCTGAAACTACAAGCTGTGCTAGCTTACAGTATAGCCTGTTGCTGTATACTTGTACAAATGACTATACTTATGTATGTATGTATACAGTATATTGATTCTAAGCACTTCTTAAATATTTATGGAGCTTACTGATGTGATAGAGTATGATAATGTATACAGTATATTTCTCCAACAGGGCTATGAAATCCATGTCACGCCCTCTGTGAAGCCTGAGCCGGCTCATATGAAGGAAATCATCACCTGCTGTGGGGCGCGCTTTCTTCCCAAAATGCCCTCTGTTCACAAGGTAACAGCACGCGCACACACACATTCACACCTGCATTTACTAACACTACTAAATATATCGTGGCAACTTTTCATTTTTAGCCTTCACCTGTACACACTTACAGCTATTAATGATTCAAGATTAGAGGTTTTATGCTCTAACTCCGCCCTGATGCACGGTAATTATACCGGTAATTATATTATAAAATAAAACAAAACCGCCCAGAATCGGAACCCACTATCATGTTCCATTATCAAGTTTCTGCCACTAACTGTATACTGTATCCCATTTGCTTTCTTCATCTGTTGTTGTCTCTTTCTCTCTCTATCTGTGCCAGGCTCAGACGGTGGTGGTGGTGTCGTGTGAAGAAGACAGAGCAGTGTGTGAAAGAGCTCGGAGTTTGTCCTTTCCTGTGGTCAGCGCAGAGTTCCTGCTGACCGGCATCCTACAGCAGAAAGTGGACTTGCAAACACATGCGCTCTCCCTTTCAACCGCTGCCGCAGCGACCAAACCTGCCTCCCGCAGCCGTGGAAAGTAGGGCTTTAAAGACCCCTACGGTGTCAACTCCTGCGAGAGCCGGTGTTTCCTCAAAGCTACTAATGACCAATCCTCCTTATGCAACTCTGAATCATTTTTAACTTAAACTCTTAAGTGAACTGCATCTTTCCTCATTGCTGTGTTCGTAGCCTTTAACATGCATTCTTCACCTGGAAAGCTGAAAAATAGTGTACCTTTTTTAAATATGATTTAATAGTGCGTATGAATGGACCCCTGATTACTTTTTAGTGTAAAGCTTTAAAAGTAAGAAAACAAAAAATGAAATAAAAACTTTGCTATCATCAGTTTTCCAATTGATCCAAGCTCTCACTCATCGTCTATACTGATTTATTCTGTATACAGGGTTATGAGGGTCTGGTGCCTATCCCAGGACGCACGGCGAGGTACACCCTGGACGGGATTGCCAATCCATCACAGAGCACACTAACACGTACACTCACCCTCTTATTCACACACTACAGACAATTTGGGAACACCAATCCGGAACCAGAGGAAACCCACCATCGCTGCTTGGGCGTAGCAAAAAAAAAAAAACAGAGGGCACACGCATTTAAAGGGAAATGTCGCATAACAGTACCTCATACTACTCCACAGCAAGCACGGGAAGAACATGCAAACTCCATGCACACAGACCCAAGGCAGGAATAGAACCCAGGCCCTGGATGAACAATGCGACGGTGCTAACAAATGAAAATATAGTTGCAAAGCAGCGATGATCGTGCCCAAGCACCTGTGCTATGGCCACTAGGGGCAGACTAGAAAGACAGTGGGCACATCCATTTAATAGGGAAATGTATCATAATCTGACTCAACAGTGTCATCATAACGAGGCGGTGTACACCCTGTACAGGGTTCCAATCCATCGCAGGGTACACACACACACACACACACACAATGGCCAATTTGCAAATGAAAGTTAGCCTAATCTGCAGTTCTTTGGATTGTTGTAGGAAACACACCAAGTAGGGGAAGAACAATGCAAACTCCATTCACACAGAGATGGGAATTGAACCTGGCTTGGATTCGAATCCGGGCGCTGAAGTGCTAATCACCACACCACCGTTGGAAAATGTCAGGCTAATCTTTGGACTGTGGGAGGAAACCGAAGGACCCGGAGGAAACCCACATGCAACCTCCATGCACGCAGTCCCCGAGGCGGGAGTCGAACCCTGGTTCTGGAGGTGCAAGGCGACTGGTTTAGTGCTAACCAATAAAATGTTAAATATAATTATTATATTTCACATTGAAAGACACCATGTGAATAATCATTTGGAAGCTGCTATGATGTTTGCCTGATTTATTATTATTATTATTTTTTTTTAATTAGTCAGAGTGTAACAGTAAAAACATGAATTATAACAAGAATTCGAATCCGGTGAAGTAACTCGCGTGGCTCCTTTGATCATATCGAACGCGCGCGCCGCTAGTGCTGTAGGGCGGGAAATCCGGGCTTTTCCGACCTCGCGCGAGCGTCTCCGAAAGCGTCTCGCCAATGTGAGCGCGCGCTGTCTCTTCTCGAGCGGCCAGGAGGCGGAGAAAAAGAGCGGAGTGAGAAAGAGAAGGAGAGGGGAAGGAAAGAAGAACAAAAAAGAAATCAAAGAAGGAGCGAGAATAAAAACGATTCGAGCAGAAAACGGCTGCGGTCTGAGAATCAGGACTCGTTCCATCTCCTTGTGCATCACTGCGGATCTGATCACTGCAGTCACGGTAAGGAGGACCAGATGGCAAGGATGAGGCTTTCTACAGGGATGCGGGATGCCAGGGGTTAAATTTTGCAGCTTTTTCTTTGGGATTAAATTTTTTTATTTTATTTTTTTTTGTGCAATGTGTGTTAAATGTCAAGTGCATGATAAATGGAGATGATTTGAATTTGGGTTAAGAGTTAGATCTGCTTAAAAAATATATATTTTTTTAGATCAGTTATTAGAGAGATGCTGTACATGTTAATGATAACGCAGAGCATCAGGGGCAAAACGCGTCGTCAGCATCCGCGCGCGCCGGTGTGTCCTGCTGCGGTACTGAACCCAAGACGACTAGATCACTTAAATAATTACAGAAGTATGTTTGAATGATGATATTATTATTATTAGTATTATTATGTGAGGATATATTATTCTTACCATGCATGTAGGCGAAGTCTCTTTGCTTTTCCTCCCCTTGCATCGTGTCACTGTGTGGGAATGTGTGGGAATACCAAATATTTCTAGGACGAGAAGGAAACATTGTTCTTGTACTGAGAAACTGAGACAGATGCACATAATTAACTGTTAGGGGGAAAAAAAAAAAGAATGCATGTGACCATATAGAAATATCGAATATGAATGATGTCATATACAGTATGTCACATTGAGGCTTGCACTTGGTGTATGTGTTCTATCAGAGCTCACTGATATGCATCCATTCAAAGACTGAGCTTTTCTTAAAGATTCACCAGGGTCCGCCCACCGGCCACATTTCTGATATGGCGGCATGGTGGTGTAGCGGTTCGCACCGTCTCCTTGCACCTCAATGACCCGGGTTTGATTCCCGCTTCGGCTCTGCGCGCATGGAGTTCGCACGTTCTCCCTGCGCTTGGTGCATAGGGAGTAGTATAAGCTTCTGTCATGTCACATTTCTGCTTTAAATGCCTGTGCCCACTGTCTTTCTGGTACGCCCAGGCGGCGATGGCACACGTTCTTGGGTGGGCCTGATCATCGTTGCTTTGCATCTAGATTTTCATTGGTTAGTGCTGTCGCCTTGCATCTACAGTACACTGTCCGGGTTTGATTCCCGTGTGCGTGGATTTTGCATGTTCTTACCGTACTTGGTGGGTTCCTCCGGTTTCCTTCCAAAGACATGCAGATTTGGCGAATTGGCGTTCCCAAATTGCCCGTAGTGTGTGAAATGAGCGTACGAGTGTGTGTACTGTATGTGTGTGTGCCCTGTGAAGGATTGGCACCCCATCCCGGGTGTACTCCGCCTCGTGCCCTGGGATAGGTTGCATACAGGATAAAGCAGTATAGACGACAAGTGAGTGAGCTTTCTGATAAATCAGTATCACTAGAACGATTAATCAGTAATATATTGTGATAAAGTCTTATATTGTAATGCTCTTCCTTTCCATAGAAATTCCATTTAAATCCTCATTTACACCTTTGGGATTTCATCTGGTTGTGGATTTCAGAAATGTTTATAGAGGTGTGCACATTGCATCATGTGTGTGTCATGTGTGTCACTTTGCCTTTAGTATATTATGGGATATTTTGATGCTACAGTATGGAAGAGGAAGTCGTATAGGGTGGACAGATGGAAAGGGAGGTGGGGGGGGTCATGCAGGATGGAAATAGAATAAGACAAAAAAAAATTGCATCAGTGCATGTTTGTGGTCTAGAAAGCGAGAAAGTGCATGTGCTATGTTGCTTTTCTCATCTACATAGGCGTTTGAAGAGGATTCGATGTCTGAAAGGCCGAAACAGAATTATATCATGGTGTCATACGGCTTGTAGACTTGGCTGCATGCCTTTGGGTCTTATTCTGATTCCTGCTTTAATGAAATTTTGTGTGTGCAGCCTGGCGATATGGTTAAAATAAATAAATAAATAAATAAATAAAGGAAAAAATAGGAAAGGAGTGTGGCTCCTGCTGCAGCTGCTGCTCCTGCTGTGGCCAGTTGTTGATCAGACTGTGGTCAGGTTTGTAATCTCTCACCTTGTATGGCGCTATTCTGGGAAAATAACACTTAGGTATTTCTATGTTAAGCTGCAATGAGAGAGAAAGAAAGGAAAAGAGAGAGAGATACCATATTGGATTATTATGCTCCCCATGTTGTTTAACAGAAGCAATGTTAAGGCATAATAAAGATGTATAAAAAGCTGAAACATTGCAGCAGTTAATACATATTTTTCATTTGGGAGCACCAAAAAGAAAACCCTAAAGCATGTTTTTCTCTTTCTTTTTCTATTGCCATATGGTTGCACCAATTTCTTTTCTCATCCGTCATTTCTTATTACAAGCCTTCCTTTTTACGCTCTTTAAAAAGACCCCAAGACAAATAGATTCAACAGTAAAGCAGGACACAAACGTAACGTAATGTATACTGTAGGATCTTATTCGTGTAACACTTCTCCCACAGTTCAACACACGCTTTAGATGATTTTCTTTTCACAAAGAGTGCATTACAGAAATTAATCCCCAGGCGAAATGTTCGCCCGCCTTCCAAAAAATGTGCCAGAATAAACTGCTAAATAAATGCTGCTCTTAGACCTGCTGCTCTGTAGTCTGGAAGATTGGATGTTGAGATGCGATATCCTTTACTTCATTTTTTCATTACCCTGTGACTGGCATTCTGTTATACTCCGCAGTTTATTGGAGGGAAGACAGATAGAATCAGCAGATTGGTTGTATATACAGTAGATCATGATAATAAAGAAGATGCAGTCAACTTTATTGCCATAAAGGCAAACTAAAATTCAATCATTCATCTGCTGTACTGCTTATCCTGTACAGAGAGCCTGGAACCTACTGTATGGCACGAGACTTTGGGCATGAGGTGGGGTACACCCTGGACAGGGTGGCAGTCCATCGCAGGGCACACACATATATACACACACATGCACCATCAAACACACTGGGGAATTTGGGAATGCCTAATCTGCATGTCTTTGGACTGTGGGAGGAAACCAGAGTATCTGGAGGAAACCCACCAAGCATGCGGAGAACATGCAAACACCATGCACACAGACCTGCGGGAATCAAACCTGAACTCCGGAGGTACAAGGCGACAGTGCGTCCTACTACATCACTGCTTGAGTAATATTTGAAAAGATATGTTGAGCATTAATGGACGTTTTAACCCGAATGAATGAACGTTGAGGGTTTTTGGGTTCTCCTCCATGCAGAACATTTCAAGCATCATTACTGTATATTCTTACTGTAGGTTTGTGCACATGGACCTCTCTCTCTACAATTCAGATTTCAGTTGAGGTCAAGTCCATGTTATGTAACCTGTGAGCCAGACAGCAGTCGTCCTACAAGCCCCGCCCCCTGATAACCCGCCCACCTCTCTGTTATTCCTGCTGTTATACCCCTATCTCACCTGTGCGGTTTGACTATATGAGGATCGACGCGCAGAAAGATGAAACCTAATCACAGCGCCAAAACTCAAGGTGAATCATAATGAACGGTACTCTCGGCCACCGCACAAACCCGCCTAGGTGAGAGAGGGGTATTAGTCTGGGCAAATTATGGGCCAAACTTCGCTGAGTGATTGATGTTAGAATAATTATAAAGGACTAAAACAACATGCATCAGAAATCGCAAAGGAGTTTTCATTTTCTGCAATGGAAAAGTACTCGAACTAGTTACTTTTATCAGAAAGTAACACTGTAATGTAACTGATTTCTTTTTCAAGACAGTAATTTTGAAATGTAATTAGTTACTTTAAAATGTAACGTCCCCCAACACTGCTTGTGAGGCACCTGGAAGATATAAGATATGAGATCATCTATAATATATTAATCCTTGAAGCTCAGGGCTCATCTTCTTCAGCACAAGCCGCACCATTTCTCATAACTCCGCATATGTTTTTTTTTTTTTACGGGATCTGCCTTATCTATCCCCATCTATCAACCTATTAAGCAGAAATGCAATAAGAGCGAGGCAGAGGCCGGCTATACTTCATGTAGCGGAATGGCTTTTCATGTAATGCTTCAGCTGTCAAACCACACCCGAGTCCTTTTTTTTTTCTTGCCTACTGAATTCCTGCATATTTAATCTTGTTCTACTTTTAACTTTAATCTACTCCGTACCATTTCACCCTGCCCCAAAGCGCTTGTCTTCTCTGGAGAGCCACTGATGGACCTCTGAACAAAATTCTTAAATCTTAAGTCCTAAAATCGTCAGCGCTGTGGGTTCCAGGGTCGGACCTCCATGGATTGGACTTGTTTGTCCTGCGCATCAATGCACTGGGCTATCGTTTACTTTTTTTTCAGCAATTTGTGCTGTATTGGTTTATCTGACCGGACAGACTGGCCTTTGGTCCCCGTGGGCATGGGTGGGCCTTGGGTGCCCATGATGCTGTCACCATTTTTCCTTGGCTGGTGCATACCTGGTGATCAATGTTTTATATTTTCTTTCTCAGCAATGACACACTCTGTCAAAGTCCTTGAGATTGGTAAACGTATTCTAAGCAATCTCACTACCCTGGCAGTCTGCTATCTGTCTCACGTCCGCACGCTTGGCATTTACAGGAGACTCGTCTATTCGGAGTTGTCTCTACTTTTGTCTTACGCTGATGCTGCAATTGTAGATTTTTATGTAGGCGCGAGCGACTCCCCAATTTATCAGTATGAGTTTTTGGATGACTGCGTAATAAAACAAAAGTTGACTTTGTTATTTTTCTTGAATCACCACATTTAGCACACTCTGACCCACAAAAATAGCTTTACCATATTTAGTAACTTTTTTTTACGGTTGCATCAAATGTGGTATTAAGTAAATACAGCAAAAAAAAATTATATTCCGCCTGCTCGAATTGTAGATGGTTATTTAAACTGTTCCTTTATATTTTTTTGGGATTGTGTACTGGGTACAACCTGACCTTATAAGCTATGGATCAGACCAAAGATGGCTGAAATGTTCACTAAATCGCAGTCTGGGAGTTGAAGATCGATGTTTGTAAAGGAGTAGGAGATGGGAATGTGAGCGCTTTATAGAAGCTGTTGAAAATTTGGCACGAGGTGGCGCATTATCACCTCTGACCAAACGAATAAGTTCTGGAGCCTGTAGAATAAGGGGCCTGGAGCCTATCCCTGGAGACTTAAGGCACAAGACGGGGTACAACCTGAATGGGGAACCAATCCATCACATGGTGCATACACATACTGTATATACACACTCACATGCTCATTCCCACACTACGGCCAATTTGGGAACGCCAATTAGCCAGCATAATAAGTCTTTGAACTGTGGGAGGAAACGCACCAAGCACGGCGAGAACATGCACACAGGAGCGATGCGGGAAAACGAACCCGAACCATGCAAAAAAAAAAAATAGCAGTTTGATGTCAAATGAAGTCAGGACACAAGCTCGGTCACCTTTGTTAGAGTTTTATAAAGCTGATTTTCTTTTTGAGTCGGGATAGTCGTTTTCATAATGGTGTGTTTCAGAGTGCATCCATACATTCGTCTCATCAAATCTATACAATCTCTAAAAATACAATCTCTGTATAAACCCTGAACAGTGAAGCATCTAAACCCCAATCTGGAAGCCATTTAGAAGCAGAATGCACGGAAGCATCCGAGAGTTTTTATAGTCTTAATCGGTATAAGATTGTCATCTCTTTAATTCATTTAAATAAATAATAGAATTTCAATTCATTTAACTCTTATTGTGGTTTATAACTTTTCCAATACACATTGCTTCACACAAAGCATCTTTGTTGTAATGTTGATTTATATTTAGATCCCTAATGAGCAAACCATCGGCGACTGTCTCTAAGGCAGCATGAGGAAGAAACAATGAGAGGAACCAGATTCAAATGGGAACCCTTTCCTCTTCTAGTGGATTGTGGCATTATTAATCTCTTCTACAGTAATATACCCATTTAAATATTCCCATTTAAGACCATGGTAGTGAACATTCACACGCGTATACATACTGTACACTACGGGCAATTTGGGAACGCCAATTAGCCTAATCTGCGAGTCTTTGGATTGTGGGAGGAAACCGGAGGACCCGGAGGAAACCCACCAAGTATGGGGGAACACGCATAAATCCATGCAATCATGTAGTCATCGTAAGTCTATAAAAAATAAGCGTTTAATACAAATTATAAATTATATATATATTTTTATATATATATATATATATATATATAAATATATATATATATTATTTATATTATAAATTATATAATATAAATATATATATTAAAAAATTGTTTTGTGTCATAGTGGCTGTGCACATTACTGCCTTTTATTACTGCCACGGTTTCGGAACATACGAAACAAACCGGTTTTAAACTTCCCGCAGGAGGAAAAAACGTATGAATCTGTCCATTCATCTTTGAAGGTTCAGTTTTCATAGTCTACTTTCCTTTTTTTAGAACGTTTCTTCTGCATACTCCGTCTATATACTGTAAACTATCACATTGATTGGCTCTTTTGAATGCTGCATATAGCCACGCCCACCTTGAGAAAAAAGCTGCTATATTATTTATTCTCATTTATCAGAAAAGCATCAGGGTCCGGACAGAACTGTCACTCGGTTCGGGTCCGGGAAAACGGTCCAGCATTTAGTGATTTAGCGCCCATGTGAGGTCATCCACAACGACAGAGGGTGAGTCAGGATCAGGCACCAAGATCACATCAGGCAGAAGGAATGTGTCTACTGCTCAGCAGAAAGACACGGAGAGAAAGAGCAGATTATTGCTGTAGGTATGCTCCTCAACCAATGTCCTATTGTTAGACGTATTTTTATGGCTCAGGCCAATGTTTTATTCAGGGATTTCATTTTTTTTTGTTTATCCCCACCAGGCTCTCAGATTCATGTCATTCCACAGCAAAAAATAAACTTGACCGGTGTTACACAATGCATCATATTGTTTGAGTTAGGGCTGGGCGATATGGCTGAAAACTGTATCACGATATCAGTGTTTCATATCGGTCGATATCGATAATTATTGATATTTTTTATGACCCATTTAAAATAAGGACCAGGAGAAGAATATATTATATTTAAACATTTTTATTTGAAACTTAATCTTCCTATGATCATAGTCCCATCAGTTATTTTTAAGACAGAAATGTCAACAACCATGGAAAAATCAAATAATTAAAATGTAAACATAAGTCTAAAGTCACAATGAATACTTAACAATTATCTCTTAACATTCAAGGTGCAAAATTAAAAGAAAATGTAAGAAATGCTTAATAAAGTGTAATAAAATAGTGCAATGCGTTTATTATATCAGATGCCTTTAGAGAAAACTACAACAAAAATATATTGTTGTAATACAGTATATTTGAGTTTGATGTTAATTCACTGGCAGGCCACCAGGGGGCAATACTATATACTATATACTGTATACTATATGTGTCGTGTGCACTGAATGCAGTAAAAGAAGAATACCGTTTTTCTCCATGCCTCCGTTTGTCTCACACAAAAAGCAAGTAATATTATAGCTGTTAGTTGTGCATATTGATGCAACATAACAATTGTCATACCAAAGAATAAACTACCCGTCAATGTGGCTAGTGAGACTAAAGTTATTACCTGCAGCAGCCGAATTTGGGTGTAAATGTCAATGCCATCTTGTCTCCTTTTATGCTTCCTGAATCGCGACCGTACTACTTCCGGGTCCTAGAGCCGGTCGCGGAGCGAGTGCGCATGACGACAACCAAAGTAGCTTCGCGACCTCTGTTTTCTTCCGACAAAGAATAAAACATATCGAGCGTTCTATCGAACACATTTTTTATTGATATCGATCACGTGTTTATCGCGAAACATATCGTTATCGTTTTATCGCCCAGGCCTAGTTTGAGACTAAAAACTGATTTCCACACAGGAATCCAGTGCACCGCGTGTGTATTTTAGAAAAAGCAATGCACTCTGCTGCATCGACAAGAAAGTGGAAAATCTCGAATAGCATTCAAATACAAACTGTTCAATCAACTAAGAGCAAATTCATTATTTTTCGTTAATCTCAGTGTCCTACACGGATCGACAAATCAATGGACAACCCCGGATCAGCAATAAATCCAGCAAGGTCCGGACTCCCGTGATCACAAACATGCAGTATTGAGGGTTTTTATTCTTAATGAGCTCAATCAGAAACACTGCCCTAAGCAACCATTAACACTCTCAGTAATTACACAGTAACAGAACAAATTAGCTTCCTGATCCAAACCTGCACAAGTGTACATTGCTCAAAAGTAGGTGTTATCTGAATCTCTTATCTGAATGGTGAAATATCTGGATATTAATATGGTTGTTTTCTTTCGGTGATTAAGAATTAATTACGTTCCCGTCCCTCTGTTCAGATCCAGCATGGAGGGCCTGAGAGTCGTGGGCTTCAGCATGCTGCTCTGTGTAGGTAAGAAATGCAGATTTTTCTTTTAAATCCTTCATGATTATTGGTTATGACAGCAAAATTATATGTTATTAGTCATACTTGAGACTACCTACACCAGCAATAAAAAAAAAAAAAAGCATAAAACCGGAAGGATAGTGCCGAACTGTCAGGGAAGAAATGCGATCAGGACGGGTATCACTTAAACATTTGGTGAAATTGCATGGTCACAATGTAATGAGAACTCACAGGAGTGGGACTAAAGAGCTGTTTAACACTGAAAACCACTTGTTAGTGAGATTAATTAGAAAAAAAAAAGATTGGATTTGCTTGGGAGCGTAAAGATTGGGCTTTGGAGAAATGGAAAACGGTCATGTGATCAGATGAGCTCAGATTGACTCTATTCCAAAATGATGGGTGTGTCAGGGTGAGAAGGGAATCATGCACACTGTATAAGCCTCTGGACGAAGTGGACGCATCTGGGGTGGCTTCAGTTGGTCAGGTCTAGACTCAGTCTAGTTATATGGCAAAAAATGAAGTCAGCTGACGACCTGAATGTAATTTCACACGTTATCTGGCCACTACATTGTGTGCTGTAATCATAGATAAAGGATGAAATCTTAGAGCATGCAACTTTTTTTTGTTTGCCAGGCAAGTGTATTTTAATCAATGGTTTCAATGAAAATTATTTTGTGCATTGTTATATAAAATGAATAAACACGAAGAAATCGCTCTAAATTTTGATTTGCGGTGAAATGATTCACTTGTGTCAGACTTGAGTATTAACGTACGTACTTTATTTTTCAGCTTTCTCGGAGAATCCAACTGGTAAGATTTGCACCCCATGCACTTCTTCATAAATTCTAAGTGAAACCACGCCCATTTGTAACTGATCGATCTCTATGTGCTTTCTTAATGAAAGATGTGGCGGTGTTCTTGGGCGAGGATTATCACATCTCGTTGCCGGAGGGTGGTGCCAAGGTGACCTTCAAGCCCAGTATCGGTGCAGCGGACCGGGAGCTGGAGTTGATGAAGGATGGGAACGTGGTGAACCCGCGGGGCAAAATGAACCAGGCTCTAAGTCACCTGATTCTGGAGAATATTGGAGAAAGCGATGAGGGCGTGTACATTATCACATCTGCACAGAACCCTGACGTCATCAAGCAGATCAATCTGTTCGTCAGAGGTAATATCGACTGGGCCAGCGATAGCTCAGTGGTTAAGGCATTGGACTACGGTTCGGAAGATCCCAGGTTCAAACCCCACAACCACCAAGTTGCCACTGTTGGGTGGATAAGAGCGTCTGCCAAATGAGCGTTTGTAAATGTAATACACGGCTCCGTCAAATGAACCCTCCAGGCTCTGTGACAGACTTACAGTGGTTCATTCTTATACACTCTTATAAATAAAAGTATACTGCATACGATAATGGTCATTGCTTTATCAATCCCTGAGCTATACCCAGATTGGTCAAAAGATTTAAAGGACTTCTCTACAGTACTGTTGGAGTTTAAATACGAAGTGTAGTGTCAGTTCTTCCTAAATTGTACATGATACTGTATACAAGACCTCAAATCCAATGACTGCAAGATAGAGGCGAAGAGTCTTTCAATTTCAATTAAATAATCCTTCTTGCATGAAGTGAGCTGAAAGCAATCCTATCTGTGTATTTTAAACTCCTAAGAGGAAACGTCCAAAGTTGTCATGGACAGTGATGGAGCAACTGATTTCCCCCAAGATTTCCTAGAAAGTCACTGACTCCCACGTCCAAACTGTGTACAATATTGTGGATGAAAATGATATCCATCGATCATATGTAGACTCTAGACTAGTCAGTTCAACTTAGGCCAATTCATAGACCAAGTCATAGAGTATAATCTGGAAAATATAAAATGGATTTTTTTAATCGAACCTCAAAGGGACAGAGTGGCATAAAATTATTGTGTAACATCCATGAATAGTAGCCTGCTACACATTAGTACTAAGTCTTATGTACAGTGTGTTGTAGTCACACAGAAGCAAATGCAGCATCAGCCCCGAATAGTGTGCATTATTACAGGGTGCATGTGGTTAACAACACGGGGGTGTAATGATGCAGAAGTTAATTGCAGCTCTGTCAAACCACCCTTGGTGCCTTCCGTTTTTTTCGCTTTGTCTCTTTCTTTCATTTTCATTCTTTCCTCAAAATCCCGTATTCTTTGTACAGATTGCACAGCGGAGACGAGTGTGATATACGGAGCCGACTTCCACATTATGCTGCATGAAGCCCCAACTCCTGTGACTGTGGGCTTTCGTCCCAGCGCCGTGGAGGCCAACCAGACGTCTCACCCCGCAGTGGAGCTTCTGAAAGCTGATGGAACTTTCCATGATGGTTACGAGGGTCGTCTGAGCGTTACCGACAACCGCCTTGTCCTGAAAGCCGTGACTGGGACTGATGAAGGAAGTTACACCATCGCTGGAGTCAACGGGAAAGTGAGCAATAAGATCTGCCTTAATGTAAAAGGTGAGAAAAAGGAAGATGGTCGAAGGTGGAATAACAATCAACTTAACCTATAGGTCTTATAGTGACTCATTTGTATCATTTGTAAAAAAAAAAAAATAATAAATTGAAAGGGCTATAAATATTGGCAGCACTGTGTCTTTTAGTGGTTAGCACGGTCGCCTTGCACCTCCAGGGCACGGTTTCGAATCCCCCCTTGGGTGAGTTTCCTTCCACAGTCCAAAGAATGCGCGTGAGTGTGTGTACTGTATGTGTGTCCTGAGATAGATTGTACCCCACCATGTGTCCAGGGATAGGCTCCAGGCCCCCCGCGACCCTGTACACAGGATAAAGCGGTATAGACGATGATGACGACGATGGGTTATAAATGGGTTATACTCTTGATCAAAGGTTTTCTGTATCGAGAGACTCACAGGTTAACACACACACACACAAACTATACCACATCAGACTGAAAATGGTATCTAGGTCTTGGCAGAGTTGCCAAGCTTCCTGTCAACATGATTGGCTTTTGTTGAAACGTAATGGGTGTAATAATGACTCAGGAAGATTGGTTGACTTAATCCTTGGCCCTAAAGAACCCATTATCACGGGCATAATGATCGTGTAACATTAATAGTGCACCAGTTAAGTTTGAAGATGTATCACTGACCATGTCCTTTCATCTTTTATAAAAGGGAAATTTGGAAACAGAACCCAGGCGGGAGGGGGGGAGGGTAGGGGGGGTTGGGAGGGGTTAGGTTGTAGCAATGCGGGAATCGATTCTGGCTTTTATAGCACCAGCCAGATGAGAAGACAGGACAAATGGGAAAATGACAGAAGACGTGGCACAAGAGAGGCAGGCAGGATATATAGATGGGTGTTTGGATGGAAACAAATGAGCGAGATCTTTCGGGACAGCGTATCCGTTTGAAGCAACGATGTACGACCGCAGTGAGATACTGCAACAATGCAGTGAACTAATAAATTGTTTAGAATTCCTCCTATCTTGACTGCACTATCCATCTTATAAAATATTCATGCTGTCTCTTCCTCTCCTCCACTGACCTCATTCCCATTCTCATACTCATTGTTCTCCTGCTTCTCGTCTCTCCTTTTGCATTGAAGGATTATAATGTAATCTTAGCGCTTTCTTTCTTTCTTTCTTTCTTTCTGTCCTTGCAGAGTTTCGTAAGTTCATCGCAGTGCCATATGGAGGCACGTTTAAGCTTAACCTGCATCTAAACAGTTCCTTTGCCCGTCTGACATACACACCCGACTCCACCGAAACGAACAACCCCAGTTTGATGCTTGTGGACAGGGGTACGATTAACCTGCCTCCTGAGCGCAACATGGAGGGACGATTCTCCATGGAGGACTCGGTGTGTATATTGGAGCAGGTGACGGCCAGCGATGCAGGAATCTATCAGGTCACTGATCTAGAGGGCTTCCCTGTGTCCAGAATCTACTTGGAGGTTGAACGTAAGAAGATATTTTAATATTTCTATACATATGATATATACAGGTATGATATGTTATGTATACTGTACTGTATGGCCAACGGTTTGTAGACATGCCCATACAGTATGCGAGTATTCCGTTCCAGATTTAGTCCCCCATTACTATTATAAGCTGTGATGGATGTGGGGACTTGCCCATTCAGACAAGAGCATAACCACACAGTGAAAGTCCTCTTTGTATATGCCATTTTGTTAGGAGACTGGGGTCAGCCCTTATACGGCACCCCTAGAGCAGACCAGTTTAAGGGCCTTGCTTAAGGGCCCAACAGAGGTGGCTTAATGAAACTGGGGCTTGAACCGCACCACCTTCTGATCAGAAACTCTGGGCCATAAACACACCAAGCTACTCCTGCCCATTTCAGTTGATCCCAAAGGTGTTCAGATGTTCTGCACATGGCCCTCAAAATTCTTCTTGTCCAACCTTGCAAACCATGTCTTCATAAACCTAGCTTTGTGCACCTAGCTATTCCATTGTTTGCGCCCGACCTTGTGGTAACAGTTTGGGCACCAATCACATTCAGTATAAGTGTAATAGACAGGTGTCAACAAGGTATTGTGATAATGTACTAATGCACCAGAAATATGCACTTCATACACATCTGTGATGAATGCATTAAATATGTATTATAAATTGTCATTTATTTCACAAAGATGGTGGTTGGACAAATATGGTAGTACAAGTGCACCAGAGTTTTTATTTTTACCACAGTCCAGCATTCAAGTACTGATTCAAGCATTCTCAGAGGACAGAAATATACATAGAGGCCATACAACCAGACACAACCACTTATCAGGAATAAGAATCATCCTTTTTGAATGGATTCTGCAAAGAAAGTTCGAATTCAGAACGCTTTCTGTAATATATGATGTTCTTGTATAGGCAGCAGACCTACTGTATTTGGAAATGGGCAGCTTGTTTTTTGTATGTTAATAATTGGAGATTTGTCTCTCTGTGTCACAGCTTACAGGCTGCCTAACGTCTTTGTGGCAGTGATTTCTCTGGTGGCTTTGCTGGTGGTGCTGCTCCTGGTGTGTTTGGTGTCGTGTTTGGTTAAGGTGCGCAAACGGGCAGCAAAAGCCCGGGCCATTGAGAAGATTGCAAAAAATGCTGGCAAAGAGGAAGGGGATGCCTTTAGACAGGTAACACACAGCTGTTCAACGTTCAGCATTCGTGGATGGATGGATGGATGGATAGATAGATAGATGGATGGATGGATGGATGGATGGATAGATAGATGGATAGATAGATGGATGGATGGATAGATGGATAGATAGATAGATAGATAGATAGATGGATGGATGGCTGGATGGATGGATGGATGGATGGATGGATGGATAGATAGATAGATAGATAGATAGATAGATAGATAGATAGATAGATAGATAGATAGATGCATGGATGGATAGATGGATGGATGGATAGATTGATAGATGGATAGATGGATGGATGGATAGATGGATGGATGGATGGATGGATAGATTGATAGATGGATGGATGGATGGATAGATAGGTAGGTAGATAGATAGATAGATGGATGGATGGATGAGTACTGTATTAAACCCAATAGGAAATTGTATAGAAGGGAATTTGTATTCATATATACAGCTATTAACTGCAAACCCTTTATGATTTCAACACTCGTATTAGAATATTAGCTTGATTGACAAAAACATCAATAACTTGGCTACAGAAGATCTAATTTATCTAGTCAGGAAAGTGACACATTAATGATTGATGCTCAGTGTGTTAGACGCTGGTGGGATGTACAGTTTAGCTCTAACAAAAAAATAACTCTTTTGTATTTTTATATATCTCTATAAATAGATGACAGTTCAGACATCATACTGTATCACACGATCCTAAGAGCGATTCATGAAGTTTTAGTCATCTAATTTGTCATATGCACAGTATGCCAGAGACAATTGTGCATTGAAATGCTTATGACGAGACTTGGAGTACATGAATGATGAATACAGTATGACTATGAAAAAATGGGTTTCCCCGGTAGCGCTATGTAGGATTGTTAAAAAAAAAGAAAAAGCATGACTCAATAGTATCGATCCATATTCAGGTCAGTATGAGTCACAGCATTCCCAATTCCCAACAACTACCCAGTACAGCCCTATCACATGACACCTATTAGACAAAGAGGTTGAGGGTTGAGGGTTGTGCTTTCTCCTACTGTAGAAAGATTGAGCCAGCCACCACGCCTTTTCAATCTGCTGCCTGTGCCACAGCACTGTATGTCACCGGCCGTCTGAACATTTCCAAGAAAGCATTAACTGCCCTCGTCCATATTTATGATCATTTACGCCCTCTTCGCCTTCCGGCCACTTGGGAGCCAACCGATTAATTGCAAATTCGTGAACAAATCAAACTAGACCTCTTCTGCCAACACTTCGCTATAATGATCGATATCATTTCGGTTTTAAAGTACACGCACACTTTGCTTAATAGAAATCATTGACCTGCTTTATGAATCTCAAGGATCGTGCCCTCATTGTAAGTGTATTGATTAGCATTTTCAATTAAGAGAGGATTATTCAGTCAATAATAAAATCTTGGACCACCCACTGCAGCTGTGATGAATGCTGCCCCATGTCTGTGCGCAGGTGGTAAAGGACGCTTGCTCTCGTCAAAACGACGAGGCTCCGGCACTCTCGCAAAAAGAAGATATTACAGAGAAATCCCAGAGCACTGAAATCAGCATTAAGGTTGGTACTCTAACAAGTATAAACCTTATTTTTAAATAGAATAGAATATTTAAGGTATTTTTATATGCATGGTATTTTCCACCATATATATATTGTTCGTTACTGTATGTATACCATTCAGGGGCTAGAAGTATCTGCTAAGGACACAAGTCTCCATGATAAGAACCTGGAGACCAGTGACTCAGGAGTAGGCTTCACCACTGCTGGCCTTCCACTTGACAGTGATACCGAGGCACCAACAATAGCCATTGCAGACACCGATAGCCAGTGCGATGCCAAACCTACTGTCAAACAAGAGTCCAAACTCACAGTGTCTTCATCTCCCAAGCCAGCAACTACTCCTGAGACAAAGCCAGAATCTGAGGGACCAGTTACAGCAGCTCTGAAACCAGCACCGTCTCCTGAACCCAAGCTCTCTGTTACACCAACACAAGAAACAAAAATGACCATCTCACCTAAACCAAGCCTGAGTCCATCACCAGAACCTAAGCCTGCAGTAACACCTGATTTGAAACCATCAGTTAGCCCTACTCCTAAAGCTCTAGAAGTCCAACCATCTTCCACTTCTGAAGTCAAACTTTCCCCAAGTCGTGCAGCGCCAAAAGCATTGACACCAACCCCTGACTCAAAACTAGCCACAACTCCGACTAAAATGGCAGTCTCTCCAGCTTCTGATCTCACACCGAGCAAACCTGATGCCACGGCATCTGCTGTGAGTCCATCACCAGCAACTCCTGACACCAAGCCTGCTCTGACTCCAACTCCTGAACCCAAACCTGCTCTCTCACCAACTCCTGAGGCAAAACCAACCACCAATGGAACCCTTGAGCCTACCCCAGATATAGGATCACCTGAATCGAGTGCAATCCCTGAAAAAACCCCAGAGACTGATAAAAGCTCTGTAAAAGTCCCAGAAGTCATCTCGACCGTGGTTCCAGTTCCGGAGGCCAACCAAGACTCTGCCTCCTCCAGCGATGGTGCCCCTGCCTCAGCAGTGGAGGAAACCTCCACCACTTGAGGTTCAAATCACTGCCTGATTACTACTCCCTCCACATGTCTTTTAACACCGCTGACAATCGAGATCTAACAACAAGCAAAAACTCAACAACTTATTATGAAGGAGGGCAACTTTAGTCTAAATCTCACTCTTAATGCATACACTGTAAATTTACCTGATAACTTCCTATTTAATCACTTTGTAACACAATTCCATATACACAGTTCCAGATGTACCACTACAAGGTACCATTACAGGTATTTCCATTGACTGTTTATCTAACGCAGGCTGACAAAGGCTGCATCTTCCATGCAAACAAGATGTACAGATGCATCATCCTAATGATACCTAAATATGGTTCCACTGCATGCAAAAAAAAAAAAAAAAAAAAAAGAACAAAAAAATCAAGAGAATGAACTAACTTCACGTAATCTTTGATGTATTTGGAGATTGTAGTATTGAACTGGGTGATGGTGACCATAGACCCTTTCCTTCTTGTACCTAGCCCCAAGACTTTGGCTACTTTAGTTCCTTTTCCACATCCAAATCAATAGAAATATCAACGATATAAGAAATCAGAAAATATCACTGAAGGCCAAAAAGTGCACCGGTCTAAAAAATGTTTACTGGGATGAGAAAAAAAAGAAAGAAAGAAAGTTTACTGGGACTTGAGATCTGATGCGGAACAACCAAAACCTACAGCATTACCTAGAGCATTTTGATGGAACTATTTTTGGTGTTACCCCAATTGAAACTGAAAAAACCCCCAAAAAATCCAGACCACATTCGAAATTTTAGGCACAATTTTACTGGATCCCCAATGTCGGATCATGAGCCAAGATTTCCAACAATGGACTGACTTAGAAAGGTAATCGATGAAAAAAAAAAAAAAAAAAAACTTTATCATAACATTCCTTCCCTTTGGATTGTTTCTAATGTTAGATACTTTGAGTATAATACAGGCAAAGCATATTTAGATTTAGGTCTATTTGGCATGAGTGTGTTACAGTATTTGTTTATGGCTGCCTATACAGTACATATATATATGGCTAGTTCTCATCTGTGCGATTTTTTTTTTTTTTTTTACATTTTTATGAGAAACTCTGGAATGCTCTTGGATAGTCCTAGATAATGTAGAATGATATAAAAGGCACTCACCACAGGACATCGTTACTGATTCTAATTTTGGACTACTGGGAGCTGATCGGAAATCGGTGCTTTTACTCCAGGAATCTTAGGGATGATTGATTAATTGATCGTTTAAAAAACAAAACAACAAAAAAAAAAAAAAACACATTTTACCATCAGCTGTCAGAATCAGTTTACAGAGATTTCGGGTACCTCTTGTGGAATCGGAACACCACTGCCCTTTTGCACCAACAGTGTAGGAAAGGAAGCGGTTCTCACTGTGACCTGTTTAGATGGGATTTTTTTAGGTCCAGAAAAGGATGTGTTGAAGCTTGTTTACATGAAGTAGGTTTTAGACAGGTTTTAGTACTGGGTAGATGTTTGGTAATGCAGATGATTTGTCTGATGCCTCTACCTCATGTTGTAAAACATCTTAGGAGACACTGAGGCCTTGTTCAGACTGCCAGCGCAAATCTCATTTTTGGTGTATCCAGTTTGGAATCAGATTGGAATCAGATTGCTTTTATGTAGTCTGAATGGTAAAAAAAAAATCAGATTTTTCAAAAATCCCATTTCAGCCAAGAAAACCAACTGCTATTGATGACAGAAACATTGTGAGAGCTGTGAAGAGAAAAAGAAAACATTTAGTGACATCACCGCACTGTAACATCCCCAGGATGAGGATGAATGCATCCCAATCCAGCATATAAGGAACACTCTAAGGATGGGAAATATACATAGCTGCAATACCACAAGACACAAACCACCGTACAATGAAAAAAGACATTTTATATCTCTATTCCGAACTATCTTTCTGTTATCTGTCTGTTGCTATGATTCGCCAGCATTTGACGTCACTTCACACCACCCACTCGCCACAGTGTACCCACACCTCCGACGTCGTTACCATAGCAACCAATGCAGACAGGTCGACAGTGTGTCCGATCAGTCCGAACAGAGCCGAATCCAATCTGATCACCGTCAAATACCAGTGGGAACCGGATTTGCCTGTAGTCTGAGCAAGGCCTAGGAGAGCTGGCGTTACTGTAGTGCACTGATGGGGGACAAAAAGTTCTACACTTTAGCAATTTCTGATTAAAGCACAAAATTTGATCTTATTACATTTTTGAAACCACAAAGGGCGCCCTCCTCCCTCGCCGTTATCTCAGAATGGCCTTGTTCTTTCTAAGCCTTTTACACATACAGTATATATCAGTATTATAAATCGAAGTTTTAAAGCTCTTATAGTGTAATACGTCATGACATGTACCGTTATTGGGTTTGTAATTAACTTGTATTACCCGCTCTAGATCATTCGACACTTTGAAGTTAATAAGAACGTTTTATCCGAGGACGTATTTATTTGGGCTTTTGAACTGAATATACCGTCTCGATATTGTCGAACCACAGAATTATCAGATAGGATCTTAGAAGCTCTCAAATGGTTCTCAGATGGCTCGTTAATATGATTGCTGAGAAATAATTAGTAGCTCTACAGTAGCTACAGAGGAAATTGGTCGCTACCAATATTAGCTAAGAAATCTTGCGGTCACTCTCACTTTCACAGTCTCTCTCTCTTGCCCTCTCTCTCTCTCTCTCTCTCTAACCAAAGTGCTATAGGCCACGAGCCGTTTATTTTGTTTTTCTCCTCCCCAAACAGCTGGTCTGTCATTTCGAGATCTATTTAAGCAATACTAAGTGCAAAGACTATGCACGTTCACGCACATCAGTCGTTAAAAGGCAGGAGCTCCTGAAACGGGTTCTGCGAGGCAATGACAATGGATATGCACCATTCCTTTAGTGTTGTCATCACCGAAATATACATTTATTACTATAACTTGGTGAATTGCACATTTATTCTATAAGCATGATATTATACGATCGATAGTCCCTTTCGTCATGATAATATAGATCCTGCAAATCTTATCAGATCCAGAATGCATCACTCTGAGTGTCTCAGACATGCATTTACACATGCAACTCGAAAAAAAAAAAACAAGGTGGAGGAATAATCAATACATACTGTACATGAAGATGTTTGGTTGTACTGTATGGCATGAATACACTTTGGAACTCATTGAGATTATTACAGGTTTAATTAAAGCTTCTTAAAAACAAACAAAACAAAACAAACAAACAAAAAAAAAGATTAAAAAAAAAAAAAAAAAAAAAAATCCCAGTGAGTGTAGTGTGTCAATCAACTAAAGTTCTGGTTTTCTACAGCATGGTAGTACTAGTAGAAGAGCATCAGGGTGTACACAGTGACAGGACGAAGGGTCAGGCATAGATATTGCTTTCGCTCCTGCGCTAGTTGAAGGTTAAGTGCCTTGCTTGGGGGCACAGCCGCGTTTAGCAAAGCAGAATGGGCCGCCGGACCCGTTCGTATAGACACCAGCTCTTGAACACAGTCTGTTCGAGGAAGAAAACTTTGTATGATTTTGCCGTAACCCGCTCACTAACCTGCATCTGAACTCATCACCCTGTCACGTGCTTCGCCGTAACACGAAGAACAGCAACAGCCGTACGCGACAGACGAACGAAATGCTAGTTTAAATAACTACAGTATATAACCTCTAGACGCGTAGTAATCATAGTAGCTAAGTGTGTTTGCAAAAAAAAAAAAAAAAAGGTAGAGCATGAACTCAGTGAAATCATTTTCTGAACAAGTGATAACATGCATCTTTTTTTGTTTTGAAAAAAAATAAAAAATGTAATAAAATTAAATAAAAAAAGTTGAATATTTAGTGTACACCCACCAAGACGGGGGAATGGGTTTTTTTTCTCCACACGTTTGTACTGTGTGCGCAGTATGTGTGTGTATTCCGTATTTGGTACTTACAGTATATGTATTTACTATCGGCACAGTAAGTATGCATTAGATGGATGTGTGTGTGTATGGGTTCTGTGTTTACAATAAAACTAATCTGGATACACGATGGATAGTGAATGCCGCTGTTTCAGAGAGATAGCGGTTTCTACTTTCTCTCTCTCACACCTTTCTCTCACCTTTCACATGACCTCGATTCAATTTTTCTTGCCTAACATTTGGCTATGACATGACCGGATATGAGATGTGTGATGCAGGGTGTGCTTTTTTATGGTGGCATGTTTGACATGCATTATACTGTAGGTTTTAAAAGCTGGAACATCTCTAAGATGCTTCCCAGTAGGTCTAAGGCTCAGCAGGTAATTCTCAAGAGCACATTTGAGCACCTTGCACCTCCAGGGTCTGGGTTCGATTCCCGCGTCTTGGTGCGCGTGATGTTTGCATGTTCTCCCTGTGCTTGGTGGGTTTCCTACGGGTACTCCGGTTTCCTCCCACAGTCTATAGATTAGGCTAATTGGCGTTCCCAAATCACCCGTAGTATGTGAGTGTGTGAGTATTGACCAACTGTCGTAAAATGGGAATAAATACAATGGACACCATCGGCCTCCACGGTCCCTACCTATATATTAATGACACAGAACTTGATACAAATGTGATTTATTGTGAATTATATATATTGTTTTTATTCCTTAATTGGTCTGTTTAATGCCACAACGGTCATGTTTCTATCTAGCGTAGGTTTAAATACATGATTGGACGTAATAAGGGAAGAACATTATGCTCACCCTGTATACAAAGTCGGAGACGTGTACTGGGTTATCATAATTAAAAGCAATGGTGAAGATGATCGGTCTGTGTACGTTGCTTTCCTTTGTTTTTCTTTATTACATGAAAAGGTAGAAGTAAGCACCTCAACAACCTGATTTTACTTTTTATAAAAGATTCAGTGCCGTGAAAAAGTATTCCACCCCCCCCCCCTTTTTTTTTTGCATTTTTCACACTTAAATGATCATCAAGCAAAATAAAACAAATATTAAGGTAAAAAAGCTGTTTAAACCCACCTAAACCTATGTGAAAAAGTATCTGCACCCACTTGCTCAATCATGCTTGAACTGTGGTTAGCTAAATCTTTTGGAAAGCTAAGTTCAATTTCACCCAGGCCTGATTACTGCCAAACCTGTTGAATCAAGAAATCACATAAATATATCCTGTCTGATAAAATCAAGTATGTTCAAATATTTCACAGATGAGAAAAAAAAAAAAACGGAATTGACTTCAGTCAAATCAGTCAGGGAAGGGTTACAAAGTCATTTCTACTGTAAGTGAACCACGGTGAGATCCATTATCCACAAATGGAGAAAACTTGGAACAGTGGAGAACCCTCCCAGGAGTGGGAAATTACTCCATGAGCACAACGATGACTCATGCAGGAGCTGAATCATTCAAGTGTAACAAATGTAAAAAAGATTCAATAATTTTCATCTGTCATACCTTTCATGTACTGTAAGTGTATGATAAAAATAGGATCCACATACTGTATACAGTAGTACTGTGCAAATGATTTAGGTGCATGCAAAAAAAAATGCAGTAAAGCAAGGATACCTTCAACAAAGGCAAGCGGTCTACAGTATGTTGGAAAAGTAATGTTTGGAAATATCATATGCAGCTGTTCTTGCTCAGAAAAAACCATATGTCAAAGACATCAACATCTATCAAATACTTGCACCTCAAGGGTTGTGGGGTCGAGTGTCCTCCCACAGTCCCAATGCTTAGTGTACATTTACATTTACATTTAGGCATTTGGCAGACGCTCTTATCCAGAGCGACTTACATTTTAATCTCATTACACATCTGAGCAGTTGAGGGTTAAGGGCCTTGCTCAAGGGCCCAACAGTGGCAACTTGGTGGTTGTGGGGTTTGAACCTGGGATCTTCCGAACCGTAGTCCAATGCCTTAACCACTGAGCTACTCCTGACGGATGTTTCCAACGTTAACGTCCAAATTTTATTGGTGCAATGTACAGTACAGTACAGTATATTACATCATTATTGAAATGAAAAACAAACAAACGCAGCATACACAGACAATCATGCTCATGTAGGATCTACTGATTTTATACCCATTTCCACTTCCCTGATCAGGATATAGATCTATACAGTATAATAGTAATCAGATATCCATGAGTTATTAAAAAAGCAAAAGTGCTTTTACAACCGTTGTGCGTTTCAGGCTCCACATTATCTCTCTCACTGTCTCACTGCACTGTCTCATGTGATTCGCAGAACTCCAGAAAAGAGTGGTCTGTATGGAATGGTCAGTATCTACAGTATGACTCATTAAGTGTGTGTGTGTGTGTGTGTGTGTGTGTGTCCTAAAAGCATAGAAGACACAGCATTAGAACAAGCATTCAGACTTAGTGAAGTCAGTGGCAGTCACTTATATCTGAGGCAACCTATAGAGCGAGTGTGTGTGTGTATGTGTGTGTGTGTGTGTGTGTTAGGCTGCATCCTGCAGGACAACATACGGTTCCAACCGGCTCCGTCGCCTGTCCGTCACACAGCCACACAGCCCAGTTTTCGCTTCGATGACCTATTTCCAGCCCGTCCATCTCTGTAGTGTTTTGCACAGACACAAACGCACACATTTTGTGAAGGAACATATATACGTTTGTAATGTTATAATAAAAAGCAAGGTTTGAAACAGAAACCGTTTCTGGGAGTTTTTCTTGCGGGTTTTCAATTTTCTTGGTTTGAAACACCGTCAAATATACACGACAACACAAACACACACACACAACCCACAACTCCTCCCCCACCCCCAACCCCAATGTGCATTGTTCACATAGTGGCTCCTCACTGGTACTCGAGTGCGCCGAGCTCAGCAGGTGCCTGTGATAATAATAGACAGCTTAAAGGGAACAATATAACACTCGAACACCATCTACCATCCATCGACTGTTTACATCTTCCTCTCCCTTTCTATACTTGCTTTTGTTCTTTCGTTCTCTTTTCACTCTTCAATCCAGAGAAAGAGATGATTTAGGACATTAACGTTCACAGTTCCATTTTTATTCTACCTCGAAAAGCTTGACATTAAACATCAAACATACTGCACACTCGTAAGCAAATGAAAAACATATATATACAGTGGTGTGAAAAACTATTTGCCCCCCTCCTGAGTTCTTATTCTTTTGCATGTTTGTCACACAAAATGTTTCTGATCATCAAACACATTTAACTATTAGTCAAAGATAACACAAGTAAACACAAAATGCAGTTTTTAAATTAGGGGTTTTATTATTTAGGGAGAAAAAAAATCCGAACCTACATGGCCCTGTGTGAAAAAGTAATTGCCCCCTGAACCTAATAACTGGTTGGGCCACCCTTAGCAGCAATAACTGCAATCAAGCATTTGCGATAACTTGCAACGAGTCTTTTACAGCGCTCTGGAGGAATTTTGGCCCACTCATCTTTGTTGAAATTCAGCTTTTTTTGAGGGTTTTCTAGCATGAACCGCCTTTTTAAGGTCATGCCACAACATCTCAATAGGATTCAGGTCAGGACTTTGACTAGGCCACTCCAAAGTCTTCATTTTGTTTTTCTTCAGCCATTCAGAGGTGGATTTGCTGGTGTGTTTTGGGTCATTGTCCTGCTGCAGCACCCAAGATCGCTTCAGCTTGAGTTGACGAACACATGGCCGGACATTCTCCTTCAGGAATTTTTGGTAGACAGTAGAATTCATGGTTCCATCTATCACAGCAAGCCTTCCAGGTCCTGAAGCAGCAAAACAACCCCAGACCATCACACTACCACCACCATATTTTACTGTTGGTATGATGTTCTTTTTCTGAAATGCTGTGTTACTTTTACGCCAGATGTAACGGGACACACACCTTCCAAAAAGTTAAACTTTTGTCTCGTCGGTCCACAAGGCATTTTCCCAAAAGTCTTGGCAATCATTGAGATGTTTTTTAGCCAAATTGAGACGAGGCTTAATGTTCTTTTTGCTCAAAAGTGGTTTGCGCCTTGGAAATCTGCCATGCAGGCCGTTTTTGCCCAGTCTCTTTCTTATGGTGGAGTCGTGAACACTGACCTTAATTGAGGCAAGTGAGGCCTGCAGGTCTTTAGATGTTGTCCTGGGGTCTTTTGTGGCCTCTCGGATGAGTCGTCTCTGCGCTCTTAGGGTAATTTTGGTCGGCCAGCCACTCCTGGGAAGTTTCACCACTGTTCACTATCCACCATTTGTGGATAATGGCTCTCACTGTGGTTTGCTGGAGTCCCAAAGCTTTAGAAATGGCTTTATAACCTTAAATTAAACCTCAATTACTTTTGTTCTCATTTGTTCCTGAATTTCTTTGGATCTTGGCATGATGTCTAGCTTTTGAGGTGCTTTTGGTCTACTTCTCAGTGTCAGGTAGCTCCTATTTAAGTGATTTCTTGATTGAAACAGGTGTGGCAGTAATCAGGCCTGGGGGTGACTACAGAAATTTAACTCAGGTGTGATAAACCACAGTTAAGTTATTTTTTAACAAGGGGGGCAATCACTTTTTCACACAGGGCCATGTATATTTGGATTTTTTTTTCTCCCTTAATAACGTAAACCTTCATTTAAAAACTGCATTTGTGTTCAATTATGTTATCTTTGACTAATAGTTAATGTTTTTTGATGAGCAGAAACATTTAAGTGTGACAAACATGCAAAAGAATAAGAAATCAGGAAGGGGGCAAATAGTTTTTCACACCACTGTATATATATAGCGACAGCTATTTTAAAGTCCCCCCCCCCATATATCCCCTCTTTTTACAGGAAATCCAGATCTAATTTAAAATGGATTAACTTATAATTAATTGCAATTCCATCTGCTCGAAGCGTCTGTCAGAGTGAGGGATGGAAGATGGAGATAGGGGCGTCGTTCTTCCCATCGTCTAAATCGCAAGGGTTATAGAAGGGGTAAACGGGCATTAGAATGGAATCCATGGGAAACGAGAAGAGCGCCATCATGGTGAGGGCGTCGTAAAAGGACACCTCCTCCTTGTCGCAGTCCAGGAAGACGCCAACGCGGGTGGGCAGAGCGGCAGTACGTATGACGGTGGGTTTGGGGTCGGTGCAGGCCACGATCGAGCCGTTCTTCAGCGCCAGTGTCCAAAGCCCGTTCGCTGTGGTGGATGAGTCCATCTCTCCACGGCACACGTCCTCCCTGGCCACGCCCACTCGCCATGCACTCTTGCCTCGCACCGTCAACTCCCAATAATGGCGACCGTGCATGAAGCCCTCTCTTCCCATCACGCAGTAGTAATAGTGGAAACGCTTCTCGTTCTCGTCCGCGACTGGTTCCTTCTTCTCGTCGAAATGCACCGTTGTGTTGTTCGCAGACAGGGTCAGCAGCGGGTGAGCGGTCTCAGGGTCGAAGGTCAACAAAGATATGTCTGCGCACAAGGGGGAGGTATTACATTAGAAATGAACACAAAACAGGCAAATAGATGTTTATATTGTACACTGCCTTGGCCAAAAAAACAAAAAAAAACGAGTGGCGCAGTGGTAAAGCGCTCGCCCTATCACCCGGAGATCGCTGGTTCGAACCCCGGGTGATTCTGTAACCTCTCACAGCCGGAGGTATAGAGAGAGCTGATTGGCTGAGTTCTCTCAGAGGGGAGGGATGAGAGGTACTTGTGCCCCCACATTAATCACGGCTCTACAGCCAATCAGGGGCATCTGTGAGCTCGCGCACGCGGAAGGAGCGTCTAGCGCTTTCCTCCGAGTGTCTTACTCCGCCCCTAATGGTGCGTGAGCAAGCAGTTCGAAAAGATGCGTCCATCCATTGCATTATTAACACCTGGAAGTATAGCCTGGAACGACACAAGAGAAATGTGGTCATGAATGATGCTTATAAATCTTTTTAATGCTTGGTACCGTGTGGCCATAAGAAAACCACTTGTTACTGAGACTAATCCTAAAAAACGTCTTGGATTTGCAAGGGAGGATAAAGACTGGACATTAGAGCCATGGAAAAGGGTCATGTTGTCTGATGAGTCCAGACTGATCTGGGGTTGCTTCATTTGGTCAGGTCAAGGCTCAGCAAGGTTCCAGTATGTGGCAATAAAAAGTCAACGCATGAATTCGACACTGTTTTATGCACTGTAATGAAAACTAAAGGCAGCTAAATTAAATATTAAACTGTGTGACTGTCTTTATCTGGCCAGGCAGTGTATATATAGTATATACTGTATACTCCCTCTCTCCGTTCTTTTTCCATTCTGTAAACCATGCCCTTGACTGGCTAACACCCAACTCTGTATTCATGAGCACTTTCTGTTGCCATCAGGTGTACCAGTTATGCTTCATATGAAATTAAACAATGCAGTTGTTTTTTTTTTGCACCAGTTATAACTGAAAAATCATCACACAATTTTTCATTTGTTTAAAACAACTGAAGGGTGCAATAGAGATCAGTATGCAGTTAAGGCTCCTAGTGACCGACACAAACAGTACTTGGGTAGAGAGAAGCCATCATGTGTTTCCAGATCCTGTACTGAATCGGACCCACGAACTGTCCTGAGCAAATCTCACTGTCCACTGGAGCCGGACGGACAAAGTTCACCTCACACCTGGGAAAAAACGGAAAGGCGGATGGACAGAGTTAACTAATTAATCCCTGTTTAGTGTCCTCGCATTTATACATGTTAATAATGTTAAAGCACTTTTAGTATGTAGGGTGTTCAGATCAAACTGGGACTTGTGATGACATTTCTTGTGAATGTTTTGACATTGAATCTGTTGATATTTACCTAAAACTTTAAGCACTGAGACTCTTAGCCCCAGTAAGATATGTGAATGAAGGCTGTACATCCATGAACGATGATGCTGACTGCAGTCGTTGCTGTGACTGTTCAGCAAATGGAATATCTGATCCTTGAAAAATGTGTACACACACTCATTCATGGTCACAACTTGCACGGTACAGGATGGCGACTTGGAGTTGAGGTCCACACACATCTCCTTTACAGACCTGACCTCGCTCCAAGCCATTCCCACATGTTTGGGCCATTAAAGGAGTTCCTTGGAGGCCAGCGCTTCAGACGTGAAGGAAGTGGTCTGATCATGGCTCTGGCATACTGAGAAAGCTTTCGACCTTCATGGTATTATGGATTATATAGCGAATCAAAAGTCCCGGTTTGACTTGAACACCCGCTGTCAATTGACATTAATTGCAAATTGATGTATTAATGAGACTAAGGAATGGATGCTAGACTTCAATTTCAAGGGATGAAGGAGTTTAGGTGATGGGAACATATTTTAAAAAAGAAAAGAAAAAAAAAAAAAAACAGAAATGTGTAACCTCGAAACGCTACACGACATTTCTTACCTCTTTAGGAGATCTTTGATTTCCTAAAAGAAGTTTTAAAAAGTAGAAACTGTGTCACAGACTGGTCAGGTCAATCTCAGTACTTTAGATTCCATTCACACCTATTTAATCATGTGACGTGGGCTAAACAGTGCCAGATAACATCCAGCATGTTCTGTGGATCTGATCCAAACCCCCCGTGTTTAACCTCCCCCTGTACACGTTGCTCATAGAAATAATGCAGCGACACACAGTTAAATCAACTACTCAATCCAAATAAGTTAAAACGAAATGCCCTGTTCATGCAAGTTGATCTTACCGAATCGAATAATCATAGATTAAGGATTCTGCACTGAAATTCACATTGAAAATTAATCTACTAGGATAATATTATTCCTGAAAAAACAATCCTCCAAGAATCACCTTTAGTAATTTGGGACTGTCTTCTTCTGCCAGTTTGCTGTTCAAGGTCTCGATGGCTCTCTCCAGGTCTCTTCCCTGCATGCTGATCTTCTTCTCTCTCTCCTTCAGCATTTTTATTCGTCCGTCCCTCTCCTTCCTCAACCGTTCCAGGTCTCTCTCCTCCTCCTCATCCAGGAAGTTATGAAGGTTCTGGAACTCGGCTCGGATTTCCCGCTCCAGGTCCTCAAACTGATTCTGCGAGGACACAGTGGGGAGATGAAATGATCCTCGAAATGGAGCCGGGCTTCAGAAACCATAGAGTTGTGAACCAGTGTAAAGGAACACGATTACACGCTGTTATTTAATAAAGACATTAATATTACAGATATCATACTGTGAAGACGGATTTTGTGGGCTGATATTTGAAAAAACGTTACCGAGGCTTCACATTCGAGGAAGCCACATTGAGAATAAACCGAGAATGCTATTTTAGTCCTGACATGCTGCATTAGTGTAGGAGCTTAGCCATTTCATTTCTCCATCCGTCTACCATAAGATAATAAAATTAGAATTCATGCTGATTATGGATTGCCAATCATTTTTTTAAATAAATATTACTGATAATAGTCTGTTATAATAAATCAAACTGGTCATAAGGCCATAATGTCCAATTGGGGTCGTCATCAGCTGCCGTCATTATGCATCTTATAACCCTTATGGACAGTATTAAATATACTGTATAGTCCAGATTGTAAATGCAGTACTTAAGGTGAATGTTGTAGAGATTTAGACAGTTGGTTAAACAGATACATTTGCAGTGTTACTTCCACATTAATCCCTTATTACCTCGACATCGATTGCATCGGCAAAACTGTCTTTCTCTGCTTCATAGCATTCGTCAACTTCATGCTTAATCTTCTTAATCGCCTGAATGAGCTTGTCCTGTAGCATACGAATAAGTAAACAAGTACACATACAGTACAGTACAGTAAGTACAACAAGAATAAGTTCAGTACTGCATGTGTCTACACGTAATGATTCCACTTGAAAGCAGACATGGACTTTCCAGGTGTATTACAAAATGTTTCAAAAGTGACGTGTAAGTGTTATCATTAAAGATATACAAGTGATCATCTTAGCACCCTTTCAATGGACATCCAGGAGCACCCTTTCAATGGACATTTCCTTTCTTAGCCTTGAAGTGACACTTGAAATGTTCAGCCCTTACCTTCTGGTCATTGAGAAGAGACTTGTTGCAGTTGTTGTTCGTGTCCTTCATGTGATTGGTGTACATTCCAGTTTCCTTGTCAAAGGCAAGCGAAGGAAGATAAACCTTCAGGACATCACACGAGAGAGAGAGAGAGAGGGCAGTGTGTGTGTGTGTGTGTATGAGAGAGAGAGAGAGAACAATAGGACAGAGTCTTTGTGAGAGTAATAAATCAAAAGGGGCAGTAAGGAGCAATTGGTCAGTCTGGACGTCTGACTGACATGCTGAGAGATTATGTTACATGTATGCACTGAGAGAACGTACATTCAAAACACTGGACTATCCCAGTCCATCATCATCGTGGTAGGATTACAGGAGACCAAAACAAAGAGATTTAGTTTATATTCATCACAGAGCACAACACATGCTCAGTTTATGGCCATGACAGAGGAGCGTTCTATTTTCGTCTGCGTCTGCAACAAGAGACGACGTCAGAGGACAGCGACTGTGAGGTCACGGTGTGTGTGTGTGTGCGCATGTGTGCTTACAATCGAAAACAGAGGAACATTATATTACACAAATCAAGCTCTGTATGATTAAAATTCTTTGAATATTTCCATAAATTAAACGATTGGGCGGTTCCAGAGCAGTGGAGTGTCCTACTGAGTACTGACAAGGACATTTTTGGCACCATTAGAAATCATGTCAATCAAAAGGTCAGATTGGCAGTCCTCGTCTCCAAACCTCACATTCCCACCCCTCAGCTATCTAAACTTCACACGCCTTGTCCCATCCTTCTCTTCATTTCTCCTTTGCTAGACTGCTCTCACCCCTCCTTACAGCTCCTGGACCAACCTCCTGTCAAAGTCCTGTCAGTGTGTATAAATTTTACTTCGCAGGACAGATGTATAATTCATCTAGTCTGTCTGGGCGTCTGTCAGGACTCTGAGTCAGACTTAGATACAGTATAAGATAAGAAAATTGCAAGAGTTTTTGGCAATTTTAAGGTTCCAGACAAGTACAAGCCTAAAAGGTAAAAGATCAGTGTACATTGACTCATATATACTGTATATACAGTATATGGATTTAGATCGGGTGATTGTGGAGACAAGGTCATTAGATGCAGCACTCCATCACGTCTCAGACAAATAGCTCTTCAATAACCTAGAGATGTGTTTGGAGGTCATTGTCCTGCTGGAAAACAAATGATGGTCCCACTAAGTGCAAACCAGATGCCGTCCTCACCCATCTTTAGGGCACTCCTCCATCAAGGCTATTACTACCAGTCAGGAAGGGCCAACGACTATCACATGCTTCCTTCAATCCACGTGCCGCCAGTCAACCACATCTTTTTGAACTGTCTGATCATATACCATTGGATAAGGGGCGTAACACAGCGTTATCTGCTCCTTCTGCCTGCATGAGCTCACAGATGCAGGTGATTAGCTAAGAGCCGCGATTGATGTGCCTCACATCCTTCTCCTCTGTGAGAGCTCTCCTTTGGTCCCCAGCTGCGGGAGGCTATAGCACCACCCTGGAATCAAACTCGCGATCTTCAGATGATAGGGCGAGCGAGGGCAAATGTGCGACCCTAAGTCACCAAGAGTGTCACCAGCAAAGCAGCCCCACACCATCACACCACCTCCTCCTCCATGCTTCATAGTGGGAACCAGACATTCAAGAACAATCTGTTCACCTGCCAACAACCACACAGTGAGAACTAAAAATCTCAAATTTGGACTCATCGGACTAAACGACAGTTTTCCACTAGTCTAATGTCCATTGCCTGTATTTCCTGGCCCAAACATGACTCTTCTGCTTGTTGCTTTTCCGAAATGACTGTTTCTTTACTGCAATTCAACCATGAAGGCGTGACTCACGCAGTCTCCCCTGAACAGTGGATGTGGAAATATGCCTGCTTCTTGCCATTTTTGAGGCTTCATTCATTCATTCATTCATTTTCTATACCGCTTAATCCTGTGTTCAGGGTCGCGGGGGACCTGGAGCCTATCCCAGGAGACTTCGGGCACTAGGCGGAGTACACCCTGGACAGGGTGCTAATCCATCGCAGGGCACACACACATACACACACTCACACACCCAATCACACACTACGGGCAATGGAGTTTGCATGTTCTCCGCGTGCTTGGTGGGTTTCCTCCGGGTACTCCAGTTTCCTCCCACAGTCCAAAGATATGCAGGTTAGGCTAATTGGCGTTCCCAAATTGACCATAGTGTGTGAATGAGTGTGTGTGTGTGTGTGTGTGTGCTCTGCGATGCATTGGCACACTGTCCAGGGTGTACCCTGCCTCGTGCCCTGAGTCTCCTGGGATAGGCTTCAGGTCCCTGCGACCCTAAATACAGGATAAAGCGGTATAGAAGATGAATGAATGAATGTACATTGATTAAAAAAAATAATAATAAAATAAAACAGTTAAAAATAATAATAATAAAAAAAACTCCTAATGAACAAGGTGTGTCCAATAATTTGACAGGTAGTGTATATATAATATGTTTTGTGAATACCAAACAACATTTCAACATAAACACTTCACATCCATTTTGGAGGTGTGATGATTTGGGCTTATTGTGCAGCCACCTCGCAGGCACTGATTCAACCATGAGACCCCCTGTACCCCATATAACAATGAAACGTTTACATTTTCTACAAATTAAAAGTCTCACAAAAATGTAATTATTTCAAAAGGCAATACAATTCAACCTACTTAAAATTATAGAAATAGAAACGTATTAATTATGTTAAACTGTGTTATAACAGTTGAAGATGACCTTAATTAGTTATTAACGTTCGATCGGCTTTTATTTTAGATGCCCGTACACAAGGTTGACTTCCGGCGCAGGATTAAAACGTAGACGGAAGTAAACAAAGCGGGTACCGGTTGTTCGTCTTGAGTTGTTCATGTGCAGTTTTTGAGCGGAGTCCGTTTCTTACACGGCCGTAATTCAGGTTGCATTGTAATCTTGTACAATAACAAATGAATTAAATAATAAAATGCTGCTGCTCGTCGTGTCTATAAGAGCTGAATATCTCCTAGATAAAGTAATAAGTAGCAGTGCGCTTAACTGCTAATAAGAGGAATCAGACTGTGTTATGATTGAACTCTGCATTGATAACCTGAAGTCTGTATTTCACAATCCTGTGATGTTCTTTTACCTCCAGAGATGAACGGCCAGGCCGAATTAGATGTGGATTACAAGCGCAAATACAAAAACCTGAAGCGTAAATTAAAGTTCCTGGTGTATGTAAGTGATCTCTGTTTCCTGTGTTTATTAATAGTGTGTTACAGGCTGTCTCATGAACTTCACCTTAATGTGTCTTGTGTCATTTTTAGGAGCAAGAATGTTTTCAAGAGGAGCTGAGGAGAGCACAGAGGAAGCTCCTGAAGGTCTCCAGAGATAAAAGGTTCAACATTTTCCCCTCCATTGTGAAGTACATCATGTTTAGCCCTAAGGCATAGTGGCTTCGTGGTCATCACCGGGTCCAGGGTCTGGATCTGTGCTCTTCTCCGGGTGTTCATGGGGTTTGCATGTTCTCCCTGTGCTTAGTGGCTTTCCTCCAGGTACTCTGGTTTCCTCCGATAGTCCAATTATGTGAGGATTAGGTTAATTGGTGTGCCAAATTGCTCGTAGTGGCTGAATGAGGGTGTGTGTGTGTGTGAGAGAGTGTTTGTGTATGTTCCCTGTGATGGATTGGCATCCCGTCCAGGGTTTAACAAAACTCATGCCTTTAGTCTCCCAGGAGAGAGTGACCCTGTGTACAGAATACAGCGGTATAGATGATGAGTGAGTGTTCAGCTTAGGCCTGGGCGATAAAACGATAACGATATGTTTCGCGATAGACACGTGATCGATATCAATAAAAAAAAATGTGTTCGATATTTTTTATTCGTTGTCGGAAGAAAACAGGTCGCGAAGTTATGCTTCATTTTGCCGTCATGCGCACTCACTCCGCGACCGGCTCTAGGACCCGGAAGTAGTACAGTCGCGATTCAGGAAGCATAAACGGAGACAAGATGGCGTTGACATTGGCACCCGCTAAATGCGGGTAAAATTCGGCTGTGGCGGGTAACTTTAGTCTCACCAGCCACATTGGTGGGTAGTTTATTATTTGGTATGACAATTATGCCAATATGCACAACTAACATCTATAATATTACTTGCTTTTTGTGTGAGACAACCAGAGGAAAAAGAAACGGAGAAAACGGTATTCTTCTTTTACTGCATTCAGTGCACACGACACACATAGTATACAGCGCGTTATTGCCCCCTGGTGGCCCGCCAGTGAATTAACATCAAACTCAAATATATTACAACAATATATTTTTGTTGTAGTTTTCTCTAAAGGCATGTGATATAATAAACACATTGCACTATTTTATTACACTTTATTAAGCATTTCTTACATTTTCTTTGAATTTTGCACCTTAAATGTTAAGAGATAATTGTTAATTGTGACTTTAGACTTATGTTTACATTTTAATTATTAGATTTTTCCATGGTTGTTGACATTTCTGTCTTAATAACTGATGGGACTATGATCAGAGGAAGGTTAAGTTTAAAATAAAAATGTTTAAATATAATGTTCTTCTCCTGGGCCTTATTTTAAATGTGTCATAAAAATATCAATAATTATCGATATCGACCGATATGAAACACTGATATCGTGATACAGTTTTCAGCCATATCGCCCAGCCCTAGTTCAGCTGTAATATTAAAACCATTATCTCATTTACAAGCCACCTATTTAGGGGTGTAATATATTAGGCAGCAAGTGAACAGTCAGTTTGTAAAGTTGATGTGTTGATGGCAGAAAAAATGGTGAAGTGTAAGGATCTGAGTGACTTTGACAAGGTCCATGGCTAAACGACTGGGTCAGAGCATGGCAGGTTGTATTGGGTGGTTTCTGTAATACAGGGGTTATTAGCTGCATAACTTCTAACTGAACAGATGGCTCATGCTGACCCATGTCCACCACGAAAGCATTTAAAGTGTGCACATGAGCATCAGATTTGGACCTGGGAGAAGTTAAGCCATTGGAGGCAATGTGCTGTTGTACTGGGAAAATGTAGGTCCTGGCATTCATGTGGCTGTTACTTTGAGGAGGACACCCCCAGAGGACCTTTGGAGGGGCCAGAGCCACCCTTGTGGCAAAAGGGAATGGAAAACCTAGATGGTTTTAATGTTATGGCTGATCGGTGTATAGACACAGGCTAAACATGAATATTATTTTATAATAGTAAGTACACTGTGATTGATGTGCCTTTCTCATTTCTCATTCAGTTTCCTGCTGGACAGATTGCTACAGTATGAGCGGGTGGATGAGGACTCTTCTGGTAAGTCTTCATTCCAGAATAGTTTTCAGATTTCCTTATTTCTTCGATTTAAGGACTCCAAGCAAGTCTGTTACGTTGTGACCTCCCATGTGGAGCCTAAAAAATGCCCTCAGATGGTCCGGGAATCTTCCACTTAGTCAGAGAGCTGCACTTATGGACGCAGACTTCCGGAGCTAGCGGAAGCTGCATATTAAAGTCATCATAAGCGTTTGTAACACGACCCCCGCAGTTCATTTCCGCATTTCTGATGATATGGCTCAAAGCCCTATAACACTTATCTTACTTTACTTACACTCATCACTGTACACTACTGAGAACGTAATCGCTTAATAGATGGTGGTACTAATGATGTACCAGTGTTGTTGTCTACCAAAGTACTTTGGACCGGATACTTTTTCTAACTGAGGGCAAACACACTGCAGAACAGATGTGGTGTGATGAGATCATTTTGTCAAATTTGTTCAGAATCTCTCAAATTTGTTCAGAATACACCCTGACCTATTTTTTTTTATCAGCCATCTCAGTCTTTGAAGCTCATTGCTCCTGGATTGTTGCGACCGAGGTTCCTACTGTTAGTTCATGTTTAAGCTAAGGAGATCTATTTGAGGAGCCTCCTGAATCTGTATGTCTTAAGGACTGCCTTGTTGGTTAGTGGAAGTAAAGATCATGGCACTTGTCCAAACCAAACTTGCTTTCTCATTTGAGTCCCTGAGCCAGGCTTTCTCCCCGTTGCCATGGCTTCCTGAGCTGAGAACACTGCTCGTTAGATTTCCAAGCCCACTGTATCTTCCATCATGGGCGTTATGTATTTAAGAGCCGAGAGCAAATATGGAACGATTTTAGTGCGTCAACTTTCACTTCAAGTCCATCATACACTTTGCAAATGAGTGTCGGTGCTTTTACAGCGTGTTGCTCGTAACTGTTCCCTTAGTAACACTGCTGGTCTCTCTTCTGGCAGCTTCGACTTCATCCCTGTGGTTTTCACATATGCCACTGCTGGCATTATCCCGCACGTGCTCTTATACCAGGTCGCAGCTCTTCTGCACTCTCAAACACACAAGAGATCGTAACGAAACTGGTGCACTGTGGAATATACAGTAGCCTTGCCGATTCACTACGAAAGGGGTCGGACACCTGATCCGACGTATTGGATCCAAGATCAATCTGTAGTTTTTGCCAAGGACGCATGGATGACTTTTTGGTGCAGACTCTCTGCTGCTACTGTGCCAGGTTCCAGGGTTACACTCTGACCTTCTCAAAGCTCTGTTGAAAGGCTGTCAGTACTGTATTTCAAAGTGTGGCTCAAACTAGAGCATGACATTTACCGAAAGTGCTTCCTGGTCGCTCTGTACAAGTGAGGCAATTGTGGTAAGTTCCAGCATGTTTTCTAGCTGCATCGTCACTAATAGCTCTTGCATAATTTTTTTGTGTGTGTTTGATCCTCACATTCAGGACGCTTGTTCTTTCCTCTTGATGGAACTAAGCAGATAAAAAGTCAGTTGCTGTTTTTTTTTTTTTTTTTTTAAATCCCTCTTCTTTGTTTTCCGCAGTGCTTTTCCTAGCAGGATGTGCAGTCACGTCAGTCGGCTCCCTCGTTCCCCTGCGGCATCAGCTTTGCAAGGATGTTGAATAATCTTCTGTAAAGCTGTTTTGCAACAAAGGCCACTGTTAAAAGTGCTATACAGATAACATTTAATTGAACCGAATTGGAATTGAATTATGCTGCAATTAGGGTGGAGCTTTATAAGTGCTTGTGCAAGACACTCTGCTGCCAATTAGTTTTGGCTCCGGTAATCACCATCACCCAACTCCACTGAGGCCTGTTAGATCCAACTTTTTGTCAGTGTAGTCTGAATTACAGGAAATCAAATATCGTTAGGACATACAAGGGGCGTTGCAGTCAAACCGGGACTTTCGATTGTGCAGAATAACCGAACACGGTTATAAGATAAAAACAATAAAGACCTCTGCTACACTAGTGCACTTATCCCAGCGTTTCACCAGTGCTTGGACATCATCAAGGTAGCATGTTTTTCCAGTACACTAGATCCATGATAGGACTTGGAAACGCTGGCCTCCCAGGAACTCCTTTAACAGCCCAAACATGTGGAAATGCCTTGGAGTGTATGGTGGGTGTGGCAATAACTCCCGCAGAGTTCCCGTAATGTGCAGGAGATGTCGGTGAATGATTGTGTGTACAGTTCTCACAGACAGATGTGTCTCTTCCACACGATGCCAACAAGTTATTCGTCAATTTTCACGCATTGCGCTAGAAGTTTTCTGTAAACGTCAATCGGTTTACACCTTCATCAAGAGAAATTCCATCACCCAGTCCCAGTTTGACATGGTTCAGAAGGTCAGGGGTTCAAGTCCCAGCACCAACAAGTTGCCACCTGATCAAGGCCCTTAATCATATCCGCTCCAACGACACTGTATCGTGGCTGAACCTGCACTCGAACCGCAGCTTCTTAACTGGGATATGAGAAAATAAAAATCCATTTCACAAGGCACATGTGACAAATAATTGAATCTTAATATCAATAAACAGGTGTTGATGTCTCAGATACACATCAAGACACTCCAACTGACTGTGCAGATTCGACTATAACAACATCACACAGACTTTATAAGACTCGAATCAGTTTCCTCGGCAGAATGAGAGCAGGATGAATCCCTGATGTACTGGTTTTTCGTCTTATCGGTGAGATCGCGATCGCATAGAGACGACTGTTATCAGTACTTTGCTATGAAATGATCACACACACATTACGAAATTTTGAAAGAAAATGCCTCGTTCGCATTACTCGTGTTCTAGTGTTAATATTTAAAAAAACGCCACAAGTGAACACTGCGGTTGTGTTACAGACTCGGAAGCCACGGCGTCCTCAGACAGCGAGGCAGAAGCTCCAAGAGAAAGGGAGAGGGAACCAGGAAAGAAGTAAGTCCGTCATATACGTAGTGTGCAGGTTGCATGCTGTATCTTTTTATTCCTTCATTTTGTCCTGCATGTGGCGGTAAGAGCGAGTTTTTGAACGGAATAACAGGATGGTGTAAGGTGGACCAATATGATAATCGATAATATTTATATAACTATATGGAACAAGTCACTTTATTTCTTCCACAATTAATGAAAAAGACTTTTTGATGACTAATATCATAGATCATAAAGAGAGCTTTGTGTTACCTTGATGCAAAATCAGTTTTCGAGAGTGAACATACTCGAATGCAGAGCGATGTAAGCATCATCACGAGCTTGATATGTACGCTCTCTTCTTATTTATTTTGCGTTCAAAGCGTTTTTTTTTTTTTTACCAATTCTATAATCTATAATCCTGTATAAACCTCAGGAGGAGAAGTCCCGGCGGTCCGTCCCTCGCCTCATCCTCGTCCCCTCAGCTTTCTCTCCTCTCTCGGCCCGGAGCGAACTCTCTCCAGGCTTCAGCACCCTCTCAGTACCTCAACACGGTGAGTAAATTCAGACACCACAACCTCACACGACTTGCCTCATCCGACATCAGCATATTGCTTTAAGTCTGAAACGTCTGTTTGTTTAAATTTTTCATATATTTGTTCTGTTTGTTTGTTATTTTGACGCTTTATTCATTCATTCTTTTCTTTCTCTTTTCTTCTGTTGTCGTCCGGTCACGTCATCTGCTTATTTTTGGACCCGTGTCTCATGGGGTGGGGACTGTGCGTGTGGACATGGTGGTGGATTGTGTGTGTGTGTGTGTGTGTGTGTGTGTGTGTGTGGTGAACAGTTACCCTTCCCTCCTGACTATTTGGCTCCCTCTGCTGAGCGAGTGCGGAAAGAGAGAAAACCAAAACCACCAAAACAGAGAAAAGAGTCTGCAGGAAAGGTGAGAGAGAGAGAGAGATGAGAGAGAAAAAGAGGACAGGAAGTCTGAAATGGCTTCATTATTGAAGTGTCCAAATCATTGCAACCAGTTTTTTTTTTTTCCCTCCTCACCCTTTCTTAAGCATTTGTGCTGCCAATAGCACGGTTATGGATTTACTGACTCGTGCGTTAGATTTTATGGGGGGAAAAAAACCCACATTTTTAATTCGGATTGTTATAGCAAACTCATAAATGTAAGCTTCACTTTCAAATGAATCGTCTTCTGAAAAGCGCTCGGCGTAGGTTTGTTCTGCAGCGTTGGTCCTGCATCGTTCAATTCCGATATTTTTGGTCAGATCAGATTTGCATGTCATGACGGTTCACGAGTCACTTTTCGTTGACTCTAACATGGACACATCTGTCCTCTGAAATGACGCGCCAATGCCTCCACCTCAGACGCTCAGCTTTCCACCCGAAGCTCAGCTGTCTCTGGCAGACATCTCATCCTGGACGGATCATCACCTGAAGTTCAAGCTCAGTATAACCAAACTGCTGTTCATGTCAGGATCCTTATGATCTCCCTGGACAACACCTTCACACACGGTCACTTTTTCCCACATTTTGCTGTGTTACAGCCTTATTTCAAAATGGGTTCAATTCATTAATTTTCTCAAAATTCTACACACAATACCCCCATAATGACAACGTGAAAGAAGTTTGTTTGAAATCGTTGCCATGACACCCAAAATTGTGCTCAGGTTCATCCTATTTCCACTGATTATCCTTGAGATGTTTCTACAACTCGATTGGAGTCCACCAGTGGTAAATTCATTTGATTGGACATGATTTGGAAAGTTAACAGTTCATGGCAGAGCACAAACCAAGCCATGAAGTCCTGAATTGTCTGTAGACCGGATTGTATCGAGGCACAGGTCTGGCGAAGGGTACAAAAGTTTCTGCAGCATGGACGGTCCCGATGAGCACAGTGACCTTCATCATCCATAAAGGGAAGAAGATTGGAACCACCAGGACTGTTCCTAGAGCCGGCCAAAGTGAGCGATCGGCGGAGAAGAACCTTAGTCAGGGAGGTGACCAGGAACCTGATGGTTAATCTGAAAAAAACTCCAGTGTTTCTCTGTGGAGAGATGAGAACCTTCCAGAAGAAAAAACATCTTGTAGAATCATACTCAAAAAGACTTGAGGTTGTAATTGGTGCCAAAGATGCTTCAACAAAACAAAAATTGTTTCTCATGGTCTAAGAGTCCTTCAGGTGCCTGAGGAGTGGCTTCTTTCTGGCCACTCTACCATACAGGCCTGATTGGTGGAGTGCTGCAGAGAGATGGTTGTTCTTCTGGAAGGTTCTCCTTTCTCCACAGAGAAACACAAGCTTTTTCAGAGTGACCATCAGGTTTTTGGTCACCTCCCAACTGTTCCCACTATCTCTGAGAATTCGAGACGTACATCTAGACTGTTTTCCGTTCTGGTTCCTGGGTGGTCTGTCATCTTTAAGCGACGACTAAAAACCTGAAATCTGTTTCTTTGGTATTTGGGTTAAACACCCGCTCACACACCAAAAGAAATTCATCTCAACAGTGTTTGACTGATGTTACTTTTAGTCAGTGACCTATTAAACCAGTATAAGGATATACTGTACTGTATCTAATAAAGGAATCTTCAAAACACTAATGTAAGGATGAGAGCGTCTGCCGAATGCCTCAGTGTGAAAGTAAAAACACATCATTCTGTATTTGTGCGTCTGCTCGTTCATTTCTAACAGTGGATGCGATTTAAGCAAAAGAGACGCTTGTGGTTTTGCTTTTGAGGAAGCCAAGCAGTTAGACGGCTATCGCTAGCAGTGCTATGAAATCACGCGAGCACCCAATGTATATGCGAAAGCAAAAAAGTCGCATGGAATCTGCCCGTTCCGATTCAAGTCACATGTCCATGTACTGTATGTCCAATCAAGGACCACATACGAAATGCTATGTTCACATTACCAGCCTAAAGTGATTGAAAGCTAATTTTTTACTCTAATGTGACACACATCAGATTATTTTCGGGCTGTCTGAATGGACAGATCTGATGTTTTTCCGATCGGATCGAAGTCTCGTTCATACGTTGAATGACAATGTGCAGATCGGACGTCATGTGACTTGGTGCCGTTGCGTATGTGTAGGGCGCTGAAGTCATCAGTCGCTTCTTAAACAGTTCAAGCGAGACGTCTGGCTTTCTTCCTTCTTTCAGGAAGTCAACAAATACCGCCGACTGACGGCTTGCCTTCCTCCCGAGCAAAATCCCAAGCATACTTTTGCTAAAATCACATCCATTGTTTGGAAGAAATGAGTGGTTGCACAAATATGACCAGTTTAAACCGTTTCAGAGGATAGACGCGTCCTTAGCGCGAAGTCTTGTAATTATGAATGTGAACCGTCATAACATGCAAAAAAAAAATAAAAATTCTGATTTAAACAATGGGGCTTTTAATGTCAATATAGTGACTCGGATTGTATCTGGGAAATCATCAGATTTGTGTGTTCAGACAGTCTGATAAAACAAACAAATCAGATCTAGGTCACATTAGGGTAAAGAATCATGTCCAGGCTCGTAGTGTGAGGATGCATTTTTTTAAAAAGTTTGTATACTTTAAACTAATTAAAAAAGTTTCTTTTCCTTAAGGTGGTATCTCCGTTGGCATCTAACTACCCAGCAGGGAGCACGCCGGGCGCGGGTTCGTTCAGCTGGGTGCCGCGGCAGATGCTGAGCGGAGACGCTGCAGAGGAGGAAGGAGAGAGCGAGGGAGAAAGTGATGGCGGAGAGGAGGAGAGAGGAGAGGGAGACGAAGCAGAGCTGGTCATTGACATTCCTAATGAGTGAAGGTGAAGTGGACAAAGACTCTAGTGTACGTTTAGCATCAGCGAAGGATTTATCCAGCTGTGTCTTTGTGCTGTAATTGTGCTACACGTGTCTCCATCCACTATTTATTTTTACATTTTACATAACTGCAACTATTTAACATGTAAAGCTACAGCGCATATGATATGTTTTTGGTTGAAAATGAAAAAAAAGTCATTGGTCTGTCTAGGAAGGAAACGCTACTGAAATCATGATGTGATGTTTGTCCTCAAAGACACACAGGTAAATTGTGTGAGAGTGTGTAAGAAGGTTGAAAAGACTTGTTGACCTTATAATTTAGCCTTTAGGTAAGCAAACTGTCTGTTACAGGGCTCATGTTCCTCACCAAGGACATTGATGCTTTAAAAAAAAAAAAAAAAGAATTTGCCACATAACGTTGCTGAGGCCGGACCTGACCAGAGATCATAACACTGTCTCCAGAGGCTTGTACATTGTGCACTGTACATGATGGATGCATCGCTTCTTGCGCTTCCCGCTTTAGCCTGGCGCACACAACACTTTGGGAGATGATCGATTTGGACTCATCGGGCCACATGACAACCTTCCAATCCTCCAAATTCTAATCTTTACACTCTCTAAAGAAACTTCTGATCTCACTAACAAGTGGTTTTCTTATGGCCACACAGCTGTTTAGTCCCGATCCTGAGAGTTCTCATCACATTGTGTGTGTGTGTGCGTGTGTGTGTGTGTGTGTGGATGGAAATGCTCTTGCTTTTTTTATGATGCAATTCGCCAAGCATTGAAATGATCTCCAATCATGATTTTGTATTCTCCTGGTTTTGATAATGTGTTGAATGGTCCTTAATCCAGTTCCAGTAATCTCCTTAGTTGCCTTCTTTGCTTGATGCAGGTTAATAATTTGACGCTTCTAAACAGTGATTTCTTTCTTTTTTTTTTTTTGCCTGGCAGTGTAGTATTGCATTAAAATCAACCACCTGGTCATTCTTTTTATATGGGCAGAGACGTGCTTTACTAGCAAACCTACAGTACCAGCTGCTCTTGTTATATTCAACATCTGGCTTATTATTATTATTATTATTATTACTGTTATGAGATAAAATGTCAAATATGAGGAATTGTAATCAGATTTTTGTTAACACTGTGATCTGTTAGCTCTGTAATAATAAAATTTATAGTATTACAGTATTGTTCAGTTTCCGTGTAAATTTTTTCCCCCTTAAGATGTATGATGTAAGATGCTTATAAGTCCTAGCTGTGGTTAGAAGTGAGTATGGTGAGAGTATGAACTCCTAGACAGCTTGCTTACTGTAACCGTTTATAAACCAGAGCTGATGCACACAGACAGATTCAGCTTGTTATATAATCATATGAGACTTTTTCACTTTTTAGTCCAGTAATTAACCAGAAGCTGAATTTCTGTCTGCTTTCGGATGCTTTCATTAGTAGATTATCTGCATACTGTATTTAATGTCATGGCACAATGTGTCCATCGACTAATGATGACCCGTTACCGCTAATGGACAGAGTGGGAACGGAGAGTAATTTGTGCATAACAGCTGAGCCACAATCCATAATTGTATACCTATAACAGTTAATGTTACATAAGTATTCACCCCCAGTGGGAACCTTTCTATCTTCGGTAGTGTTTTTGCTTTTTCAGTTATGAAATACTTGAAATAACCTGCACTCATAAACTGGGGACAAGTAATAACAAATAAGCAAGTACAAATTGGTAATTTTAAGGCAAAAATGAACTGTACTCCAGTTATATTAACACGTCACTTGGCCACTGTCTTATCAGCTCCACAGTCACTGCGTTACAAGCAAATACTGATGCCCCTGATTTGTTGTCGGAGGGTGTACCTGGTACTGAAACAACAGAAGAGCATAAACAGGAGCATTTGGATACCTGGACTGACGATCTAAAGAAGTTGAAAGTTGTTTTTTTTTTTCTCCACCTTAAGGCTACTTAGTCAGGGAGGTCCGAACATCTTTTCGGACTCCTCGCTCATGCACCATTGGGGGGTGGCGTAACACACTTGCTTTTTCTGCTAGACGCCCATGGTTGGCCTTAGAGCAGTGATTAATGTGAGAGCACTACAGTATGTGCCTCCCATCCCACCCCACTGAGCGCGCTCAGCCAGTTAGGTCTCAATAGGCCCTCGGCTGCGAGAGGCTACAGCATCACCTGGGAAGCCAACCAGCGATCCTTACAACAAGCCTCAGAGTAAATGGCAAACAAAAAAACTGTGTTTGTTACAGTGAGATGCCGAAACCTAAACTTTGGATTAAACACAGAGGGCTGCTATCCAAGGATGTTGTGATCTTGCACTACGATGCACGTCCGCACACTTCTGCCCACATTGTCGACACTTTTCAAAAACTTTGTTGTGAGGTGTTAAATCATCCTCCCTATAGTCCTGATCTTGCTTCATCACTTTTTGGTGTATTATAAAGCAAGGAGATGTCTGTCGGAAAATGATGCATTTGTCTTTTCTTAAAGTTCTGCAGCGAGAGTGCAGATAATGCTGTTGTCATCAGAGATCACATACAGTAATTAACTGAATGAAATTCACCTGTGTGGGATAAAAAGGTGACTCGTTACCTTTTTTTTTACGGTACTGAAGTAGTACAAACGTGGATATAGGTCATCCAAATTGCACGTTGGTAGAGAATCTTCGTTGAAAATCTGCTTCGTCACAGATGATGGTTTAGCGCTGCGTGGTTTATCTTCAATGCGAGAGGTGAGTTTAACGATGGCACAAATGCACGGCTTGTGATGGAGACTACGTTGGAGTACCTCTACATAATACTCCTCAACATAGAGGAAGAGTTTGTACAGTAATATTACTAAAAAGTGCAGTTTGAACGAAACAAAAGGTACGCCCAATTTTGCGTTACGTTTGTTCAAGACAGGTCTAGGACAAAGATCCTAAAGTTCATACACCGCGCAAGGCACTATTAAAGTCATTAATAATGGCAACGAGTACCTGACCATACAGGAGGTCGTCTAAAATCAGTCAGCGACCGTGGGACAATCAGAAAAGCACCTGAGAATCCAAAGATACCAAACACTCACAACGGTGCTTTACTGCAATTTCAACTGTACATTCTTAAAAGCTTCATGTTTTTATGTGGAAGTTACTCTATTAGTATTAGTATTCTATTTAACTAGAGAGGTAATAATCTTGATCATGCTCAAATATATGCGAACTGACATTGGGATGTGCGGTATGCATTAAATGTGTGAAACAAACACACACGGGGAAAAAAAAAAATCACGTTTGAGTATGAGAGCCACACCTATTGTGCCCTTAAGCTCATAGACTAGTTCAAACAAGCAAGTCTGCAGTCTAAGATTACACCTCACACACACACACACACACACACACACACACATGGCTTACTCTGGTCATAATACCTCTAATACCTTTGCGTAGTAAACTCTCAGAACGGGCGTGTCTGTCTGTTTTTGATTCCTGGTGCCGTAAAGATAGGGGTTCATGACTAGTGTGGATAGATTCTAAAGATCCAGGTTTTATTGGAAAAAGTTGGATAAAGTGTTGGATTGGGAAAAAGGTTTGGAAGAGTAGAAAAGCACCTGGCAAAGTTTATGAACCAAACATAACCAAAAGATTAGATGAACAGGGCGGGTACAGTACGTTCTCAAAGTAGAGGTGTGTGTTCGAGAATGCTGATTTACAGGTAATGCCGATGGGTGGGAGAGGGTGTGCGTACAGGTTCGTGGACACTACAGCTGAACCGCCAGCAGAGGAACTGATTTACTGTCATGAAAAAGAGAGAACAGAACGAGACAGGAGAGCAGGAGGGGTAAAAGCACCCAGGCTCTTAGTGCGTAATCGAGAGAGCAGGAGCGGAGCGTAGAGAGTGCGAGGGAGGGAGGGAGAGAGTGAGAGAGAGAGAGACTGAGAGAGACGAGGGGGTGACTTGCAGGATCTTATCGAGCGTAATTGCTGCTACAGCGGCTGTCATTTACAGCCAGCGCCAGACTGCAGTGGAGAGTGTTTCGGCCATGCCGAGTACAGCACGGAGGAACGCCGTGTGTGGGCTTGCAGCACTGATCCTGGGCCTGCTCTCTCTGGCTCACGTTGTCACAGCTTCTGAGTGTGAGCAGAGCTTCTACAGAAACACCCCCCCAGAGCGGGTCGCCGAGTCGGGCCTGGAGAGGAAATGCCACAGCCTGGGAGGTGGGCGCACTTTCCTTTCGCTCCATCACCCTGGACGGCGGTCTGACGTCTACACGGCTCTGCACCTTGGAGAGCATAATGCATGGGGTAAAGGAACAGCCGGGGAGGTGGTAAGAAGATCTGTTGTTGTTGTTTTTTGTATATGAGAAGCCAAAGCTGTAATTGTAAACTGTAATTCAATTGCATTGCTTCTGCTTGGTGTTAAATCTGCGTTCATGATTTTGACCGATTCAAGTAGGTTTATTTTTCGAAAAAAGCACTCTGGGCATTTTACTAAATAAACAAATGAAGCTTCCAGAGAATTCTGTGGTTTCAAACCAAAGCCTGCATCAAGGTATTGCATGCATATGAAAACGCTGAATAGGGAATAGATACGGAGCTTGGGCTTAGAACAAAACACAAACTACAGCAAATTTCGTAATGACCCTTCTCACGTTTAATGAAAGGACCCATTTAGAGACGTTGCATACATTTGCGTCTCAGAACAGCTTCTTTCTTTCATTCGGCCACAAAGGAAACTTTTCTCTCTTGCTCCTCTTCGATTCTGTCATGCAATGCTGTAAGTGATAGAAAACCAATCGTAGACAAACAAGACATTATTGACCTTGAGATTTCTAGATTTAAAGAAAAGATTATAATATCTATTTGTGTGTGTGTTTGTCTTTTGTAAATGTGTCTCAAGGACCGAACGAGTGAGACAGCAGGCCAAGAAGGACTGCACTTCCCAGCTTTGTACAAGAGGAACCATGATGACGTTTCATCATCCTCAGCTTCCCCCTTCCATAAACTCGATGCTCTTACTGCAAAGCTGGTGGAGAGCAGGGTAGTGCCCCGGTGCTCTGAAGCAGGGGGGACCGTGTACGCTCAGAGCGGAGTGGGTGGGCTGGGTGAGACCAAGCTAGATGTGCTGTGGTCGGCAGTGTGCTGCGATGTTCCTCATGGACCCGGCAGCTTCAGTACGGGAGTGCTCCAGGAGGGTGATGGTGAGATGAAGCTGATGAGCGTGAAGGAGCTGGAGGAACTGGTGGACGTTAACGAGCTTTTCTCAGGTGGTTGTGGAGAGACCACAGGAAGTCTGGAAGAAGATGTGCTCGGAGACGGTGAAGTTCTCGATGAAGTTCCCGCTGAAGACGCAGACACGGCTGAGAAAGACAAAAGCAGTAAGGACGGGGGCGAGGTTTCCAGCAGGACAGGAGACAGATCCGAGTCTGAACCCAGTCAGGAGGAAAGCGGTAGTGAAACGAAGTCTCAAGAGGAAAGTGTTGTCGTCTATGTCTTGTCTTCTGCCGTCTCTCTCCTGTACGCTCCCATTTCTCCAGTTGTCTCCACCCTCACCAACATCCCCTATCAGGTCTGCTACGTCTTACAAGAGGACGCAGCCGTGCTGGCATCGCTGCCTGGCGAAAGCTTCAGTTTAGTTCAGAACCTGGGCTCGGGCGTAGTCTCGGGTGTCGAGAATGTAGGCAGTGCCGCATACCAAGTAGGTGAGACTGGTGTGTGCTCAATGTACACATTGTTAAGCACGTTAACAGGCACCCTCATGCTTTCATTCCAGGAGGGACTGACAGGTACAGGGACACTAATGTGTGACGCTCTGGGACTTGGAACAGGCGCACTGGGTGAAGTCTGGGACTTTGGCACAGGGGTAGGAGGCCGCATATGCAAAGGGCTTGGTGGGTACATGGGTGCGGTGGGTTCAGAGATGGGCGAGCAAAGCTGGGAAGTAGGTCATGGGATAGGCACATTAGTCTGGAGGGTACAGAATGGACTTCTGAATGTAGTTACTACGGTTTTTGGCGTTGTTGGGGGAGTGTTGGGAAACACCGTTGAAAACCTACAGGAAGCGTTCCAAAAGGAGTGAGAGAACAGAGGGGGTATTTTTTTTTTGTGCATGAGTGCATGGACCTGGCGCAAGCTTGTTCATATGGTATTAAATCGTTGTCAGCGTCCTGCTGCTAAAACGCAGTCTGCACGAAAAAAACGCTTATGAGGATTGGAATTTGGTTTATTTATGACGCAAAACTCAGCACTTAAATCAAAGGATCTGGGACTGACATGAAGATCTTGGACGGATTTGATGTATTAGTGATTCGTCTTTTGTAAAGTTGGTGTACGATTGGTCGAAAGTGGCAAGTCAACGGGTTATTCATTACAGAATGTATAGTATAATGCAAATGATTTTGGTGTTAAATTAAATGAGATTTGTTATGGGGACCATGATGTGAGCTCTTATACACTATAATACAATGCAGTTCAGGCTTTCTCCCATCAATACATTCTCCAGCTTTGTCTCAGTGAAAGATTTGCACTAATCACCCTAGTTGTAAACAGAATATCAAAAAAGTACAAATCTGTAACAATAAAAACCTCAGATTCAGTGTCAAGTGTTTGTATTCAGCACTTCCTCAGTGAAACTGAGACATGTATACACAAAATCTAGAGTGATATCCAAATAAAGGGTTGTTTAAAGGATTTTTGCAGACTCGTCATTCTTCATTAAAAGCAATTACTTTGCCAAACTGTAGAGAAATGGACCATCTTTTTATTGCATCTTTCTTGTGATGCAGTGATGAATAAAGGGAAATATAAGACCCCAAGGGATCTCTTTCAATAGTCGAATGTTAAAAAGCCATTTTTTAAATTTTATTTTAGGAAAGCATGCTGCTGTATAGTTGCGCATACACTGTACGCCACAAAAATAGGCACACTGTTTTATTTATAGTCAAAATTTTGTTATACGTCTTTATGACTTATGTCAGTGCAAAAAATACATTCCTGATTTCCAAATTCATTCATTCATTCATTCATTTTCTGTACCGCTTAATCCTGTGTTCAGGGTCGCGGGGGACCTGGAGCCTATCCCAGGAGACTTCGGGCACTAGGCGGGGTACACCCTGGACAGGGGTGCCAATCCATCGCAGGGCACACACACATACACACACTCACACACCACAGGCAATTTTTAGGAACGCCAATTAGCCTAACCTGCATATCTTTGGACTGTGGGAGGAAACCGGAGTACCCGGAGGAAACCCACCAAGCACAGGGAGAACATGCAAACTCCATGCACACAGAGACTGGAATCGAGCCTGGCCGGGGAATCGAACCCAGACCCTGGAGGTGCAAGGCGACAGTGCTAACCACTACACCACCGCGCCGCCGGATTTCCAAATATTAGCGAAAAAGAAAGCGGTATATTACAGTATCTTCCAAAAGTCTGTGCCCCACTCACATTTCAATTTTATTAAATGTTCTCAAGGGACAATACTATAGAAATGTACATTGGATATACAGTGTGCAGCTTGTACTGTCCTCTAACAATAGCTCAACACACAGACTTTATTGTCTACATAACTTGCAACAAAAATGAGTACAGCCATATCAGTGAACATGTCAAAACTGTGTCCAAATGGTCCATATTTAGTGTGAGCATCATCGTTATCTAGCATGGCCTTAAACCCCCTTGGCATGGAATTCACCAGAGCTGCACATGTTGTTGCTGGGATCCTCTTCCACTCCTCCATAATGATATCACGGAGCTGCTGGATGTTAGACACATGACGCTTCGCCGCCTTCCGCTTGAGGACGTCCCACAGGTGCTCAATAGGGTTCAGGTCTGGAGACATATACAGTACATGTACTTGGCCACTGACATACACATGAACATGATGAATAGGACATGTGACTTTGCAGTGTTCAAGATACATTTAAAGGTACAGCTGTTATCACTGGGTGTACTGATGTATGTTGCCAGCTTTTTTGTCAATAATGGCTGTACTGTATGTTGAGGACAGTAAATCTATACTGTTATACAAGCTGTACATTGAATACTCTAAAATATATCCAAGTTTCATTTCTACAGTAGATGTTTACGAAAATTAAAGGGTGAACTCACTTGTGCAAGTGCATGTACGTAAAAGACCCTGTTTGTGGGTCTTAAATGGATTAGGTCACTGCTGGGAAGGTCAGGGGTTTGAGCCCCAACATCACCAAGCTATTACTGTTGAGCCCTTGAGCAAGTCTATTAACCCTATCTCCTCCAGGGCAGCTGTATTGTGACTGATCCTGCACTTTGACCCTAGGTTCCTAACTGGGATGTGCGAAGAAAAAAATTATTAGCTGTAAGGTACATGTGACAAATAATTGAATCTTCAGACCTAAAAAGTAAAAAAGAAAGCTACCTAGGTTTTGGATGCATTAAAAAAGAAGCAGGTGCGAACTGTGACTGATTCTCCAGGATGTTCAGTAAAGCAACTAATTTTCTTATAAAAATTTTTTTTTAATGTAGAATCTTTCTTGCTCTACAGCTCTACAGTTTGTGGCTCTACAGGTATTGGCATGTGTGTAAGACTTATGCAGTACTGTACGCACCTGTGCCATCAAGTAAGAAAAACTCACTCCATATATGTGATAACATGGTCATTCAATTCATTCAGGACATCAACTGAACTAATGGCCACATGACATTGCAGAGCCTAGACCTGAGCAGCTGAAACAACCCCAGATCATAACATGATCATAACACTGCCTCCAGAGGCTTGCGAGTCTCTTACTGGTATCATCAACGTCCATGCACCTGTACTGTTTACTATAACACTGTGACCACGTGTGTGTGCGTAAAAGATATTTTATTTTGAGTTTGTATGCGTGTGTGTACTGCTTATTATAACACGTGTGCGAGCGTGTAAAGCAAAAGCAAGTCTCATTAGAGAGATTAAAGATCCATTTTGTCTCTCCCTCTCTTTAACAGACTGCACTTTGATACAAATGTGATACGTTTATTTGCATTTCAATCAGGGAAATAAGTATTTGATCCCCAAGTGAAACATGACTTACAGTAGTACGTGCTGGAGAAACACTTGTTTGAAAGCACAGAGGTAAGACTTTTCTTGTAGTTGGTTACCAGGTTTGCACACATTTCAGGACGCATTTTGATCCACTATTCTTTACAGATTTTCTCTTACTTTAAAGATTTCTTGCCTGCTGCTTGGCAACATAAAGTTTCGGCTCTCTCCATAAATTTCCTATAGTATTATGGTCTGAAGACTGGCTAGGCCACTCTATGACCTTAATGTGATTCTTCTTGAGCCACTCCTGTGTTGCCTTGGCAGTATGTTTTGGGTCATTGTCATGCTGGAAGACCCATCCACGACCCATCTTCAGGAGGTTCTCGTCCAAAGAGAACATACATGGCCCGTCCATTAATGTTACAATACATGGCCCGTCCATTAACCCCTCAATGCAGCAAAGTCAGTCTGTGCCTTTAGCATGAAACCAGCCCTAAAGCATGATGTTTCCACCTCCGTGCTTGACTGTAGCGATGGTGTTCATCAGCTTAATATTCAGAACATACAGACAGCATTTTTTTCCACCAAAAACAGAGTGTCAAGTTGATGCCAAAGAGCTACATTTTGGTCTCACTTTATCCCAATCCTTCTGTTCATTGGCAAACTTCAGATGGGCCTGCACATGTGCATTCTTGAGTAGGGTGACCTTGCTGCACTGATTTCAATCCTTGGTGGCATATCGTGCTACCAATGTTTTGTTTGGTGACTGTGGTCCCAACTGCCTTGAGATCATTCACAAGCTCTCCCTCATTTTTCTCAAGGTTATTCTTACCCCATGAGGTGAAAGCTTGCATGGAGCTCCAAGACTGAGGGCGATTGATGGTTATTTTGTATTTCTTCCATTTGCAAATAATAACTTCAACAGCTGTCTCATTTTCACCAAGCTTTAGCTCATGGTCTTGTAGCCCATTCCAGCCTTGTGCAGGTCTACAGTCTTGTCCCTGACTTCCTTTGACACCTGTTTGGTCTGTTTGGTGGAAATTTTGTGGTCAGGTAGCTTTTATACACATAACGCGTTGTTGTTAGGAGCCCCTTCTTAAATTAATATGTGTACCACAAGAGCACATAACCAGTCTGTGAGAGGCAGAATTATTGTTGGTTGGTAGGGGATCAAATATTTATTTCCCTCACTAAAATGCAATTCGATTCATAACATTTGTATTGTGTGCTTTTTTTGATTTTTGCTTGATATTCTGTCTCTATCCTGTACCATAAACCTATGATAAAAATGATAACCCATTCATTTCTTTGTAAGTGGGCAAACTTAGAAAATCTGCAGGGGATCAAATACTTATTTCCCCCACTGTATATACTGTATATACAGTGAAACCATGGAATATGAACATAATTCGTTCCGGAAGCGGGCTCATATCTCAAAACACTCGTAAACCGAATCGAATTTTCCTATAAGAGATAATGGAAACTCAAATTATTTATTCCACAGTCCCCAAAAAATAAATACATAAAAATAATTAATACAAAATATAAAGTAAAAATAAAACAAATGAACCTGCACTTTACCTTTAAAAAAAGTAAAAATAAATCCATACAGATAAGTGTTTCCGTTTGTGTGCACAGTCGCTGAGAGTGTGTGTGTGAAGCTAAAGTAAAAGGAGAGGAGGAATCAGCCCCTCCCTTCTCCCTCTTCTCATCTTACATAATAAACCTTCTTCCTCTGTTATGAATTTCACACACATGCGCAAACAAGAAATCTCTCTAATGACACTCGAATGAGTGACACACTAACGGAATCATTGCTGGTAAGTAAAATGAAAACAAATGAACCTGCACTTTACCTTTGAAAAGAATCACGACAGAGCAGTGTTGCTGTGTAGAGCAGAGAGTGAGTGTGTGTGTGAAGGCGAAAGGAGGAGGAGGGGTGTGTGTCAAGGAGCACGGTGTCCAAAGATGCGCGCGTGCACACACAAAGTGCCATATTACAATATATATATATATATATTGGAATATGGCCATCTTATCAGTGCATATCCCAACGGTCAATGAACACACATACGAAAGGATATTTAAATTGCAGAAACTATTTATTAAGGAGAAAGTTGTTATTTACAAATATCTAGGGATTTAAATAAACACAAAAGAAAAAAGTCCAATGGGGTAAAGAATATTGACAAATGAATCATCAAAAAAAAAAGGTGGTTCCCTGGAGATCAAAGTTCTACCAGAGGAAGGCCCCCGTTAAGATGATTAGTCACATCTTTTATACAGTACTCTCTGCGTAGAATACTTTAATTGACAGTGACATCACCCATAGATGTTATACTGCCACCATGAGGGTCATAACACCACACATATAATGCTCGTAATGTATTACATATAACAATTCTGGATAATTATTATTGCTGGATAAATAGTAGTGCTTGCAAAGCGAAGCACTACTATTAATATCTCACAGGTTTTTTTTTAAAGTGGTGTTCGGAAAGCATCACTATTAATATCTCACAGGCTTATTATTTATTTTATTTTATTTTTCCTTTTTCTTCTTCTTCCATACAAAAGTTTGTCGCAGACCCATGAATAAGGTGTCAAATCGTGCAGCTTATTCAGGAATGGGGTGCTATGACTTTGTGTGCTGTGGGATGGGCGGTAAATTGCCCCTGCTGTGTCAGAACATACTCCACACAAGGGTATACGTTTTACCCCGGGGGCACAAGAGGTTCCCAAATTTGCCCCATTGAAATATAATGGTAACTTCCATAGGAACTTTGAAACTGTGAATCCCATTGAAAAGAAAATTGAATGTAATTGGATTGAATTGTCGTGGAGACACGGGGAGGGCTTATTTTACTCAGGCAAACAATCAGTCTTTCGCATTTATCGCCATGCTTAGCAACATTATTAGCATGCTGTTAGCATGATGCTAACATGATTACCATGTTGCTAGCATGATGCGAACATGATTACCATGTTGCTAGCATGATGCTAACAATATTAGCATATTGCTAGCATGATGCTAATAATATTAGCATATTGCTAGCATGACTCCAATGTTTTGCCACGGCAGCACCACACATTTTTTCCCCAAAAATGTACCTCTCCAGTCTAATACTTACATTCTTTATATATAACTTTTACATTTTTCAAGTTCAAACCGCTTAAATAGATATACAGTAGAATGAGAAAATAATATACAAGTCAAACCAGGAGCTGCGATAAGATTTCTCATGAATGAAGGAGTAAAACAATGTGTTTTATCAAGTGTGAGAGCATTGCTTATATGATCTTTCAAGTTCCAAAAGAGGAATGTAACCTAAAAACAGTTACAAAATGAGAATTGTCTGCAGTTACAGTATAAAGTGCAAGAAGGTTTCTTATTGTACACACCACTTTATAATAAATATACAGTATATTCATTCATCTTCTATACCGCTTAATCCTGTGTTCAGGGTCGCGGGGGACCTGGAGCCTATCCCAGGAGACTTCGGGCACTAGGCGGGGTACACCCTGGACAGTATAGAGCTTCAATATCTCAATTTATTTAAAATTATTTTGAAAACACATAAAATTTAATAATCTGTTTTGGATTTAAAATGTACGTCAAAACATATTTGTTTATGACTTCCGGTTGAGCTTTGATGGAGTAGGACGTGAGTTTGGGAGCTCCCGCCGATTTCCATTACAATTGTTATTCCTTTGCGCTTTTTGGCCATAATTTTAGTCTTGTTTTATTTTGTAGTTAGTTGAGTTTAAAAAGTTTATTCGGGACTGTGTAAAATGGCAGCAAAAAATATAAAAACTCGCAGTACGATTCAAACACAACTGAGGCCTAGTTTGCAAACCGCGACCACATCCTCGAGTGAGCCGTCGTCACCTGTGAGGCCCCCCTCGAGCCAGGCTAATCCGGATATCGACGCTCTTAAAGTAGAGTTGTTGGCCTCACTGAGGAAAGATATCGCCGAAATTTTTAAAAAAGAACTTCAGGATACTATCGGTGATGCTTTGTCTACTATTAAGTTCGACTTGCAAGCGGTGAAGACGCAGCTGGCGATAGATAAAGCTGCTAATGACGCTACCGTGTCCGAGCTAAAAGGTACGGTCAGAGAGATGGAGCACGCGCTTACTGTGTGCTCCGACGACATAGCCGAAATGAAAAACACTATCAAGTGTCTCACAGCTAATGTAGCCAAGCTGGAGAATAAATGTGAAGACTTGGAGTCTAGGACGCGGCGTAACAATGTTAGGATAGTGGGAGTACCGGAGGGGCCTAACACGTGCACTACTGCGGCCGTGGCCTCCTTGCTAAAGGAAGCATTTAATCTGGAGAAGGAGCCGCTTTTGGATCGTTCCCACAGGACCCTCCAACCCGCACCTAAGCCCGGCGACCGTCCACGAGCCATTGTATGCAGGTTTCATTACCACACTGACTGCGTTGACATTTTACGACGCGCTAGAGAACGCCGGCAGATTAAAGTTGGAGACCAGACCATCTCAGTCTTTCCTGACTACACTGCCAAGATCGCACGTGCTCGGGCTGCATTTAATACGGTCAGGCAGCAGCTGCGTGGCATTGAGGGTGTTCGGTATGGCCTGTTTCATCCAGCGCGACTTCGCATCACACATAAGGGGGTTGAGAAGGACTTTGTTTCAGCGGAGGAAGCCAGTGTTTATGTTAAAACGTTGATTTCGGGTTGAGCCTCAATAGTCCTTCAGGTTGGTGCTGTAATGCTGCTAGGTGTTTACGGTTTCTTTAGGTTTAACGCTACCTGCGCATTGTTTTTTTTTCTTTTTTTTTTTAAGTATGTTGCGCTAGTTACTGTACGGTTTTTTATTTTTGTATTTTCACTTTTATATATTAAGACTAAATCGTATATTATACTCTTGTACTTCGGATTAGTCCAGCACAATCTTTTCTAGGCTTATTGCAAATATTTGCACAGGACTTCCTTTTTTTGTGGTATTTTTACGTATTTTCGTTGTTTTGTTAGAATGTTCATCTTCTGAGGAAACAATATTTTGTACAGGGTTTTTTTTATATTTTTATATATATGTATATATAACGTGTTTGTTACACGCACGCTGTTATACAGTGTGAAGTCGGTGGGAGGTTTTTTCTCTCTCTCTTGTTTGTTTTTGTTTGGGCTCCGGTTAGTCCATTCACTTTAGTGGATCATTTTTGCTATTTTGGGGAACACTGCTGTCTCCTTTGTTTTTATGTGGAGACTTTGGGTGTGTGTGTTTAGGGGTATTTTGGGGGGGAGGGTGTCCCACTTCGGCTCTTTGGCATTTTGGTTGTTGTTTTTTCTTTTTGAATGGTTAATGGTAATATAGATCCCAGCAATGCTGGGTCAGGCATGCCTCTTAGATTCATTAGTTGGAATGTCAGAGGTATGGGCAATCCTGTTAAGAGATCTAAGGTTTTCACACACTTGAAACGTTTACATTCTGATATAGCATTTTTACAGGAGACTCACCTTCGCAGTAAAGATCATTATAGGTTAAATTGCCCTTGGGTAGGTCAGGTCTTTCACTCAAACTTTAATTCGAAAGCTAGAGGAGTTGCCATTCTCATTAATAAGAAAGTTCAATTCTCTTCGACCAATGTTATCGCTGATAAGAATGGTAGATACATCATTGTTGCTGGTACACTAATGCAAAAAAAGGTTTTGTTGGTAAATGTATATGCCCCAAATTTTGATGATGCTGAATTTGCTAATAGACTGCTGAGTAACATCCCCTTCTTGAACACTCATTTGCTGATCCTCGGTGGAGATCTGAATTGTGTTTTTGATCCAATCTTGGATCGATCTAATCCTCGTAATCTGACTCCATCATCTATGTCTAAAATATTTTCAGATTTTATGAAACAGAACGATCTTATTGATCCATGGAGATTTCGCAACCCTTCAATCAAAAAATTTTCTTTTTTCTCCCAGGTGCATCATTCTTATTCCAGGATTGATTACTTTCTTATAGACAGAGCTCTTGATTTGTGTGTTACTTCTTCCGACTATTCTGGTATTGTAATATCTGATCATTCACCTCTGCTATTAGATATTCAGCTTTCTACCTATAAACGTAGCCCACCACTTTGGAGATTTAACTCTCTTCTTCTGGCAGATAAAGAATTTTGTGAATTTATTTCAAGTTCTATTGAGGAGTTCTTGTCCTTCAATCAAAATGATTCAGTTTCATATTCTCTGCTATGGGAGACACTTAAATGCTACCTGAGAGGTCAAATTATTTCTTATTCTGTTCTTGCTAATAAAAAGATTAATGCCAGGTTTAAAGAACTTACAGCTGCGATTAGTAACCTTGATCAATGTTATACACTGAACCCTTCTCCAGAATTACTGAAGCAGCGTCTTGATTTGCAAGCAGAATTCAATCTTATGTCAACTAAAGAGGCAGAGCGCTTGTTACTACGCAGTCGTGGCTCATATTATGAATATGGTGACAAGGCAAGTCGCTTGTTGGCACATCAGCTACGACGACAAGCCACTTCGCGTTTAATTCCTAGTATTAAAAACACTTATGACACTATTACTACAGATCCCTTGGAAATTAATTCTACCTTTAAAACATTTTACGCTTCGTTATACAAGTCAGAATTTCCTACGGACAAAGCTAAAATGAATAAATTTCTCCATAATCTTTCAAACCCTGTCATTGATACTAATATTGCCGGGCAATTGGACTCCCCATTTTCCGTTGAAGAAGTATCAAATGCTATTACAGCTATGCAGTCTAATAAAGCTCCAGGCCCTGATGGGTTTCCAATAGAATTTTATAAAACATTTATTGGTAAATTGGCACCATTGCTTTTATCTGTGTTTAATGAATCCTTGGAAAGGGGTTCATTACCACAAACTTTCACACAAGCCACTATAGCGCTCCTTCTCAAAAATGACAAAGATCCAACCTCCTGTGGTTCCTACAGGCCATTATCTCTGCTTAATGCCGATGCAAAGGTGTTGGCTAAAGTAATTGCATCTCGCCTAGAGGATGTGCTTCCTTGTATTATATCTGAAGAGCAAAATGGCTTCATAAAGGGACGTCAATTGTTTTTTAATACCCGTACACTCTTTAATGTTATTTACTCAAAGCATTTATCTGAACTTCCTGAACTTGTGATTTCTTTAGATGCTGAAAAGGCTTTCGATAGAGTGGAGTGGGAGTACTTGTTTGCAGTTTTAAAGAAATTCGGATTTGGCGATAAATTTATTTTGTGGATTCGGCTTCTTTATTCGTCCCCTAAAGCCAGTGTACATACTAATGATGTTTATTCAGATTATTTTGATCTGGGTCGTGGATGTCGTCAAGGTTGCCCCTTGTCACCTTTACTCTTTGCCATCGCCATCGAGCCTCTGTCAATCACATTGAGATCTTCCTCCGTATTCAAGGGAATCTTCCGTAATGGAATTGAACATAAATTATCATTGTATGCAGATGATTTGTTATTATATATAACTGATCCTGCACTCTCCATCCCGGCTGTTTTAGGTATTCTGGAGAATTTCAGCTCATTTTCAGGTTATAAATTAAATTTGGGGAAAAGTGAGTGTTTTCCCATTAATACGTCAGCATGTCATCTTCAACAGTCCGATCTACCCTTTCATCTTAGTCCATCGGGCTTTAAATACTTGGGGATTAATGTGACTCGTTCTCTATCTGGCCTTAAATCAGCTAATTTTACTCCCCTTATATCAAGGATCACATCTGATATTCAAAGATGGGGTAATCTCCCCCTTTCATTAATCGGTAAGATTAATGTAGTAAAAATGAATATCTTACCAAAATTTTTATTTTTATTTCAGTCGATTCCCTTATTTTTGCCAAAACATTTTTTTGTCTCACTGGACAAAATTATTGGTTCTTTCATTTGGGGAGGGAAGCCACCTAGGGTTCGTAAAACTATACTGCAGAGATGCAGATTTAGTGGAGGACTTGCATTACCTAATTTTCTGGCTTACTACTGGGCTGCTCACATTCATAAACTTTGCTACTGGTTAAAATCTTCTGGATCCTCTTGGTGTAAATTGGAGCTATCATCTTGTAAGGGATCTTCTATACCGGCTCTGCTCTATTCCTCTATACCCATAAAACCCTCTCTGTATACTGATAATCAGGTGGTTCTTAACACACTCAAGATCTGGTTCCAGTTTAGACGGCACTTTAAATTTGTAATGGCATCTTCCTCAGGTCCTCTTAAAGATAACCATTTGTTTCCCCCATCACTCCTGGACTCGTCGTTCTCAGTGTGGTGTGACAAGGGTATAAAACAATTTAAATATTTATATGTGGACGGTGTCTTCGATAGTTTTGCCAATTTGTCATCTCGTTATGGTCTCCCCACTACCCATCTGTTTCGCTATTTTCAAATTCGAAATTTTGTTGCCAAGCGTTTCCCTAATTTCCCCTCTTTACCTCCAGAACAGCAGTGGGAAACTATGCTATCATTTATTCCTCATCATAGAGGAACCATTTCGAAACTCTATGATACTATCCTGTCTCTTAGTAACCACTCAAATGTTAAGCTTAAGTGTACATGGGAAGGGGAACTAGGAATTCAAATACGGGAGGAGTCCTGGGAACAGGCTATAGCAAGGGTACGGTCTTCCACCTCATGTGCTCGTCTTGGACTTATTCAATTTAAGGTCATACACAGGGCACATTTTTCTAAGTCTAGACTTTCAGAAATGTATCCGGAAGTGGAAAACAAATGTGATAAATGCCATGGCTCTCCTTGTCATCTTAGCCACATGTTTTTTCTGTGTCCTGAGCTGGAAGGTTTCTGGACAGGTTATTTTGCCATTATGTCCACTGTTCTTGGGGTAACTCTCCAACCTTGCCCTCTGATTGCTATATTTGGGATTCCTGATCGCTCACTTACACTTAATTCTACACAAAAGGATATCATAGCTTTCACATCCTTATTAGCAAGACGTCTATTGTTGTTGCATTGGAAGTCTGCTAAGTATCCTACTATCTCCCAGTGGCTTAAAGATGTCATGTTTTTTTTAAAACTTGAAAAAATTAAATATACGTTAAGAGGATGTACAGCCAAATTTTTCCACAATTGGCAACCATTTATTTCTTATTTTACTAGTCTAGAGGTATTGCCTGATTGAATGTATACCTGTTACTGATATTTATGTAATATGTTTGGTGGTTGTCTTGAGCCGTGTGGGGCGGGGAGGGGGGGGGGGGGTTTTTTTTTTTCTTTTTCTTCTTGTTTTTTTTTTTGTTTTGTTTAGTTATTTGAGTGTTTTTGTTTAGTGTTTTTATGTGTGTGTATTTGTTTATTTAGAAAAATGAAAAGGTAAATTGGATTTCTGTAAATGCAAGTACTGTATTGTTTTCCCTTTTTTCAATAAAAAATATTTGCAAAAAAAAAAAAAAAAACATATTTGTTTATTTGTTTATGGAAGCCCTGAACTGAATATTAAGAGGAAAAGTGCTCTGTAGTTATTCGAACTTGATATTACATTATTTTGATTTAATATCTCTTTATTTCAACAAGAAAGTAAGTCTATATTTTACATACAAATCCCTTGAATTTAAAGTAATAACTTGAAACCCTTTTTACAATGAACTATTCAGTGTTTCTGAACTTTCATGAAGAATATTCATCTTTTAATGTGCAGTATTTAATTAATGAACTCTAACTGATCTGATTCACTCTTACTGAGCACTGAAGTGGGAGGAGCTTTACAGGAGATTCTTCATCATAAACACTTAGGAATGGCAGTAATTTGTCAGTAAATGTGTGCGTGAAAGTGTATATGTGTGTGTTAGTGAGAGGGTCGTGAAATGACAGTTTTCCTCTGTCCCAATCCAGCTGCACTCGGATCCTCTGGAGTTTCTTTTTTTTTTTTTTTTTCAACAATATTTTTATTGATTTTAACAGGGATAAAACAGGGTAAACATGTAATATTTTAATACAGGTTTTATAATCCCCTTATAAACCCTATAACACCCACTGATCCTCTGGAGTTTCTGTGATACTGAGAGCAGAGTAACTGGTTGTGGTGTAGAACCTGCTGTATATTCACCTTGAGAATACGCCATACTCCAGATTCCACTTCTGAACATTATCTCTCTCTTCCTCGAAACAGATTCTGTCATCACACCCACAGACCAACATCTACAGTCTCCAACTTCCACATCCCAGCAGTGTGTCCCTGAGTTAAAGACCTCAGAGCCCAGGATACACTCATATTCATCAAATCTCTCTGGATTATCAGGAAGTTCCTGTTTCTCGTCACTGAGTCTCACACTGGTCAGATCGTCAGATACAATGAGTTTAGGATGAGCAGTGTTGGGGTCCAGAGTTACAGATGCTGAAAACACACACACACACACACACACACACACACACAGTTTGTTTCAATAGGGCTAGACTAACTTAAACATTATGTTAGCATGGCACTAGCTAAAGTTTGGTCAAAGCAAATAAATAATAACTCAGAGAAAAAATTATGAATAAGCATATATAACCCAACAACATGCTTTGTCATTTTCATTTTCACATTTTCAGTGTGTTCTAAAAGGAATAAATGTAAACAATACTGTTAAACCTTGGATTGCAAGCATAATTCATTCTGGAATCGTACTTGTATATCAAAGCAAATTTCCCCATAAGAAATAATGGGAATGCCAACGATTCCTTACACAACCCAAAAAATATTTATATAAAAAGAATTAATACAAAACATAAATAAAAAATTAAACAAATTAACTTGCACGTTAATTTGGAAAGGAATCCCGGCAGAAAAGTGTTTCCATTAGTGTGTGTGTGTGTTTGTGCGCACTTGCGCGTGTTTATGTGTGAAGACGAGAGGAGACGAGGAGGGAGGGACTACTGTGTAGGACGACTTTCACACACACAAACAAAAACACGCTAACGGAAATGGAAACTGCTCTGTGGGGAAACTTCTTTGGAACCTCTCATGCATGGTCACAATGTTATAATAAAAAGTACACATGCGCCAGATGTTGACTATATAAGTGACGCATGCTCACAGAGACTGAGCAGGGGAGATGATTACCCATAATCTCACAGCGCTTAAAGTTTAAATTTATTACAAAATTTAGCTCGTTTTGCAAAATGCTCGCAGACCGAGTTACTCACGATCAAAGGTTCCAATGTACTCTGTGTACGCTTTTGTAAACCAAAACACTTGATTTTTCACTTAATCCCTCTGCTCACACTTCACAAACTGAACAGTCTGATTAATTAAAATTTAAATTAATTCCTTAATAAAAGTCCCCTTACATTACATAAGTTAAAAATAAAAGATTAACTTAATTTGTATGTAAATATAATAATAATAATAATACAAAGAATATTATGACTTATTTAAAACACATTACACTAAAGGAATGTCATTATAAAACTTATTAGCAAAGCCACACAAACAGTGTTTCAATAGAGCTAAGCAATCAAAACCTTTTAAAATAAAAGTCCCTTTACATTATACAAGTTCAACATGAAAAGTAAACACATCTGTATGTAAATATAATGATAATACAAAAACCACACAAAGACATATGTAACACATTGCAAAGATGAAATGACATTATAATATTAGTGTTATTAGCAAAAGCAGAAAAATTACAGAAACAAAAAACACTATTCATGCTTAGTACAGTATGCACACACCAACCAACGCACACACATTTAAAGCCTTTCAAAATAAGAATTTCCCTTACATTACATTCAAAGTAAAAATGAAACTCATCATCATCAGTAATAATAACAAGAAGAAGAAGTAGAAGAAAATAATTGCATTACACAAATTCACTATAAACAACATGTTGGTGTTATTAACAGGAAAAAGAATTTTTAAAATATGTGTTTAGCTCACACACATACACACATACAAAAGTCAAATCGAAGTCTTACTCTATTGAACAGCTTGCTGCATCTTCTGCCAAACTGTGAACCTCAGGTTGGCCAGATGTTTTGCCACATGGATCAGTGCTCCTGAACGCTCCTCTGGATGCTGCAGTGTACACTGGGCTCTGCAAAAATATTCAGGAGTCAGTGTTGCTGTGGGATTGGATTCAGAAACACAAAAAATGAGAGAGACAGGAAGCACATCACTCAGCTTTTCACTGTGGTCTTGTAGTTCTGAAAAACAACAAAGCAATCACCAGTGGAGATGATTTACTTTCTTATGCCACTGAAATATGACGTTTTTTGATGATCTAAAGAAGTTTGATTTTCTCACAGTATAAATACCGACTAAATGATCCTCACTTTTAAGAACGAGATGTCTTCAGCTCTCATCTCCTCTTCTATGGCTTTGATTCTGTCTGAAAAAGAGGATATGTCTTTGCTCAGCTTCTCAATCTTCTCCTTCATCATCTGACTCTTCTGCTCCTCTTCCTCTCTCAGTGCAGCGATCCTGGTTTCCTCTTCATCTAGTAGAAACTGGTGAAGCTTCTCAAACTCCTCCTTAATCTGACGCTCTGTGTCAGGCCTGAATCTGCAGTGAGGAGGAAATTAAAGGAAATATAACTGATTATACAATGATGGAAAATATAATTCTATCATCAAAACCATGTTATTGATTCTAACCTTTATATGTTTTACAGTCTGACCAGTCTGTTTCTACATGTGACACTTCAGGTGATAAAAAAAAGTATAAATCTATGTATATAATAAAATATTAGACATATTAGGCAGTTATCATTTGACTTATTCATTCATTCATTTTCTATACCGCTTAATCCTGTGTTCAGGGTCGCGGGGGACCTGGAGCCTATCCCAGGAGACTTCGGGCACTAGGCGGGGTTACACCCTGGACAGGGCACACATACATACACACACTCACACACTACGGGCAATTTAGGAACGTCAATTAGCCTAACCTGCATATCTTTGGACTGTGGGAGGAAACTGGAGTACCCGGAGGAAACCCACCAAGCACGGGGAGAACATGCAAACTCCATGCACACAGAGACGGGAATCGAGCCTGGCCGGGGAATCGAACCCAGACCCTGGAGGTGCAAGGCGACAGTGCTAACCAAGTGTTAATCATCTTCAGTACAAAAGTTTGGTGCGTAACTCGTCCCGCACGGTTTGCCGTAGACCCATGAAAGAGGTGTCAAATCATGCAGCCTATTTGAGAATGGGGTGCTTGACATGATTTTTCTAAGAGGTGCCCAAATTTGCCCCATTGACATATAATAGTTACTTCCATAGGAACTTTGGAACGGTGGATCCTATTGTCATAGAGACACTGGGAAGGGCTCATTTAACTCAACCAGTCTTTCATGTTTATCATAATGCACATAAGCCACACCCCTAGAAATCATATAGAGCACCCTAGCAACTTAAACCGATGGAGGATTATCTTCACAACAGTATACTTATAGTTGACAGAAGCTTTTGATTTCTTCATTAGCAGGTGCCAAGCCACTCCACAGCAACAAAACAGAGTACCCTAGCAACCATTTATCCCTGCATCAGAACATTGAATAAACGTGCCGGTTTCATTTTTTGACTCGTGCCAGCAAAGGTGGCTTCTAACATGCTACTCATTCTAGCAGTACATAGCTACATGCTAAAATTGTGTTAGCATAATGCAAAATGCTAATCACAATGGAGTCATGCTAGCAACATGCTTATCATGCTAGCCTCATGTAATAACATGCTAATCACATAAGCTTCATACTAGGAACATGCTAATCATGTTAACATCCCGCATAGAACATGCTAATCAGGGTAGTGTCGTGCTAGCAACATGCTAATCATGTTAGCAACAGGCTAATAATCTTAACCTCTAATTAAGATTGTTAATTAGATGTTAATGCTAATATTGTAAGAGCAGAGGTGGAAAGTAACGAATTACATTTACTCGCGTTACTGTAATTGAGTAGCTTTTTTTTGTGTATTTCTACTTTTTAAAGTAGTTTTTTAAATCTGTAATTTTACTTTTACTTAAGTACGTTTTGTTTGAAGTATTGTAATTCGCTACATTTTAAATCATATTCGCTACTGAGTAAAAAATAAATGAATGAAAATGATAAAATAATAAAAATATTATGCTTTGTATAAATGCTCCGTTGCGCCGCGTGTGTGTATCATGCCCTGGTCGCGCGCCGCTCCAGACTCCACTCCAGGTTTTCTGACATCGGCATCTTCCTGACCTTCCACACGGCCGCTTCCGCCCTGAGTGACGTCATCGACTAGCACGACCACATACAATATAAACCGGAGAGAGACGCGGGAAAGATGAAAGAGGTTGTGATTTGGGCGTTTTGATATTTGGTTGTGTATTCCGGTTTGACTTTTTGCCTCCAATTGACTTTGATTATTGCTTTGTCCCTTTGGTTTGGTTGGTCTTTGTATATATTTGTAGATAATTTCATTGTTTTTGGTTTAGGGAGTCCGGGAAGGTACCTGTATTTTTGTTTCTGGGGTTTTTTTTTTGTTGTTTCTTTTTGCAGGTAATCTACCTACTAAATATAAATACCATTTTGTTTGTTATTTTGGCCTGGGTCCACCCTGAATCTGATCCTCCTCCTCCTGTGTGTGTGTGTGTGTGTGTGTGTGTGTGTTTGTATATACAAACCTCATTATTTCATCAGTTAATGATTGGATCTAGTTCTTTCTGCCATATACCACCATTTCCATACAGTTTAAAATAGAACCCTAAACCATTCTTTTGCTGTATGGCCCTAGACTGGGACGTAACACCATATTTAAGTGACCACTTTGATTTTCGAGCACAACAAAGACAACAGCTTTATTATGCAAAAGTGTTCCTTCAGTTAAAAACAACTAGTTTGAGATTTATATCTGCTCATCTTTTTTGAACTACGCTAGAATGCCTCATCCCACCCCGCTGTTAAAAAAATTAAAATAAAAAAGTAACTCGGTAACTTTTACTCTGAGTAAATTTTTTAATGAGCTACTTTTTACTTTTACTTGAGTAGATTTTTATAAGAGTAACTTTACTTGTACTTAAGTAAAATTTCACTGAAGTAACAGTACTTGTACTTGAGTACAACATTTTATTACTCTTTCCACCTCTGTGTAAGAGTCATGTTAGCAACAAGCTAATCATGTTAGCATAGTGCTAGCGACATGTTAACATGGGGGTGGTCATGCACTGATGTGAAAAGGAAATTGCAAAAATATTCTATACACATGAACTTCCAACTTTATGGCAACAGCTGGAAGAAGGCTTACGGGTTCACAAACATTTGACCAAATGGTGCATGAAAGTAATTGAATGCATTTTATACCATGCATTCATAAGAAAGCAGCTACATAAACTCATCATTTATGTAGCAGACCTGTAAGTATAGCCTGTCATCTGCCAAGTATCAGCAAAGGTGTTCCTTGGGTTACTATATACCGAATTTCTGTAGCTAAAAACATGACAGTAGGTGGAGTGTTTACTCTAAACAGCCCCTAGGTGTAAGCGAGCATGTGCATAGTGTCCTGCAATGGACTGATGCTCTGTCCAGCATGCAGACCTTCCTTACCTCCAGACTTCCTATTATAAGTTCAGGAACCACCACAGCCCTAAGCAGTATAAAGTGCTTATTATAGATGCATACAATACTACTACTACTACTACTACTACTAATAATAATAATTTTATTTAATACAGCTATACAAAAGAAAACAAATACGGGAGCATCTAATGCTATGGCCCGTTGCTTGATGTTTTAAAATATGTTAATAACATAAAAAATCTATATCTATATATAATCTTTGACATCATGCCTAAATTATTTTCTGAATTTCAAAGTGTTTCATAAGCTTTAAACATGCTCTTCTTTTTAGGATACATTCAGAAACTCTAAGTTAAGAAAATCATGTGACGGTTTAGAAGCAATTAAAATCCATGCATCCATCCATTATTTATAGCACTTGTGCTCTTTCGGGTTGCAGACGGCCTGGAGCCAGTTTGGAGAGTTTAGGGACACCCTGGTGGTGCAAACGCATCACATAAAATCAATCCTGCGCTGTGAGCAATTTGTACGGTGGCCCTAAAATACAAAACACAACATTTCACAAAGCACAAAATGACATTTCACAAAACACAACCAATCAAAAATAAGAATGGGGTCTCTGCCTTTTCCATTTTGTAAAATGTGGTTATGTTTTGTTAAATGTTTTGTGTGTTTAGGGAAATGTCATTGTGTTTTATGAAATGCTTTTGAGAACTGAATGCTGCAATAAAAAAAAGACTCAAACAATGTGCAATAAGATTTCATTATTTATGCATTTTTTTGGTGCAATTTATGCAAAAAAGATTGTGGATCGTGCAATAACAGAATGTACGCTTTGTGGGAGTGTGTGTGTGTGTGTGTGTGTGTGTGTGTGTGTGTGTGTGTGTGAGAGCGCATGATTATGTTTCAAGGTTGCATTGAGGGATGGCACTTTAAATTTCGTTGCACTTGTTGCAATGACAATAAAGACTATTCTATTCTATTCTATTCTATTCTATTCTATTCTATGTGTTGTTGAATGTCATTCTTGTTTTGGGAAATGTGTTGTGTACTTCTGGGCCACCGTAGTTTCGTAAACACCATTCAGCCTATGACACATGTCTTTGGATGGTTGCAGGAACCTAGATGAAGCCCACCAAGCCCTGCAAGAACATGCAAACTCCATGGACACTTGACCACTAAGCCACTGTGCTGCCATAATTAAATCATATCACAGAATGTAGAGAGAGTTAGATATTATATAGCAAATAACAACAAAAAAAAAGAATAAACCATGAAATGTGATAGCAAGTGAAAAAACCTGGTCATATTTGTCTATAAATTCTTAACAAAACAAATATAATTATATTAAGCTGTTGTATTTTTTAAGCGTAACATTCTTCTTGGAGGCATGGCGGTGTAGGAGTCGCCTTCAGTCTCCAGGGTCGAGGGTTCAATTCCTGCCTCATGGAGTTCGCATGTTCTCCCTGTGCTTGCTGGGTTTCCTCTGGGTGCTCTGGTTTCCTCCCACAGTCCTGTGTGTGTGTGTGTGTGTGTGTGTGTTTGGCTCCAGCCCCCTGTGAACCTGTATACATGATAAATTAGTATGAATGAATATGGGTCTTTTTAAGTAATGAGATTATTTAAGATCTTATCTCATTTAGAGTTTTTATTTGAACTAAAATCACTTTTTTGCAGCCTATTAAAGAAGTTTTAGTTTATTATTTTTTTTAAATTATTAGTTTATTTGACATGAATGGCATTATTGTCAGTCATCATGAGTGAAAACTGGTGCAATGGGACATAATCGTCATTCGAACAGGTTGCGATTTGGAACACAGCCCAGCCTGTATTCTATTGCATCATGTCGAGTCTGTTTTACGCCAGTTCTTACGACTGTTCAGCACTGCTTTGCGGCAGCACTGAAGCTTATTTTCGGCGCCGCTACATGCTGGATCTAGCTGTTGCAAGCAAGTTTTCATTCCTGCACTTACAGGTGAGTTAAATATTACGTACAGGATTTATACACACGAAGGTACACGCGTACTAATTATTTACACAACATAGGGCGGATAAATGCTCTTTATAAGGGCTTTAGGAAGTTTTACCGGCTCCCCGTGCTACTCTGTAGCCCCGCTTAACGGCTGGAGTGAATGTGCGCGTGTGTTCTACAGCTGGACGTCTCCTTACTGCACCGTCACACACACACACACACACACACAGGTTAATGTAGGGGGTTTGTGTCAATTATATTGTGGAATAAATTAAGACAGAAAGCTAACTCGTTCGCTATGTTATCTCTTAAAGCATCCTGGTGGAATGCAGAAGTAACAACATTCCTCTACAGATTAGACATTATTTATATTGTTTCATTCTCTCTCTCTGTCTGTCTCTCTCCTGTCTGTCTGTCTGTCTCTCTCCTGTCTGTCTGTCTCTCTCCTGTCTGCCTGTCTGTCTCCTGTCTGTCTCTCTCCTGTCTGCCTGTCTGTCTCCTGTCTGTCTGTCTCTCTCTCTCCTGTCTGCCTGTCTGTCTCCTGTCTGTCTCTCTCCTGTCTGCCTGTCTGTCTCCTGTCTGTCTGTCTCTCTCCTGTCTGCCTGTCTGTCTGTCTCTCTCCTGTCTGTCTGTCTGTCTGTCTCTCTCCTGTCTGTCTGTCTGTCTGTCTCTCTCCTGTCTGTCTGTCTGTCTGTCTGTCTGTCTCCTGTCTGTCTGTCTGTCTGTCTGTCTGTCTCTCTCCTGTCTGTCTGTCTGTCTGTCTCTCTCCTGTCTGTCTGTCTGTCTGTCTGTCTGTCTCTCTCCTGTCTGTCTGTCTGTCTCTCTCCTGTCTGTCTGTCTGTCTCTCTCCTGTCTGTCACTTTGTCTGTCTCTATCCTGTCTGTCACTTTGTCTGTCTCTCTCCTGTCTGTCACTTTGTCTCTCTCTCTCCTGTCTCTCTCTCTCTCCTGTCTGTCACTTTGTCTGTCTCTCTCCTGTCTCTCTCTCTCTCATGTCTGTCTGTCTCTCTCTCCTGTCTGTCTGTCTCTCTCTGTCTCTCCTGTCTGTCTCTCTCCTGTCTGTCACTTTGTCTCTCTCTCTGTCTCTCTCTCTCATGTCTGTCTGTCTCTCTCTGTCTGTCTGTCTGTCTGTCTCTCTCCTGTCTGTCTGTCTGTCTGTCTGTCTGTCTGTCTGTCTCTCTCCTGTCTGTCTGTCTCTGTCTGTCTGTCTGTCTCTCTCCTGTCTGTCTGTCTGTCTCTCTCCTGTCTGTCTGTCTCTCTCCTGTCTGTCTGTCTGTCTGTCTCTCTCCTGTCTGTCTGTCTGTCTCTCTCCTGTCTGTCTGTCTCTCTCCTGTCTGTCTGTCTCTCTCCTGTCTGTCTGTCTGTCTGTCTCTCTCCTGTCTGTCTGTCTGTCTGTCTCTCTCCTGTCTGTCTGTCTGTCTGTCTCTCTCCTGTCTGTCTGTCTGTCTGTCTCTCTCCTGTCTGTCTGTCTGTCTCTCTCCTGTCTGTCTGTCTCTCTCCTGTCTGTCTGTCTGTCTCTCTCCTGTCTGTCTGTCTGTCTCTCTCCTGTCTGTCACTTTGTCTCTCTCTCTCATGTCTGTCACTTTGTCTCTCTCTCTCCTGTCTGTCTGTCTCTCTCCTGTCTGTCTGTCTCTCTCCTGTCTGTCACTTTGTCTCTCTCTCTCTGTCTCTCTCTCTCATGTCTGTCTGTCTCTCTCTATCTGTCTCTCTCCTGTCTGTCACTCTCTCCTGTCTGTCTCCTGTCTGTCTCTCTCCTGTCTGTCACTCTGTCCTGTCTGTCTGGCTCTCTCTGTCTCTCCTGTCTGTCTCTCTCCTGTCTGTCACTTTGTCTCTCTCTCCTGTCTGTCTCTCTCTCTCCTGTCTCTCTCTCTCCTGTCTGTCTCTCTCATGTCTGTCACTTTGTCTCTCTCCTGTCTGTCTCTCTCCTGTCTGTCTGTCTCTCTCTATCTGTCTCTCTCCTGTCTGTCTCTCTCATGTCTGTCACTTTGTCTCTCTCCTGTCTGTCTCTCTCCTGTCTGTCTCTCTCCTGTCTGTCTGTCTGTCTGTCTCTCTCCTGTCTGTCACTTTGTCTCTCTCCTGTCTGTCTCTCTCTCTCTCCTGTCTGTCACTTTGTCTCTCTCCTGTCTGTCTCTCTCTCTCCTGTCTGTCTGTCTGTCTGTCTCAGTTCAGTTCAGAAGAGCTTTATTGGCATGAACGTTTACAAAAATATTACATTGTTGCCAAAGCAATTATAAAACATTAATTACATTATAATGAACATCAATCTGAGTTTATAAACATGTATAAACCTTATAAACATATTAGATATGAAAGAACATCATATTAGGTATACACAGACAAAACAATTACAAAAAAACAAAACAAAGAAATTTGACTCTGTCTTTCACTTTCTATCTCTTTGTCTCACCCTTTCTCTCTTTGTCTTGTCCTCTCACTGTTTGTCTAGCTTTTCTCTTTCGGTTTCTCTCTCGGTCAAGATTTACATACATATTATCAAAGTACAAATGCAGTACGTCACGAGAAAATAAAGTAGAATAATTATTTTAAAGTATAAAAACAATAGTACAGCTATTTAGTTCTGCACTCAAAGATAACTTTTAAAGATCACTCTCTCTCTCTCTCTCTCTCTCTCTCTCTCTCTCTCTCTCTCTCTAACAGAAATGGACTCTCTGCATGTGTCCTCGCACCCTGATGACTTCAAGAGTTTACTGGTCCTGATTGCTGCTCAGTACACTCCGACTCACCCGCGTGTGTGTGCTAAGGACTGTCCCAAAAATGTTGTTCACTCTTGTCCTGCCTTGGTTCTGGGAGGAGCCGATGGAATGACTCTGTGTGGTGCCGGCGCCATCGGGTGGTACCTGTGCTCTCCAGCCAAGATGGTGGGCAGCGATGCCAAGCAGCAGAGCCAGGTGTGGGAGTGGCTGAGCTTTGCCGAAAACGAGCTGACTCCTGCGGCCTGTGCCGTGGCCTTCCCTCTGTTGGGTGTAACGGGCATCGACAAAAAGGTGAGTTGGCTTATCCGCTCTTACTGATGTGGCTCATCAGTAAGACTCATCTTTTTCTGTATGTGTTAATTGCCTGTTAATTAAAAAGGAGAGTTATGAGTGATTATCATTTTTTGTTTGTTCAGCTTCAGCAGAGTTCTCACGGTGAGCTGCTGCGTGTTCTGAAGATACTAGATCAGGCTTTAGAGCCGCGAACGTTCCTGGTCGGAGAGAGCTTGTCTCTGGCCGATGTGGCGGTCGTGACGGCTTTGCTGCTGCCTTTCAAATATGTACGTCTTGTTTGTTCTTTCATCTAATCTATTCTACAAGGTGCAGTGAAGTCAGAGAAAGCCCATATGTTAGATCTGTTTCAGGGATGCTGTTTAAAGTCAAGATTGTCTGAGCCGTTGACGGTGCCTGTATGATTTTCGTTCACGTCCCTCTTTACAGGTCTTGGAGCCTCTGAAAAGGAAGTCACTGGTGAACGTGAGCAGGTGGTTTGATACTTGCGTGAACCAGCCTCAGTTCCAGAAGGTGTTGGGTAAAATTTCTCTCTGTGAGAAAATGGTGCCTGTGACGGACAAACCTAACTCTGCCTCCACCGATGATGCTGCGAACAACGGCACTACTAACGGCGGTAAGGACGAGACCTTTCCTACGTCGGTCAGTTAGAGCTTCCTAATACTACGACGCATGTCTTTTTCATGCTACACCTTTGTTCTAATATCAGGTAAGGAATCTGTAGAAATGAGAGGCACTCACTGTCTTTGAAATTCTGTGATTTTGGTTCTCTCAGGTCCACCTAAGACAGAAGCCCAGCTGAAGAAAGAGGCCAAAAAGCGTGAAAAGATGGAGAAGTTCCAGCAGAAGAAAGAGATGGAGGAGAAGAAGAAGCAGATGCAGTCTCAGTCTGAGGTGAGAGTGATGACTCCTGGCTCTCACAACCTCGGAGAATAGGCTGGAGTGTGTTGTGTTATATTAATCATTTTTCTCTGCAGGTTGTAGGTGGAATTGTGTTGTCAAGTAAGACTATGTTTGCATTACAAGTCATGTTGTTCAATTAAATTTTTTTTGTTCTGACCAGACGGTTCACATTCATATTTACAAACAGTGTTGGCGGACGTTACTTTAAAAAGTAACTGATTACAAAATTACTGTCTTTAAAAAGTAATCAGTTACATTACAGCGTTACTTTCTGGTAAAAGTAACTAGTTCGAGTACTTTTCCATTGCAGAAATTGAAAAGGGGTATAACAACAGGAATAACGGGGGGGGGGGCGGGGCTTGTAGTACGACTTTTACACACGCACACTAATGGATTGTGAATGACTGGTGTCTGTCTCACGGATTACATAAATTGTCTGAATAACGGATTACATTAAAAAAAAAAATAACTGAGTAACAGACTGTTTTCTTCTAAATTATTAAAGCTTCTCTGCTTTATTTTAATGTTGCTCGCGACAGCGTAACAGCCCGTTAATTCATGCTTGTGTAATGATGAGATGGACAAACTGCTCGATGTCCGATCTTTTATTTGCTGCATTGTCGGGCTATAGTACAAACTTTCGGGTGGATCCTGCACTTAAATCCAACAAAAAAAACTACTGAAGAACAAAACTTGGGCTCTATATCCTAGCCTACATCTCGTATTCGCGTTCACACACACCGGACTGCATTACCCACAATGCATCTTCAGCACTGGACTACTCTTCCGTAAACAGCGGTCATAAATCAACGTCTCTGTCCCGCTACACTGTTTTATCTGAAAATTATCGATGAACATCGCTAATGACGCTCGTGTGAGTGCAAACTAACAGAATCACTGCTATAAAGTAAAAGAAATGAACCTGCACCTTACCTCTTAAAAGAACCGCAACAGAGCTGAGTTTCCTGTGGAGAGCAGAGTGTGTGTCTCGTGTGTCTGTTTCTGAATGGGGCTTCAGTGTCAAATTACGGCTCGTGCACAGACACGCACACACACACACCGCGATGAGCTGAGAAAGAAAATGGATTTTTAACCTCTGTATTGAGAATTTCTTTTGCTTTACTCACGCACGCACTTGTGTTATAAGAAACAGTACACCTGCTGCCGAACACAAAATAAAATGTTTTACACACACACGGGGTCACAATGTTGTAGTAAACAGTACACGCGTGCACGGATGTTTGTTATACCAGTAAGAGACGACCACTAAGGCTACGTTTACACTGCCAGGTGAATGTGACCCAATTCCGATTTTTTGCTCATATGTGACACGTATCGGATATGTTCTATGTCCGTGTAAACAGGAAAAAACCGCATGCATTCCGATATTTCGAGATCGGTTTCAGGCCTCCTTCATATGTGGAAATAAATCGGATATAAATCAGATATGTGCTAATGTGATTGTCGTGTAAACAGACAGATCGGATTTCCTGAGGCATTGTGTTCTGTACGTCATTAAAACTGCGACTTTTTCGCGGTTTAATGACGTAATGTTATTCTCCGGTGGAAGCGCGTGTTGAATTACACCATCGCAGGTGACATGGAAAAGGAAAAGAACAACGCCCCCCCCCCCCCCCCTCCAACACACACACGCCTTGTGTTAATGCTTATTTGGGCTAAATAACATTAAATCAGTATTTGATGAATAAAGCATATGCGCAGGCTGCAATTATGCCGTTTTTTTTTCTCTCCTCCTCCGTTTTAAAACCATGGTGCGCGAGCATATATAGCAGAGATAGCGTTAAGCATATTTCACCTTCATCTTTCTTGGCTAGTGTGTAGCGCAAGAACCTCCTTTTAAGTATGCGCGATGTTTCAGATGGTATGGCAAGTGTAAACACGTGAATCGGATATGAGTCATAGTTAAAAGAACGTGTAAACAGACGGTCAGAAAAATCAGATATAGGCAACAAATCGGAATTAAGCATCGAGACCTGCAGTGTAAACGTAGCCTAAGACCCAGCAAAGGAGACTATTACCCACAATTCCGCAGCGCAAGAGAGAAAAACCGTTGGCTCAGTTGTGATGACATGACGCTCGGTGTCAAAACAAGAAGCGCATGCGTGATGCTCGTAAACCAAGACAATGCTCGTTTTTCAAGTCAAAATTTATTAATCTTTGCTCGTCTTGCGGAACACTCGTAAACCGCGTTACTCGTAATCCTAGGTTCCACTGTATATTCAAGATTTTTTTTCATTTATTAAGATATATATATTTTTTTGCAGTGTAATGTGAACACAGCCTAAATTTCCTGGAAGCAATATTTCAGATTAGGATTAAGAATTCATCTTAAGAATTTTAGTCTCTTTCTCTGTGTCTCTCTCTGTTTAAATTTGAATTAAATTTAATTTTATTTGTGCAATTAATCATTGTCACAAAGCAGCTTTACACAATCAAAAGAAATTATGGAAGTTTGTATGAAATGTGAATGTTTATGAATAAAACTAGAGTATCTCTGCGACAGGGGAGACAACGGCAAGGAATAACCCCCTGAGATGGCAGTAGGAAGAAAGCTTGAGAGGAACCAGACTCAACAGGGAACCCATCCTCATTCCGTGTGTTAGGCGGCTGGAAGTTCACTATAACAGTTGATGTCTTTAAAACGGAGTCCAGTTCATTATTGGAAGCTCAGGTAGTCCTGAGCTATCGTGCACCTGTAGCCACAAGTTTTCAGCACAGTCTTCATGGTAAAGTGGAACCGCCCCCAGTCCCCCCCCCCCCCCTCAAGTCCCGACAAGATCTCCACCAGAAACGGGGCACCAGGACGAGTCAGACAGCTTCAGAGGACAGGTGCGACATGTGTAGCTCGACAGAGAGACAGGGCCCCCCTGATAGAGAGAAGAGGAGAGAGCAGAAGAGAAGGACAAATAACAGTTAGGTATGATCATGACCACGTAATGTGTAAAGTGAATGTTTAGTGCAGAGTGCAAGCAGGGACTCCGGCAGAACTAACTATGACAGCATAACTAATATGGAGAGCCAGAAGGAAACGCGGACATGAGGGCTCAGTTAAATGTAAAGCAACCAATCACTTCACCGTCACCAAATCTGTGTGATCAATGAGAGTGGGGAAGACAGCATCTAAACACATCAGTTCACCATAATACTGGTTGTCCACGAGTCCCCCAGAACTGCTCCTTTAACCTCCTTTAAGGGTTATCTATTTACAAAAGTGCTTGGCTAAATAAATAGGTTTTTAGCCTAGACGTGAACACTGAATCCCAAACATTATTTGGAAGACTATTCCATACCTTTGGGGCTTTGTAAGAAAAAGCACTGCCCCAGCTGTAGTTTTCATAATGCACGGTACTGACAAGCACCCTGCGTTTTTTACATTTTTTTTAATTTTTTTGATCGAAGTAGACGTGGCGGATCGTAAGACAGCAGTTCACTCGGATACTGCAGCGCGAGATCATTTAATCCTTTATACGTCAAAAGTAGTATTTTAAAATCGATGCGAAATTTCACAGGGAGTCAATGCAGTGAGGATAAGATAGGGGTGATGTGCTCGTATCTTCTGCTTCTAGTGAGGACTCTTGCTGCTGCATTCTGGACTAACTGAAGCTTGTTTATGCACCCGACAGTAAGGCGTTACAATAGTCAAAACCCAGAGATGATAAAAGCATAAACTAAGTTTTCTACATTAAGCTACAATATATTCCTTATCTTGACAATATTTCTGAGGTGAAAATGCTATCCTGGTAATATTAACTACATGTGCTTCAAATGAAAGACTGGAATCAATAATCACACAGAGGTCTTTCGCTGTTGCATTTGATGGAACAGAAAGGCCATTTAAAGTTAGTGTGATTGAAAAACTTGCTTATAGCGGTGTGTGGGCCTATGACTAAAACTTCTGTTTTGTTAGGATTAAGCAGAAAGAAGTTCATTAACATCCAGTCTCTTATGTCCTGCACACATTGCTCAACTTTAGTAAGCTGGTTTTTCTCATCTGGTTGTGCTGAGACATATAACTGTATGTCATCAGCCCTTACAATGAAAACTAGTACCATGCCTACGAATTATGTTGCCCAGAGGAAGCATGTAAAGAGAAAAAAAAGCAGTGGGCCTAAAACCGAACTCTGTGGCACACCAAACACCACTTGAACACATGCAGAATAACTACTATTTAAATCTACAAACTGATAACAATCAGTCAAATAGGATCTGAGCCAGGAGAGGGATGTTCCCTTAATCCCAACTACATTTTCCAATCTGTGAAGGAGAATACTATGATCAATGGTGTCAAAAGCTTCAGGTTTCTTAATTAGTGGTTTAATAACTGCTAATTTAAAAGATTTTGGAACATACCTACTGCTGAGTAAAGAATTAATTGTTTTCAACTGGATTTCCATTATTGCTGCTTGAAAAAAAATCTGTATAGGATCTAATACACAGGTCAATGATTTTGCAGAAGAGAATTAGTTTATTCTGTTCAAGGGGAATAAAGTATTCTAGGTTCTGCATTTTTATAAAAGAATTCTATTACTAGAATTTCCTCAGTCAATGGAAGATTTGATCAAGTTATTGAGTTAAGTGTAATGTACAAAAGGCCATCTTCTTAATGTGTTTTTGTTGTGTGTAGAAAAAAGCCAAACCGGAAAAGAAGGAACTGGGGGTGATCATGTACAACATCCCGACTCCAGCAGGAGAGAAAAAAGGTCTGTTTAATTAAATCTTCTTTACTAGATGTGTTTACAGGTACATTATAATTTATTTACTGTATACACTGATTACCCCCGCCCTCCCCCCCCCCTCCCCCCGGCGGTTTATTCTCTCTGTGGTTTATAAACCACACAGATGTGTTGAGCCCTCTGCCGGACTCATACAGTCCTCAGTACGTGGAAGCAGCCTGGTATCCGTGGTGGGAGAAACAGGGTTTCTTCAAACCTGAATATGGGGTAAGAAGTTGTTGTTTGATTAATAGAAGGTACGTGTAGACATCAACGCCGTAAGAGGACGGCTAATTAAAAAAAATTTTATTTCCTAGCGGAAAAGCATCAGTGAAGTGAACCCTCATGGGGTTTTTATGATATGCATCCCTCCTCCCAATGTGACCGGCTCTCTACATTTGGGTCACGCGTTAACCAATGCCATCCAGGACTCCCTCACCAGATGGTAAACAATTACTTTATTCCTATCAGGAGCTCAAGTGGTGGTGGTATATTAATAGGCTTGCATGATGGATTTATTTATTTATTTTTTCTCCCACTTGATTACCATTTACTATTAAAAAAATCTTACTCATCTACATGTTACAGATAAGATTAAATGAATGTTAGAAATAATACACTTTTTTAGCCATGAGGTGGTGCTGTTGAGTGTCATTAGGTTTATATGTACAGTATACTAAAATCCAAAAACCAATCCAGATTATATATATGGAAGTACAATAGATTTTCTTTAGTGCACGGCCCAACATTTTCTTCAGCATCACTATAATGTGTTGAAAAATCTACACCGGTAAATTTTATTGTGCAGCCACTTTAACCCTATTGAAAGATAAGTCCTGCACATACACAGTCCTAAGACATACACTTCAATCTTTTCAGTTCATGTGTGAAAGCTATTCCTAATGCTCCCAGAATCACTCTTTCACACTTTGACTCACAGAATATCAGGGAAGAAAAATCACAGATGTGATAACCTGGTCATTTTGTACATTTTTTAAATTTATTTTCTTTTATTGCCGCATAACGTCGCTGAGCCTAGACCTGACCAACTGAAGCAACCTCAGATCACAACACTGCCACCACTTCCCTTCTTACCCTGATGCGGCCATCGTGTTTCTGTGGTATTTGTTTCAAATAAAATGTTTTCTAATGATGTAGGCACAGGATGAAAGGCGAGACCACGCTGTGGAACCCGGGCTGTGATCACGCTGGCATTGCCACTCAGGTGGTGGTGGAGAAGAAACTGATGAGGGAGAGAGGCATGACCAGACACGACCTCGGCCGAGAGAAGTTCATCGAAGAGGTCTGGAAGTGGAAAGATGAGTAAGTAGGGGCATCATGAGCTACAGAAACATGTGGTAGGACAGGTTTGTTAACGTGTTGAACGAGCTGTTCTTGTTTCAGTGATGACTTGATCAGAAATCAAATGATACTGTAGCTCACACAAAAGACAGCACTGATCAGACCTTAGTTGACAAAGCAACTCAGTAATTATCATTGTTAACAAGATGTCCTGTACGCTTTTATGTTGAATTTTTTTATTTATTTTATATGGCACCTGAAGGTCTATAGTGAATTCTAGGCCTGGGCGATAAAACGATAACGATATGTTTCGCGATAGACACGTGATCGATATCAATAAAAAATTTGTTCGATAGAACGTTAGATATTTTTTTAATCTCTGTCGGAAGAAAATGCTGGTCGCGAAGCTAGTTTGATTGCTGTCATGTGCACTCGCTCCGCGACCGGCTCTAGGACCCGGAAGTAGTACATTCGCGATTCACGAAGCATAAACAGAGACAAGATGGTGTTGACATTTGCACCCGCCAAATGCGGGTAAAATTCGGCTGTGGCGGGTAATAACTTTAGTCTCACTAGCCACATTGGCGGGTAGTTTATTCTTTGGTATGACAATTATGTTTGCATCAATATGCACAACTAACATCTATATTACTTGCTTTTTGTGTGAGACAACCAGAGGAAAAGAAACGGTATTCTTCTTTTACTGCATTCAGTGCACACGACACATATAGTACAGCGGGGTATTGCCCCCTGGTGGCCCGCCAGTGAATTAACATCAAACTCAAATATATTACAACAATATATTTTTGTTGTAGTTTTCTCTAAAGGCATCTGATATAATAAACGCATTTCACTATTTTATTACACTTTATTAAGCATTTCTTACATTTTCTTTTAATTTTGCCACTTAAATGTTAAGAGATAATTGTTAAGTGTTCATTGTGACTTTAGACCTGTGTTTACATTTTAATTATTTTCCCATGGTTGTTCTGTCTTAATAACTGAGGGGACTATGATCATAGGAAGGTTAAGTTTAAAATAAAAATGTTTAAATATAATATATTCTTCTACTGGTCCTTATTTTAAATGGGTCATAGAAAATATCAATAATTATCGATATCGACTGATATGAAACACTGATATCGTGATAAAATTTTCAGCCATATCGCCCAGTCCTAGTGAATTCTATGCTAAAGCTATACTTATTATTGTGATGCCTGAGGAAGTATAAACAGCAGGGTGGGTCCCTCATTTTTTTTTTTTTTTTTTTTTTTTTTTTTAAGTTTCTTATATAAGCTACGTGAAATGGTAGGATCCTGCCAAACAAGTCTCTGTGGTAATAATGTAAATCTGTTGTTTATGTCACATTCAGAGCTTATGTTCACCTTCCAACCAATCAGATTTAATAATTCAAATGTACTCTGGATTAATTATTCTCATCATGTTTTTAACAAAGTGAATATGAACTTGAGTAACAGCAATCTCTGTAGTTGTTTTCTTTGCTTGATGCAGGACAATAATTTGACCCATCTGAAAGAGTAACATCTCTGGCATGATGACAAGATGTGTTTTCTTGCATGATTGTTTAAGAAATGAGAAACTGATATACTTTTTTCCCTTTGGCTTTGTAGTATAATATACTGTAGTCATTAGAAATGTGTACATGAGGTGGTATAGGTCGTCTGCCTGTTGTATGATTATCGAAACATTCACAAGGGATGCTTCGTCTGTTCTGCCTTTAGAAAGGGAGACCGTATCTACCACCAGCTGAAGAAACTTGGCTCTTCCCTGGACTGGGACCGAGCATGTTTCACTATGGATCCTGTGAGTATATTATAAAAACACACACATGCTCTCGGACACATCATGTAACTAGTTGAGCCTGAATTGAATTTGAACAGCATTATGCAGTCGGTCGAAAGCTTTGTTTAGACACCGCATTACTTTTATTTACTCATTTTCCCCCCAGACGTCTAACGTCTTTTCAGTTCCACAGCAGACCACATTGATCTTCTGCATGCAATCTCCACTAATGTTCCCCTCTCACTAGTATGTCTAAGCACTTAAATCTGATCATCCGAGGGAAATCGAATCTGATCGTTTCAGCCTGGCAGATGATGCATTACAGGATGGCTGTGGAGAAGTTATGTAAGACGAGGCAAAGATACAGCAGGGTTTTTATTTATAGGAATGCAACAATCCTATTTTTGTTAGGAGTGATGAACGGCTGCTGATATCCAGTACTGATGAAAGCTGTTGGGGAGATCATTACAGGCGTAATGACTGCCTGCTTTCTGTGTGTGTCTCTTGTTTAGGTGCCCTGTCTCTGTAAATGAACATTATACACAAAAGCATTCAAAGAATATTAAAATAGCCAACTCCAGAGTTTTTAGCAGTCTTTATGAAAAAATATACACAGGTGAATTTTTAACATAAATTAATAAATGTTATTTGGGGGGGGGGCATTATTTTGGGTATACATGTTTTTAGAGAAAATACTGTTAATAATTCTGTTTGAATTTTATTTGAATCATTGTGTACATTGTATTTTATTTTTATTTTTTAAATCATGTTTTGAAAGCCGTTTTCACCGTACATTATCAGTGTAAAGGGTTCTTAAATGTTACATTTCTTTAACATGTTTTTCTATTGTGTGTGTGAAATCATGGCTTTACACTTCTAATTTCAGTTTTTGCCATCATAAATCAGACAATCTTTGAGAATGTACACTACCAGTGAAAAAGTTTGGACACAAGTTTGGATGTACAGTATTTTCTACATTTTTTTTTTTTCAAAACTATGAAATAACACATGTATCCTTAGATAGTTAACTAACCACAACAGTCAGTTGATATTTTAAGAGGCAAAAGTTAGCTGTACTGGAACCGTTCTTGTGAGTACAGTATTGTGTCAAGTGCATTTGTGAAACCCATCAAGCACCATGCTGAAACTGGCTCTCATGAAGAACCATCCCAGGAAAGCAAGACCAAAAATGATATCTACGGGGGAGGAGAAGTTCATCTATAGTTACCAGACTCAAAAATCACCAATTAACAAACAGAACTTCAGATTAGAGCCGTTATAAAGGCTTTACAGAGCACGAGTAGCAGACATATCTCAATATCAGGGTCAGGGGTAGGTCAGCAGTTAAGGCATTGGACTATGGTTCAGAAGGTCCCAGATTCAAACCCTGCAACCACCAAGTTGCCACTGTTGGGCCCTTGAACAAGGCTCTTTACCCTCAACTGCACAAATGTATAAAGAGATAAAAATGTAAATTTCTCTATATAAGGGCATCTCCCAAATGCCCAAATGTAAATTATGTACAGTGGGTACAGAAAGCATTCAGACCCCCTTAAATTTTTCACTCTGTTATATTGAAGCCATTTGCTAAAATCATTTAAGTTCATTTTTTTCCTCATTAATGTACACACAACACCCAATATCGACAGAAAAACACAGAATTGTTGATATTTTTGCAGATTTATTAAAAACGGAATACTGAAATATCACATGTTGCTAATTATTCAGACCCTTTGCTGTGACACTCATGTATTTAACTCAGGTGGTGTCCATTTCCTCTGATCATCCTTGAGATGGTTATGCACCTTCATTTGAGTCCAGCTGTGGTTGATTAAACTGATTGGACTTGTTTAGGAAAGCCACACACCTGTCTATATAAGACCTTACAGATCACAATGCATGTCAGAGCAAATGAGAATCACGAGGTCAAAGGAACTGCCTGAAGAGCTCAGAGACATAATTGTGGCAAGATCAGGGCAAGGTTACAAAAAAATTACTGCTGCACTTAAGGTTCCTAAGAGCACAGTGGCCTCCATATTCCTTAAATGGAAGACGTTTGGGACGACCAGAACCCTTCCTAGAGATGGCTGTCCGGCAAAACTGAGCTATCGGGGGAGAAGAGCCCAAAGATCACTGTGGCTGAGCTCCAGAGATGCAGTTGGGAGATGGCAGAAAGTTGTAGAAAGTCAACCATCACTGCAACCCTCCACCAGTTGGGGCTTCATGGCAGAGTGGCCCAAAGCCTCTCCTCAGTGTAAGACACATTAAAGCCAGCATGGAGTTTGCTAAAAAACACCTGAACAGATTCTCTGGTCTGATGAAACCAGTGCCTGGTTTTATGTGTGGAGAAAACCAGGCACTGCTCATCACTTGTCTAATACAGTCCAAACAGTGAAGCATGGTAGTGGTAGCATCATTCTGTGGGGGTGTTTTTCAGCTGCAGGGACAAGACTACTGGTTCCAATTGAGGGAAAGATGAATGCAGCCAAGTACAGGGATATCCTGGACGAAAAACCTTTCCCAAAAAGACTCGTGGCTGTATTAGATCAAAAGGGTGCTTCTACTAAATACAGAGGGTCTGAATACTTAGGCCTATGTGATATTTCATTTTATTCCACCCCCCCCCCCCCCCCCCCTGATTTTTTTATTTTTCTCCCCAATCTAGTCATGTCCAATTCCCTCCCATCACTAGGGGGGTCTTGCACATTAAGGTTACTTACTATCATTCAGCCAGGAGGGCCGAGGGCTGTCACATGTTTCCTCCGAACCACGTGACACCAGCTGACCTATTTTTTCCGAACTGCTCGCTCATGCACCGTAGGGGGTGGCGTAACACACTCGGAGGACAGCGCTATCCGCTCTTCCTGCGTGCACGAGCTCACAGACGCCCCAAATGGGGTAGAGCCGTGATTAATGTGGGAGCACTAAGTACCTCCCATCTCTCCCCGCATCACTCGGGAACCGAACCAGCGATCTCTGGATGATGGGGCGAGCACTTTACCACTGCGCCACTCGAAATATCAAAAATATCAATTCTGTGTTTTCCTGTTAATATCAGGTGCTGTGTGTACATTAAAGAGAAAAAAATTAATTTAAATGATTTTAGCAAATGGTTGCAATATAACAAAGAGTGAAAAATTTTATGGTGTCTGCATACAGTTGGTACGGAAAGTATTCAAACACTGCATGATGGATGCATCAGTTTAAAGGAGATTATTGCATATTTTGGATGCCTTCAGCATTGTTTTGCAATGTAGAAAGAAATAAACATCAGGCAAGATCATGGAATTAGGTGTGTTCAAACTTTTGTGGGCTGTTTGTGGGTTCATATTTTACATTTTCTATTCTTTTCATTTGCATTATAGTCTTAAGATTTTTGTAATTATGTCATTTTCCCCCCCACTTGTAGACAAAGAAAACGCAGGAACGTGTCAATTTAATGAGAAATGGTATTTCCAGAATCAGATTACCTGAACTAGTTGACACCAACAAGCAGGGGTTTTGATGTTCAATGCAAAATGTGACACATTTTCTCCCCAAATTGGCAATTAAAGCACTCATTTGAAACATCGACTTGTGTAATTGTCGGTGGCTTTCAAACAGTCTGTTATGTTTTAAAGACACCTGTTAAAGTAAATCATGTAATGAGGTGTGTTCAAACCTTTCTTTCTTGGGGGGGGGGGGGGGGACGACGACTTTGTATATTTATTTTAAAGGGTGCCGCTTTATTGGGTCTGAAAATATCTTCGATTAATGCCAAACTCAGCCTGATGCAAAAGTTTTCTACTAGTTTGTAACCTATGTCTACTTATTTCCTGTGAATGTGTGTCTGGGCAGAAACTGTCCTACGCTGTTCAGGAGTCGTTTATCCGTATGCACGAGGAGGGGGTGATCTACAGGAGCAAGAGACTGGTCAACTGGTCCTGTACCCTCAACTCCGCCATCTCCGATATAGAGGTACGTGCTTCATAACCGACGAGCTCGACATTCTTGACAAGTGGCATTGCTCGGTAAGTTTGCTCGCTGCCACACATGGTTATAAACGAGTGTTTCTCGTCTTTGTGTCCTGCCTCAGGTGGATAAGAAGGAGCTGACGGGCAGAACTTTGCTTCCTGTGCCAGGCTATAAGGAGAAGGTGGAGTTCGGAGTGCTGGTGTCATTCTCCTACAAGATCGAGGGATCAGGTAAGAAGGTGGACATATTTACATGCGATATTAATTTCAAATAAAATTCTAACATTATCAGTTAATGTTTTTGCTGCTTTCTTGGCACAGATGAGGAGGTGGTTGTAGCGACCACGCGTATCGAGACCATGTTGGGCGATACAGCTGTGGCCGTGCATCCTAAAGATCCCAGATATACGGTACAGATGTGTTCTTTTTCCTCCTTATATCTCTACACCATGTTCCAAATTATTACGCAAATGATCTATTCCCCTGATTTTCATAATTAGTAAATGCAAAAGACAGTCAGTATAATTTTCAAGTCATCAGCCGTTAGGGTATATTTCAAATTTTATTGAACCGACCTCCTAATGATAATATTTATTTAAAAAATAAAAAACTGAAAATGCACTGTTCCAAATTATTATGCACAACAGAGTTAAAACATTTGATAGGTTGTAAAGAACTGAAAATAGACTTTTGTTGAATTTGCAGCATTATGAGGTCATATTTACTGAAATCAAAAGCTATTTCAATCAAAACATCCTAACAGGGCATGTTGCATCTTAACATAGGACCCCTTCTTTGATATCCATTGAACTTGTGAGTTTGGACAGTTTCTGCTTGAATTTCTTTTGCGGGATGTCAGAATAGCCTCCCAGAGCTGCTGTTTTGATGCGAACCGCTTCCCACCCTCATAGATCTTTTGCTTGAGGATGCTCCAAATGGGTTTGAGGTCAGGGGAGGATGGTGGCCACACCATGAGTTTCTCATCTTTTATTCCCATAGCAGCCAATGACACAGAGGTATTCTTTGCAGCATGAGATGGTGCATTGTCGTGCATGAAGATGAATTTGTTACGGAAGGCACGGTTCTTCTTTTTGTACCATGGAAGAAAGTAGTCAGTCAATATACTTTGCAGAGGTCATTTTCACACCTTCAGGTACCCTACAGGTACCAGCTCTCTCCCCATGATTCTGGCCCAAAACATGACTCCGGCACCTCCTTGTTGACGTCGCAGCCTTGTTGGTTCATGGTGGCCATCCACCAACCATCCACTACTCCATCCATCTGGACCATCCAGGGTTGCACGACACTCATCAGTAAACAAGACTGTTTAAAAACTTGCCTTCATGTATGCCTGGGCCCACTGCAACTGTTTCTGCTTGTGAGCATTGATTAGGGGCCGAATAGTAGGTTTATGCACAACTGCAAGCCTTTTAAAGGTTCAGGTTTGCGGGACTCCGGAGGCACCAGCAGCTTCAAATACCTGTTTGCTGCTTTGTAATGGCATTTCAACAGCTGCTCTCTTAATCTGATGAATTTGTCTTGCAGAAACCTTCTTTATTCTGCCTTTATCTGCACAAACCTGTCTGTGCGCTGAATCAGCCACAAATGTCTTCACAGTACGATGATCACGCTTAAGTTTTCATGAAATATCTAATGTTTTTATACCTTGTTCAAGGCATTGCAATATTTGACGCTTATTTTTCGGCAGCAGAGAGATCCTTTTTCTTTCCCATATTGCTTGAAACCTGTGTCCTGCTTAATAATGTGGAACAACCTCCTTCAGTACTTTTCCTTTAATTGGGATTATCTGGCAAACTATCACACGTGTCTGAGATTCATTTCAATGATCCAAAGAGCCCTGAGACACAATACCATGCATGAGTATAATTAAAACACTAAACATTTAATGTTTGACACTTGCATCCAATTTGCATAATAATTTGGAACGTGGTGTATATTACTTTCTTTTTTTTCCCCCTCAGTCTGGATAATCTCGTAACAGTTATATTGTATAAGACCTTTGGACATTGTTGGCACAGTAATCCTCCATCTAAATGTAGCCAGTGTATAGATTAGATTTTTCTTGCTCTGATTTCTCATCATCTTTGCCTCTTTTTGTAGCACCTGAAAGGAAAGGTGGCGCTTCACCCGTTTTGTGACCGTAAGCTTCCCATCGTGTTCGACGACTTTGTGGACATGGACTTTGGAACAGGTGAAGACTGACAACATCCTGATCGATTAAACTCTTTGACACCTAATCAGCACTGGGAGCCATGCAGACAAGAAGTTTTTGATATGTATCAAAGTGATTTAACTCGGTTATTATTGCTCTAGGTGCTGTGAAGATCACACCTGCTCATGACCACAACGACTACGAAGTGGGCGTGAGACACAATTTGCCCTTCATCAACATCCTGGATGAGAATGGTTTACTCATCAATGTGCCTTCTCCATTCCTGGTATACATGCACCCACACACTAAACATGATAACATGTTCGCTGTTGCTACCCCACTTATCTTTTTCTTATTTTAGCCTCCTGATTGCCAGGCTCGGTGGTCTGTGTGTGCGCTTTTGATATTTGTGATGTAACTAGTGGCACCTGATAACTAAAGGATCTAAACAGTGCTAAAATGTGCATACTTTTTCTGACCACATAGGGTTTCTGTTTTTATAAAATTATACAATGTTTTTGTCTGATATAAATAATATTCCATCGAAATTTACATTTTATAGCCTAAATTTGTATATTCATATGATGGTATGGGCTGAATATAGGCTTTGTAATATTAAATGTGATTGAAAAATAATCTTTAGTACATATTTATCTTGAGAAGAACAAAGATGAAAGAATGAAAAATTTTTCATTGTTCCATTTTACAAAAGCGATCAAAGTGGATTTTTTGCTTCAACAAAACACTGAACAGAATTAAAAGGTTGAATGCTGGTGTTCTTGTTAGGGCATGAAGCGTTTCGCGGCGAGGAAAGTGGTGCTCCAAGCCCTGAAGGACAAAGGCCAGTTTAAGGAGATCAAAGATAATCCCATGGTGGTGCCGATGTGCAGGTCAGTGCACTGATCTCTCTGCAACCCTAAAGGTTCTTTTATTTTCCATACACCGGTCTCGGGGCTTTCCCATAGTGTGTTTTTAAATGCTCTAGCTAAAATACACCTCGTTCACAGCCCACCCAAAACTTAAATCACAACTCGGATCATAAACATAGATGGTTATAATATGGTCATTTATAATAATGATCAAGTGTAATTACAAGATGGAATAAAACAAAGGGCCCACTCTGGGGAAAACGCTGCCTTAAATAGGAAATTTGTTTCCATATCTTAAACTCATATTACATATTTATTTATTTATGTATCTTTATTTAACTCCTGAGCAAAGGAGATAAATAAAGGGGGAGGGGGATCTTCTTATATGAGGTCACAATATGGGAATTAGTTTAAAATGTTCTTGTTTAAACCCTGGCCAAGACACAAAAATTAAGCAGGGAATTTATTGTTTTTTGTTTGCATATGCACCTTAGAGACCCATTTCATTGTCTAAACATGACTGAAAAGTGAATCTGGCATAATGGGTCCCCTTTAACACAGCTCTACAATTGTAATACTGTAGGAAAGAGCTTATGAACTGTGCAATGCTAAAACAAATTTCCCTGAAACATCAAAAATCAATTAAAGCCGTACTTCTTATAATATAAACAGCTAGGTGTTTATATTCTACAGTGTTTCCAAATGAGAGTAAAGGTGCTTAATATTCTACTGATTATTTGCAATACTTTACAGGTTCATGTACATCCACTATGCATGTTCTCGGACGATGTCTCCTATCTTTGTGAATATTGTTTAAAGATATTTTCACCAGTTCCGGAATTTTTAGAAGATGTATATTTGTAGAGCCAGTAGTTAAAGTAATAAAGAGTCTATGTTTGAGCTCGGGATGTGTTTTGGTTGTATATGCACAATTCAAGTGGTGTGGTTTTAAGTGCAGTACCATCACCGCCCACTAGAGGAAACACTGCCTTAGATAATGTATTTTTTTCATCCTTTTTTTTTAAAAGTCACTTTTATTTACCTCCTCCAAAAGGACTGTTTCAGTGTTTACTCCACCAGAGAACAGCAGAGCTGAGCAACAAGCCGGCAGAGAGGATCATCTTCTTCTTTTTATATGAGGTCACAATAGGGGAAAATTTCACTTGAATATCCAAGCACATTGAAATGTAAATCTTGAACCGGACAAGTGGACTTGTCTGCGGGGTCTAATCAGTCCAGCTGGGTGGTGAAAAGCTTTCTCATGGTCGTGCGATCTAGCTCGTCTCGATGTAGGTCACTTCAATCATTCCCAGAGATTTTAAATATAGGGCTGATGAGGCCCCTGACTGAGCGGAATCTAGAGAACATTTTCCGTTAACTTGATTAAAAGTAAGTCAAAAGGGTGTAAGACAGTAAGGTTAGAATTACATCCTGCAGCAGGGTTTCTCAGTAAGTTTAATTGAGATGATTGAAAAATCCATCATCCATTAATTATCTAAAGCAAAGCTGCTGAACATTTGGCACAAGAAACAGAACAGCATGGACCGACTAGACCATTACAAATTCGGCTGCAGCTTTAATACAAATCAGATGAATCAGATTTACACAAATGAGATGTGCTGTCTGAACTCAAGACTGATATTTGTGTGTGTTTGTGTATGAATATCATTTAACCATTAAAATAGTTTTTATGACAGAAACCACTGAACCTACACCTCTGTTCTGTTGAACCACAGCCTATGACTTACACTGTATATCCTGAAAGTCACGGCTCTAATATGCGTGTATTCGCTTGCGTGCAGCCGCTCTAAGGACATCGTCGAGCCTTTCCTGAAGCCGCAGTGGTACGTCGCCTGCGCAGACATGGGGAAGCAGGCGGCCGACGTCGTCAGGAGCGGAGAGCTGAAGATCATCCCAGACCACCACCTCAAAACCTGGTTTAACTGGATGGATAACATCAGGTGAGCTGTCGTCCTCCGTGACCATGAAAGCTATAAATAATCTGACGAGGAGTGTGTTGCACACTTTCAGTGTAACATTTCAGATCTGTTCATTGTGTGATGAAGGTAGCCATACTGTAGGATTATCATTGCGTTAAGACGCTGCTTGAAAAAGAGTCAAATTGTTGAGTTGTATCAAGCAAAGAAAACAACTAAGGAGATTTTTTAAACATGTCACAGGATTGGGACAAACAGGTGTGTGGCCATAAGAAAAACACTTGTTAGTGAGACTAATCTAAAAAATCTTTTTTAAAAAATGTGAATTCTAGCATAAAGATTGGACTCTGGAGCAACAGAAAAAAAGGTCATGTGGTCTGATGAATCCAGACTGACCCTGTACCAAAGTGATGTGTGCGGTAAGAAGGGAATCGCGTGAAAGAATGACCAGGTTATCACATCTACGGAGTTTTTTTCTTCCCTGATTGCACGGCCGTATTCCAGGACTTAAATTGTGAAGGAGTGCTTCTGGGAGCACGAGGAATCATTTTTACATATGAACTGGCCACCACATTGTGTGCTGTAATTAAAGCTAAAGGTGACTGAACATTTCTTATGCCTCTTTTCCACTGCATAGTACGGCACGACACGGTTCAGTACAGCTCACTTCGGTTCGGCTCAGTTCGGCTCGGTTTGCGCTTCCACTGCAGTTTAGCAACGCTTTAGAGTGGGCGGGATTACTCGCGTGCGGCGCCGCTACTGCCGTGACGTCATCGTAAACGCGCCACAAACAAACACACAGCAATGGAGCATGTCGACGTCATGGTGTTCTTCATTCTCGGCATGGGGATGTTTTTAACAGCGAGACTAAGGAGTTTGTTTCAAAAGAGGCTGATGGCAGCCAAAGAGTTCGGTGACGCAGTAATGACGATTTTCTCCGGCCAATCAGTGAGCAGCGGAGTTTACACGTCACGTTTTGGTAACGGTTCCGTCGCGCTTGGAACCTCGGCTGAGGTGGTACTAAAAAAAAGGACCAGGTACCAGGTACTGTTCCCAGTGGAAAACCCCCCAAAAGTGAGTTGAACTGAACCGTGTCGTGCCGTACTATGCAGCGGAAAAGCGCCATTAGCGTGTGCACCATTTTATTTAATTTCTTTACGTTACAAACCAAGCACTTGTTGAGACGTTTGTGAGAAACCTCCTGTTTACACAAGATGTGTTCTGTGCTTGTTTAGGGATTGGTGTATCTCTCGTCAGCTTTGGTGGGGTCACAGGATCCCAGCGTATTTCGTCACAGTGAACGATCCTTCAGTGAAACCGGGGGAGGTGAGCATACGCGTCTACTGCTACCCTTAACAGAACACAAAATTAGAGGATAAAAAAAAAAAGCTCAGGCACAGTATGTCTCCTACAGTACTGAATCCTACTCGGCATTATTTTGCGTGTGTGTTTTTGAAGGATGTAGATGGTCATTACTGGGTCAGTGGAAGGTCAGAGGAAGAAGCCCGGGAGAAAGCTGCGAAGCGCTTCAACGTCACCGTGGACAAAATCTCCCTCCGCCAAGGTAACAGCTTCACCATGCACTCATCGTTGCTGTTACGTTTATTCCTCACTCCCTTTACCGCTCTGTTCCTCGTATAGTATAGCGCTGACACCAGAAACAATAAATCTTTGTAATGATGCATCATTTATGAACACATTTCTGCTGTCAAGATAAAAGCTGTTTCATCTTGGCTTTAAAGATGTGATGCATCAAATAAGACAGATGCTCTTTGGGACTGTAAAGGTGCAAAATAAATATGATGCAGATGTATAAAAGCTTCAGAATGTGCATGATTTATGCAAAAGATCCCTACAATACTGTATGTGTGGACGTGTTCAAAATGGTGTCCTGTGTGAACTCTACTTTGATTTAAAATTTGAAAAAATTAGAAAAAAATGTTTTAAATAAAAAAAAAAGAATAAATTTCACTTGCTGTGCAGATTCTGTTACTGTTTATTATAACATTTGTATGAGAAATGCAAACAATCACTAGTCAAATGACTGCCTTTTTTTAAAACGTTTCTGAAAGGTTTACTCAAACAATTTGCTTTTTTTAAAAATCTTATTTAATCGTATTTATTTTGGGGAGTTTGTCGTGCTATACAAATTGTTTTAACTGGAAAAAATGTCAATAAAAATGTCAATTGTTTTAAATAGAGGTCAAAAATTGGGCAAACAAACCATCACGTATTCTAGTTTAATTCTTTATGTTTTAGGCTTGAATAAAAATGCATAGATTAATAAGTGTGTGTGTGTCAGATGAGGACGTCTTGGATACCTGGTTTTCCTCTGGAATCTTTCCCTTTTCCATCTTTGGATGGCCAAATGAAGTAAGCTTGCATCATCTTATCATCTGACTGTTTCAGCTTTGAAGTCGTTAAGATATACCATTGGTGTGTGTGTGTGTGTGGTAGAACGAGGACCTGAGAGTGTTCTACCCAGGCACCCTCTTGGAGACGGGACACGACATCCTGTTCTTCTGGGTGGCTCGTATGGTCATGATGGGGCTCAAACTCACAGGCAAACTTCCTTTTAAAGAGGTGTGTGTTAGTCTTAAGCTTTTAATATGTAGCAAAGCGGTGCTAAGTGCTGCTACACGGTTATAAACACCCTGCGGTCTGTTAAGGTGTACCTGCACGCTGTGGTGAGGGACGCTCATGGAAGGAAGATGAGCAAGTCTCTGGGGAACGTCATTGATCCTCTGGATGTCATCACTGGAATCTCACTGGAGGTACAAAAAAAAAAAAAAATGTAGAGTCGATACTGCTGGGTTAGATTTAAGGATTTCAGCATAGTATATTTGATGCAAGTTTCTTTGCGATGTGTACGGAATACACATTTCATTTCAATGTGTGTGTGTAGTGCTGTGCACCCTGTTTTTTTTTTTTTTTTTTTTTCATTTCTATTATAAATTTTTTCATTTATTTGTTTATTTGAATACATGTTCATTTTATGACTCCTTTATTAAGTCAGTGCAAAAACATTTCTGGTTTCCGAGCATCATTATTCCAGCAAAAAATAAATAAATTCTAATAATCTCACAGGAAAACATCTGTAGGCCAGGAAAGGAAGCGGCGTATTATGTAAAAGACCAAAAGACAGCTTCGGGGTTTTGCATGCATGAAAATGTCCTAATTTCCACAAGGACTGTGGCTGGTTCTTATTTTTTTTTCTTATTAAACTGCACAAATTGTATCTGTGTCTATATTTTACATAGGACAAAATTGTATTTTCACTTTTTATTTTATTATATACTTAATGTTAATAAAACCATAAACTAACTACAGTGCTTATGAATGATGCTCTAAAAGTAAAATCTCTTCTTCTTCTTCTTCTTCTTCTTAATAATAATAATAATAATAACATGTTAAATAAGAAGTGCTTGACTGGTTTTTATGAACTGTGTGTGTGTGTGTGTGTGTGTGTAGGGTCTCCATGAGCAGCTGAAGGACAGCAATCTGGACCCTCTGGAGATCGAGAGGGCTAAACAGGGACAGGTAAAATTCTTTTCAAAAATGTCAAACACGTACTCGGCGTGTCGTCAGTGGATTAATAAGAATCCGGTCTGCCGTGTCGCTGGGGTGATGAGATCGCACTGGATTAAGCTCCGCTTTGAGTGCCATATTAATATTAATAACCAGCACATTACCTTCCTTATTGCTTGTATATACAGTACACTTGTCTCTGAACTGCACTCTTCTGAAACGTTTTAAAATGTGCTCCTGAAGAGTATTGAATATGACACTTAAAAAAAAAAAAATAATAATAAAAAAAGTAAACAAATTTCCCACTTTTTTTTTTTCTTTTTTTTTTTCGTTGCTCAGAAAGCTGATTACCCCAGTGGAATTCCCGAGTGTGGAACTGATGCTCTGAGGTTTGCCCTGTGCGCCTACACCAGCCAAGGTAACCAGAGACGACTATTTATTATCAAACTACGAGTCAATAACTGGGAGCCACAAGTGCTCGAAGTACAGTACAGTACTGACCTTGTCAATTTTTCACTGCCTCAGGACGGGACATAAACCTGGACGTGAACAGGATCCTGGGCTACAGGCATTTCTGCAACAAGCTGTGGAACGCTGTGAAGTTTTCCATGAGGACGCTGGGGGAGGGCTTCGTGCCGTGGGAGAAAGCTCAGGTTAGAAGAACAGTTGTGTTATTTTTATTTTTTTACAAAAATATGCCATGAAAGTGAAGTGTTAGTTTGTAAATTCATAACTGTAGTAACCAAATGTCCTCCTGTTGACGGCGTCCCCTTCCTTCCTGTGCGTGGACACAGCTGTGCGGCAGCGAGGGTGTTTCCGACAGGTGGATTTTGTCGCGCCTCAGCGCCGCCGTGGCCCTCTGTGAGAATGGATTCCAGGCCTATGATTTCCCAGCCATCACCACGTCCATCTACAACTTCTGGCTTTACGAACTGTGTGATGTTTATCTGGTAATATAATGTACTGCTCCTTCTCTTGTTTGCTTGTCACTTCTTTTCTTTCTTGTATTTTTTTTTTTTTTTTCTGTCTTGTCTTTTTACGCTTTTGCATTTTATTTATTCCATCTCACACATGTGTTTGTAGGAAAGCGTGAAACCTGTGATGAGCAGAACTGATGCTGAAGGACAGAAGCAAGCAGACATTTGCAGACAGACTCTCTATACCTGTCTGGATGCGGGGCTCCGCCTCCTGTCTCCCATCATGCCCTTCGTCACAGAAGAGCTCTTCCAAAGGTTGCCAAGGAGGCGGCCTAAGGACAGCCCCCCCAGCATCTCGGTCACCCCCTACCCAGAAATCTCAGAGGTGAGCTAGGGTTAAACCTCAGTCAAGACACGAAACTGTGAAAAAATACAGATAAGCGGAAATATTATCATAGAATTTACCGGTGTTTCCCCCGGATTTCTTGAAATAGTATTGTAGGATTTTACACTGATGCAATATTGTAGGTGGAAAGAGGAAGAACGTAGTGGGTGGACACGCTCGGGGATTTCCCAGGGTTTCACTGTCTTCTGTGGTTTGATTTACAGTTTTGCTGGCACAGCGAGGAACTCGACCACCAGATGGAGTTTGTGATGACCGTGGTCAGAACCATTAGATCACTCCGGGCCGACTACAACCTGACCAAGACTCGCGCGGACTGTAAGTGCTTTGCACCAGACACCAAGGATGCACTAGGCTTCACCTCATTACTGAAACAGTTTGAGACCAAATGCGAAACTCTCTGATGAGCTGATGACTTGATGTTTTGATGCGAGATGGATTAAATTAAGAGGAACGTATACATGTAGATTTGACACCCTGAATATGACTCCGGTTTATTCGGTAATAGATAACAATGATGAGAGTATTTTAAGTAACACAAAAGTAATTTTCTATACCGTATAGAATTACAACCGAGTTCAATTAAAATGAATATGAAATGAATAGAATATGCAAAAGTTTATTTCATTAATGCAACAAATAGACGTCCATTTAAACATTTCTCCATCTTCAGTTTCTTTTTTCAAATTTATTAAACCCCTCTTACACTCAAAGTGAAAAAATTCACTTTTACTTGTATAGCACTGAAGAACCGTGTCACAAATCATCTTTACATAAATGTATGTCAGATGTACATTTTAAATGTATCAAACAAGACAGAGATGACCGAGGGAAGGGAAAACTCCGTGAGACAATATGATGAAAAAGAAACCGCACGAGAAACCAGACTCTCAACGGAACCCTGGGTTGAAACCACATTAATAATAATTTCTCTTCTGTAACTATATACTGCACTGCCTGTTCCCCAAAAAAGTCTGTTTCAGAAAGGTCACAATGTTGGCCTGCATCAAACAACAACCACAAAAATAAAATTGAAAAAGAAAAAAACCTTGAAAACCCAGTTAAGGAAGAAAAAAAAATCATGAATGTCCATGGTTTAAAATCACTTAAACACTTGGAAGATGCATGGTTAAAAAAAATCACCAGTATACATCTGTTACGTTTAAAAATGAAATTAAGATTAATTAATATGATAGGTTTTTTTTATTCATAGGTTTGGTACTAAACAGCTGTGCGTCCATAAGAAAAGCACTTGTTAGTGAGACTAGTCATAAAAAAAATACTTATGGTGCTTTTCCACTGCATAGTACGGCACGACACGGTTCAGTTCTACTCATTTTTGGGGGGTTTTCCACTGGGAACAGTACCTGGTACCTGGTCCTTTTTTTAGTACCACCTCAGCCGAGGTTCCAAGCGCGCCGAACCGTTACCAAAACGTGACGTGTAAACACGGCTGGTCACTGATTAGCCGGAGAAAATCGTCATTACTGCGTCACCGAACTTGCGACACGAGACACAACAGAACCGCTATATTTAGAACAGCCAGAGAAGGATCGCACGCACCTTTTTGTATTAACCGTCGGCCTCTTTTGAAACAAACTCCTTCGTCTCGCTGTTAAAAACATCCACATGCCGAGAATGAAGAACACCATGCCGTCGATATGCTCCGTTGTTGTGTGTTTGTTTGTGGCGCGTTTACGATGACGTCACGGCAGTAGCGGCGCCGCGACTAACGACACGTGAGTAATCCCGCCCACTCTAAAGCATTACTACACTGCAGTGGAAGCGCAAACCGAGCCGAACTGAGCCGAACCGAAGTGAGTTGAACTGAACCGTGTCGTGCCGTACTATGCAGTGGAAAAGAGGCAATAGAGTTTAGATCTGTTCCAGTGTGATGGGTGCATCAGGGTAAGAAGGGAGGTACACGTACTTCACTGTATAAGACTCTGGAGGGAGGGGTGTTATGATTTGAGGTTGGTCAGATCTAGGAACCCAGTTTAAGGATCTATCTAATGATGGAAACTTAAGCACGTCGCTGTAAGTCGCTCTGAATAAGAGCATCTGCCAAATTCTGGAAGCATTTTGAACCGTGAACCGGTCTCCCCATTGTGTGTCGTGATCAAAGCCAAAGGTTTCGAACGAAACGTTAGAGTGAGTAATTGTTGTTGTGTTTTTGTCCAGGCTGTGCATATAGAAGAAGAAGAAGGTGCGACTGTATAGACAAACTTAGAAGCAGCTTACGAGTATGAGAATCAAAGTAATTTCTGAATTAATTATAGTTATAACGTGGTGTTTAAGATCTCACCAGTTGATTGATTGAGACTACGGTGGGATTCTGTTCTTTGCAATTGTGGTGATCTTTTGGCTTTCCACGAGGAGCCCTCTCTGCAGCTAAACCAAATCCTTCATGGCCACTTACGCAGTAAATATTCTCACAACATTTATTTATTTATTTATTTATTTTGTAAGAGTCGAAAGTATCCTCAGTGAAATTATTTACAATTAGAGTCAAATTGAAATGGATGAGTCGATGTAATTTGGCTACCACTTCTCTGAGACTGAGGACGCAGAGTGTTTCCAGATTGTTGCCTCATGCTTTTCATCATTACTGGTTGCGAGTGTCTGTGATCTTACAATGATGTCAGCTTCAAAGAATTCAGTCAGGTCCACTCGAGTAAAACACTTAAAGGAAGGCCACGATTGCCACCATTTACACCATTCTATTACTGTTGCTCTTTGTGATGTGTGTTTATTGCAGTGGGCTTTATTTATCAGCTATGATCTAATCAGATTTATTTGTAAATTGTTTATACAAGCAGTTACACACACAAAATCTGGTATTCGTGGAGAATCTTTACCTTAATCTTAACCCTAACCCTAACCTGGACCCTATCCCAGGAAATTTGGGGCACGAGGCAGGGTACACCTTGGACAGGGTGCCAATCCATCACATGGCACACACATTCACACACTACGGGCAATTCGGGAATGCCAGTTAACCTAATCTGCAGATCTTTGGACTGTGGGAGGAAACCGGAGTACCCGGAGGAAACCCACCAAGCACTGGGAGAACATGCAAACTCCATGCACACCGAGACGGGAATCGAACCCAGACCCAGAACCCAGTGCTAACCACCACTACGTCATAGTGCCACCCACACCTACATTTTAATTCACACTATAAAGATTATACTGTGAAGTTTGCATTTTAATTACATACACATTTAATTAACCCATTTAACTAAAAACAATGATCAACTACAATAAAAAATAAATAAAAAGCAAGCCTACTTAAATTAAGATAAATTAGACTGGTCATATGCCGCATGTAGATGTAAGATGTCAGCATGTAGATTGCTCCTTTTTGCCATTTAACACTTCACTAGAGTGACTGATCTGGTCTGCCTTAAGCTGTAATTTGTTTTATACACCATAGTGTGCAGCGTAACTTCCAATGCCAACCTCCTGCACAGTATTTGGAAAGCTGTGTGTTGGTGTGTTAAATTTCTGTCTGGCTCAGAGGTGCAAATGAATTTGGACTGGTCTTTTTTTCTGGGGCCGAATGATTTTCTAAAATGCTTCTTTAATAGAATAAAGTTCCAGCAAGACTTGATGTACACTTCCTGGCCAAAAACATTGTGATGAACCCGTCATGCATAGTGCTATTATCTGGGACATAATTATATTATCTGTGGCTGGTTGCTCTGCAAAATTACGTAGCAGTAAAATGTCAGCTGATGACCTGAATGTACTGAATGACCAGGGTATCGTCACGTCAATAGATTTTTAGTTGGTTTTTTTTTATGTTTTGGAGCAGGCATATATCATGATTTAAAAGACGGTTCTGGGAGCATGAGGAATCATTTTTGTTACCTGACCCGGCCACCACATTGTGTAAATCAACAAGGGTCAAAAATATGCATATGAGACACATTTAATATTTGGTTGAATGTCCCGCAGGAGCTTTAACCTTTAGCAGACCACTTCTGGTAGCAATCAAGAAGTTTCCGGTAGAATTGTTGTTGGATATTTGGACTCTCTTTTTAGCAGAATTGGTAAAGTTAAATGAAAAAGTTGGTTTCTTGGCATTTTTTGGTAAAGTTAAGGCACAAAAAGCCTAAAATTATTCTGCTGTAAGCATTCCACAGCCGGCTTTGAAGTGTGTTTGGCGTCATTGTTTTGTTGGAACATTCAGCTGACTTGAGGTTATGCTGAAGAATTCTGAGGTAGACCTCCTTCATCATAATTACATCCAATTTGTGCAATGAATCCGTTCCACTTCCATCTCCGAAGCATGACACTACAACCGCCATGCTTAACAGTTGCTCCAGTGTTCCACGGGTTTGAATGGCTCACTATTACTCCTCCAAATACACGTCTGATTCCTTCAGTACTTTCCTGCAGAGTCATTTGTCTTTGTCACATCAGCTGCAAAATCTGACGTTTGACTGTTTTCCATTCGCTCATGTTCATGCCCGTGTCTTGGTGGTTCCTGCCATGTTCCTGACCATCTGAACCAGTTTCTCCTCAGCTGAAGGTGCTCATTTGGGTCTTCTTGGCCAAGTGTCTACAACACCTAATAATTTATACTTGCACTCAATTACTTAAACTGAGCTTGGAATCTGCAGATGTTTAGAAACGCCTCCGAGTGGGATTGCTGACGTTTGTAAGTCTACTATCAATTCCTCAGATCTGCACTGAGCTCCTTGGCCTGTGTTGATAAAACCAATGAACCAGCTGCAGTTAATTCTGACCTCTAACAGGAAGTTGATAGACCTTGTGGGCTTGACAAATTAAAAGATGTTTCACAACTTTCAGCACCACTGAAATAATAATCCAAGCTGGTGTTGGCATAATTTTGACCCCGTATGTCCGTTATTCCCAACTCTGGTCCTGGAGCAGCTCTTGTCCTGCACATTTTAGTGTGTTCTCTGCTCCCGGCACAATTTAATTAACTAAACAGCTAATTAAAAGCCTTTTATGAATAGATGTCATTGTGCAGGGCAGGGAGTCCTGCAGGACCAGGGTTGAGGAGCACTGCTGTTCTGTATGTAACATTTTGACCCTGTATAGATTTTCAGAAATAATTGAAACCTTGTGCACTAAATTCTTTTCTTCTATCAAAGATGCTGTACAATCTTCCATCCCCAGAAAAAAAGCAGTTCAAAGAAAGTATTGCAAGAGCACACACGGATTCGTGCAGATAAAGGCAGAATGAAGAAGGTTTCTGCCAGACAAATTCATCGGATTAAGAGAGCAGCTGCTGAAATGCCATTACAAAGCAGCAAACACGTATTTGAAGCTGGTGGTGCCTCGGGAGTCCTGCGAACCTCAAGGTGTAGGATCCCTCAGAGACTTGCAGTTGTGCATTAACCTATTATTCGGCCACCCCTAATCAATGCTCACAAGCAGAAACGGTTGCAGTGGGCCTAGACATACATGAAGACCTCATACATGAATTTTCAAACAGTCTTGTTTACTGATGAGTGTCGTGCAACCCTGGATGGTCCAGATGAATGGAGTAGTGGATGGTTGGTGGGTGGCCACCATGTCCCAACAAGGCTGCGACATCAACAAGGAGGTGGTGGAGTCATGTTTTGGGCCGGAATCATGGGGAGAGAGCTGGAAGGCTCCTGTAGGGTCCCTGAAAGTGTGAAAATGACCTCTGCACAGTATATTGAGTTTTTGACTTTCTTCCATGGTACAAAAAGAAGAACCGTGCCTTTTGTAGCAAAATCTTCATGCACAACAATGCACCATCTCATGCTGCAAAGAATACCTCTGTGTCATTGGCTGCGATGGACATAAAAGATGAGAAACTCATGGTGTGGCCACCATCCTCCCCTGACCTCTACCCCATTGAGAACCTTTGGAGCATCCTCAAGCAAAAGATCTATGAGGGTGGGAAGCGGTTCGCATCAAAACAGCAGCTCTGGGAGGCTATTCTGACATCCCGCAAAGAAATTCAAGCAGAAACTGTCCAAAAACTCCCAAGTTCAATGAATGCAAGAATTGTGAAGGTGATATCAAAGAAATGTTAAGATGCAACATGCCCTGTTAGGATGTTTTTGATTTAAATAGCTTTTGATTTCAGTAAATATGACCTCATAATGCTGCATAGTGATGTGTGGTTCGTCTGGTATCCCACGGGTCGGGTTGGGGTGGGTAAAGAAATTGTCACTTTATTTGCGGTGCGGGTTGGGGCGGGTCATTAAAAACAAAATTAAATAAAAAAATCAGTGTATGTTGCGTGCAATTCCCTATAGCCTATATTAAATATTTGGGAATATCCATTTTCATATTAAGTTCTTTGATAAGGTTACGTCACGTGACAAGTTACGACAGCGCCAAGCAGCTACCGCTGCCAGTCACAACAAAAACAAAGAAATAAAAGTAAAGATGGAAGACGAGGTGAGGGAGAAATTGAGGTCAGGAATTTACATCATTACATATATTACATATCATTACATACAATGCCTAGTATTTTTTTGGTGGGCGGGTTGTAAAAATAGATACAGTGGTGTGGGGCGGGCTGGGGCGGGCCAGATAATTTCATAAAAGCGGGACCCGGGTTGGAAAATACCCAAATTCCAAAAAAGCCTATTTTCAGTTCTTTACAACCTATAAAATGTTTTAACTCTGTGCATAATAATTTGGAACAGTGCGTTTTTATTATTATTATTTTTTTTTATAAATATTATCATTAGGAGGTTTGTTCAATAAAATTTTAATTATACTCTAATGGTTGATGACTTGAAAATTATACTGACTGTCATTTGCATTTACTAATTATGAAAATCAGAAAAAGATATCATTTGCTTTATTTTTCTTAAATTTCCCCCGATTTTCACCCTAATTTAGTCGTGTCCAATTCCTCCCCACCACTAGGGGGCTCCCACATTAAGGCTACTACGACCACTCAGCCGGGAGGGCCGAAGACTATCGCGCGTTTCCTCCGAACCACGTTGAGCCAGCCGACCGCATCTTTTCGAACTGCTCGCTCACGAACCGTTGGAGGCATCGTAACACACTCGAGGCCAGCGCTATCCGCTCCCTCCGCATGCGCGAGCTCGCAGACGCCCCGAATGGCGTAGAGCCGTGCAATTAATGTGGGAGCACTAATACCCCTCATCCCCTCTCCCCGATGAGAGAGCTCGGCCAATTTAGCTCTCTCGAGGCCTCCGGCTGTGAGAGGAAAACAGCATCACCCGGGGTTCGAACCTGCGATCTCCGGGTGATAGGGCGAGCGCTTTTACCTACTGCGCCACTCGGAGGCCAAAGATATAATTTGCGTAATAATTTGGAACACTATATATATATATCTATCTTCTACACACTTAAGTCGTGTTAATTACCAAATTTTTGGAAGGGCATCATTTAGACTGAAGACATTTTCCTCTCGTCCGTCCTCCCTCCTAGGTTACCTGCAGTGCATCGACTCTGCTACGGCATCTCTGGCGGAGAAATACAGTCTGCAGATCCAGACTCTGTCCTACTCTCAAGCTATCCACCTGGTCATCGGGAGCGAACGCGCTGTCCCAGAGGGCTGTGCGGTGGCCATCGCTTCAGACAAATGCACCGTCCATCTCATGCTGAAGGTGAGAGCCGTCATTCATCATTCACACCATGTGACGCGTTAATGCGTACGCATCAGGGCCTCACAGACGTCAAGGTCACAACAGTGAGGGCTTTTATACAGAAGCGTTTCGTAAGAATGATAATGTTACGGCTCCAAGGGCTCTAAGATAGGAACAAAGGTATAAAATAAAATGACTAGAAGGAGCTCGTCACGTCTTGTTCACCACCAGCAGACCAGGACCAGATACACTGGCGTTGTGTGAGATGGAAGGGCGAGACCACGACACTTTAAATGTCAGTGAGGGAGTTTTAATTAACTCGGTGAGACAGGAAATCTGTGTAATGTGTGCAGAGTTGCTGCTGCACAAGAATATTTAAAGGTGAAAAGGGTGTCGTGCATGTTAAAAGGTTCAGCTAGAGAGGGCAATTAAGAGTTTATCAAACTAAAGCCAGTCGATTAGTTCAATTCTCAGGCTATATACTCACACATGATCCTAAAATGGCTAAGGGAAGGTTAAATCCCCTTCAGTGTCTTTTTATTTAACTTAACTTATTTTACTACTACATTTATTATTATTTTTATTATTCTGTTAATGATGACCGACGAAGTAATTTGCGACCAGATCCCACATCACACATGGGAAGAATATACTGTACGCCGTAATAACGAGGGCAAGGTCACCTTCCCTCCTGCTTTCGTCTGCTTTAAATAAAATCAGTGACGTGACCTTCAAATCCGCTCTCCAGTGTGTGTATTCAGTACTGTGCAAAAGTCTTAGGCACTATATTATATGCTGTACCAATTTTGTTATATATGTTTGTCTGCCTGCATAATTATGTACGAAATTATTCTGGATTTCCATATATAACTTAAAAGTTACCGGTTTCCTCCCACAGTCCAAAGACATGCAGATTAGGCTAATTGGTGTTCCCAAATTGACCATAGTGTGTGAATGTGTGTGTGTGTGCTCTGCGATGGATTGACACGCTGTCGAGTCTCCTGGGATAGACTCCAGGTCCCCGCGACCCTAAATACAGGATAAAGCGGTATAGAAGATGAATGAATGAACTTAAAAGTTAATAAATAAACAACATTTACGGGAGAATATATTCGATTCCCAGCCAGTGCCCAAACTCCCCAGCCACTGGATACAGTGCCGGTCCCAAACCCGGATAAAATGGGAGGGTTGCGTCAGGAACAGCATCCGGCGTAAAACCTGTGCCAAGTTGTAGTGCGGACTGGATATTCCGCGTGGCGACCCCTTGTCGGGAGCAGCCGAAAGACCAACAACAACAACAACAGGAGAATATATGCGTGGCTGTAAAGAAAGAAATATAGTACAAGACAGACCAGTTTTCAGATGGAAGCAAAAACCTAATGTATGCTTCTGGGATTTGTATAAAAATTTTAAATAGTGTGACAAAGTTACCAGAAGAACGCATATTCTCCAGCATGCTCAGTAAAACCTAACAACTATTTAACTTACTGTGCAGTATTGGGCACAAAAATATGGCATAAGCAAAATATGCTTTTGAAAACATTTCTGCATAAAAGAAACTTCTATAAAGAGTAATAAAATAAACAGGCAGTATTTTAACATTACTTAAAATCAGGAGCTTTACACACAGATTTGTTCAGTTTCATAAGAAAACAGCTGTTAGGTTTTACTGAGCTTGCTGGAGAATGAGTTCTTGTGGTCTGTCTTGTACTATATATGTTTTTTTCTTTACAGCCATGCATATATTCTCCTGTAATGTTATTTATTAAGTTATATATGGAAATACTGAATGATTTTGTACATAATCATGCAGACATGATAAATGTAACAAAATCGGTACAGCATATAATATGGTGCCTAAGACTTTAGCACAGTGCTGTAATTCTATGGAGACTTACGGCTTGTGTCGTCTTTTTTGTCCTCCACACCAGGGCTTGATTGATGTGGAAAAGGAGGTGGCCAAGCTGACGACGAAGAAGGCCGAGCTGGAGAAGCAGATGGAGAAATTGCAGGAGAAAATGACGAAGAGCGACTACAAAGAGAAAGTTCCAGCCAAGGTTCAAGAGCAGGATGCAGAGAAGGTGAGGAGGATGGGTTATTATTTATTTATTTTTTAAGTCATTATTACTGATGTTCTGTAGAGCTGGATTACATTTTTTTTTTCTTTCCCTTTCTCATTGTGTAGCTACGGCAGAGTCAGACCGAGCTGCAGAAAGTGACAGAAGCTATAGAGAACTTCAGGAAGATGATGTAACGTGTCTGCTTTTTACCTCTTCCTTTTTTTTTTTTTCCCCCCACACTGATTGCTTTCTGTTCCAATTTTTACACACTGATTGCTTTCTCCCTGTAGTTGTGAAGGTGCACCTGTAATGTTTAACCGGCGTATTCATGACGAGTCCTTAATTAAATACTAATATTAGCTTCAACACGCTGTGACGGTTTTTTCTTTGAGTGGTTGTGTTGACACAGGCCCTGCAGCTGCTTAAAGGAAGTGGCTTTAGGAAAACCAAAACAGAAAGCGTCCTGAATAAAAACTACTCCAAGGAAATTACATGAAGGTATAGCTTATGACTTTGACTTGAATGTACTGTATACATATATATACAGTAAAATGCATAGAGAGACTTTTATACTTATGCTTAAATCAGAACAAGAGGCAGGTTTTTATGGTGGCAGATACAGATTGGGGTATTGGTGGCATCTTGCTAGGGATGGCCGGGTTCTGGAAAAAAAAAAAAAAAAATCTGATTGATGGTAACCTCGGTTTTCTTTTGCTGATTTGCATGTTACATTAGTGATGTCCTGACACCATGTGGGTTAATTAATCATAGCTTATGAAGGACATAAACTTTGAAGTACTGTATAACATAAGAAGAACTGCTAGAACATTACTTTTTTTTTTTAAACATTCTTTACAGAGGTATAATTAAGGTACTCATTCACACTATCAAATTCATTCATAACAGTGTAAATTTACTTTAAGTATAAAAAAATTAAACATTCTACACATATTACATGTTTTTTCCTTTTTAAGAATAATACAAAAGCAGTCTACTGTATGTTCTCTCTTTAAGAATAATATTGTGCATATAATGAAATATTAATAGTACAACACGTCATGTTTTAAGGGATAGTTTGGGTTTTATCCCTTTGCCTTTTGGCTCAACTCTCTTTTTGTCGCAAAAGTGCAGTAAAGCAACAGAAATAACGCCACTGCTGCTCTGATTCTCCGGCCATCCTCATGTTTCAATGTTCCATCACCTCGTAAACAAGACCTCGAGATACTTAAACCCCTTCACTTGGGGATTTGTACTAAAGTATAGATAGACACCTCAATTTTGTAACGTTTTGACACCTGAGACCTTCGTATTGTAATGTACTAATTCACACCTCAGTTATGATTTAAGACATATAATTGGAAAAAACCTGAAACATTGGATATAATTTCACATACAGTACATGGGAACTGCCGTAAATGAACTTAAAAGATGAGGTTGGTTTCTGGTTGCTACATTTCATTGGTTTTTGTATTCTAAGAACTTAAGAAAGTGTGAATAAAGTTTATATGGTATTTCAGTGCAAAGTCAAGGGCACTTCTGAATTATTATGTAGCACCATCTGGCATGATGGAGATGTTATAACTATTTATTTGTGCTGTTCCAAATGTCTGAATAAATTTTAGGCAGGGTGCTGAAGGAGAAGTTCCACCAGGGTACCATACACACTAGAAACCATCACAAGCTAGTCATCATCAGGGTGTTCAAGATGAACCACAGACTCCCTTTGGTTCGTTAACTGCTTTTAATACAGTAACATCCAGGTTGTATTTTAGGGCATGACTCCTAATAAATAAGACTGCTCACAAAACAGAGAACAGAAACAGACAGAGTTAACGAATTGGCCCAGTTCCTTTCAAGGGAACTTCTTCCTGTTCACGTTCCAGCTTCAACTGTAAATTCTTAAAAATATCCATGCAGACACCCGACTGACAAAAATGCGCAATCATCTCTTCAACACTAAAAACGCCACCAAGGTTTCCCAGTGCTTTCGTTAGTCTCTCCATCACGGCATCTCGCCGGCTTTTAGAGCTTCCAGGGTACTTGAAACTCTGAGATGGGGAGAGGAGTGCAATGCGTCGTCTCGAAATTCCTCATGTACTTTCGAGCCTGGGAGAAAAAAAAGGCAAGAATAAAACAATGTTAATGGAAAGCATCCAAGTTCTGTGCTTTGTGAGAAAGTGGATTTTAAGATTGAATTATGTGTTAGTAGTTCTAATTCTAATACCTACTAATAATGTTCTAGTAATAAAAAAACTCAATTATGAACTGCATCTTAAATCTAAAATCTTAGTCGTTTTCTTTGCTAGATTTGAGCCCAATAATTTGACCTTTCTGAACTTATTACTTTTGACCGGGTAGTGTATGATATTTAAACATTAATACTGTGTGTATAACACAATATAGTCAGAGTGATATTTTGCCCTCACCAGGAAGAGAGCAAGATGCCGCGTGCCTTCCTGTGCCATGTCCTCACCTGTCGCACACAAGAGCAAAGAAGACAATATTAGAGCTTAGCTTTCTCCCGAAGGAGTTCACACAGTTGGCATGAGCAGGGGAATCTGGTTTATACAGTATCAGGTCTAAGCCACCTTATGTTACAAAAACTGTAGGAACATCAGTGAGGTTTCATTATTTGAAGGCAAGTGTTTTTTTTTTTTTTTTTATATATATATATAGTTGCTTGACGAATTGAGGCTGATTTTGTTCTAACCGAGTTTGTAGACTCAGCAGCAGTGATTAGCGCATTGAGAACCCACACGAGTACCAGGTGCAATGGTGTGTGTGTGTTGAGGTGTGAATTAAACGGTTACATTATATCTCTATTAACCCATCAGTGAGTCCTTGATCATCTGCTGCACTGATCCACAGTAGGTTCTGGGGATTTTATAGATATTAGACTTCAGCTCTCTCGTCCAATATCAGTATTTAATCTCTGACATTTTAATACCTTAACTGTCTGACCTCGTTTTAAGGTTAAATCATGAGAAAAAACGACAACAGCAACTCCTCAAGGTCGTGATCATCTCCTTCATCGATGTACATTGGTCCTTACCGACGCTCCAGGGGAAAGGGGCGTCCCTGTCGGTTTGATAAGACTGCAGCACAGACAGGCACCAGTCATCGTCCACCTCGTGCCCGATGTATATAGACTCTGAGAAAAGCCAAGCAGTTGTTTTTAGCATTTCTGAAGCACCAAAAACAACCAGGAATGATCAACGCACACACCTTCTTCTATTTGTGATCCAGCTGCAAGCCACTGTCTGACTGCTCGGACACTGTCTTCTGTCATCACTTTAGGATACCTGAGTCACACAAAATCAGACGACATAATATTGATTTAGAATTTAGCTTTTCTTAAAAGATTACGTTTATCATCGTATTGATGAACATCCGGAAACGAAGCTGAGAAATTGAAACGACTTTTGAATTAAAACGATCGGTTCTGCAGTAAAGTTATTCAACCAGTCATTGAATTGAACAATTCTAATAGAAAATTTGTAAAAGCGATTCTGCAATGGCTTTAAATACCAAGCAATGAAATTGTGTGACTGTTGTTTTAGCCGTGAGCGTGCAGTCCAACTAAAGTGCTTCTCTAAGAGTGTTAATCCCGATGTTGTGGCTCAGCCTCTGGAATTTCATGTGCATTAACCAGGAAATTGCAGCAATCAAACGGACTGAAAGCGAATTAAAGTGCTGTCGGACCTGTAGTGGAGCAGTTTCAGCAGGAGGTCGTTTCCTCTGTTGGACATGATGTCCTCTGGTCCCCTGCATTGGAGCATGGCAAAAAAAAATAAAGAAAAAAAAAGACAGTGTATACTGTGTAAACATTTTTTTAAATACATTTTATTCTCAGTTCTCATGATCGAGAGCTTACGTGGTTGTGATTATTTCGTCCCTGGTTCTCCTGATCAACAGAACTGGTCCCTGATACCTGCAGAATAAAAAAAAAGAAAGAATTCACCCCATCAGGACGCTCACTAGGTCACATGACTACACGGACAGTTGATGTGACGGTACTATACTGTCATCATGTGTACAGGATCCTACTTGCACAGCTGTTCTGCGTTGTTCAGGTTCATGTACTGCCTAACCGTGTGCGTCACCAGCGGTCCTGTTCCCCGTACACAAGAACAAATCAAGCATCGCTCAGATACTGCTGCACTACTACATAACGAGATGTTAGAAGTCGTGACACTTACTCCAGCTTTCGGGCATGACCTTCAAAGCCAGGGGGAGGAGGTCGTCAAAGGAGGCGTCCAGAACCAGCGCACGGATCTCGGGGTACGACATCGCCGCCCAAGTGGCTGAAGCAAGACAGGGCATTTAAAAAAAAAAGAAGAAAAGAAAAAAAGTTCGCACATCATTACTTGTGATAAAAGGATGAGGTCTAGGATTACAGGAATAACCGTGGTTAAGGCATTGGACTACGGTTCGGAAGACCCCAGGTTCAAACCCCACAACCACCAAGTTGCCACTGTTGGGCCCTTGAGCAAGGCCCTTAACCCTCAACTGCTCAGATGTGTAATGAGATAAAAATGTAAGTCTCTCTGGATAAGAGCATCTGCCAAATGCCTAAATGTAAATTTTAAACAACTGCTAAGTACAAATCATTATCAATAGCCAGTTTAATAGGAACAAGTGTATCTAAGTATAATCTAGGTAAATTGATAACATCAGAATGGGAAAAATTATGATTAGCCTTTTTCCCTAACAATTTAAGTGCGTAATAATAAAAAGTACCATACAAATTAATTTATCTCTAGAGTTTACACACAATAATGCGACAAAAATCTATTCAGAGTGCATCAGTTCTGTGAACACAATCATGTCATGGATGAGAGAGGTCAGAGGAGAAACTGGCTTGAGCGTACAGTAGGGTAAATGTAGGGTAAGTACCCACACCTTACAAACGGAGTGAGCTGAAAAGCATCTCAGGATTATTAGTACATGTTGAACCTTGGGGTCAATGAGCTACAATGTTAGATGACCTCATCAGTTTCCACTCCTGCCAGCCAAGACCAGGAGCCTGAGGTTATAATTAGCATGGATTCACCCAATCTAGACAGCCGAAGATCCTAAACCAGGGGGTCAGGTGTTCCTATTAAAGTGGCAGGTGAGTTTTTTTTTTGTTTGTTTGTTTTTGTTTCTTTGTCTTTACTTATAATAAAACTGTAAAGTTGATGTGTTTGTACATATTTGCAAAAAAAACATTTGTGAGGACGCAAGATGAGTGATGGACCACATCAAGTTTTTTTTTTTTTTTTTTTTTGGTTTTGTTTGTGCACACATCACGTGAAAACTACTAAACAAATTTTAATAAAGCTTTCACAGGAGGCTTTGGTCGAGCGTCAGGCAACATCTAGGCTTTGGTTCATCATAATCGGCCCACGGTAAGAGAAGACATGCTATTTTGAAATTTAAATGGAAAACACCCTTATATCATTTAATTAAAATAAATAAATAAATCGACCATGGGGGGGAAAAAATCATTAGTTCTTCTCAGAATTCAACAGATGACGCTGTACTTTAAAAAAAATAAAAATAAAAAATACCCACTTATGAGTGTGCAACTGAAATGTACTTCATACATGTGAACTCACCTTCGCGGTAAATCGTCAAAATCAGTAGTTCATCTCAAAATTTAACAGATGGCGCTGTGCATTTTTTTTTTTTTTTTTTTTTAATACGTACTTCTACGAACTAGGCACATCCAGTTCCTTATAAAATCTTCCTACCTGTAAATCCTCCTATCGACCAGGCGTACACAACAATGTCACTCAACTCGAAGCCCAGTTTGTGCACAGCAAACTGAATCACTACGTCCATGGCGTTGGCTTCGTTCTGAGGAAACGGCACCCCCTGAAACACAGGTGCGAATGCACAGATAGATATTAAACTGTTGGAATTTCTCTGCTGCGTTCTCATAGATACCTTTTTTTGGTTTGTTGTTTTTTTTTTTTTAACGGATGCAGCATGAAAACCTGAGAGTCCAAGTAAAAGTCTGGTTTGAGAATCTGACCCTGCGATCTGTGAGACTTACTGTACTGCCTGCGAATCCTGGGTGATTCCAGCCTAGGACCGAGTATCCACCTGAGAAATACCAGGAAGATAAAACAATCAGCTGTTTTCAGGACATTTTCATTTCAGGAGCCGGAATGTTTTCAGAATACTTACCGTCCAGTGGAGTGTTCATGCAGCCCACCTCATAGAAGCCTGCGTTCCCTTCACAGCAGATCACCTGTAACACACAGTGACCTTCACATCATCCACACAATGATGCCTCATCTAGTAAAGATTTTTTTAAAAAGAAATTTAAAGAAAAATACTAAAAGAACGAGATGACCTTGTCATTCAATCATGAAGACTACAATTACAGTCTCTGCTCATTTCTCAGAGGATTATTTCTCCCAATAACACGAAGAACGAGTTGGTTACATTTTATCTGCACTCTGGCTATAGACTTTAATTAACAGTGAAACATCGGATTGCGAGTGTTACGCAAGACGAGCAAAGATTTTCAAAAAATTTTGGCTTGGAAAACGAACAAGTCTTGGTTCACACGCATGTGCTTCTTGTTTTGACGCTGAGTGTCACATGATCACAACTGAGCCAACGGTTCTCACTCTTGCGCTGCGGAATTGTGGGTAATCATCTTCCCTGCTCGGTCTTAGTGTGCGTCTCTTACTGGTATAAATCAACATCCGTGCACATGTGTACAGTTTACTATAACACTGTGACCACGTGTGTGTGTAAAACATATTTTGTGTGTGTATGAGTATATGTAAAGCAAAAGCAAGTCTCATTAGAGAGGTTCAAGATCCATTTTCTCTCTCTGCATCAACCTGCTCTTTGTGTCTGCGCGCGTGTTATTGGACACCATAGCGCGCGCACACACACACACCCCTCCTATTTTCGCCTTCACAAACAGACACACACACTCTCTTTGCTCTACACAGAAACTCTGCTCTGTCGCGATTCTTTTCAAAGGTAAAGTGCAGGTTAATTTATTTTTACTTTACAGCAGTGATTCCGTTAGTGTGTCGCTCAATCGAGTGTCATTAGAGAGATTTCTTGTTTATTTTTCCGATAAAACAGTGTTTCCGTTATGTGCGTGCGTGTGTATGTGTGAAAAGAGTGAAGGAAGGGTAACTGCGTAAGACGAGAAGGGGGAGAGGGGAGGGGCTCCTTACTTTAGCTTCTCACACACACACAGCGCCTGCGTGCACAAACGGAAACTTATCTGTCGGGATTTATTTTTACTTTATATTTTGTGTTAATTATTTTTATGTATTTATTTTTTGGGCTGTGGAACAAGTAATTTGAGTTTCCATTATTTCTTATGAGGAAAATTACATTTCGTTTACGAGTGTTATGAAATACGAGCCCACTTCCAGAACAAATTATGCTTGTAATCCAAGGTTCCACTGTACATAATTTTTCATGATAATCTCCTTGCATTTCAATACACTTTGTCAATCTGTCAACAATCTTTCGGATTCTCTCATTAAAAAGACATGTTTCAGGCTGAGCTTCGTGCTACGAATGCACCGCTGTCTTCACTTTTTCCATCGGAAGTGAATCTGCGTCTACGTAGGAAGGGAACCAAAAGAGTGAAAGTCTGAATCAGCACGATCAGGACTATAATCAGATGTTTTAATACGCAAACATTGTATTGACTATCTCAATATGAACTCTAAAAATACATCCAAAACAGGGTCAAGGTCACGGCAAAATCAAATATCTGGATATTTTTTTTCCCCTCTTCAGTAGCTCTCCTTCCTGTTTTCGGTACATTTTGGGTATATTTGAGGTATACTGATTAGTAAGAAGAACAGCTGCATGTTTCAGATGTCAGCTTTTATCAGATTGTAGCTTTAAAGTTGCAGAACAAGTTTGTTCCTGTCACCACTTTTATCAGTTTTTCTGAGTCCTGTCTGGTTTTTCTCTCTGAATTTAGCAGCTTGTCAAGTTGAAGTTATTTAGAGCTTTACCTCTAGTTTTCAGCTTTTTACCACAGAATTTTTCACAGGCGGTCTGCAATCCTCCCCCATTAAAAAAAAAAATCAAAGAAATAAATTTGTGTAGTATCTGACCATACAGATGCATCAGGAATAGATTTTACCACAGAAATGATACCGCATTAGGAGAACTGCATGACCATGGACCTGAAATTCACTGGGTTTCATCTCTCAATTGATCCATGTCACTAACCAGAGTTTTCCCATTCGGGCCTCTGTTTCCTCTCCGATCCACAAACATGGTGTCGATTTGGTTTCCGTCACACGCCACCAGCTTGTTTCTCTGACCATCGTACTGGTGCAAATAGAGAAAATAGGAAGTTTACATTTTTGAATACTACTGCAAATAAGAAAGGGAAGTAAAAAATATGAGAAAATAGGAACAGAAAGAAAGAACTGTGCTGACAGAACCTTTTTTAAATTTTATAAAAGTTACCTCTTCGATCAGCTTGGCCTGGCCCTGCTGCAGCATTGACCTCATGGCCTTCTGCAGGAGACCCACAGAGCCTGGGTACAGCATCCTGCGGCCAAACGAGTGAGCTACCAGAAAGCTGGAACACAAGAATAAATTAACCTGCACTTTACCTTTGAAAAGAATCGCGACAGAGCAGAGTTTCTGTGTAAAGCAAAGAGAAAGAGTGTGTGTCTGTTTGTGAAGGCGAAAATAGGAGGGGGGGGTGTGCGCGCGCTATGGTGTCCAATGACACGCGCGCAGACACATCAAATATCAATCATCTTGTAAGAAATTATTAACTTCACAACAAACCTGGAACATATGCTTTAGTGTTACATGGACAATTGAAACAGTTCATAAGACATGGAACAGTGAAATACAGTAGGAGAGCAGCATGATGTCAGGGAAGAAAAACTCCATAGATATGATAACCTGGTCATTCAGTACATTCAGATCATCAGCTGATTTAATTTTATTGCCACATAATGATGCAGAGTCTAGACCTGACCAACTGAAGCAACCCCAGTGGCCACTGTGCATGATGGTGCACCTGCTTCCCTTCATCCCTTACGCACTCATCACTCTGAAATAGGCTCAATCTGACCTCATCAGACCACATGACCCTTCTCCATTGCCTTTTTCCCTGCATAGTCTCACTAACAAGTCGTTTTCTTTTATTGGTAATATTATTATATTTATTACACATTGCTGTACATAGCATGACTTTTTTTTACCATGCAACTTCACCAAGCATTTAATCATCCCCATTTACGGTTTACTTCTGATCATATTGCTTCCACAAAGTTGACGGTTCAGCACTATCCCTCCAGGTTTTGATAACATCTATGAAGTGTTCTTAACTCAGTTCCAGTAATTGAAAGAAATCGCCTTAGTTTTCTTTGCCTGCAGCTCAATATTTTGACCCTTCTGAAAATGTGACTCTTTTTTTGGCCAGGCAGGTATACTTTGTTTTATAGTGAATCTCAAAATTTTATTTAAAATACAACCACACACACATTATATAAATGCGTACATGTATGAAATAAACATGCATAACTATGTGAGGGTGTGAATTTCACAGTGTAGGAAAATCTTTTTCTTCAACTTTTTGAACCAGAATCACAAATAACTAGTATTTTTTTGTGTTAATGTTTGTACGTTTTAAGATAAAGTTATTCCAAAAGTGAAAAAACAAAAACAGCCAGACAGTATTAGAATATAAACTGAATTGATTGAACATGCGGCCATCCAGGCGCCAAGTAACAAGTTTTATTAGAGATAAATTTACTTTGCATCTGAATAAGAGCATCTCACAAATGCCAATGCACAGTGTAACATTTACAGTGATGTTATGTTACACCACCTAAAGTGAGTGTGGTAAATGGTTTACAATAAAATGCTATTTGAACATATTAAGGAGTTACGTTTCTAACCGCAGTCCCGCTATCCGATTAGGATGCACGGCCGTACTCGTGTGTGCGTGCGTTACCTGACGATGTGGCATGGTAGTGTCCGTACTGAATTCAGCAGACTGTCTGCAGATCCTCTGTGCTTGGGCTCCGGCTTCAGCAGCGAAACTCCCGCCTTAGACAACGTCCTGTCAACAAGAGAAGGCCCCACCTTCAGCTCCGGCAAGTATTTAATTGCGTAAGCAAACCATGTACACACGACTTACGGATTGCTGACTTCTCTCCAGCTGAAATCTGCTGGCCAGTGTGAGAAGTTGAAGTCATAGCAGGCCAGTTTCTTCTACACGGGATAGAGCACAGAGCACAAACAGCTGCAGTGTAGGCATGATTATGTGCCGGTGCTGATTGCATCAGTATGCCGGTCTCAGGAGGAGTGTTGCTAGGACATGGTCATGAGCTCACCTTGTTGCTGCTGGTGTGGTTCTTCTTGGTCTCCTCCAGAATGGTGACGAACTGGTGATACTCTGGGTTTTTCCAGCGACCCCAGCCTAGCGACAACCCCACAAAAGCACAAAATATGGCCCATGTTTTTATGTAACAGGCATATTAAAAATAGGCTGCATGACTTTTTGAAAGACGTGCTTGTTATACTGGATTACAGTATGAATGAATTATTGGATGGGAGTTAATGATAATAAGATGGATTAGTTAATGGATGGGACAAATTTATGGCAGGACTTTTAGGTTCTTAAGCCTGGGTGTTGACCTCTGCACAGAAATGCCTAAAACTAGGGAATTCTCAAGTGAATTGTGAAAAAGTACTGCAGATATCTACGCCCAGCAACAGTCATTAAAAAAAATTACTAAATATTGATTGTTGCATGACAGTTTCAACATAGATTATTATATTCTTGAATGTCATTATTTAAAAAAAAAAAAAAAAACACTATAATGCCATTAAAACAATGAATTTCACTTCTGTCCCAGTACTTTTGAGCACCATGAACAGCTCACCTCTCAGACACGCTACTCCCAGTAAACAGACCAGCACCGTACCAATGTACTGGCTGACAGGAATGAGCTTACTGCTGCAGATATAACCTGAAACCGAAAAGCAAACTCTATTAAGAATGTGACATGATATAATGTACTTTTTCCTGCTGTCTTCATCCTTAACCCATGCCTTCTGTTGACTTTTTTTGCACACTTTACTGCCTTGATGTTTAGGGTCCCAGACACCCAAATGTTGCAGTTGTTTAAAAAGAAATAATGAAGTTTTTTTTCGTCCAAATATTTTTAATGAGTCTGTACTTGATATACCGTATATACGAGATTTCAATACCCATTAGATGGAAAATAAGATTGTGTGAGAAAAAGAGTCAACTTCGCTCTCAACACCAAACCGAATCTAAATGCATTTTTTTTTTATCTAAACTTGATTTAAATATAGACGTTAAATATTAATCATTTCACTTAGTGTCTGAAATACAGTACCAGTACAAAATAATGGTTTATTAGCGCAAATCTCATGGAATTATTAAAAGTCGCAAGCTGATAAAACATGTATGATTAAGTATGTTTTTCGCTGATAAAGAGGCTCTGGATTCTCAGGAACCCGAAACAGAACATTAGGGTTAAAGGGCTGCCCGTTTCTAGGCTTATCTGTGTATAACGTCCTTCAAAAAATGTGTACAATCAGCTGCAGCTTTTTACAACGATTGTTTAAAAGTTGGCAGCGGGGGTCAATTCTTTAAACCATAATTTAGTCTGGAAAAAAAGTATTTTGACAGTTTTAGGATTATGGATTCACACAGTGTAAATAGTGTCAAGTGGGCAGATTCTGTCCTTACTACTAATCTCAAACCCTAATAACCCTACAGAACCTGATCCCTAATGAACAAGCTAGAGGCAAAGTTGTCAAGGAAAAACCTCCTGAGAAGTCATGGGCAAGAAACCGTGAAAGGAACCAGACTCGAGAGGGATCTCATTCTCTTCTGGTTGACACTGAATAATTTTAAAATGCAATAAAATCTGCCATTGTAGTAAAGTAATAAAATTAAAATCCTAGGGAACATTCAAAGCAACACAAAACTTTTAAAAAATTCAAAGCTTTCTCCGGGCTCTCCACGTCTTTAACAAGTTTTATGCAGGATGCCATTCCTGCCGTAACCCACTAGGGATGGGAATCACCAGTAACCTCCTGATACGACACTCGAGACGGTGCCGATTCGATTAATAATGCAATTCTCTAAGTAGCACGATTTTATAAATATCCTAATTCGATATTACATTTATTCCACATTTTGCTACAATTTTAAGACCTTTAAAACTAATAACTCAAATAATACCTTGAATGTTTTATACCTTAGCTTTAGTCACAGTCTCACAACTGAATTAAACATGCGTAATTAAATGAAGCCTGTTCCTTACATTAGTCATTTTACTTAAAACCACAGGCAGCTTTAAAACAATACAAACTAACCGCAAATACAAGGGTTTATCAATTAATTGGTTAATCAGAGAGTGATCAGTCATGGCTGATCAAAATGAAAAACAGGCAACTGATCGACTAGTGCGTCCCTATTATAAGTATAATTAATCATTTAAAAGATATTTTTGAGTCCATTTGGTGATACATGAATAGGCTCATAAATGAATCGTGATTCATGATTAAATCAATTTCCACCCCCAATCTCCACAACCCACCCATTTGTCCAGGCTTGGGACTGGTACTGAGGATGTCCTGCATCTCCAGTAGTTGGATATTTATATGGGCATAAAGTTGATGGCCTTGCCAAAGGGTCGAACAATGGCAACGTGGCGGTGGTGGGGCTCGAACCACTGACCCTTTGATCATCAACCCAGAGCTTCAACTACCTGAGCCACCACTTGGGGCCGGTAATGTGAAGTAAAAAGTATTGCAATGCGTCAGATCACTCACACACACCCATTTTTAAAGAAAAAAATTTGCCTTCCAGGAAAAGATAAAACAATTATTGGAAATGCCTCCAACTCTCAAAACTCAAAGCTGTCAAAAGCTAAAGATAACCTCAGTTCGACTTCTCCTTCTGCTACTCAAACTTTCCCTGACCCTTTTTACACTCCAATTAGACAAACCCGCTGGCGAAGAAATCACTACTTACTGAATAACTAATTAACCATTAGGGAATTAATTAACAATAAACAGTTTACACACTAATCCAATTATCTTCGAAATAGTAAAGGGCTTAAAAAATTGCTTTGTGGTGGTAAATTAACAAAAGAAACACTGTATTAAACACCCAATTAGATTTAATTCACTTTAACTGTATACACACGCATGGATAAAGAGGGAGAGAGAGAGAGAGAGAGATCAGCACTATGCAACTACCTCACAAAAACATAAAACCAACAAAAAAACCGGTTAAACACAAAAGAGACTTTAGTTTCACTCTTACAGAGAAACTCTTCTTGTATACACCCACTTGACAGTAGAAACAAACAGCTACAAGGTGTATACTGCACATACACACACACACACACACAAACAGGAATTTCCCAAACAGAAATACTATATACATACCCACGAACAACATTAGCATAAGACTCAACTAGTATGATTAGCTTTGATTAGGCCACCATTATAATCAGCACACGTAGTCGGAGGTAAGTGCAATCTATCGACCGTTCGCACAGCGAAGCCGCAATCAGGAGTCTACAACCCTTGATTACCTGACACAGGAGGTGGAACGGAACAAAAATGTGGAACGGTTTGGGTTCTCCTAAAACTGGATTTGGAACACGAGCGATAAGTGTACGAGTAGGCGCAGGTATACCTTTCCTGTAGAGATAGCAGAGGATGAGAGGCGAGCTGTAGTAGGACAGAGACCACAGCGCTGAAGCCTGGAGAGAAGAAACACACTTTTAATTAACTTCAGAACACACAAGTCTCGCGCATTAAGTTTGAGTATTAATTTCAAGGATTATTTTCAAAACTCTGAAAAAGTCGTAAATATTGGAACACGACAGTACTTTATCTAGTCTTTTTATACTTCTGATTAAGTGCAAATACTTATACAATAAGTACTTATGACAATAAAAACTCAGAACATTATCTAGTAGGCAACAGTATAAAACTGGCTATAACAATATATTTTAATATTCTAACAATATACTATTTTATATACACATACACACTACCGTTAAAAAGTTTGGGGTCACTTTCTAACTCCATGATCGTTCCTGATTTTTATTTCTTTCTACATCGTGTTAATTGGTCATTTTTCAGGCTGATAACTCTAAGTGAACTTCTCGTCTGCAGCAGAGGTAGGTTTTGGTCTCGTCCTCCTGGGACGGCCTTCATGAGAGACAGTTTCATTATGGTGCTTGACGGATTCTGCAAATATACTTGACAATACTGTTCTTGCAAGAACTATTACAGAAAGGCCTTTAAGACCTCTGTGTCTTAAAATAACAACTAACTGTTGCTTTTGTTGTTGTTACGTAATTACCTAATTCCATATGTGTTATTTTATAGTTTGGAAATCCCCAGTAGAATGTAGAAAATAAAACACTAAACAAAAAAACTTGCAAGTGACCCCAAACTTTTGAACTTTTGAGTGTATACAGTATATACATACATAGTACCAGTCGCAGTTTGGACACAATTTTGGATTTGTTTTCCAAATTCTAGAACAATACTGAAGATTTATACCTAAAATAAAACACGCCCTTAGGTAATTAACTAACAACAACGGCACTCAGCTGTCATTTTAAAGACATGAAGGTCAGATGTTCCGGAATAGTTCTTGTTACCAGCCTCAAAAATCATCAATTAACAAACATCACCTCAGATTAGAGCCGTTATGAAGGATTCAGGATTGTTTTACAGTTGTTTAAAAGAAATAAAAATAAGGCAAGATCCCTGAATTAGAAGGGGAGCAAAAACGGGGTGCGACTGGTAGTGTATTTTAAAGATTCTTCCTTAAAAACACAACCCTACTTGAGTTGAAGTCTGAGACACAAATTGAACACTTATCCAGTACTGTGCAAAAGTCTTCAGCCCATTCATTTCATCACATTACAATAAATTGAGTAGATAAAAAAAAAATATGAGCAAATATTTAACTGTGACAGGCTGCAATGTGCTTAAAAATACAGTTTTAAAAAATGGTTATTTACTGTATGTAATAACCTCAGCAGCGACCTCATTTCCCCTCTCGTCTGTTCCAACCACTCATCACTGGCCTGATTTTTTATTTATTTTTTTATATATATGCTTGAATGATTCATTGGTCACTGAGTAAAAAAAACAGGGAGTCCTTCAGGATGCCTGGGGAACTTTTCCTCAAACCAATGGTGAAAGAAAAACAAAACAAGAATGTCTATGTTTTGGTTTGGAGAAAAAAAAAAAAAAAAAAAAAAAAAGAAATGCTGGAGGGCTTGAGACTTTTGCCCAGTGCTGTATATCATGCTGGGGAAAATCACTTACCCAACCAAGGATGCTGTCAGTGTGTCTTTCCAAACCTCTTGGCTGGTAATCCCAACCCTGTAAATCAGAGTGATGTGTGAATGAATGAGAACCACATAAAACACAAAGTGTTCTTTTATTTATCTGTGTCTGTACTTCCTGGACATAGATACTGCTTCGCGCACTACTTAGATGCTGGAGCTCATATCAGCAGTTTTAAAAAATTTTAATTGCCATTCAAGAAGCAGTAGCAAGCAGTGTAAAATTTTTTTGTTTATTGGCAATCGGGAGGTCCGGGGGTAAGGGTTAGGGCTAACCCTTGGTGTCTCAGTGATAGGTTTCTCGTCTGACATGCAGAAGGCCCGAGTTCGATTCCCCCAGCCACTGGATACAGTGCGGCTGGATAAAATGGGAGGGTTGTGTAAGGAAGAGTGTCCTCCGTAAAACCTGTGCCGTGGGTTTCCAAATTGCACATGTATGAATGGATATGTAAGGGCATGTGCGCGGGCATGTGCGCGCGCGCGCGTGTGTGTGTGTGTGTGTGTGTGTGTGTGTGTGTGTGCAAAGTTTTGGCACCCCATGGAGGGTTGCCCCTATGACACTACACAGAATAAGAGTCATGGAAAACTGAAATAATTAAGTAATTATTATTTATTATTATTGATTATTGTTGCTTGACCTGTCAGAGAAAGGTTCCTTAATAAAAGTCTCTACAGATATGATAAACATATGCACTGTTGTAAAATGTTGCTAAATTCAAAGTGCTGCACAGTGCTGGGTTAAGATTGTACATGTTACATAACAGGTCAATTATTAGAGCAACAATTATTTCCTGCACAGGAACTGACGTAATTGTTGCACAATTCAGCCGTTTGTTTCATATTCCTCAAAAAGATAATAGCAAATAAATCCTCACAAAAAGTCAACGTTATCTTCACATTAGTACTAAAAGGTCACTTGTGAAAATGTTTGGCTTTAGCATGCTGCTAGCTAGCGCGTTCACACTATATACTAGCGCACTAGACTAGGGTAGTATGTGAAAGAGCAGGGAACGGTTTCCTAGGATACTGGCGCACTACTAAGTACACTAGTATTCAGAAGAAGTAGTGCGGTAGTGCAGGGTTTCGGACGCAGCCGAGCCCTGGCGGAGCTGCGCAGTTTTTCTTGCTTTAATATGAAAGAGTGGGAGTGCATACCCTCCTTCCTGTTCTGCCCTCGGGCCTGGCGTGGTCCTGTGAGCGATGGATCCGGTGCAGACTGGGCCCGAACAGGCAGCGGAACCATAACCAAACTGCCATCATTCCTCAGTCGGCGCCTACGGAAGCCCGTGTGGGTCAGCGCGATTCAAAATGTCAGCCATCGTAACAATACAGTGCAGCGAGTCTTCCTGAACGACTCCTTCATAGAGAATCGGTTCGAGGAATCGATTCGTGATCGCAAACGAATGCTATTTTGTTTAGGTTCATGTTTGCCTGTCTCTCTGCCTTACTTATCAATACAAAGAAATAAAATGTCTTTGTAAAGTTGAGCACCTTATGTGTCTGTGACCAGCCTCAGGTCTGCGTACATGGAGTTTGCATGTTTTCCCAGTGATTGGCGGGTTTCCTTCGGGGATTCTGGTTTCCTCCCACAGTCCAAAGACATGCAGAGTAGGCTAACTGACATTTCCAAATTGCCTGTAGTGTGTGTGTGTAGTGTGTGTCCTTTAATGGATTGACACCCTGCCTCATGCCCTACGTCTCCTGTGATATACTGTAGATGAAGCAGTATTGATGAATCAGAGAGCAAATCACAGATGAGAATTCGAAAAAAGTGGATCAGATAGGCGGCGCGGTGGTGTAGTGGTTAGCACTGTCGCCTTGCACCTCCAGGGTCTGGGTTCGATTCCCCGGCCAGGCTCGATTCCCGTCTCTGTGTGCATGGAGTTTGCATGTTCTCCCCGTGCTTGGTGGGTTTCCTCCGGGTACTCCGGTTTCCTCCCACAGTCCAAAGATATGCAGGTTAGGCTAATTGGCGTTCCCAAATTGCCCGTAGTGTGTGATTGGGTGTGTGAGTGTGTGTATGTGTGTGTGCCCTGCGATGGATTGGCACCCTGTCCAGGGTATACCCCGCCTAGTGCCCGAAGTCTCCTGGGATAGGCTCCAGGTCCCCCGCGACCCTGAACACAGGATTAAGCGGTATAGAAAATGAATGAATGGATCAGATAAAGATTAAGTTTTTAATATTCACTTATACCACTTCAGCGCTGTTATTTCAGTGGTGAAATTATGAACTAATCCCAGTAACTAATGAACTAATCCAACTAATTCAGATTAGCTTTTCTAATTAATATCTATTGGAGCAGGTGTTTACACTGAGCAAGTAGCTTGTTTGTTTACACTGAGCAAGTAGCTTATTAGTAGTTTACAGTCGCAAGAAAAAGTATGTGAACCCTTTGTCATTATGTGGAGTTTTGCATAAAATGTGCTCTGAAATTCATCTAAGTCACAACAAAAGAAAAACAGTGTCTGCTTGAAATAATACTACACATACATTACAATTATGTAAAAAAAAAAAAAAACAGGTAAATTAATCTGAGCAACTGTATAACCAAGAGCAATTTCCCTCTGGGATTAATAAAGTTCTTTGAATCTTGAATGTAAACAGTCACAGTGCAGGGTGGAAAAAGTATGTGAACCCCTAGCTTAATGACTTCTCCAAGAGCTAATTGGAGCCAGGAATGAGTTAACCTTGAGTTCAATCAGTGTGATGATATTGGATGTGTTGCTGAAAGCTGTCCTGCCCTTTAAAAACACACACCAGTGTTGGGTTTACTGGTTTCAAGAAGCACTGCCTGATGTGAACCACGCCTTGTCGAAAAGAGCTCTCAGAAGACCTATGATCAAGAATTGTTGACTTGCATGAAGCTAGAAAGGGTTTCAAGAGTATCTTTTGCAAAAGTGTCTGTTAAAACTTCCGGTTTGTTTATCTGGCACCTATTGTAATGGCTTATAACTTCTCTTCTACTAAACATTTGGATTTAATTTATGGCGCAGGATTAGCTTCAGGCAAATAAAAAGTACTGCCAAAGTTTCATTAAATTCTGTCCAGCCAGTTTTGCGTCATGCTGTGACAAAATCTGTCTGGACAGACATACAGAAATTTTTCTGAGACGGGTTTTGGCTCCTCCAATGTATGAAACTATAATTGAAAGAGTGAGTTCTGACCAATGAAAACAAAACAGATTCTTTTACAGTAAAACCTTGGTCTACGAGTGTTTTGCAAAACAAGCTAATTTTTAAAATATATTTAAACTTAATAAACAAGAAAGTTTTTGCACTACAAACAATATGCCTCCGGTGTGTCTGCCGAAAAATCACATGATCACAAATGACCTTAACTTTTCTTGCACTGTGGGATTGTGGGTAATCATCTTCCATGCTCAGGCTCAGTGCACTTGTCTCACTCGTATAGTCAACAGCCTCTGACATGTTATGCTTTTGGCCAAAAAATTTTACCTAAAAATTTTAAGTTGATAACTTTTGCTAACTGTTTCAGAGAGATAATTTTCTATATGACCCAAAATGGCCATTTTTCAGAATTATACTCTCGTGCGGCGGCACGGTGGTGTAGTGGTTAGCACTGTCGCCTTGCACCTCCAGGGTCTGGGTTCGATTCCCCGGCCTGGCTCGATTTCCATCTCTGTGTGCATGGAGTTTGCATGTTCTCCCCGTGCTTGGTGGGTTTCCTCCGGGTACTCCGGTTTCCTCCCACAGTCCAAAGATATGCAGGTTAGGCTAATTGGTGTTCCCAAATTGACCATAGTGTGTCAATGAGTGTGTGAATGTGCGTATGAGAGTGTGCCCTGCGATGGATTGGCACCCTGTCCAGGGTGTACCCCGCCTTGTGCCCCAAGCCTCCTGGGATAGGCTCTAGGCCCCCCGCGACCCTGAATAGAAGAATAAAGCGGTATAGAAGATGAATGAATGAATATTCTCGTGCTTCAAACAATAATCATTTAAAATGCAAATTTATGAGTATTGATATTAAAATTGGTGTAAACGTCTAGAAGCATATGAACTGTAAGAATTATTGCTTAAATTGTTTTTTTTTTTTTTGGTAAAGGCGAAAAATATGTAGTGTCCGTAACCATGTCAAATTCATGTTGCAATATTTGAACAATTTTGCAATCTAAATTGGCAAAAGTTTCACCGGAATGACAAGTAAGATCATTGAAACATTTGTATTCAAAAGGTTACAGACACTACATAAAATTATACTAAGCATGAAATGCTAAATTGGCATGAAATTGTATTTAGCATGTTTTTTTTACCTGACAAAAATATACATGTGTATGCTTATTTAAAAAAAAAAGATGCATGGATCAGGAGATAAGAAGCATTAAGTATTATAAAAAAAATTCAGATCCTATCTGAAAATTCGGTTTCACATAGATGAGTCACTTTTTAGCACCTATACCATGTTTTGACCGTTTACTATAAGGAAGCAACAATAAAGTACATATTCTAAATTGGATTTTTTTTATTTTTCTTTTATTTCCAATACTTGAATACATTTCATATTATACAATTACTTTTGATACTTCAGTACAGAAACTATAAGATGCATTTACTCCAATAATAATCGAAAAGGTGACTAACTTCTACCTGAGTCATTTCATGGTACGATACATGTACTTTTACTCAAGTGTCACTTTCAAATGCTTTATACAAAACTGTATAAGTTAAAAAAATATTTCATATATCTATTTCTATCTATAGAAATTTTCCACCCAGAAGGAACGTTTTGGAGAAAAAAACCCAATTTTTTCCAGAGAAGGAGAGAGAGAAAGACGGCTAAATGAACATTTGTTTATACCTGTCGCAGTGTAGGTGACAGCAGGAACTATCTTGTTTAATAAAAAAATAAATGCAACTATATATGTAAAGCATGGCATATTGTTTATTAATGTAGACAGTACAATCCTCAATGTTGGTTTAAATGTTGATCAGTGTTTTTTCGACTCATATCAACTAGAGATGTTCCGATACCATTGTTCCCCTCCCGATACCGATTCCGATACTTGGGCTCAGGGTATCAGCCGATACCGAGTACCGATCCGATACCTGGGTGTGTATATATACTGTATATATACTGTGTGTGTATATATAGCATTTCTTTTTTTAAGTAAAATACTACTAGCCCTGTGTAACGGGTTCGGCCCTAAGTGCACGGGCGACAGCATGAAACACGGACACGAGGCGAGGCCTTACAGGAAAAAGGGTAATTTATTTAGAAAAATGGGGAAGGAAAGGGTTAAAGGCTCTCTGCGGTCTTTTCCACTTTGGCGGCAGGGATGCGAAGGCGAGCTCTACACGGAAGTGAAGGTGCCACGGGAGCTCGCGCAGCTCGTTCATGCGCTCCTCTCGCGGAGATCAAAAGCGCCCCCCTTTCTAAAGTCTCTGGGGCGCATCACATCGCCCCGCTCTTGTGCCACCGTCTCTCATAAAATCCACCGCGTCGCAAAGTCCAGCTTCCCAACAGTCAGACCCCGAGCTACACTCCCCGCTGTGTTTTATAGCGCCGGAATCATTAGCGCCGATAGCTCATGGGCCGTTGCCTGATTCTGTAGCCCTGCTTCTTCACATACCTAAGGGGGGGGGAGGCCGCCTAACTAGTGAGCGAGGAGCGATATCAATTTGGGCGCACGCCCATCACAGGCGCACGCCGTGACACTCTGTAAGTAAGCTAAGCTAGCAAAACAAAATAGGTTATGTTTAGGAAAATGGTATCGGATCGGTACGTGGACTCAAATACTCGCCGATTCTGATGCCGGATTTCTTTGTGGTATCGGCAGCATTTCCGATACCAGTATCGGAATCGGAACAACCCTAATATCAACACTGCTGGGTGTTAATTCAGCATTAAGTTGTCCTGGGATGACTCACTTTGGAACTAAATGGTGTATGAAAAAAAATTGTCCCAAATTAACTGCACATCCCAAACTAAAGTTTACTTATTTATTTCTTTATTTACTTTATTTAGTGTACATTCCTTAGTCATTCTTTTTATGTTTAATAAAAATTTAGTATATTCTCAGTGCACAATATCTCAGAAGCAGGTGGCCGAATGTTTGAAAGATTTATATGGAATTATCATAATAACCTGCAGAAGGATTGAAAAGAGTCGGTTTAAACGTGGTCAGGGTCACAGCAAGGTCAAATATCTGAAATACATTTTCATCCCTTCTGTATGCTGTAGTACATTTCGATTGAATTTAAGGCACAGAAACCTCTAACGAGAACTAGACTTCTTGTTTCGGGAGTTCTTCTTGTTCTTCTTATACCATCACCTTTGACTTGTAGAGCAATCATACATGTGATATATAGTTCACTTTTAGCCTGTGTGTAGTAGCCTATGGTAATATCATACAAATGTGATTTTTTTCCCCTTAGCTATAAAGTATCTCTCTCTCTCTCTTTCATTCTCTATAACGCTTTGGGGCACAAGGCGGGGTAGACCTTGGGCAGGTTGTCAGTCTATCACAGGGCACATAAGCACACACACACTCACAACTGCGGGCAGTTTGGAGACTCCACTTAGCCTTACTCTGCATGTCTTTGGACGGAAAGATGAGAAAGGTAGAAACCTCCAAGTTCTGAGAGAATGTAGAAACACATCCACACACAGAGACCCGAGGCAGGAATCTAACACTAACCCTGGAGGTGTGAGGCCACAGTGTTAATCACTACACCACCGTGCTGCCACCCATAAAAGAACTGATGGATAATAAAGAACATAACAGAGCAAATCGCAGTATGAAACTAAACAGGTATTTAGGGTTTAATGAAATGAATCCAAAATGTTCAATTTACTTGGATTTTAAAAGAATCAAATCATTAAAGTAACTGCTAATGAAAAGCAGGGAATGCATACTGTAACAAGGTAACACGTTATTTATAACACATCCAACAGTTTTAAAAAAAAAACTTTTATATGTTTTATTCATGTTAATATCAAAGTACACCACATTGTACCATGTTTGTTACTTGGGACAATAAAGCGATGCATATACTGTACAGCTCATCACATCAAACATCTGGTTGGTAAGAATTCAATCTCATTTTATTATTGTGTCTGAAGGGAATACAAAGTTTTGCACATACTGTACTGTGAATTTGCATCAATGATCCTTACAGTAGGTGATTCCGGGTAGTTAAATAGTCTAGTTCATTTCATTTCAGTCATTTCCTATCCTGATCAGGGTTACATGGCACAATGTACACACACATTCACACACAATATGAGGATGCTGGGAAAACATTAACCCGACAGTAACCCGAGCCCAAGATCGAATCCAAGACCCTGGTGTTGTGAGGGTTTGGGTTAAAAGTACAGTACAGTACATTCTAATCACATGTTTGTTTTGTTTGTATTGTCATACAAGCCATGTTCAAGTCAAACCGGGACCTTTGGTGAGATTTCTCATGAAGGCGTGAAATGTGACTTCGTGCACAGTTCGATTTGGAGACTCTTAGTGAGTAAAACATGTGAATGGTGCACACATTTTAAAGAAGTTTGTATGTTTGTGAATGATGATCCTGGTTGAGGTGGCTCGGAGCCCATTGTAGTTTTCCCTGTGAACATTCTGTGAGTGGAACACCTGATCAATGTACAGTATAACTTGTCTCCAATTTGCGGAATTGACCTCACCATTGAGTTATTACCGCATACCCATAATACAGTCTTGACCTCACTCCAAGTCATTTTTGGGCCACTGAGGGAGTGTCTGGTAGGCCAGTGTTTCAGATGGCATAAAGCAGGCATACTCGGGCGTAGTGAGAAACGCTTCTATCTCGATAGTGTCCAAGCACTTGTGAAACGCTGGGATAAGTGCATTAATATAGCAGGGGGATTATATAGAGAAATAAATGGACAAACCGGTTTCCAAAAAAGTTGGGACACTAAACAAATTGCGAATAAAAACTGAATGCAATGATGTGGAGATGGCAAATGTCAATATTTTATTCAGAATAGGACATACTGTAGATGACAGATCAGCAGTTTAATCCGAGAAAATTTATCATTTTAAAGGAAAAATATGTTGATTCCAAATTTCACGGTGTCAACAAATCCCAAAAAAGTTGGGACAAGTAGCAATAAGAGGCTGGAAAAAGTAAATTTGAGCATAACGAAGAGCTGGAAGACCAATTAACAGTAATTAGGTTAATTGGCAACATGATTGGGTATAAAAAGAGCTTCTCAGAGTGGCAGTGTCTCTCAGAAGCCAAGATGGGTAGAGGATCACCAATTCCCACAATGTTGCGCAGAAAGATAGTGGAGCAATATCAGAAAGGTGTTACCCAGCGAAAAATTGCAAAGACTTTGCAGTTATCATCATCAACTGTGCATAATATCATCCGAAGATTCAGAGAATCTGGAACAATCTCTGTGCGTAAGGGTCAAGGGCGTAAAACCATACTGGATGCCCGTGATCTCCGGGCCCTTAAACGACACTGCACCACAAACAGGAATGCTACTGTAAAGGAAATCACAGAATGGGCTCAGGAATACTTCCAGAAACCATCGTCAGTGAACACAATCCACCGTGCCATCCGCCGTTGCCAGCTGAAACTCTACAGTGCAAAGAAGAAGCCATTTCTAAGCAAGATCCACAAGCACAGGCGTTTTCATTGGGCCAGGGATCATTTAAAATGGAGTGTGGCAAAATGGAAGACTGTTCTGTGGTCAGACGAGTCACGATTCGAAGTTCTTGTTGGAAATGTGGGACGCCATGTCATCCGGACCAAAGAGGACAAGGACAACCCAAGTTGTTCTCAACGCTCAGTTCAGAAGCCTGCATCTCTGATGGTATGGGGTTGCATGAGTGCGTGTGGCATGGGCAGCTTGCATGTCTGGAAAGGCACCATCAATGCAGAAAAATATATTCAGGTTCTAGAACAACATCTAGTCATCTCTTTCAGGGAAGACCCTGCATTTTTCAACAAGATAATGCCAGACCACATTCTGCATCAATCACAACATCATGGCTGTGTAGGAGAAGGATCCGGGTACTGAAATGGCCAGTCTGCAGTCCAGATCTTCCCCCTATAGAGAACATTTGGCGCATCATAAAGAGGAAGGTGCGACAAAGAAGGCCCAAGACGATTGAACAGTTAGAGGCCTGTATTAGACAAGAATGGGAGAGCATTCCTATTTCTAAACTTGAGAAACTGGTCTCCTCGGTCCCCAGACGTCTGTTGAGTGTTGTAAGAAGAAGGGGAGATGCCACACAGTGGTGAAAATGGCCTTGTCCCAACTTTTTTGGGATTTGTTGACACCATGACATTTTGATTCACCATATTTTTCCCTTAAAGTGATAAATTTTCTCAGTTTAAACTTTTGTTCCGTGATTTATGTTCTATTCTGAATAAAATATTGACATTTGCCATCTCCACATCATTGCATTCAGTTTTTATTCACAATTGGTTTAGTGTCCCAACTTTTTTGGAATCCGGTTTGTAGTTTTTAACTCTTACGGCTTGAGATGATACAGCGATACAAACTCAAAAGCCGTGATGATGATTTATTGTGATTTATCAGTGTTGCCTGTTATCACCATTATGTACTGTACATCCCTTCACTGATAAATGGTAAGTGTTAGATGATATCACAAAATGCATTTTTAATAGTCATCCAAATGTGTGAACTTAACCGCAACACGGGTCATATCTGAAACAAAAGGACACACACACACACACACACACACACACAGTTAAATAAGCAGACATAAATTTTAATGTACACTGGTTGATGGACTGAAAGGTGCAGTAGTAATGGGTACAGTGACAGCACTAGGTCACGTTCTTTGTGTGACTCGCAGTCAATCTTCTCTCACCTGTCTAATTCCCTATAAACATCCGTCTCGCCTGTGAGCTTCAGATCCTGCAGAGGAAATGAAGGGGAGGGCAGGGTTATAAATGACGCAAGAGCAGAATCAGGTTTGAGGTTTGACCTAGTTCACGTCTTAATATTTCGGATTTATATCTAATATCACACACCAGACACTATACCATTTGACTCACACATATCTTACAGCTTGTACATCCTACAATATTGGACTTTGAGAGATACACACTCACCATGTACACCGCATTTTGTGGAGGAGCCTGGGGGGGAACACACACACACACACACACACACACACACACACACACACACACAAAAGCGAGGAACATGAGATTGATGTATGTTTGTGCAGAGGTGATATTAGCTAGAAGAAATCACCTGGATCAGGTCCACGGGATTTTCATAGATGTTCTCCACTTCTCCAGAGTAGTAAGACAGACTGCGCTCCACATCTGCAAACACACACACACACACACATGCATCTACAAAGACTACTGACCCTTATGTATTATGAGCGATCGGGGTGAGCCGACAGTATTCAGATTAAAGCACGAATGGGCAGAACTCACTCCGAGGGAAGGTGCGAGGTCCTCGTCTCCATAGCAACACCCCGACGGCAACAGCAATCACGGGTACCAAAAAGAGGAGAATGGAGAGAGGCAGGAGGAGAACGGTACCGTCTGGAAGGATGCGCAGACAGACAGATAGATCGAGAAGGAAGTCGACAGGTGAGGAGGGGAAACGTAGCAGGTGTCAAGTGATTGGGGATATTTCGTAGCTCTTACCAGTAGGCTGCAGCAGAGGGACAGCAGAGTCGGTGGTTAATTTATCAGGCAGCTTAGTCACGCAGCAAGGTGGCTCTATAACAGATACAAAGACAGAGAGAGAGAGAACCTTGACTCTGTTCATTTCCATTAAAAGAGAGTACACAGGGTCAATCTTATTATGGACCAAATCTCAGAGTCTCTGCCGTGCAGTTGCACACATAAACCCTCATATAATGATAATAATAATATAAAATGGTGTAATATCATGAGTGGGAAACCCTAAAAAGATTCATCTTAGTTGAGTTCTGTAAGGGTGGGAGGGATCGAAAGAGTGAGGACGAGATGGAACGGCATTACGTAATGCCTGAGCGTATTCAAATTCCCCACGCCGTAATGAGGAAACAGGCCGAGCTTGATTTACATGCCGTGAGTTCACATGCAATGGGAGATACACCATTTCATGTATAATGTGATTCTGTGACAAGCAAGGGCACTTCAGGGATTCTAGCAGCTGGGGGAAAAGGTCACATCAAAATGAAATCAGAGCCAACCGCTTTTTTTCCCGTGCTGCTGCGTTCTCTAATCTGATTGGTCTGAAGGTGTTGATTGAATTTCCTATAGCGGCAGCACTGACAGGTTTATAGCATTAATGCACTCTTCCTAATAAGGGATTGTTTCTATGGTAACGGCTCGCACAGGGACTTGTGTGGCAGACACTGCATATAATCAAAAGGAGAAATGTTTGTAATGGATGAGATGGTAGAGATTACTGTTTGGAAGCATCGTTTTTGGAAGGAGTCTCCAGTTTCAGTGCAGTGCAACAGACAGAAGTGTAGCTTTCAGTTTCTTGATTTGGGATTTTTGTGGTTTCTCTGTATTGTGACCATCGTGAAAGTTACTTGACGAACGATAGGTGTTATAGCAGAAGTGAGAACAAGGATTGCACAACATTAGGCATAATAACAGGTGAAAATATCATCGTGTATATCTAATAAACATGTAATTGCTGTGATATAAGAGGAATGAAGCACTTCTCTTGGGACATGCTGTTGTGTCTCACACTGCCTTGTTGATTATTTGTCTATTACATTAGCCTTATTAATAAGCATTATTTTTTAGGAGTAATTTTTAGGTCCTGTAGAGGCTTGTATGTGGGGCGTTCATATCAAACCGGGACTTGTGATGAAATTTCAGCATAAAATGGATTGACTCCAAGCACAGTACAGTGATGAGACTTTTATTAGACTCTTATTAAAACGTTCGATTGTGCGATTGAGCTCACTGTGGTTAATACTGTGAACCATCAGCGAGGGGGGCATCTGATGTTTAAAAACTGATGAATAACTTGTCCCAAAGTTGCGGAAGAAAAAGCATCTGTCTGTAGGAACTCGACCTTATGACCTCGCTCCAAGCCATTTATTCGTTAAAGGAGTTCCTGGGAGGCCAGGGTTTCAGACATGAAGCAGACGGTCCGGTTGTGGCTCTGGTGTACTGAGAACAATTGATGGTATCCAAGCACTAGTGAAACACTGGGATAAGTGCACCAGTGTAGCAGGAGATTATATTGAGAAATAAAGCTGGTTTTTTTTCACTCATGGCAGTTTTCTGTTTTTTGTTTTTTATTGCACTGTGAAAAGTACTGGTTTGACTTGAACGCCAAAGTAATATAATCATCCTTTGAGTAGTATAATGCACTCATCCTTTAGTCATATTTACTTTTAAATCCACTCCCTCCCACCCATAAGTGTTTGGACTGTGCAGCAGGTTTTGGTTCCCTGTAAGCTGTGCAGCTATTCAGATCAGTGAAACCCTCCCAACCCTCCCAACCCTATGAAAAAAAAAAGTCTGAGTGTGATTACAGGCTTTAATAAAAATTTTAATTGTGATTGATGGTAATTAAAGTGACAGTCCACTGAGTAAGTGAATGTAAGAACTTTGACCTTTTTAGTGACCCGTGGAATTCCACTCCCTGATCTGATCTGCTGCGCTGCTAGAATAATGACTCACACACATAGACACACACAGTCTATAAATATAAACCTCATTATCTTTCACTTTCTTCTTTCATGCTCTCTCCTCACCGTGTTTAACAGTCGTATTAAAATGTTGTTGGTTCAAACTCCCCTTGTGACTGTGTTTCCTCGACTCGGTATTCCCCTGTTATTCAGCATGCTCTCTGATTCCTGCTTTCAACCTCAGCCTGCCTATTTGTGGACATGATTATGGACGTGTCTGTGGTGACCGTGTCTGGCAGCGTATTGACCCTTGCTTAGGATTCTAAACAGGATTACTGGTGAAGCCTAAATGAGGAGATTCCGCATGTTGGACCTGCTGTCTTTGGTTACCAAGTGTTCTGTTTTTCCACAGCGCGGAGCTCCCTATCCGGGCCATGACTTTGACCGAAACATTCGCACACAAAGGAATCAAAGAAACAGTTCAACGAGACGGTTGAACTGTTGACTAGTGACGTTTACGTAAACCTTTAAATTTTTCATAAGAGATGTGTCTTGAAACGCGTGTCCTTACCTGTAGTAGGCAACATGGCAGTGTAAAGGTATTGGACGGTTTGGCCGTTTTGTAGGATCAGAGTGCAGGCGTACTGGCCGGCTGTATCTGGGGTTATTGGGAGATCTATTGTTAAGATCTTCTGACCAGGAACTGCAGTTAAAGGGAGCCGGCGGTCAGGCTTTTGGAGGTGCGACCATTTTAGAGAACGGACCCTGGAAGGCGTGGAGTACTCACAGGTCAGCTCCATAGTGGAAGAGGACGTTGTGTTATAGCCTGGACAAAAAGAGAGAGAAATAGATAGATTATTTCAATGTATAGAAGCATAATGACAGAAAAAGGAAGGTTAAGTTGATGTGCATTCATTAACTAGGTGGATAGGAGTTGACCATGACTGATTCAGTGTGTCTTCTTCCACTCAAATCAGAATCAATCCTGGCCTAATTGAGCCCACCGGTTTCCACAATAATGGCAGAGCCGCCAGCGCCGTCAGCAGCGACAGGCAGCAGGTGTAATTACACATAATGAGATCTTTAATGAGGCCTACTAAAAGCCATTATATTAGAGGGTGAGAAACAGAGAAGGGGGTCCTTGAAAGGCAAAGACATGATGGTGAATGAAAAGCAGGACAGGAACAAGAACAAAGGAGATGAAGTGGGGGGACGATGGAGGACATATAAAAATGTGGGCCAGGTGGTTCAGCTCAGTGGTTAAGGCATTGGACGACAAACCCCACAACCACTAAGTTGCCACTGGTGGGTCCTTGAGCAATGCCCTTAACCCTCAACTGTATAATGAGATACAAATGTAAGTCGCTCTGGATAAGAGCGTCTGCCAAATGCATAAATGTAAATGAATGCATGGAGAATGAGAGGCTGGTGTGTGCTGGTCACCGGTGATAAATTTCAGACTATATGTAATGCTGTGTAGACTTAATTGGTCAATTGGTCTTGTAATTGGTCTGTGTGTTTGTCGGTATGGGGTGTGTGTGCATAATAAACAGAAATCCAGTGTCGAAGGAGGTGCTAGGCAGAGGTGTCAAGTAACGTAGTACAAATACTTCGTTACCTTACTTAAGTAGAAATTTTGGGTATCTATACTTTACTGGAGTAATTATTTTTCAGCCGACTTTTTACTTCTACTCCTTACATTTTTAAGCAATTATCTGTACTTTCTACTCCTTACATTTTAAAAACAGCCTCGTTACTCTATTTTTATGATCAGAACGCATAACCCCCCCCCCCCCCGCCCCGGTCGCATGATCAGAAAGCGAGACCTTAATGCTTTTGTCGCCCCTCACGGTACTTTTACTTTTATACTTTAAGTAGTTTTGAAACCAGTACTTTTACACTTTTACTTAAGTAAAAAGCTTGGGTTGATACTTCAACTTCTAAAGAAGTATTTTTGAACCCTAGTATCTATACTTCTACTCAAGTAATGAATGTGAATACTTTTGACACCACTGGTGCTAGGACACAACACCTTCTTCTGAGTAACACTTGTGTTATGATTTTAACTACACTGGAAAAGTTTCTTCATACAGTATTTCGACAACATTTCATTTTAATTCCGGCTCATTTTATATTGTAATACTTGTATTTACCGTTCAAAACAGTCAGTATTGTGGCCTGAGTGAAAACTTGGTCATCCCGAAAGACCTCACACCGATAGCTGCCTGCGTCGTTTAACTCCGGCCTCAGGAGGAAGGAGAAGTTCCCAGGAAGCACAGAGGAGCGGTTGTGCAAGCGGAGGCGGGGAATCGACTGATTCTGGGAATCTCTCCAGCGGTCAAAATGGAAGATCAGCTGTGGATCTGATTTGAGGGAACCTACGCGCCACCAGTAGAGAAAGACGTAGTCGCCGTTGATGTCAGAGCAGGGGAGTGTGACGGCCGACCGAGACAGAGCTGCCAGACTGGACTCTGATCTTGCTGGAAAAGAGACATACAGCTGAGAAAGTAGGTCAAAGCATACAGATAAGCAATACAGGAAGAAAAACGTCCTCTGACTTCCTCTTTGATATCAGAACCATGCGTCATGTAGCCTACAGCACTGTACATCACCCTTTTACAAGTTCTCAACTGGAATGTACATTGAACAAAATAAAGCTATTCTGTTGTTCTGCTGGCGGCACGGTGGTGTAGTGGTTAGCACTGTCGCCTTGCACCTCCAGGGTCCGGGTTCGATTCCCCGGCCAGGCTCGATTCCCGTCTCTGTGTGCATGGAGTTTGCATGTTCTCCCCGTGCTTGGTGGGTTTCCTCCGGGTACTCCGGTTTCCTCCCAAAGATATGCAGGTTTGGCTAATTGGCGTTCCCAAATTGACCATAGTGTGTGTGTGCTCTGCGATGGATTGGCACGCTGTCCAGGGTGTACCCTGCCTCGTACCCTGAGTCTCCTGGGATAGGCTCCAGGTCCCCGCGACCCTAAATACAGGATAAAGCGGTATAGAAGATGAATGAATGAATGTTGTTCTGCTGAACTTTAGAAATAAATTAGTTCATCTCAGCCTAAATCATTTCCAGATCTTCTGGACATCACAGTTTGTGGTTCTGGTTTAGAATGAGCAATTGTTCACCTAATACAGAATATGCTATATTAGGTGAACAATTACTCATTCACGACCAGAACCACAAGGAAATTATTTAGGTATATATACAGTATCTATACAATTTATTTCAGAACCACAAGGTGTGATGTCCAGAAGAACTGGAAATTATATATGTATTGTATATATATATTATAATACACAATCATTTCTCTCCATGATCTTGTATTGACTATGAGAAACTCGGACCGATACATTAAATCAGATTCTCAATGAGGTTAAGGTCTGGCCTCTTTGGACTGTGGAAGGATACCGAGTACTGTATAAACACCTGGAGGAAACCCACCAAGCAAGGGGAGAACATGCAAACTCCATGCACACAGACTCTGAGACACATGTGGAGGCATGGTTGGGACTCGAAGATGTATCATGGAGGCGCAATGCGAAAGTGCTAACCACTAACCACTGCCATATCCTACTTACACTTATACTTACTAACCATTTTATCTATTTTTTTTCATCTGCTGTTTTGGTAAGAAAAGTACAGAAAATCCTATAGTTTTCGGACTTTCTTCGGACTTTCTTCCCGAATCTACTGTATTGTAGCCTATATTTAAACCCATAAAATACCGGTACAACCCTGATGGGGATTTCCTCAAAAAAAAATGATGAAGAGTTATTATAAGTCACCACGTGCTTGTTTAACGCAGAAACACAACTGAAATAAAAGCGGATCAGCAATTTATTTGAATAGGGAACTAGTGGAGAATGAGCAATGATGAGGCAGCAAGAATATTTGGTTTGATTCACAATAATCCGTCATTGTGGATGCATGGTTATACAGACAGTCATGTGAATATAGCATGTGAGAGTTAGAGCAGGAAGGCAGGAAGAGGAGCAGAGGCATGAGGAACCTAGATTTTGATGCATTGTGGTTTTGATGTGCTACTTAGTTTGCGTGTGTGCGTGCGCATACACTATGTATATGTGTGTGTGCGTGTGCTGCTTACTACCTGCTCTAAAATAGCACGTTGTATATCCTGTAAGGAGCCAGTTTGGGATTTAGCCAGTGAGGGAGTGTGCTGATGCATGTAGCATGTTTGCTTGATGATGTAAAATGTTTGGATTAGCAAAAGTGGTTTCAGGCAGAACCAGATGGTGTGAGGCTGATGAGATGGCAGCGTGTGTAAGACCGCGAGCTGATCAGTGTCGAGACAACGGAGGCAGAAAGTCTTACCATATGTAATGTTCGTAAAAGCAGCCGAATTCTCTTCTGTAATAAGAAAGGAAAAGAAAGAGAATGAGTGAATTTTAATATCCATAACTACCACTGATTGCCATTAAACAAGGATTAAACCATGACAAATAGTGCTATTATAGGAAAATAATATGATAGGTAAGTGTGATGCTGTTACCTCGCCTAGGTTAATTATTTTCCTATAACGGCGTGTCCTAAAGTGCTTTATATCACAGTAATGTGCCATCATACAGATAATTATATTATGAGGGTGGCATTTGCACCATCGTTGAACCCAGCACTTGAATCCTCTTTGAATATCCTCGCAGGTCTCCAACTGCGCTATAGAATGTTTACAGAGATGACACTATTGACAAGAGCAATGTACACAGAAGGATGAAGATGTTTAAATAAGGGGGAAACCAGCACTGGAGCCAAATCATGCAGTGGAAAACAATCAACTGTGACGAAGCGGATTTTTCTAAGAGGATTCGAGAGTCAGGTTCAACGGCGGAACAAATTCATGGCGTGACATATTCATGGAGACTATGTTGAGTAATATCTTTGTATAGAAGAAGACTTCTGCAAGTTGAATGACCTGAGTCAGTTAATAAAAACTTATGCCCATTTTTGCATTATTTTCAGTACAGCTGAATACCTGCAATACTGAGGGGAGAGCAGCTGCCTGCCAAAACCCAAATTAAAACCAGTCAAGGAAGAAAACACATCTGCTAACATTTTGTCATCTTTAACAACACTAGACTCCTTAGTAATTGCTTCTAAGTGGTTCTGACCTGCCTCGAAATGCCTAACTAGCTTCTAACACAAAGCTAAATCCCAAATTCCATTCTTCTCCCCCGATTTTCTCCCCACTTTAGTCGTGTCCAATTCCTCCCCGTCATTAGGGGGCTCCCACCTTACTCCGAACCACGTGAAACCAGCCGACCGTATCTTTTCTAACTGCTCACTCACGCACCGTTGGGAGCGGCCTAGCACACTCGGAGGACACCGCTATCCGCTCATTCGGGTTGCGTAAGCTCACAGACGCCCCTGATTGGCTGTAGAGCCGTGATTAATGTGAGAGCACGAAGTACCTTTCATCCCTCCCCTCTGAGAGAGCTCGGCCAGTCAGCTCTCTCTAGATCTCCGGCTGCGAGAGGTTACAGCATCACCCGGGAATCGAACTCGCGATCTCCAGGTGATAGGGCGAGCGCTTTACCACTGTGGAGGCCCCCAAATTCCATTCTAACCCCGGATCAATGGCACTTCTTGGTGTGTGGAACAAGGGATTGTACACATAGTGGGTTGTCAGTTTACTTCTTTTATTTGGGATTCAACCCTGGAATTTGGAAATCAGCTGATACTTTAATGCGGAATATGTGGAAATATAAAGTAAATCTGGTGGGTTTCCATAGTTTATTCTCCTCACCTTTTGGCTACGTAGTACAGTAAGAACTGTACGATTGCCAACTATCTGTCGTCAACAATAATTCCGCTAATCGTGAAAGGATACGTGTTGGTAGAGCAAAGTAACACTTGAGGCAATATAACTGCAGGTTAAGTAATGACACACCTTGACTGACATATTGCTTAAATACAACATACTGAATTACCATAACCAGTCATTCTATTGGGAAATTCAGGAAAGTGCATCAGGGAGCTCCTCTTTGTGATCTCTCAGCAAACATTACATATTAAGAATCTGCCACAAGCCTGACTTAGAATAAAAAGATACAGCACAATTCTGTTTATACATCATACAAAGGAACGAGGGTTCTTTTCTGAGCTGTGTACTTTGAGGAAATGTTATGTTCCTCCATTGCTGACTGCAGGTTCGGTTTGTCTCTGTATGTTTGATCATGTGGAGGACAAATACCAGAAGTAGTTTCCTATAGAGAAAAGTACCACGTTATCACTGATCGTGTACACACTGGAGATCCCTGATCAGACTCAGACAAACCTTCTAACCTATATGTTCAAATGATTATCAACCGTTTTAGTAAAACCGAACCCGAACGAAAGATGTGGTTAACACAAAGCTTTATGTGCTTGTCTAAGGTTTATCGGAGAGGTTATTTCTGTCCTTGGTATGTTTCCGTAATCTTTTGTTTGCACTCAGATTGTAGTATTTCTATCGAATCCAGTATCACATGTGAGTCAGGGAAGTTTTATGATATTAAGCTTCTGATATTAACCACAAGTGCCTATACAGATAAAAGCTCATATGCTTAACATGTGTCTGGTCTTATGAAATATTCTCTACCCAGACACGATAGCGTCACCGCCTTCTCTTAGAGAAGGCGAAGTTTGGGAAACAGCTTTACTCATTTAGGGATTTTGCAACTTTATGTGCTCATACATGTCTCCGCTTATTAGGAATTCCTTATGACCATATTATGTATAGCTGCAGGTTTGGAGCTACATTTACTGTGCATATCAAACAACAGGAAAACGGTGTCAGATAGGGCTAGATTTTTTTAGAAACTGCTGGGATTTTTTTTTTTAGAAACTGCTGGGAACTGTCTTTAAATGTCTTTAAATACAATGATACAAAAGAAAAAAAAAACCTCAACTAAAAAAATCCAGCAAGTATTAGTTCTACTAGTGGAAATGCCTTGCTGGTGACAAAGGTCAGAGGACAGTGGTCAGACTGGTTTACATTTACATTTAGGCATTTGGCAGATGCTCTTATCCAGAGCGACTTACATTTTATATTTATGTTACACATCTGAGCAGTTGAGGGTTAAGGGCCTTGCTCAAGGGCCCAACAGTGGCAACTTGGTGGTTGTGGGGTTTGAACCTGGGATCTTCCGAACCATAGTCCAACGCCTTAACCACTGAGCTACACCTGGCCCCCAAGGTAGCAAGAAGGCCACAGTAACTCAAGTACCGACTCGTGATGTTGAGAAAAGCATCTCACAATTCACAAAGCCCATGTCGAATCTTTAGGTTTGATGGAAACCATTGATGGAAACCTTACATAAAGCTCTTGGTCTGTATCTGCACGGGCGTATGCATAGCACTGCTGTAACCTGATTGGATAACTGCTGAAAAATCAGGTGTACCAGTGTTCCTAATAAGGTGACCAGTGCATGTGTACTGTACGGTATATACCGATAAGTCATAACATTATGACCACCTGCATAATATTGAGTAGGTTCCCCCCATTTGCCACTATAACACTGATGTTCTGACTCATTTCTATCACAACCAGCATTAACCCTTTTCTCAATTTGATTTATACTAGCGCTTCTATTGCATTAAACTACACGGACCAGCCTACGGTCCCCATGTGCATCAGTGAGCCTTGGCCACCCATGACCCTGTCGCCAGTTCACCGGTTTTTCTTTCTTGGACCATTTTGGCAGGTCCTGACCAGTGCAGACGGGGAACATCCCAAAAGAGCTGCAGTTCATCTGCTCCAGTCCTCCAGTCATCACAATTTGGCTCTTGTTAAAATCACTCAAGTCCTTATGCTTGCCCATTTTTCTTGCTCCCAACAAATTATCTTCAGGGAAAAAAGCCTTATATATATCCCAACCACTTCCAGATCCCATTGGAACGAGATGAAAATGTAGCTTCTTTAAGAAATATAAATTGTAATGGTTAGAAGACTTGGTCCGAGCAACTCCAAAACTGCTGCTCATGGTGGGTGTCCCCAGGCTGCAGGGGTCAGGACATACCAAAGGTGATCCAAGGAAGGTAACCTGGTGAACTGGCGACAAGGTCATGAGTGGCCAGGGCTTACTGATGCACATGGGGAGTGAAGGCTGGTCCATGTAATCTGATCCAGTAGACGTAACTTAAATTGCTGAAAAGATTAATGCTGGTTTCAATAGAAAGGTGTCAAAACACACGGGTCATTACTGATTTGGTGGTAAACAGGGACCTACTCAATATTAGGCAGGCGGCTATAATGTTATGGCTGATCAGTGTAAATACGTATGTACATTTTGCATTGTTGTACATTACATGTGTGCAGGTGAATGCGGTTCCTCACCATTCACCCTCACTCTGACTCTGTATCTATAGACAGGTTTCCTGCTTTGGCCATTCACACTAATGTTGCAGGTGTAAGTGCCGCTGTCATTGCGGGTGACACGGGGCAGTTTGGTGAGCAGGGTGCCTGCCAAGGTCTTGTCCGTGGATAACCGGGAACCGGTGTGTGAAAACCACGTCCCACTCGCTACGGCGTAGGAGGGAGAGACATCAGCTTTCAGCCTCACTGTGCTGTAGATGGGAATGACATGAGCCGGATCTAAGGTCACTGACACACACAAACAGACAAAAACACACACACACACACACAGATATAGTAGATGATATAGGATATAGTAGAATCATGCACTGTGAATATTCCTAAGAAATTAATGCATTTATAAATCGAAATTTTCATTAAATGAACGCAATAGCTGTGTGATAAGGAACAAAATATGAATATTATGTTGATATTATGTTTTGCTGAATTTTTTTAAGACATAATGATGATATTCTATTTGCCATCATATTCAAATATTTACAGTGGTATACTTTTAAGACAATGTGTTAATTGCCTGTAATAATTACCTCTTGACATGAAGATGAATTTTATTTAAGTGAACAATTTGAATTGAATAAATAACGCTTCATGTCGTCTCTGTATATTTACTACTATTTTCTTGATGTAGATGCGGTCTTCTCTACATAAATATGATATGAAAAAGTAATACAAGGGCCGTTCAACTCAAACCAGGACTTGTGAAGAAGCTTCCGGTGAATGAAGGCGTTAAAAACGATTGACCTTTACAGGAGACTACAAGCACAATACGGTGATGATGAGACGCAGCAAATGGGGTGAATGTTTAAAAAAAGCCAGTACGATGATACTGGCCGGGGTGGCACGACGCTCTGTGAACATTCAGCTAGTAGAAGGCTCTCAGGCAGCAGTGGCTTGGTTTGATCACCAAAGGCGTTCTGTTTTTTTTTTTGCAGAAAAATGCACGACCTCATACTGCCCACTGTACCTCCTGCACATTACAGGAAATCAGCTGAGAGTTATTGCCACATCCCCCGTACAAGCCTCATATTTGGGACATTAAAGGAGTTCCTGGGAAGCCAGTGGTTTAGATGTGAAGCAATCAATCATGGGTTTGGCGTACCGAGAAAAAGGTAGTTTTTCCTTTCATGAGCGCGTTCTGTTATTCTGCGCAACTAAAGTCCCGGTTTGACTTGAACGGCGTACGTAAACACAAACACACCATGGTAATTGACTCTTATAGCAAAACTCATCACTAGCCAAATACTGAGAGACAGCTACTGTACAGCAACAAACAAACAAACAAACAAACAAAAACAAACACACCAGCTGTGTGCAAAAAGTCAGAGGGGGACTACTCAACATTTAATAACAGCCAGAAGTACAATCCTCTCTTTGATCGTCCTGTCCTCCCTCTGCATGAGGCAGGAGTAGAGGCCTCTGTTTTGCACTGTGGCAGTAAATTGCAAGGAAAAATTATGAGATATCTCCAGGGTTCTGCCTGAATGGTGCATTTGCCTCCCGTCCAATCTTGCTCTGCTGACGTCCACTGAAAACAGATCCGTCCAGGTTTCGCCCCTGTTTATCATCGTCAACCATTGGACCTGCCTTAGAGGTACAGAGGATTCCTCATAGCAGCGCAGGGTGACTGTCTTGCCTTCTTCTACCATGATTACATCACTCCATTCATTAACTGCAAATGCAAAAAAAAAAAAGAAAAAAAAAAGAAGAAAATAGAATTAATAATAATAGGGTTCTATTTTTAATGAGAGCTTATATTCACATACTTGAGCATTTCAAAAGCATTCTTGAATCAACGAGGGACTTAATTAAAATCCCATTATTTTAATGTCCTTAATTAAAATGATTACCAAATGATGTTTAATATGTTCCTTTTAAATCATTGTAAACAACTAATGGTTTTGAAAGACCATTTCTGCTATAGTTATGGGAAATGTAAGTTCATGCACAGTCCAAAAACATGGTATTGGTGCTACAGTAGAAGTGTCTCACCTACTGTAGGTCAAAAAGGGAATTTTCAGATCATATAACACGATTTTTTTTTTTTTTTATAATACTTCGTGTCTCCCAGTCCATGTTTCATTTTTTGTAAATACACATACACATTTCTATTTTTATCAGATAAGAACACATGTACAATTACAATTTCACTAAATACAATTTCATGCCCTTTTATGTAGTGTCTGTTTAAATTCAAATCTTTCCATGATCTTAATTGACATTCAAATGAAACTTGGCCAATTAGGATTTCACATGAAAAGAACCTAAAAACCTGCAAAATGTATATTATTCTAAAATGCAAAATTGTTCAGATATTGCAACATGAATTTGACATGGTTACAGACACTACAGCTTTTTTGCTTTTTAAGCTTTTACAAAAAAAATTTTACCCAACATTTTTTTTACAGGTCATATGCTTCTGGAAGCTTACACCAGTCAGTGTTAGTATCAATACTCATGAAGAAATATGAAGAATTTGCATTTTAAATGATTATAGTTTGAAGGCTATTTTTGGTGCACATCTAAAATTATCTTCATAATAGCTGAAGTAAGCAACTTTAAATTTTTAAGGAAGCA